>CM053622.1:736398708-736436422 GCA_028646595.1 Phalanger gymnotis | reverse complement strand
AGACTGGGGAACAGGGCAACCAGAATATATGCCATCTTGGAGTGGGGGGGAGGGTAGAAATGGGGAGAAAATTTATAATTCAAACTCCTGTGAAAATCAACGCTGAAAACTAAATATATTAAATAATAAAAAAAAATAAAAAAAAAAGACAAGGGAGAAAGGGACTTAGGGTAGAGGACAGGATACATGGTTAACTACAGCATCAAGGTTTCAAAGTGAGGCAAGATAAGGTCATAATAGGTATGATAGGCTGGGAAAGCAGGGAAAAGATGAATAGAAGGTGTGGTAAGGATGAAGACTAAGTTTAGGAGGAATCTGGCAAAAGGAGAAATGGAGGGAAAGGAAGTTATGATCAGAGAAATGGATAAATTATTCAGAAAGAAGAAACAACTGACGTGGTTAAACTGGCACTTCTCTGGATGAAGCACTATAAACAGTAAGGTCCATTAGGATTTGGCTGAAATTGCATTTAACATTTTTGCAAATGACTTGCAAAAGATCTGCATATGGTCCTAAGCTTCTATACTGAAAGAAACATAGGTTTATAGGTCTTTACCTGTGGTTTATTATTAAAGGTCATTACAGTGTATTTATTCTTGAGACAGTTCAACCCAACGTGCAGCAGACCCAAAGGTTGACATGGTGTGGAGAGCATCATTAGGTATAGTACTAGAAGTAAGAAGAAAACACTTCCCTGTCTTTGAATGAAACAAGTGTGCCCCACACCTTTTCAGCTCTGGTTGCCAAACCATAAGAAAAACATAATGGAATTGGAGGAATTAGAGGAGTCCTGGAGAGCAGCTAAAATAACAACATGAAGAACTGATAAGGACAAACAATTAAAAAAACAATTTAGCAATCTCCAGTCTAGGAAGATGGAATCCCAGAAGGCATAAAATGGAAGTTTCAAAAGGTAAAATTATGATACAGAGAGAAATTCTGGAAATGAGAACTCAAAGAGATAACTTGAAAATGGTAAATTTAGGACAAATGAAAAATAATTCTTCCACAGAAAACTGTGAATTTGTGGAACTCAATAGCCAAAATGTGAAAGACTGAAAGAATTTTTTGGGATGTGTTTACACATTTCTTAAAATTTCCTGATAAGGGTCTCACTTCCAAGATACATAAGGAAATGATTCAAAGTTATAAGACTGCAGGCCATTCCCTAAAGATAAATAGTCAAAGGCTATGAATAAGCAATGTTCAAAGGAAGAAATGCAAGCTATCAACAATCATATGAAAACATTTTCTAAATCACTAGTAATTAGATTAATGCAAAGTAAAGCACCTCGAGGTTCCCCCTCATACCCATCAGCCTGGAAAAGACGACAAAAGAGTAAAATGATGGAAGAGCTATGGGAAAACAGGTACATTAGGGAATGACTGCTGGAGCTGTGAAGTGGTTCAGCTGTTCTGGAAAGCACTTTGGAACTATGTCCAGAAAGTTACCAAACTGTAAATACATTTTGACCCTATACCCTAAAAGAAATCAAAGAGGAAAAGATCTATATATACAAAAATATTTATAGCAGCTCTTTTTGTGGTGGCCAAAATTGGGAAACTAAGAGCATATCCTTCTTTTAGGGAATGATTAAACAAATTGTGGCACATGAATAAAATGGAATATTATTATGCTGTAAGAAATTATGAAATAGACAATGTTAGAGGAAACTGGGAAGACCTTTATAAACTGATGAGAATAGTAATAACAATGTTATGGATGAAAACAACTCTGAAAGACTTTGTAACTCTGAAAAAGCAATGAGGAACCATGAGTCCAAAAGAATGATGGTGAAACATGCTGCTCATGAACTGAAAATGCAGAGAGAGACATACCTTTGTAGACGTGGCCTATTTGTTTTGCTAGACTGTGTAGATATGTATTGAGGGATTTAATGGAGGGGTAATGAGAGGGACAGATAATTTTAAAATGCTCATTACTTAAACAATTTTTTTTTAAAAAAGGAAATACATATATATATTTTTAGATAAATAGGTTTTGATAAATTCAAGTAAGCTCTATAATGAGCTACTAATGAAAACTATGATGATGTTTGAGGGCAGGGACCATCCATAACCCTTTTGGGTTAATATCCATTACTGTCAAGGTTACTATTTGCTGTCAAAAGCAAAAGACCAGGCTGGAGAAACCCTGGGTCTGGCCTGGTATGGGATTTTTATGGTCCTAATATGTGGACTCTGTCCTTGCAGAACTATTTTTCACATGTCTAAAAGACATGCGCACTACTACTTTGACAACTTGTAGAGAGTGGATTAGTACTGTTACTGGTCAAACATGTTAATCAGACTTTTTATTAAATGTCAAATTAGCTACTTCTTTGCAGAGCCTCTATATCCCAAAAGCTGGAGTCATGAAAGCGTTGGCTATTTCCAACTTAGGCAGTATATGGTTGTATTTGGAAAGGTAAAAGAAATGCTATTTGAAACCCATGACACGTCCTTTATACCCTCTCAAGGGATCCATTATTGGAGGGGCTACAGCCAAGCTCCAAGAAAATGGTACTGAAGACAAGCTGGTTGGAGTGTTTATTTCCCCGCGTTTGAGTTGCGTACTTCTCTGAGACCCTTGTGTTGCCTGTGTGTGGCCACGTTTAAAGATCAGGTGTTGTTTACGCCTAGATTCTCTGAGCCTACAGATCTGGGAGGCAGATATAAGCTGTAGCCCACGCTGTGGAGCAGCTGTGGGTGGCGGTCTGTAGACTGTTTGGACTAGGAAAACTTTTCCTAATAACAGAAGAAAACTCTACACAAATTTCCCTGATCGTTTAAAATAAAGAAAAATGTGGTTATTATTCCCACACAAATGGTTCTTTGTGTTGGAAAAACCATACTCTGGTTGCCCATGTTCTGGTGTCAATGAGATGTAAATCAAATGAGTTTCAACTTATATGGATTGAGTATTTCTCGTAACCAATAATGCAGAACAATTTAAGCAAGCTTGCAAAAGGCTTCTTTTTTCTTCCCCTTAATTTCACCTCTGGGTTAGTCTTATAAAGTTATCCTGCTACATTAGCAGGCCAGTGACATTTTATATACCACCTTGGGAGCAGCTTAAATGCTTCCCCTTAACCAAAATGATAGACATTTTCAAAATTCTTACAAACAGTAGGCAGAATGTAATCCATGTCCCATACAGACTTGCACCGTGTGTGGTGGGTGTAGCATACATAAAATTATATATAAGCAATGTTTAATCTCATGTGATAAAAACTTAGTATTTTTCCAAGCCCCCCAAAGATACATTAGTCACAGCTTCTTACCTTTAATGGAGGCTCAGGCAATGAAGCAGAAAGTTCTGGAAGCCTAAGAAAACAAGAGATCTTTGTTATGGCTTTTTACCCACTATCAAATGGAGGGGCCAGGCAAATGCAAGGCTTAATTTCCATTTTCATGATTCACCTTGAAATCTCTGCTAACCTTAATAGGCAATCAACCAAGGAAAGGAAAGAGAGCTCTTTGTAGGGATAAATCTGTAAAATGTAAGTTCCTACAAAAATGTGAGCTACTACTAGGATCATAGATTTAGGGTCAGAAGAGACCTTATAAGATCATCTAGCCCAATACCCTCATTTTACAAATGAAGAAACCAAGGCCCAGAAAAATAAAGAGACTGGCCTGAAGTCACATAGGGAGTAAGTGGCAGGTCCTTTGATTCCAGACCTGGTAGATTTTCTATTGCCTCGTGCTATTTCCATTGTTATATTGGTATCAACCACACTAAATACTTTTACATTTTGATGGAGCTGTGGGCACACCCTCCATAGGTAGAGATCACAAGTCCCCCAAGCCTTCTCATCCTGACCAATTCTGATCCATGCCTTCCTATTGTATAGGTTGTTCTTCATGGACAACCCAACCAACATACTAGAGGTTTCCCTCTAATTTTTTTGCTACAAGAACTCAGGCTGCCCAACTACTGTCTCCCATTTTCACTACATGGCACACCCACCTCCTTTTCCAGTCACCTGTATTATGGATAATGCCTCACAGTATGAGCAATCACTGGCAAAATGCAGCAGGCTACTTATACCCACCATTTGTCTTTCAATTGTCCTTTGGGCTACTTGCACTTTTAATTATTCTGAGTTAAGTGAATAATTATATAATAGCTCACATTCCTACAGAGCTTTATACTTATGGAGCACTTTACACATGTCTCAAAAATCCAAATGAGGTATACTGTACAAATATTATAAACCCCACTTTACAAATGACAAAACCAAAGTTCACTTTTCTAAGGTCACTTTAGTAGTATATAATAAAACCAAGATCTGAATCTAGACCTGGGAGTACGGATCTAAAGAAAGGGAACATATTTGCAACACCAAATGATAATGGAAAGACACTTGTTCCATTTGCGTATCTTTCTAGAGTTAAAGGAAAAAATACTTTAGATAGGCTAACCATCCCCAAAACAATATTTTGGACACATTTATTACTCAGATTTAAAAAACAAAATAAAATAAAAAACTTAAAATTATTCTAATACAAGCTAGATTTTCTAATCCACATTTATATTCTAAGCTAGGTAGATTTTCCACATTTTAACACACACACACACACACACACACACACACACACACACACACACACACACTCTCATTCACAATTCTTTGACATTTAAGCTCCATAAATCACTGAAGATTTAATTTCCTTTTCCTATGTAGACTGTAGATTACAAAAAAACTTACTGCCTACTTATAACAATAGGTAATTTGTAACCATGAACAAAAATAGTTGTTTCATTTTTTGGTTTTGACTTTATAGAGAAACCTGTTTATTTTGCTTTTTTCTGTTCTTTCAGAAAAGGAGGGAAAAAAGAAAATACACATATCTAAACTTTATTGTAGCTTTTGGGGTGGGGTAGGACAAAAAATGAACAAGGTAAAAGTGCACAGCAGAGAACAAAAGAAAACTCACAAGAAAGCAAAGATGGGCAATTCTCAACACATGTATTATTTGTCATACAGGCTTTCTTGAAATGAAAATTTATTGTTACATATTTTGAATCCTCTCATGTTCTGATATGCACATGACATGCTTTTTTTTGTTTCTTACTTTGTATTTAAGTTTCAATATTTAAGTTTATGATATGTTTTGTTTCTTTTCTCTATTCTGTATTTGTGTTCTAGCCCTTGAGTCTAAAATAAAATTTAAAAAAAAAAGAAAAAAAAATACAAATTGGGAGGGGAAAAGATCAAAAGAAAAAGATAGAAATCAAGTTTCCAATTAGTACAAGTTTTCCATTGAGAAAGAGAGCTACATAGTTCAATAAGAAATGAACAGGCAAGGTCCCTGATGAATGTACAAATTTAACATAGACTGACACTTTCCATAACTGAAAAAGGTTAGAGTATCTAGAGGAAGAAACTCTAAAAACATTAGTTTGTACATGTCTCATAGACCTTACACGTGGCTGTCCCATGTAATGGGTTGTTTACTTAATCTCTTAAGTGACTGCCATCCTGGTCTTCCAAGGTGGCAAAAGGCTCAGGATGTAAGTAAGTGAATAGAAATTATCAGCTAGCTTCAGGGAGAAGAACTCCAGGCCTCAGATTCAATATCAAGGCCCTACGATAGACCACGGTGCCGGCTCTTTGCGACCGATAGAAATTTGCTAGTCTATCATCAGCTTTTATTACAGGCTTACACTATATATGTTGCTGGAGAAGGATGAGAAGAGCAACACATACTCAAGAAAAAGATAATATCACTATGCTTACCCTCAAAGAATTTGCAATCTGTCTACATGAAACCTTCCGTGTTCAACAAATTGCTACTTCTCAAACTTCCTTGTATTTAACTACTCTGCATTTATTCTCTTCATGTTTGTTCTGTACACACACACACACACACACACACACACACACACACACACACACACGCAGGCACACACGCACACACTTGGCTTCCCAATCAGAGTATAAGTTCCTTTCCAGTAGGCATTGTTCATATGTTGTATTTGTATCTCTCACACCTAGCTAGGAATACTGTATTTATCCCTGGAATGTGCTTGGTTCACTGATTAACTGGCAGTAGTGTCTATACCTTCGTTTCTGGGACAAAGGAACTAACAGTTGCTGAACACTTTACTCTTCTGTATTCCTCAACACATATAGAACCAGTGTATTTGCCAGTGAAAAGCCATCATAAAGCGCGTCCTCCAGCTACAGTCATTGTGCCACAATTCACGTCATGTTCCTTGTATGTGTGGAGAGCGCAGAACCAACAGCAAGCATTTATTAAGCACCCACTACATGCCACTGAGCTCTGGGGATACAAGACAAATTAAATACTCTCTCCCACGGAGCCTCGGTATACAACAGAACACAAACATGTAATAGTGTACAATAGCGTACACGTTGTTGTTCGGTCGTTTTTCAGCCACGTTCGACTCTTTGTGACGCCATTTGGGGTTTTCTTAGCAAATATAAGTCTTTTGCATAACATACATAAGAGTGGTTTGCCCTTTTCTTTTCCGGCTCATTCTACAGATGAGGAAACTGAGGCAGATGGGGTTAAGTGACTTGCCCAGGGTCACACAGCTATAAGTGTCTGAGGCCAGACTTGAACTCAGGAAGATGAGTCTTCCTGACTGTAGGTCCAACATTCCTAGCTGCTCAGCATACATACACAAACGTATAATAGTAGCAACAGTTCACATACAAATGGAGAGCTTTAAGTTTTACTATTTTCCTTACAACCCTGGGAGGGAGGAAGGAAGTACAAGTATTATAACCATCACTTTACAGCTGAGGAAACTGAGGCCCAAAGAGCTAAAAAGTGACTTGTTCATTGGCTCAAGGGTTGGCTGGGTTCTGAACATCAGTCTCCTGCTTCCAAGTCTAGCATTTTTTTTTTTGTTCTACTACAAGATGGTTTTGATTTCACAAAGAAATTTAATGGAACCTTGAAACCTGATGCTTTTTGAAAAAGCAGTCCACAGCTAGATTTTTTTTTCCCTTCCTGAATTATCAGGGTAACTCTGAAATACAGTAATTTGGGGGTCAAAATAAATGTAATAAATTTGTCTTCCTAAATCACATTAACTCTTCATTTCATCCTTTGTTATGAATTAGTTTTGATGAATGGAATGTCAAACTGTCAAAAACCATAAAAATAGCCTCCAGGCCACCCAATATTTGACAAGGAATAAGTGGAAACCTTATTGTGAAAAATGTTCATTCGATAAATAATTCCTTTTGGCTATCAAGGGCATTTTTTTCTTGGGTGACAAGAGGCAGTACACTTGCTTAGCATCACTAAACATGAATCATACTTACTTTAAGTATTTAGCCAAGTCTTCACTTAATTCCTTAGGTAGATATTCAGATATTAGGCCATGAGCATAACGGATGTAATCCTCTGAAAGAAAATGAAATTAAGGCTGTGAGTAAGGAAAAAAAAAATAACCAATCCATTATCCAAGGATTATTTTACAATTTAGATCCTTGCATGGGGTAGCTTTAACAGCACGGAACAGCCACAGTTTCATATGCACTGGTTTTTTTCTTAGCTGAGTAGTTCTGGTTATTTTTCTTCCAACATAACATTTATAATGAAATCCACTGTAACTAGGGTGATTATTTTAGAGAACTGAAGTAATCTACAGACTATGTCCTTGAAAAGGTATTTGCTTTAAGAGGATACTTAATGTTATGTGTCTTTTCTGTAGAAGTAATAAAACGTATTTTTTTTTAAAAGTAAAAGGCTAACTCAACAGAATGTATAATCATTAATTCTAAAGCATCTGGATCTTACAGTTATTTGGCAAATGCTTCAAGACTAAAATATGGTTCTGGCATTAGTTGGAAACAGTTAGATAAGACCATGGAATCTGTTTCAGAGTCTTGTTCTTAATGTCAGTATTTCATATAAAATACTAGAGCATAACTAAATATCATTAGCAAGGCAGGGTAATCATATGGGGGCAGAAATTGCTCAAAGTCATTTTTAGAGTTGAGACCTGCTTTTAGAATTATCTCCATCTCTCTTCCCATTACTGCTAATAAACAAGATAATGCTTGCTCTCATCAATATAGATATTCCCCTGAGTACAGAACTTAACCCATCCATTTCTGTCCAATAGCAGCCAACATGGCTCCTATTCATGTCCTCCCACAACTCTGCCACTGAGCTGTCCACCCATAGTCCTAGAGTTCCTCACTTTCTCCTGAACTCATAAGGGTACCCATGGAGCATCTTGGCCTTCTCCCTGTTATCCCTTGCTCTCACAACAGGAGCAGCCCATCTTCTTTATTTGGTTACATTTCTTTGATGATCATTCACTCTGCTCTTTCTTCGAGCTCCTTCTTTGATATACAATGCATTCTCCTCAAAATCACCAGTTTTCTCCATTGTCCCCTGAGTGACCCTCATTTTTTATTCTTCAGAAACCCTCATATTCCTTGATTAGTGACCATACCAAAATAGGTTATTTGTATTAAAAAGTAGGGTATTTGTACTAAAAAGTATTTGTTTCTGAGGGAAGTTTGTCATTATTAAGACAACAATTTGGCCCACTTTCTTCTTCCTGTTTGATTCTGGGCCCAACTTTCTAATCCACTGGCAGGGATTATGTTTTGCTTTTTCTTCGTATCCCTGGCACTTAGTATAGTGGCTGGCACCTAGTAAGGATTTGATAAATGTTTACTAACTTGTCGATAGACAAGTTCTAGAGGTTTTCTATCTAACTGCATATCATAGTCTAGAAAATAAGCAATTTTCATCTCTTGTTGGTTTTTTCCCCTTATATAGTTAAGCCAAACTTTGCCTTAAAGGTAGTGTCACAAATTTTGCCTCGGGGTCAGCTTAGAAATGAGTAAAGTTGTATATCAATCTGACCAGGAAAACCCAATTAGTTCTAAGTTGAATTCTTCTGAGATTACAGTGTTCTATGATTTGTAGACATATGGGATCAACCAGGGGACAGCTGTGTTGGAGAGAGAGGCTTTTTTAGTGTAGGATCAATAACAGTAACATGATTAATCTCAATCTTTTCCTCCATTCCATTACAGAGATATGTCATTGAATTACCTATATCCATGCAAAACAGTATGCCAATGGTCTAATGGAGCAGGCTGTACTCTAGCTGTAAGTCATAGTCTAGGCAACATGAGCTTTCATCCACTTTAGTTTTTCTAGTGTGAATGGCTAAAACGATTTCTGTTGCCTTGCTCTGGATTTCACAAAGGAGATTTTGAAGTGTTCTGGGACTCTGTATAACAAGTACATTATCATCTATAGAAAGGAACATTTGTAAAACCATCATCCACGAAGAATCGGTTTTCTTGTTTACATATCTTCCAAGACACTGGAATACATCTATCAATCCTCAGTGGATCAGCAAACGTGACTATAAACTCAATGTTTTGCATAATTTTAATGTACGTGTGGGAGAAACCTTGTCTAAAGTCTTGAAGATTTTAATTTCTCCAAATGCTTTTTTAAAAAATTAACCAGCAACAATATGTTCTTACATTTTCTATGCTTGACTGTGTGACTGTAAATATCTGGTCTGCTACAGAAAATCATTTGCAAAAACCTGTTTATTTCCTTCTCATGTTCTCCTCCAAGATGCCCTCAAAGCATAGATCATCCCAGAGTTTTATTGAGATGAGAAAGCAGGTATCTTGACTGATACTTGAGGTTTTCTTGGTCACTTACCTTTTTAATGTGACATTTTCTTTTCTCTTTAGAATTTCTCACTCTTTTAGAGATCCTGAGAATTGATCCAACTACCTTTTAAATGGTGTTACCTCTAGGATATGCTTCTTCCTTAAGTATTTAGCCAGGCCTCGCCATTTGTCCCAACTCTACCCTCTGAAGTGTGACTGCTTCAAATAATGCACTGGATACTGAGATGACAGCATCTAAATGTGGTTCTATTCCAATTATGTAAAGGGATCCATATAAACACACTGGCCAACATAATGGCAAGCGAAGGGAGACTTTTTGCTGTTTTTTCTTTTGGACTGCTTCTCAGAACTAAGGCAATCAAGTGCCTTTGACTGAATCTTTGAATCAAGTGTCTTTGATGACCTGCTTAAGTCACAAGAAAGCCTAAGTCACATGAGTTTGAGTCCCATGGTTGTGATGCCCTCTGACCCTGAAGAAGCATGTGTATATACTTGGAGGTTAGCATTTTCCTTTGGGGCTCACTCACTGAAAGAGTATCATGTGATATGACTAGACGAGACTCTGGCTAGCCAGGAGCCTCCCTGCTTTGAAAAAACCAGATGTTGGTGCTTCTCTCTCTGGTAACTATGTATGTAATGTCTTGGACAGACAGTACAAACCTGTCTACTGATTTGTGTTATTTTGCTCTGTTTATATAATTTCTGCTTGTAATTTCTGTTTGTGTTTTCTCTGAAGTTCAGGGTGCTGACTTTTTCCCCTGAACTAAGCAAATGATATATGTATGTATGTTTAATTAAAGTAAGATTGTAACCCCCTTAAAGTTGCTTTCCTTAGAAAAGCAAATCAAAGAACCTGTGCTATCAGCCCTCCTGTGTGCTGGCATTACTGGTCTTACACAGCTACAACAGTGACAAGGAGTAACGTTGTTACACTGACCTGTTCCATTTCCCATCTGTTTGTTTTCCTCCCACTGTCACCTATGAATTGTTACAGGATAATCTGGCTTTTCCATTGTTCTGTTAGGCATTGTTACTTAAAACTTTCTGTCATTCTTCTCTGTAAGGCTTTGGAAATGAGGCATCAGATCATAGACTCAGAGATGAAAAAGAGATTAGAAGCCATCGAATCCCAACCCTTCATTTCACAGCTGAAGAAACCAAGGCCCAGGGAAGTTAAATTATTTACTTGAGGTCACACACAAGTAATGAACATCGGGAGAATAATCTGAATCCAGGTCTTCGGGCTCCTCTTGTACCACACTGCCTCCTAGCAGAGTCAAGACTTGAACTAAAGGTTTGTTCTAGATAGAGCATTGCCTCTGTCAAGACATCGTGCCTCTCTACCTGGCAAGGAAATTAAATTTCTTGGTTGAAATGGCTTCGGGCTTCAAAAGATATGCTTCAGTCTCCTCATAGCAGCAACTGTTTCTCAGGAGCTAAATGTTCATAAGAAATGATGAATTAATCAATGTCACTTCCCATTTTTCAAAGCAGAGAGCTTATTTCCTGACAGTTTCTGCCAAACTCCACCTGCGACCACTTTCACACTGAGTACATTATGGCATATAGTGACTTAGCTTGGTGGATCTCATCAAGTTCTTCCAAAGTACCCCCTCCCTCTTCTATTCCCACACATGTGGATATATAAACTGCAGCTATCATCGCAGTGGGCTGTTCAATCGCAGATCACAGATGTAGAGCTGGGAGGGACTGTGGAGGTCAGCAAGTTGAACCCTCTCATTTTACAGAGGAGGAGATTGACTTGCCCAGGGTCACAGAGCTGCTAAGTGTCTGAGGTGGGATGTGAACTCGGATCTTTCTCACTCCTGAGTCCAATGTTCTTTCTTCTATGCCACCAAGTTTCACGACTTCCAATGGTGCTGCAGAGCTATGACACATAAGAGGGCAGCAGCAGATGAGCCAAGATGACCTTGGAAACCAAAGATGTGATGCTGTCTGCCAACAGCAGCTACGCTGAAAATTTACTGGGCTTCTCTTAAGTGTTGAGAACGCTGCTAGGCACTCTGGGGAATATTAAAAGAAATCTGAGACACAGTCTCTCTCTAAAAGGAGTTTACAGTCTGAAAAGCAACAATGACGAAAGGTCTCTTCAGCCACCCCTGAACATACGGGTAGTGAGCATTTCAACATGACGGTTTTCTTATATGGATAACAATAGTCGCTTTAAGGAACTCTTACTGAATTATATAATCAGTAAGAAGTCATATTCTTGTAACTTTTCTGTACTTAAACTGTTTTTCTTCATATGACGACTGATGGTCTAATGAATATTTCTTAAAATAGCCAAAATAGAAAAAAGAAAGATTCTTGGGTGTTGTTGTTGTTTTTAAAACTAAAATTCCTGAGTGTAAAAGTAATTTTCCATATCCTCATTCCAAAATGAGTGATAAGATTTCTTAAACTCCTTAATTAAAAGTAATTCATTCTTTATGAAATTCAGAGGTAACCTTTAACAAACATTCAAAATAAGCATTAAGAACATTATTCTACCCTCCCTAGAGCCTCCAAATTACACAATGAAAACAAAAACTAAATGATGTAGGGGAGTACAAAAAGTGTCCTCATCTTTCTTCTGTTACCTGGGAAACTATTTTGAACTACAGGCCTCCCCAACTTTGAGAGATTCTATTCCAAAAGTTCACTTGTAAGTTAGATGTCTATTTGTAAGCTGAAACATAAGACTCTCATCCATATCATGGCCCTTCCCAAATGATTTTTAAAACCACATCAGAAATGAAGTCATCTTGTTTTTTGGGATTACTGATGTCTAGGGGTCAGCTTAACCCAGAGGGCAACAGGGTCAGTGCATCCTACAGCAGAAAGAACTAGATTTGGATTCAGACGCCCAAGTCCCAATTTTGCTACTAATATTAACTATGAACTAACTAGTATATATTAACTACACTACTACTGTTAACTAACTCAGGCAATTTAATTAACCTGGGCTTCCGTTTCTTCATCTGTAAATAAGGGGAAACTTCTAAGGTCCCTTCCAGCTCTAAATCTGAGTCAAAAAAGGAAAACAACATGTTCCAAATCAGAGTTCAGGACACAAGAAAAGAGTCACCAGTCACAGAAACAGCTTGGTGCTCGGCAAACAGGAAACCTCCCCACTCCTAGCATGGTACTGGCAGACTATGCAAGGAACGTTTATAAGATGACTGCCAGTTATTATACTATGAACTACTCTGCAAATTTCCTTTTATATAAAAAGACTCAAACTGTACATATCTGAGTTGTACAAAAGGACAATGGCACAATGGCCTCGAAGCGTAGTCTTGAGATTTCTGGAAACTAATCACATTGTATAAACATACGAGTAGTAGAACTTTCTAACTTTCGAATGAGGAGATGGAGGAATTGAAAGAATATCGTTTGGCAGATATACAGTCTAACCCCCACACTTAATCATAGTCTTCAGTTTCCTCTTGCATGAAGTAAGGAGGTTCTCCAAGTTTCCTCCCAGACCTAGAATTCTGGGTTCTGTGATTCTGTTGCTAATAATCACAAGCTTAGGCAGAGTCATATTTGCAGAAAGAATCAAGAGCTTGAACCCAGAAAAGATAAGAAGAGATAGGGATAAAAGGCCAGATTTCAGAACATATCAGCTAGGTCTGAAGCTGGAAGTGATGGATACTACAGTTAAGTACAGGATTAAGTCAAGCTGAGCGGGAGAATGGATTGAAAGCAGAGAATCAGAGAAGTCAGTAGATCAAGTAGTATGACCCAGACAGACTGCCCAGTGAGTGTTTACCAATGACAGTGTAGATCAGGACTGGGGAGCCTGCAGCCTCGAGGCTGCATGTGGCCTTCTAGGTCCTTGGGTGTGGCCTTCTGACCAAGTCCAAGCTTTAAAGAATAAACCCTTTTATTAAGGGGATTTGTTCCATGAAGTTTGGATTCAGTCAAAGGGCTGTACTTGAGACCTAGAGGGCCACATGTGACCTTGAGGCCACAGGTTCCCCACGTGTGGTGTACATTGACCCAGTTAGCAGTGGAAGCATTTATTCAACAGATAAGTTACATTCTCCAAGGAAATCTTACGGACGGCTCCAAAGACTGAATAAGGATACTAAGGTTTACAATTCCAGAATAGTGAGTTACTCTGAGTACATATGTTTTCCTCATTACCTGTCTTCTTTGCAAATTTCTGTGTAGGCCCACCAGGTTTATTTGTGGACTGTGATATATTTATTTTTCATATATTTGCTTTAATATATGACTACTAGTGATATTATTACATCTTTTGCCTTACTGCTAAATAAATGAGTATTCATAAAACCTAAAAGTGGGATTACTGTGAGTGGCTGATTGTGTATACAGAAATACATCATGAGGATTCAAGAGCTAGAGAGGTGAATAGAGGAAATATATTCTCCCACAACAGAGTTACTCCTAGGATTCAGAGAGAGTTTGAGTATAACTGGTAGAAGTTCTCTTCTGGGAAACTAAAATTGCTTGTGTAAAGGCAGACTGGAAGCTAGCCAGTCCAGGGAGTGAGCAGGTATCCGCACTTCCAGGTGAGAGATGTGAGGTCTTGCAGAGTGGGTGGCCAACCCATCAACCTGTTATATGGCTTGAGAGAAGCATAATCACCGAACAGTTGACTTGTAAATCAATCAACAAACATTTACTAAGTGCCTACGTTATGCCAGGTACTATGGTAGGAAATGGGAATTCAGAGATGGAAACTGAATGGCCCCTGTCCTCAAGGGATTTGCATTCTATCAAGATGGCCATCAAGGTGATCCAATTTAATTTGTATCCAAGGAATCAGTCCCATCTACCACATCTAAAATAAATGGTTAGTTAACTTCTACCTGAAAAACTTTAGTGCTGGTAACAAACTCCCAACCTATGAAGCAGCCAATTCCTTTTTAGACAGCTCTAATGGTTATTTTCCCTTATATTGAACCACTACCTCTAGCATCAAGAGAGCCAGATTTGAAGCCTGGTTCTGTTACTTGCTAAGTCACCTCACCCCTGCTGGAAACCTTGATCTTTAAGGTCCCATCTAGCTTTAAATCCTTTTATATTACAAAACCTAACTCTTAAACTGCTACTCCTTTGTCCTTGTTTTGCTCTCTGGTACAAAGCAGAAAAAGTCTATTCCCTCTTCTACATGAAAACCTTTCATATATCTGAAGACAGCTATCATATCTTTTCTTCTCTGACTGAACATACCCAATTTTCTCATCTCATCCTTGAAAGCTGTAATTTGAGTCCTCAACTTGTAAACTTATTTATTTTTTTCAATTAGAATACACAATAATCATGCATGTAATTAAAAAGTACCCTACTTTTCTTACTGTAAAGTTATCATTTAAGCAAACATTAATAAAAGAAAGTCTGCCGCAGAAATGTTACTTGAATCAGAAAAAAAAATTACATCCCTGTTACATATTGGCACAAGAGAAATAATTATGAGAAATGAATTAGAAATATCAAAAATAAAATCAAAATCAGAAATAAAAATCAAAGACTTCAAAAATTTGCCAATAGTTTTTGAGGTACAGGCATCTTACTCTATTCTAAAATGGTTGTTACTAAAATATCTCAAATAGGGGCAGCTAGGTGGTGCAGTGAGTAGAGCACTGGCCTCAGAGTCAGGAGGACCTGAGTTCAAATCCAGCCTCAGACACTTGACACACTTACTAGCTGTGTGACCTTGGGCAAGTCACTTAACTCCAATTGCCCTTCCTCCCTTTAAAAAAAAAAAGTTTAAAATATCTCAAATACAAGTTTCATCTCAGGCACATACCAGCTACATGACCCTGAGGAAATCACTTAACTTCTCTGTATCTCAGTTTCCTCATCTGTGAAATAAAGAGATAGATCTGAAGTCAGCTGTGGTCCCTTCTAGCTCTAATCTATGATTCTATGAACTTACCTTCTTTGACATCAGAGCCATGGTCACCTGGGACAAATGTGGCAGATAATACTCGGGCACCTACATTTATATTGCCAATTTTTAAAGCTCTCACAGTCTGATCCACCTATAGAATGAGAAAAATGGGAAGAATGAAGGAAATCAGTGCCTATTAAAAGAACATTTGACCCTTTCCAATTTGGAAAACCATGCCCCAAAGACTGAGAAAGAAATTAACACAAAGCTTTGTAGAGGCCCATCAAGTCATTATCTAATGGGCTAAGGAGTAAGCATTTTAGGTTCTATAAATAATTGCACAGTACCCCAAAAGATCAAATATGACTCTAGACTCAGAAGAAAATTGTAGAGAGATAACACTTCAGCTTATTCCTAATACATGTATTATCTAAAACTTTAATTAACTTAAAAATTTCCCTAACTGCAATAAGCATGAACTTCTGCTTATGCAAAGCAACAACAGAATAAATGAAATAAAGAAATATAAATTTACAACCATTAACAAAGACTGAGTAAGACAGTATCAGATAAGGCACCAAGATTCTCTTCAAACATTTTCATTGGCTCTTATTCCATACATAAAGGGCTGAAGAAATGCCACAAATCTTACAAGGCACTGTCCTGATAAACTAGCAAAATTAAAAGTGAAAATCAGCGACCTATTTTGTAACATCTCACCATTTTCTAAGGCTGGTAGGATATCACCTAGAGTTTCATTATGTCAATTTACATTATCTAGACTCATAGAGCACCCATTCTGTACTATTCTGTCACAGGCACAATTATGGACATAAAATATAGAAACACAGGAAACTGCACTAAATTCTTACTGGTCCCAGAGACCTCATAAAAAGATGGTCTTCAACAATTCTGTCTTAGGCAAGTTTTTATAGCAAATTTGGATGCACTAATTCAAACTTAATATTTAGGACAAAGATTCTTAGCCTGCAGTCTGTGAACCTTTTTTTCATATATTTTGATAATTGTATTTCAATATAATTGACAAGGGCCTCACTAGACTGCCAAAGGGGTGGATGACTCAAAATGTCCTAAGAGCCCATGGTTTAGGATCACAAGGTCATTGCTGCCAATCATAGATTTCTGCTGGGCAAACAAGCTTTACTTAAGAGTATGTTAATTAAGGACACCCTGTGATGTTTAAACCTACAAAAGAAAAATCATCCTTCTCAAGTTTGTCTCTAGAGGATATGTCTGCCAAACGACTGACTTCATACACCAAGAGCCAGAGCCTGTGCACATTTGCTAGGCCACCAATAGTACGTGGAGTAGATAAACACCTGATGCTCTCTGACATGGCAGATCCAAGCCTACATCCATAAAGCCCCAGGTTTTTAGATTTAGTGATGTGGAATGAGCTGATATGATAATAATAATAATAATGGTAACTGATCCATATAGAGCTTGAAGACCAGTTGACAGTAGCAGCACATGGTCTGTTGGAACTAATACCAATTAATTAGCAATGACTTCCACAACTTAAGGCTTTCAGTATATCAAACATACTCTTACGATTGAACTACTATTAAAGAGAGTAACTTGCATTTCCAGATCTGATTCCTCCCATATCTTTTATCTCCTTCAAGACCTCTCTTCTTGGATATTATCCGTTCCCCGCCCCTCACCCCTCCTCCTCATCCTGAATCAAGATTCTGTTTCTACTGCTTCCTTGCTAGATTACATGTATAAAAACCAATTTGTATAGAATGATAGGAAGTGCTAGGGAGATCCAACTTAAGCATCCTCATGAAAAACTGGAACATATGAATGACTAATTAAGATAAAACAAAACAAATAGACAAATCAGTCTTGAGAGCAGAATTGTAACCTGAACTCTAATTAATAGATCTGTAAATATTTGTTCAGTTTTGATTTTCATTAACCAGCTGCATCTTTAGCAATAATTCTAGTATATCTTTATTAAGGTTGATATGAAGACACAGACAAACCTTATGAAACCATACAATCATCTACAAATGGGCCAGCAGAAGCTGTCCAAATGATTGAGGGCTTAAAAATTATAGTTAATTGAAAAACACCTTGAGTTTAGCATGGTGCCTGGCACATAGCAGGTGCTTAGTAAATGTTTATTGACTAATGTTTATCAACTAGTTAAACAAGAATGAATTTTAAAACAGTGTGACCAATTTAATTCAATAAAAGGTTACTAAAATTGCATTTTATTTCATACTTATTAATGCATAGAGGTAAGTTTCTTTTAATTTAACTGGTCTTTGAACTCACTGTTTTCCAAGTCAATAAAAATATTTTTCACCAATCTGCCCACATCCAAACTGCCTTACTTTCCATGGGAACCTTGTCATATTTGTCTATACATTTCTATCTAAATGGCAAGAGGAAGTCTCATCCAGTGTTGGACTTGGATAGAGGAAAGACTTAGGCTCTAGTCCTTGTTCTGCTGCTTGCTAGCTATATGACCTTGAATAAGTGGTTTAACCTCTTTGAGTCTCAATTTCCTCACCAGTAAAATGAGAATAATAATATTTCCATTACCTAATTCATATTGCTGCTGTGGGGAAAGTGCTTCGCAAACCTTAAAGCACTCTAGAAATGAATAATTATTATTAATATGCTTTTAATTGGATCATACTTGGCAATTCTCATGTAGCTTTTCTGGCTCAACTCATTCTGCAAACCTGTTTCAAATCAAATAACTTGTTATATTAATGCTCCCAATTTAAACAGACAGGCATTTAATGCTTTAAAAAAAAACAACTATACCTTTTTATTCAGCCACTTCAATGTTTTCTCTCTGCTGTACTTATAAAACTTCTTATTTCCAATTTCTGGGTCAAAATAAAGAGCAAAAAAGAAAATCAGAGCTAAGAGTATAACCCAAAAGAAATTCAAAAGCTACCTGATATGTATGTTAGCTTTCAGAATTTATCTAATCATGAAAGTGAGACATTTCACTGGGAAAAAAATGGTTTCTTGCTGTCTTAGTCACAAATAATAGATAAAGAGGTATAAAAATATTTTAAAGACTCATCGAATTAACAAAGAAGTTACTTTTTCTTTTCTGAAAGTTTAAGATCACTTCAGTATTTATGAAAAGTCCATTCCCTAATATCACATGGGGAAATCCTACTTATAGTTCCACTGACAAAAGCCACACAACTGTAGAGCAAGTCATTACACCCTTGGGTGTCAGTTTCCTAATCCTAAAACAAAGGAGCTGACTGAGAAGCTCTAGGAACTGTCTTCCACTTTCAATAGTGCATGATCCTATAAACTTTAACAAGAGGAGCCAAGCTTACAGAAACTGTGGCAGTCTGTTACATAACCTTAACAAAAAGTTTGTTAATCGCTCCCTTTTGATGTGGCAGGATTGGTATTCAAGAAAAGATTCATATAGGAATCACAAATGTATTACTAGTATGACCAGTGAAGTATCTCAAAGATTAAAATTGACATTATAATCAGACTGTTCCTGTATGGGGATAAAAGTTGCACTTCACATAAAATACATTTCTCCTTGCCCACAATCTATTCAAGCAGCTTTAAATACCATTAAACAAATGCATCCGTCTGTAATATTCTTCATTTCAAGTGATTTTGTATTTTCTCTGCAACTAGCAATGGTATCGCTTCCACTCTAATGCTTCCTGCTCTCCATCATGAATATTCTTATAGCCACTGTAAATTACAATGCCAGATTAGTGTTTGCCATATGTAACTCCAAGGTAATTATCGCATAGAGTTATGCTGAATGACTTTTTTTTTTCCTTTCCTCTACATGGAAGTAGTGGGAACGGAAACTGTTTGGACAGGGAAACCTCAATGCATTTCCATTAAATCATTTGTACCAATACTAAATGATTTGCATCCTAGTAGGTCTGGGAGGTCCCAGGACTCCATTTCTGTATATTTCTTCTCCATTTTTACTGCAGATTTCCCAAAATTAAGACCAATAATAAGGCAAAAAGAAGTGGTGGCTCTGCTCCATTTCCCCCACAGTCTTAGGTCTCTTCCTTGGAATAACAAAAAGGAAAAATATGTACAAACGGGATTTTTTCAGTAATATAAGAATTCCTGCCCATAAACATTTTGCCTATTGGTTCAGGGGACTACCTGGAAAAGAGTAGGGCCACTGGGGAGACATTTTTCAGAATTGGGGCAGAATATGAAGGGGAAAAAATTGTTGGTTTTTTTTTCTCAGAAGTAAAGGGCATTCCCTATCCTGTAATCTACTAAGCACTTTGAAGGAGCCATAAGAACTTACTCATAAAGAAGGTTCTGTTGGTGGCCAGAGATGAAGAAAATATACAATTTTATTCTGTGTTAGCAACTTGCAAATATTACTATGGGTATTAAATTGTGACAAAGAGTCACAGGAAACTGTAGCAAAATTGGAAACACATTTTATTTTTAAGGTAAATATTTAACAAATCTTACTTTTCCATATGCCCATGTTTTTTGGACAGCCTTTTTAATATTATTATATTTCTATTTATATTTATTATATTTATGTTTCACAGGATGCATAGATTATTGGAGGCATTTATCCTAGCCTTAAGATGGCACTCTGTACACAGGTGACCACACAAACCTCTATACGATTACCCTCATGTATGTCTGGGTCTCCAAAAAAGCCTTCTGAACTCACGTTGCTTTCTTTGCACCATTTTGCAAATGTTGTCACAAAAGTCATACCCGATAATGTCACATAACAGTTTTTTAAAAGCCTTAAAAATAGAATTACTAGTTCTCCAATATGCAGAAGACTTCAAAAGAATGGATCATACATGGTATTGTTCATAGAGATTGTAGTCCAAAGGGATAGGGTGATACATCTTATATAAAGCCCTTTACAGACGTGTTAAAAAAAACCAAAACACTGTCTGGTTATTTCAATCATGGTAAAAGCTAAAGTCAAAGTTCTCAACATTACTAAGAATCCCTCACCTCCCCACCTTCACCTCTGGTTTGAATCCACCTAGGATGGTGTTGATGAGAGGAGTCAAAAGGCCTAAGGGTATCTGAGTGAGTACAGGTCAAGGTCAAATGAAATAATATATGTAAACCCTTAAAGTACTATATAAATGGTAGCTATTCAATATAGCCATCTTGTATTCAGTAAAAATGATACATTTTGGTACTCCAGGGGCAGCACTAAAATATTCCAACTGGGGGGCAGTATGCTGCTCCTAGTGAAAGTGGCACAGAATTTAAGTCAGAAGTGACCTAAGAGGTCATTCAGTTCAACTCACGCCTAAGCAGGAATGCCCTTGATTAATACCCCAGAAAGTGATTATCCATTCTCCATTCAAAGCCTTCTAATAATGGAGAAATTAGTAGTTCAAGAGACAACATATTTCAGTTTTGACCAGCTCGTAAATATCAGGAAGTTCTTTCTTAAACCACACCCCCACCCCACCCCCAATTTCTGTGCTCCTAGCTCTGCACTAGGGGACCAATGAAAACAAATATGGTCCCTCTTCATTCGTTTATTCATGATTAGTAAGTACTTACTATCAACAAAGTACCGTGACAGATGCTGGGAAAGAAACAAAGCTTAACCTAGATAGGTCCATGGTCCTCAAGGAACTTAAAGTCTAGTAGGAGTCTTCTACATAATGGATCTTCACGTATCTGAAGGCCTCTATCATATCCTTCATAAATCTTTTCCCCAGGCTAAAATATCTCTAGTTCCTTAGAATAAGAAGGCACAGGATATTAAAGAAAAAAGATTTTAAGTGCTTAGAAAAATCATAGGAAGAAGCACAAAAAATAGTAGAGCAGGAAAAATTCTAAATGATATGAAATTAAACTAGAAT
This sequence comes from Phalanger gymnotis, assembly GCA_028646595.1. Taxonomy (NCBI): domain Eukaryota; kingdom Metazoa; phylum Chordata; class Mammalia; order Diprotodontia; family Phalangeridae; genus Phalanger; species Phalanger gymnotis. The sequence goes on along the minus strand of CM053622.1, from coordinate 736,415,036 downwards.
GAACAGCTAATTATATCCAAAGTCTAAAAAGGAAAAAAAAAAGCAGAATCTACCTCCTACATTTCTCCTCTACCCTTACAGTCTCAGATTCTAATTCAAGACAGTGAATATAGCTCATCTCTTGTCCCTTGCATGTTTCAGCTAACCTATAAAGCCCTACTTCCAAAAAAAGCCCATGAAACAATCATGTCTCCATTGCAATGACATATAAAGATGGTAAAGTACAGTGAAAAGAACACAGGCCTATGAGACAAGAGACGTGGATTCTAGTTCAATCTGCTAATAATGAATTGCATGACCTTAGTCAACTCCCTTCACCTCTATGGGCTGCAGAGGATCATGGACTTAGAGCTGGAAGATTTATAGACGTAAACCTGCAAGGACCTCAAAGGCCCACTGAGACACACCTCCACCCTAATTTTACAGATAAGAAAACTGAGACCAAGAAGGTAAATGACCTGAGCAAAGTTTTATATGGTGTGACAGAGAAAGACCCAAACCTAGACCTTCAGATTCTAAAACCGGAGTTCTTTTCACTGCATTATGACTCTTGAGTACGTAAAATGTAAAATAAGGAGTCCAGATGATAGGATCACCAAGATACCTTCCAGTTCTGAAATTCAAGTCAAGTAAATCGACAAGCATTTAAATGCCTCTCATGTACTAGGAACTTTGTGCTAAGTGTTGTGAAGGCAAAGAAAAAGCTCAAAGACAGTGTCTGATGTCAATAAGCTCACAGTTTAATGGGGGAGAAAACGTGCAAATAAATAAGTATGTACAAGGCACATAAAGGATAAGCTGGAGGTAATCTTAGAGGGAAAGCACTAGCATTCAGGGCTACAGGAAAAGGCTTCCCAGAGAAGGTGGGATTTCAGCTGAGACTTGAAGGAAGCCAGGGAGACGAGGGAGAAGATTCCAGGCATGATAGACAGCCAGTAAGAAGGCATGGAGTCAAGAGAGGAAATGTCTTGCGTGAAGAACAGCAAAGAGGTCATGTCGCTGGTTCATATTTGAAGGGGAGAAGTAGAAGAAGACTAGAAAGTTAAGAAGAGGCCAGGATATAAATGGCCTAGAAGCCAAACAGAGGATCTACATTTAATGCTGGAGGTAATGCGGAGCCACTGGAATTTACTGAGTAGGCGGGATGGAAGCACTTGGGCAAGATCACTTTGATAGTTAAGTATTGGACAAATCTCAATGGAGAGGTACTTGAGGCAGGGAGACCAACTGAAAGGCTACTGCGATCCAATCTAGGTGGGAAGTGATGAGGGCTTGTACCAGGCAGCAGCCATGTTATAAAAAAGATTATATAAAAGATGTTTTCAAGGTAGAATCAACAAGACTTGACAACAGAATGCCTGTGGGATGACAGAAAGTGAAGAATCAAGAGTTGAGTGAAGAGTCACAGTACTTAGTATTGTTAAGACTGGGTGACTGGGAAGATGGCTGTCTCCTTGAAACTCACAGGAAAGTTTGGAGGACAGGAGGGTTTAGGAGGGGGTGGCGAAGAGGATGGGTTCAGCTTTGGACGTGTAAAGTTTTAAGATGTCTACAGGACCTCCAACTGGAGATATCCAACAGAAAACTAGACATGTGAGACTGGTGGTCAAGAGAGAGGTTAGGGCTGGATAAATACATCTAAGAATAGTCCACATAGAGATAATCTATGGGAGTCAATGAGACCAAAGGAAATAGTATTGAAGGGAACAGAAGATTTGGGACACCCCTGATTAATGGTTGACCTAGAGGAAGGTCCTGGAAGAGAATGAAAAGGAGCAGACTGACAGGAAACCAGGAAAGAAAAATGTCATAAAAACCTAGAGAGAAGAGCAGATCAAGAGAAAAGGGTTCCTGAGAGTTTCAAAGGCTGCAGAGAGTTGAAGAAGGATAAAGATAAAGAAAAAGCCATTTAATTTGGCATTGAGGAGGTCACTGGTAACTTTGGAGAGGGCAGTTCTAGGTGAATGATGAGATTAGAAGACAGACTGCAGAGTTTAGAAGAAAGTGAGAAAGGAAGTGGAGACCATAGATCACATCCTCAAGGAAGAAAGCGAGAAGAAATATAGCTAAACAGATGTGGATAAATCAGGTGAGGGTTTTTTGGATGGGAGAGGAGTGTCTTTGTGACTGAAGATTAATGAGAGTGAGGATGATAGAAGGGTTAATTTGCTGGAGAGGATGAGATAAAATAGGATCACTTGTGCCTGTAGAGGGGTTTGTCTTGATAAGGAGGAAGGCTACCTCTTCAAGGGAGACAGGGATGGAAGAGAAAATAGAAAAGGAATACTTCTGAGGGACCTAAAGTAAGAGGGGAGAAAAGGAAGGAGTTCTTGGCCTCAAATTTTTCAGTGAAGTATGAAGCAATGCTTCCATAGCAGAAAAAGGAGGAAGGGAGGGAGAGGGGGGCAGAGAGAGAGCAAGAGAGTGTATGTGAGAGTGTGTATGTGTTAGAGTGAATGTGTGTATATGTGTGTGAAAGAGAACGTGTGTGTGTGTGTGTGAGAGAGAGAGAGAGAAAGAGAGAGAGAAAGAAGGGAAGGGGGGGTGAAAAGGGAGGTTCGAGAAGGGGTGAAAAGGTTTGGAAAAGCAGGTGAGTGGAATAATGATTCGATTAGGGACATATAAAAGGACTGCCTTGCTGTAGTAAGGTTATGTTGAGATTATGTGACAAATATTTGTAATGGATCCAGTCAGCAATTGTGCAATTTTCTCCAACTCTGCTAAGTAGCATGTGAAGAAGAGTGAAAGCAGTGGATGGCAGAAGTAATCCAAAGTTGGGTTTTCCAAGACACGACTGGATGAGGCAGAGTAGAGGGCAGTATAGAGTTGGACTGGTTTACCAAAGAGGTCAAGATAGGACAGGAAGGAAAATGTGGCTAGTGTGTGAGGTGATTCCTGGTAAACAACTAAGGGGTGCAGATAAAGTTAAAGATGGAGTGGTAAATTCATGAATATGGAAGTGGAATACTGTAGGTGATGTCAAGATCAAGGACACGACCACTTATCTGTGTGTGTAGCTAAACTGGAGTGAAGTTCCAATTTCTAAACTCCAATCTTGGAGAAGTTGAGAAAGTGGGAATTTAGGGTGTTTGAGACGCTACTAGTATGTTGGCTGAAGCCCTCTAGCATAAGGGCAGGAGTCTGGGTGTAGAGAAAGACCATGAGCAAGGCAATGAACTCACTAAAGGAAGGAGAGCATCTTCAGGTTCCATGGATAAGAGAGCTAGTGAAACATGAACTGGGTGGTAAATACGCATTGAATGAATTTCTAAGGAGGAAAGGTTACTAAGAGGTGGGGACAGAGGGAGCATCTGAAAGTGGCATCAAGGAATATTCCCAATCCCCCACCATAACTGGTGAATCTGGGGGAATGAATGAAAGTGCAAACCAAACCCCAAGCACGCACACACACACACACACACACACACATACACACACACAAATTTGCTTATTTTTGCAGTTATAAATACTAGAAACCAATAAGGGTAACAATTGTTAGAGTTCTAGCCTGATGACAATTAATAGCATATATCTTTGCCTGTGTTTAAAGTGTTATGCACATTTAATATTTGTGAGAGTTTATTGACTGAGTTTGATGTGTATATATTGAAAAATCTTTTCTCCCTAATGTGTCTGGTGCCTATAAAACTAGTCTAAAACATCTGGAAAGATTGGGCTTGAGAAATACAGATGGAATACAAGCAGGACTACAATTAAATAATATGTTCAGTATTCGAGTAATTGTTATGTAGACTTGGAAGTTTCCCTGATGTATTGTTGAACAAACTGCCTAAAGCATATTTTAACATCTATTTTCTCAACATTTTCCATAACTCACAAACTCATATGGTCTCTTTTTCCCCTCTGCCTTCCGGGAATACAAAGCTTGGCAACATTCCTTGGTTTGTTTAATCAGGTAAGATTTCTTGGCTCTTCATATTAATCACATCAGACAAGATCACAGTACAGCTTTTGCCTGAGCAATATGAAACAAAATGTCACACTCTAGAGCAGAAGGCTATAACCCTCTATTAATCCTTTGCATTGTCATCTTTCCACCGCATGTGAAACTTGTTTGGCAAGAACCCCTCTCTGTTCCCCCAGATCTAGTGAACAGGGACACATCATTTCCTTCACTAATAAAGCAGGCGAGGGGAAGGTCGTTGCCATCATCACTCGGGACAGAACCACCGTGGCTCTGTCTTTTTCATCAGATACAAAAAGCAGAGAAGGAGAGAGAGGCGTTTTCACAGTCCTAAACAGATTTAATACAAATCCTTGGTGTCCTAGCCCTGGGAGATAACATTTGGAGGTTAATTTCAGAACAGCTAGTTTGGGGATTAGGTAGCCACAGTTATATATTGTGTCTAGACGATCACCTGCAGAGAGTTACCCTGTTCCTCATTTATAGAGTTGGAGGCTGGGCTGTCCTGTAATAAACATTCTCTTTTTGGTCACTCCAAAGTTTTTTGTTTACAAGGTCTGGGACACAGATTCATAAGAGAGTGTAACAAAGTGTAACTAAAGAATGAGGGTTTTTAATGTCAATGTAGAAACTTCTTAGAGATAACATTTCCAATAGAGAATATGAAATGGCTCCTTTGTAAATTAACTATTAACATTTATTTGAAGCCACCATTCTCTTTGGGACATTATTTTATCTGAGACAATCCTCCGGATTTCTAGGTCCTAGGTATATGATAACCACTAAGACAAAGACAGACAGACAGACAGACAGACAGACACACACACACTGTTCAGGTGGAGACACATCCAGAAGATCAGAAAGTAGAACCCTATGCTGACAAGCTGTAATACTTAAAGATACATCCACAGTAGCAGAGCACTTGTTACCAGGTCTCAATTAGTATCTCTATGTAGAAAATCCCCAGATCTATATATTCAGACTTAGATTCATTGCTTCATTCTGGTACGACTACCTATCTATTGCGCCCTTAAACTAGATGTCCTATAGGCTTATCAAATTTCCCACATCTAAAACACAACTAATTATCTTTACTCCAAAGCATCTCTTCTTCCCAAATCTCCCATTACCGTCGAGGGGACCATCGTCCTCCCGTTCACCCAGGCCTACAAACCTGGAGTGAGTCACTCTTCATTCACACTCATTCCCCATGTCCCACCAGTTGCCTAGTCTTATCACTCCTACCTTCTGGACAGCTCTCATGTCTGTCCCCTTCTCTTCACTAAGCTAAGCCACACTGGTGTACCTACCCTTATCACCTCACCCCCTGGATTATTTTAAAAGTCTGTTAGCTTGTCTTCTAGCTTCAAGTCTCTGCTAATTCTAATCCATTCATCTTTCACTCAGTTGCCAAAATGATTTTTCCTAAAGCAAAACTCTGACCATATCATTCCTTTTGGTAACAAGCCCCCTTAGCTCTGTCTTAGCTCCAGGTTCAAACAGAACATCTTTCTGTTGGCATTTCATTGGCCTTTCAAACCTGGTCCGTTTCCAGTCTCCTCCATATACTCTACAATACAGTTACAAAGGCCCACTAGAATACCCCCATCTCCTAATCTGCCTTTTCACTGGCTGCCCCCATGCCTAGAATATTTTCCCTCCCCACCTGTCTCTTAGTTTCCCTGCTTTGCTTCAAGACTGAGCTCAATTCACATCTTCTGCAGGAGGAGTCAAAAATCAATGCCTTCCCTACCAACATCACCGATCCTCTACTCTGCATATATCTTGAGTGAACATTGTTGTTTTCATAGCGTCTCCCCCATTAGCCTGCTACTTCCATGAGAACAAGGAAAGGTTTTTTTTTTGCCTTTTCCCCCCCAGCATTCTGCAAAGTTCCTGGCATACAATGAGTGCTTAATAAATGTGTGTTGACTAACTATAATTATGTAGATACAGGAAAAGAAATAATTGTGTGAAAGCTTTTCTTATGTAAAATTCATTGCATTTCAACCACAAGGGAAGAGGGTAGGAATTATTTTATATTTTTTCAGAAAAAATCCTTTGAAATACTAACTATAGCAAAAAGAAATCATTTTGCTTTCTGTGCTACTGTGAAATTCAAAACATTTACAACTCTTTAAAAAACAGCAGGACATGACTGATAAGAAGACCACATAACTGTCACCTTAACAACAAGGACCCAGATAACTGAAAAGTTTGAATGACTTACTCAAAATTACATATTTGAACTGGACATTACTTTAATCCTGTTATCAGGCCAGGATAATTCTTGGCCAAAGAATTGTTCTCCATTACTTTACTTTCACTGCAGACTATAAATTGTCTATCTTTAATGGTATACATTAAATTCAGAACTCCCCTCTTTTCCCTTCCTTTCCCTCTCTCTCTCTCCCCCAGCCCCTCTTCTTCCCTTCCTGCATGATGACAAAACACAGAGTAGTTTGACTTAAATTTTATACAATAATATACATAACACACAGTTCCCTAGAGGTCTTTGTATTTTCTTCCTGTGAACAACACCCTCCTCCAAAGCAGTTTTTAACCTAGTGTGTGTGAATTTTAAAAAAAAAATACATATATATATATATGTATATACTATACACACATACACACACAGATATATACTTGGTTTTCTCTACATTTAAAATCATTACTCTGAGGAGGAGTCCATAGGCTTCACCAGATTGCCAAACTGGGGGTCCAGGACATACACACAAAGGTTAAGAGCCACGCTCTAAAGGAATGGAATCTTTACATCTTAAAACAAGGTTTAGAGAAAAAAGAAAGAACTCCCTTGCCTGACTGAAGGAACAGTCTGGGCATCAAAACACATATAAGCACTTTCATATAAACACTTTTTCTCATTTGCCTTTTGACATGGAACATAAACAGGAAAGGTATTTTTATTTAGGTAAAGTCTGATACTCTTGGAGAGCCTCCTGAGAGATAGATCTCGTGCCAGGCATGTCTCAAGAGAATAAGTGGCTGCTGTCAGGCATCGAATCCTCAAGGAGACAAGTGTTCTTACAAGCAGAGCAAACAAGATATATGCAGGGCACGCAACCTAAAACGAGTCCAAACCAAGCTCTAAGAATTTTTATTTTGTTTACACTGATAAGACTTTTTAAAATCAGGGATTAAACACAGGCAATGCTGGAGGTAAGAGAGATTAGTTAGAAAGACAGAACATAAAGTTAGGTTTCAGATAATGCTTCCCTCTGCCAGACCTCAGCGAAGACGTGGCAAGGGCACAGCATGGGGAATGGAAGGAAGAAGGGACAACTAGGGAACTTCTTGGTTTGAGATATCAGTAATACATGAGCCAATGACCTCCACAACATCACAGCTAGAAAAGACCTCAAAGGCCGACTAGTCCAGTGGGTCGAGACGCAGAAAGACGTAGCAACGGTAAAAGGTTTCTGAATGTGCACTGACCAAAAGTTAATTAAAAATCAAACGTGTAATGAATCTGAGGTGTTTCTGGCAGCACTTGCCTGCGCTGCATCATTCACCTTCACTGCAGCCTCTGTTCTGAGCACAAAGCTCGAGCGCTTTGCATTGTGCATGCTGTCAGGCCACACAATACCAATGGAAATGCAAGTGGTTGCAAGGGGGGAAAAGTTTAAGGTTAATCTGGTCTAATCTCAGATGAGAAAACTGAACTCTCCCCTTTCTACTCCCCACCTGTGCTGCAAGCTGAGTGATTTACCCAAGGTCACCAAGGACAACACTGGAAACCAAATCTTCTAACTGCACACTCATCATCCTTTCCTCTGTACTCATTTCTCCAACAAGTTTAGGGAAGTCTGTCAGATTTCTGTGTTAGTGACTGCAAAGTCTCGCACAACTCATTATTGCATTTTCAACTCGTGTTAACTTTTCAAAAATTAAAACAACCAGTAATTTTACTTCATTATTTCAGTTTTCAAAAACAGTCATTTATAATAGCCCCATGCCTCAGCCACAAATAAGCCTGTTGTTTCTTCCTGCCAAATACTGAACAAGGAAAAAAAAAGTCTTTCTTCATGAAATTACTTTGATACGACCTCAGATCTACAAATGGAATTCCAAATTTAGCCAAAAAGGAATTTAGTAGGCACCTTGAAGATAGGGTGTAATTAATGTAGTTCTCTTCTTTCCAATCACCGGCCAAGAGTTCCCTGAGCCAACGCTTGCCTGGTCCCAAAAGAATTGCCCCAGTTGGCCAAACTCTCTCTGACCCTGGCCAATCACAAGTTATCAGGCTTCTAAGTGACTCTAGTTCCCATTCTGCCTGCCCACAATTAACCACGACAGAGAAACAAATCACGCCTAAAACATCTAAAATCAGGTATATCATGGAGCCCCAATGTTAAACTGATACGCCATTGATACAAGGGCCTCCAATGTCATTCAATAAGCCAAAAAGTTTGGAGTACAGCAAAGGTTTCTAGAAGTATGCCTGCCAACAGGCATATGTATGTGTTTTTAATTAAAAAAAAAACCACAATCTAAGTGGATTGGACAACAAAGAATGATGGCATACCCAGGGGTGTGTGTGTGTGCGTGTGTGTGTGCAGGGGGTGATTAAGAGACCCTGGCAATGGAAGATGGTCATACTTAATTTAAAAAAAAAAACAGCCTTCAAATGAAGAAACACACAAAGAGATTTTTTAAAAAAAATGATATTTATGATATCTTACATTTGCATTAATTTTTAATTTTTCAATGTACATTCATGAAAGCTCACTTACTCCTCAGTGCAGTCTATGAGTTAAGCAGAGAAGAAACTACTATCCTACTTTACAGAAAAAGAAAGTTAGCCACAAAATAAAATGACCCAACTAGATAGTTAGTGACAGAGCTGGGACCGGAAATTAGGTCTTTTGATCCCCAGACCTTTGGAGGCACCAGACCACAGCACCTCCTAAAGGCCATATTGCTCACCAAGAACAGTCTGATTATCAATGGAAAGCCAACCTTCTACCCATGATGAAAGAAATAGTAAAGGTTTCAAATGGAAACCCCTACATTTAAGGACAGTTACATTCAGACATTCAATGCCTGATTAAGCTAAGAACTCTGAGTATCAATTAGGTACCAAGTACAGAAGGTCTGGGGGCCTCCAGGTAATGAGGTTTTTGACCCGAGTTCAAAACTTCTATTTTTATTACGTCAATAAAATGCTATTCCAAATGTCGACATGATACCTAACTAGAGGAGCGGGTCCTTTGACTGACCACAGCTCCTAAACACTCTACCTTTTTCCTCTGTCACGTGATGGAGAAATGGTCTGAGTTTGGCACACTGCAACAGCATGGAACAGCTAGGAAACTCTGCATCCGTCACAACCTGATCCAGTGGCTGAAACTTCCCTTGCTGAAAAAAAAAAGATACATCAATGGGGAAACATGCATTACTGTCAACAAATAACCTTCCTCTCTCCCCAAAGAGGAGGGGAGAAATGATAATAATAAATTGTATTACTTTATGGCTGGCAGCCTTAAACCAAGAAGGCAAAGAGCCAGAGGTGCCACATAATGAATCTATAAATTGATTCCAGACTAACTATAAATAAAGCATTTTAAATATTATCTGCTTAGGAAACACTATGACATAAAGTTAACCTACACAAAGTTATTTTATGCTCAAAAAACATAGAAACTCACTCATAATGGGGGTGGAATGATGAAAGGGACTGGGGCAGGGAAGGCGTGGAGGGAAAGAAGAAGGGGCAGCTTTGGAGTGTGGCAGAGGGTTGGTTTACACTAGTGAATTTCTACCCACTGCTTTCTACACCCACAACCTGCGGGAGGCAGGCCAACATCAGAACTTTCATTTGAATTCTGATTTCCCCAGCATCCCAACTCCCTTTTCCATAAAGAGTCTCAAAGGACAAAAGTGGCTTATGAGACTATAGCCCTGACTTTTCACCTCTGGGAAGTCAGTTCCAGTTCAGCCCGAAGTCCTAAACAAAGTGTTTTTGGCACAGCCCAAGCAGCACTCGGGAGAGCAGGGCTATCAAGCCACCTCCTTGATTCTGCCAGGCATCCGAACTCAGGACTGTACAGTACAATTTGCACACCAACTACAATACAAGCTTTTCCTTGCAGGAAAATTTCTAGGTGCATCCTGTCTCTGTCAAGACCATAAAATCTCTTGATTAAATAGGATGTCAAAATCCCTTTGGGCAGGGCATTCAGCATCACAGATACAAACAATGTTAGAATTGGGATGCATTTTTAGATCTGATCCCTAATCCTACAGAAAAAGGAAATGAGGTCCAGAAAAATTATGCCACTTGCCCCCAGTCACAATTAGGACCACAGTCAAGACTAAAACCCAGGTAAAAACCAGGTTTTCTTATTTGCAGTATACCAAGGATAACACCGAAATCAGCCATTGTGAACAAAAAAAAAAAGAGTATTATATGAAGAAGATACTACCATTACATACAAAATAAATAAACTTAGTTTTAAATGTAAAGAATATAATTAAAAGAGGGCCAGCTAGGTGATAGAGTGGATAGATTGCTGGTCTTGATTCAGGAAGACTCATGTTCCTGAGTTGACGTCTGGCCTCAGATGCTTACTAGCTGTGTGTCTCTGGGCAAGTCACTTAACCCCATTTGCCTGTAAAATGAGCTAGAGAAGGAAACAGCAAATGACTCCAGTATCTTTGCCAAAAAAATCCCAAATGGAGTCACAAAGAGTCAGAAACGACTGAAAAATGAATAAACAATAACTGAATCATTAAAACAAAATAAAAGAGGTTTAAAATTAGGCTTGTGGAGATTTATTTATAAGTCCTGATATCTACAGCCCCAGAGACTTGGGCTGAAGTTAGGGACACAGACCCTCAGTACATGGTTTGCCTTTCCTCCCACTTCACTAAAATGACAAGATACATGAAGTCTGCCAAAATCAATACTGGACTTGTGAGTTCTGGAGCAGCCAGCAGGCTTTGGAGGAGCAGGGTGGTTTTCTATTCATCACAATGCCCTTTCTCTCTAGCTCTCCATTTCTGTTTTAGGGACAATTTCTTTTGAACCCTGCGATGCTGTTTTCCCTCCTCATCTGCTAGACAGAAATATTAACATAAGACTTCAATGGGCTGAAACAGGAATGCTCATTGATCCCTCTGTTCACCAGGATAAGGGTTTTTCTCAGATTTCGTGCTGTGAAGAACGAAGTTTGGAAATGCCTTGGATTCAGTGTCCTTCTTGTCACTCAAGGGTAAAGTCTGGTTCTCGGAGGGCCAAAATCTTAAGGTGACTGGATTTCTATTGCAAGATCACCTACGTCTTTACATTTTGTTAGAATTAGCCAGAATTTTGAATACCAGACAACTAGAAGGTAATCTCTGTGCGTACATATGTGGCCTACCACAGGTCAGGGTTGGAATACAATGCTATAATTAACTAATTTGTTCATTCTTATTTCCTTTACCAAGAAAAAAAAATTGTAATGTGAGAATTTGCTAACGTTTTGAATATAACATTAGCTACACTTGGGACTGCTGTGAAGAAAAGAGTTTTTCACTTCTGTCAAAATAATTTCTGCAATAGAAAATTAAAGGTTAACATTAGAAAAGATCCTTATCACATTTCTCACTAACAAATGGAAAAAAAAGTTGCAAACTGAAGACATCATCTAAGAACCATTTTTGTTCCTAAAATGAAATCAATTCTTTTTACTATTAACTACAAATATTTTTGCTAAAGGACTATCAAGCAAAGAAGGCTTGAGAAAGTGTTACTAGATAAAAATGTGTGCACCTTTTGCACATTCCATTTCATGTAGCAAAAACAGGAAGAATACATTTTAAAGAAGGGGAAGGAAGTAAGCATTTCTGTAATGCCTACTACGTGGCACGTACTATTCTAACTGCTTTTTACAAATACTATCTCACAATAATCCCAGGCAGGTGCTCTTATTATCCCCATTTTATAGTTAAGGAAACTGAGGCAAGGAAAAGGTAAATAATTTTCCCAAGGTCACATAGCTAGTAAGTGTCTGAGGCTGAATTTGAACTCAGGTCTTCCTGACTCCAGGCCCAGGACTCTAAGCACTGTGCCACTGGCTGCTTCTTTTTAAAGGTCATGAAAGCCAGAGTGGCTTTCAAACTTAATTCATATTATTTGGGTCACCTGAAATTTCCATATTTCCCCTAAGGACAGCCTAGGAGAAGGGCCATGGACTCCTGTACAGCAGAAAGGCATTTTCCTTCCATCATCGTTTGCCTGCCCTAATCCCAAAAGCTACTGTTCCCTATCATATAAGGAGATAGGATGGGACTAACTGGGGAAGGTGAAGAAAGGGAAAAGTCATTCTGTATTGGTATAAAGGACATTTTTTTAAAAGGGGAGGGCTAGACGGAGATTTCATTGTTTTTCAAGTAGTCCTGGAAACCTGAACTAAATCTGCAAAAGCAGAGGAAGCTCTAAGGAGAAAGAAGTGTTTTAATAAAGAGCTAAGACTCACTTTCAAACATACGAACTGCTTACACCTCAAGTACCCCAAAACACTTATTTCAGTGAGATAATTAGTTGGTTTTAGAAAGTCTCTTTTCCTCGGTGAAAGAAAGAAAATGTCAGTTCAGCCTTGACTGAATGATCAGAAATGCCAAGTGAGTGTGCCCCCGACCAGAGGATCCGTTAAGGTATCCCACCTCTAAAAATGCCTTCTGAATCTCCATTCCTTCTACTGACTTCCAGAGTGTTTGAGGCGCAGGTGAGAAAGTGAGTTTCTCTTTTCCTCGCTGAATTCTCCCCAAGGACGCTGTTATTTTCTTGACATCTAAGTCATACTTCTTTAAATCTAACAAGTGTTTTATAAAAAAATTTCACTGCTTAGTCCTTATAGGACTCTAGTGGGGGTACACGAAGAGGTGAAAGTCACTTGCTAGAGGTCACATAGCAAGTTAGTGGCGAGGCTGGATTAAAACTCAGGCCCTGGGGGCTCCGAGGTATGAATTTGTCCCAGAGCACACACTGTACATTTTTATGATGGTGAAATTAAATCTGAAGTTTTTGGAAACTACATTTTGGAATAATTAAAAGGAGGGGGGTGGGGTAGAAAAGAGCATTGTGTTCTTTCCCTCAACCATTCAGTGTTCCAAACTGGGAAACATACCTCTTTCTCAGCCTTCATAAGGTAGTACAGAACCATAAACAAAGGGTCCATTGGCGTTACAATTAAAAGGCGACCATCTGCAGATTGAAAAGGGAAAAAAGAAATTAAACACATTGAATTGCCAACTCTATTATCTTAATCTTCAAGGTGAAAATGAGTCACTAAAGCATATAGTTAAAATCTTCCACATTAAAGCCGTAGTTCATGAATAAGCCAGTGACTGTGTGTGATTCTGAACAGGAAACATGTGGCATAAAATGTTTGGGCCCCCTCAAAAAACAATGTCTCTTCCGTGCATGTGAAAAGAAATCCAAGCCTATTGAAATTTACTGTTAATTTTCCATTTACTTCCTTAAAAAATCACTTTCTACAGAGGCAAGGCCAAAAAAAAATAAAACAAAAAACCAGGCCAGATTGGCAGAACTCATGTTACCAAACAAATATCAAGACTGAGGCAAGGGCATTGGTCCACAAAGTGACCATAACCTGTGATTCACTGGGCTTCTGAGGGTGGAGGAAGCTGTATGGAACAACAGCATCACACAGAGGGAACACCATGTTTCACTGACGGATACACACCGAGCCAGGGGTTGTTTAAGTGCTACATAGAAAGTGTGGGGTCAACCTTCACTCAGGCCCGCCAAGGCAGCAAAAACACAACAGAAGAAAATGACAAGAGACAGTTCCAAAGCACAGTAGACTACAATACAGGGCATAAGCAAACAAGGAAATTTTCTGTAAGTCGTCTCTTTTAGTGATAGAAACCTCCATGGACAGGCAATCAAAACAGAAACAAATACCCTAATCTTGCATGCAACTTCTCCTCTAACTACTGCATCTCCTCCCCAAATACCCTACACTCATGAAAATGCCACAGCAAAGAGGACGAAATTAAACAGAACTCATCCACCGTTCCATGGGTGGAGGCTTCGGTATCAGTAAATCAGCGGGAATGTGTCAGCATAGAAGACCCTGGGGTTCTTAACTGTCTTTGGAGCCTGGATCCCTTTAGCAGGCAGGTGAAGCCTATGGATCCCTTCTCAGAATAATGTTTTCAAATGTACAGGATTAAAAAGGAAATTAGTTCTATCAAAATATAGTGACAATATTTTTTTAAAAGTTCATGGACGTTTCTAATAAAAAAAAATACATGTAGACGCCCCATACACACATATGTGGACCAATGTGCACATGTTTATATGTACATATACCCACACACATGTGCGTCTACACATGCATGTGTTTATCTATGTAAACTATAAATACAGATGTATGTATGTATGTATGTATGTATGTATGTATGTATGTATCTACAAGTTATATACACACAGACATTGAGTATCCCAAAAGTCTCAATGAAGTTTTAAACTGCACCAAGACTTCCAGGACACCGTGTGTGTGTGTGCGCGTGTGTATGTGTGTGTGTGTGGATCCATTTTACAGTAAGCAAGAAACTTAAGGAAAGAATTTCATACTTTGGCACTGCCTGATTTTTCAAAAAAATCTGGAAAAACAGCTTATAAAAATAACCTTATCAGGAGCACTAAGTTTATTTTACATATGGCATCCGCTATAGTCAAAAATGAGGAACAGGCTTTCCAGCCTGCAAACAAAATCCAGGTGGCCAGGCTTCAGAACAGCTATTTCTTCAGGGGAAAGAAAGAAGAAGAAAGAAGGAAAAGAGGAAAGAAGAAAAATAGAAAAGGAAGAGAGAGAGAGAGAGAGAGAGAGAGAGAGAGAGAAAGAGAATGTTTGAAAAATGGGCAGTACAGTCCAAATGGTATCATTGTCATCTCAGTTGTGTCCAATTCTTCGTGACCCCATGTGGGATTTTCTTGGCAGAGATGCTGGAGTGCTTTGCCATTTCCTCCTCCAGCCCATTCTATAGATGATGAAATTGAGGCAAGCAGGGTTAAGTGATTTGCACAGGGTCACACAGCTAATAAGAATCTGAGGCCAGATCTGAACTTGGGGACATGAGTCTTTCTGAACTACCTAGCTGCCTTCCAAATGATCATCTCTTATTTCCTGAGCCTGTCTAGTTTCATTCTGGATATCAAGGTCTCCTTCCAGCAAAATTTTCCAGCCACTGGTAGCTGTTATCTAAAGTAGGCCCCCAAATGTGTGACTAAATGAACCAGATTCCACGAAGCGGTGATCACCAGAGAATGCATTTTCTGCTTGTTTCACAAAGACAAAATTCTTCTCTCATGCTCAGTGACAAATCACCAGGATTTTACTGATTCCATGCAACTTTGAATCTCAACTTCTGCTGAACTACAGAGTGGGTTAGTGAAAGAAGGGATGTGGCCTTCAATGGCTTGCCAGGAATCAAATGCCCTCTTATTATAGCTCTCGAACAGGGCTTCTTAACCAATGGGCCCAAGGGTCCATAGACAGATTTTAAGGGTCCATGAGTTCAGATAAGACAAAAAAAAGTACATCTTTATTTCAAGATAATTGGTTTCCTTTGCAATTCTAAGTTTTTCATTTTATATATTTAAAATATTATTCTGAGAAAGGGATATTATTATTCTGGGATAATATAGTTCTGCCAAAGGGGTCCATGACACACACACACACAGACATTTAAGAACCCCTGCTCTAGAAAGAAGTCAAGATCTTAAGATCATAGATTCAGAGCAGAAAAGCAACCTAAAGTCCACTGAGTCTGACGCTCATTTCATGAGTGATGAAACAGAGACAGAGAAAGGTGACTTACTTGCCCAGGGTCCCACAGCTAGTATGTGTCTGAGGTGGGATTTGAACCCAGACTTTGCTAACTCTCAGTCCAGTGCTCTATCTACTAGGCCATGATGACCCCTGAGACCCAGTCTTTCCTACTAGTAAGCTGGGAGTACTACAGGCAGGCAAGGAGAACAGAGGCGAGTAACGAAAAATATTCTCTGGTGAGAATGAAGAGATAGACGAGAAGATGAAGAGACACACAAGCTAACTTTTCGAACACCAAAATTTACTTCTTAGCTTACTCTGCTCCCTCTCCTCACTCTCTATCCCTCCCCCTTTTCAATTAAAGACTGACTTGTTTTTAGTAAAGACTGACCCATGAGGAGAGGCTGAGCTCTCCCAACATTCCAAACAACGTTAAAATAAATCCCCAGTTTCAAGATGGCGACTGGAAAGCAGTAACTGGCGTGAGCTCCCCACCAAGTCCCTCCAAAAACCTATGAAAAAATGGCTCTGAACCAATTCTAGAACTACAGAACCCACAAAGGGGCAGAGGGAAGCAGGACTCCAGCCCAGGTCTG
>CM053622.1:736378548-736398208 GCA_028646595.1 Phalanger gymnotis | reverse complement strand
AACCAGAGTGTATGCCATCTTGGAGTGGGGGGGGGGTGGAAATGGGGAGAAAATCTGTAATTCAAACACATGTGAAAATCAATGCTGAAAACTAAACATATTAAAAATAAATTTAAAAAAATATATATAAAAAAAATAAATCCCCAGTTTAAATTTTGTAGAGGCAGAGCCAACAGAAGGTCAGGGTGAGGCATTTTTCCAACAGAGGGCAACTTAGGAGGTTGGCCGGAGAGGTCTGTGACACCTGAGTGGAGGCCAGCCAAGAGCCAGCAGAGGCACCAGCAGCAGCTTCGGCTCTCAGCCCAGTGG
This sequence comes from Phalanger gymnotis, assembly GCA_028646595.1. Classification (NCBI taxonomy): domain Eukaryota; kingdom Metazoa; phylum Chordata; class Mammalia; order Diprotodontia; family Phalangeridae; genus Phalanger; species Phalanger gymnotis. The sequence continues at coordinate 736,397,899 of CM053622.1, read as the reverse complement.
ACCCAACAATACCACTACAAGGTTTGTATCCCAAAGAGATCAAAGAAAAAGGAAAATAACTACATGTACAAAAATATAACATTTTACATATATATACACCACGTTTTGTGGTAGCAAAGAATTGGAAATTGAGGAGATGCTCACCATTTGGCGAATGGCTGAACAAACTATGGCATATGATTGTGATGGAGTACCACTGTGCTATAAGAAATGACGATGTGATTGATTTCAGAAAAAAAACCATGGCAAGACCTATGTGAATGGATGCAAAGTGAAGTGAGAAGAATGGGGAGATCACTGTGCACAGTAAACAGCAATGTTGTAATGACGATCAGCTGTGAAAGACTTGGCTACTCTGATCAATACAATGATCCAAGGCAATTCCATAGGACTCATGATGAAAAAGTGCTATTCACCTCCACAGAGAACTAATGTACTCTTGAGTGCAAATTGTATAATTTTTTCTCTCTTTTTTTTTTTGCAATATGGGAAATGTTTTGCATGGTTTCACATATATCATTGATATCGTTTTGCTTGCCTTCACAGTGGGTGGAAGGGAAGGAGAGAATCTGGAACTCAAGATTTAAAAAGAAAAACTTAAAAATAAGTAATTTTTTTAAAAAAGTTAAAAAAGACTGACCCATCACACATAGGGTGAGTTTTATCCCTTTCTCCCCCCACATGCTCTACTTCATCCCCCCCACCAGAAGTTGCTTAGTATTTCTTACACATATGTTCTGAAGGTAAGAAGGTTACTGCAATGTTGAGATTCCTGCAAGTGAGAAACTAAACGTGTTCCTATGAACACAACGGTGTGTACTTACGCTACTCAGATAAGCTATACTTCTGACCAACTGACGGCAAGTTTCTAGCTTCTAGTTTCTAGCTAGCAGTTAAGATACATAGTTATTAGTCAAAATATGTTCAATATTCTATCTCCTTATCCTATAAATTGAGCTAACTGATGAACAAGTGAGGCTATGCACTGGCCAGACTCTTCCACAGCTGTACATTCAAATGAAGAAGTAACGTAACCTTAGATCCTAGTTAGAGCGAAGGGGAGGCATGCACCATATAACTCACCGTGTTGAACTGTCTGACCTATAAACCAAGAATGGTACTCTTCGTGGAAAGCTTTTACTTCAAACAGCTGCTGCGCATTGGTATCGAACAAGTAAAGGGCTGCTTCCCCTGTTAAAAGAAATCTGTTTTGTATTTGTAAGTTTTCACAAAAATCAAGACTACCCAATGGTTCTGAGGAATTCCTAATATGTACATCAACATACATAGATACCCTCTCTATAAACTGTAATTCCAAAGAAAGCTTATAGCTATTACATACAGATGCTTGTTTTCCAGCTCTGTAATCCCCACTGAACTTCAAGCAATAAATAAAAAGTGTGAATAATTTATCTTAACTGCTACAAGGCCTTTGATTCAAACCTACATGGGATCAGGAGGGAAATTCCATTTCTAATCTAAGTTAGAGTGTAAAGGGAGGGCCTGATGAAGTACAGCTGAAGCATGGGTCACAGATCTCAGATACAGCTTGAGGCTAGGCTCGAACATAGACAAAGCCCGTAGACCTCGTGGATCAGACCTGTGCATTAAAAGGCAAATGCCTAGGGATCTTTTTCTTGAGGCCTCAAGCTGGTTTAGTCTTCATTTCAGCCAATTTTAGTATTGTGGCCTTCTTTAATAAGGGGAGAAGAAGAAAAGAAGACAGTCAAAAATATGGACACACTGTATGTGGCAAGCTGTATGTTTCACATGTGAATTCACAAACTCTTTCTCTGATTAAGAGCTACTTCAGATCCATATATGTAGAGGGCAAAAAAAAAAAAATGTTTTCTTCTGATGTCCATGTAAATCTCAGGTAAAACTAAAATTTTAACAACATGCTGACAATATTCATAGACTTTTATTTATCTACAAGCTCTGGTTTTCAACTACTATTTGCACTTTTGATGTATTTTGGGGAAACGTTAATTCCACATGATAAAATTTCTCCCACAGGGGAAGTGGTAAATTTGTCTGACCAATCACTTATTCAATTCTACGAGTAGGACCTGTGAATTCTGAATTCTGAGGCATATGCCTGGAAAGGGCACCATTTTCCCCTTTCTTGTGGCTTCCCAGAATTACTGGCTACCTGTCTAACTACATGCTATTTCAAGAAATAAAGAAAGCCTCTGTTGCTTCTGACTTACCATAAAGTTGTCACAAAAAAAAAAACCTATGCAACTTAACAGAAAAACAATACCAGACATAGAAAAATAATTTCATAAAATACCATTCTTATTCATATTTTTCTGATAAATCACTTAAGATTAAATTAGTGTAATTTTACTACATATATTATAATATGCCTGTAAAATTTTAAGAATACTTGGGATATTAATAATACGGAAAGTGCACTGGATTTGCAATTATAATGAAATTTCTTCCAAGAAAGTACATTTCTTTCTCTACCCCTACAATATGTTTTTAATCCAAGGTAGATCATCATCTACTGACAAGAAAAAAGATACTATTCTTTGGACCAAATAAAATATGAAAACGAGAGCTAAAAATGAAAATACTAAAAAACCTGGCACATCAAGTGAAACCCTCTCTTTTCCCTTTGATTGTTTATTTTACTTTTATAGCATAAGATGAATATGAATGAAGACTAACTTTGGATACTACCCTAAGAAAAGTTGGCCTAAGGATTCCAAAGAAAATTAATGCATTAAAAAGAAGTCAAACTTGCTACTTTTTTGTGCTGCCAATATTTCTGATGAAAGAACAGTTTCACTGATTAAAATTATAAGAAGAAATCAGAATTGTTTACACGGAGTGAACTAGTTGGCGTGACCAGGAAAATCTCTGGCATGTTTCTTTTACACTGGTGTTACCATCTTAATTTTAAAAGTTATTCTCAGAAAGGAAGAAACGAAGTCGTGCACGTACACAAACACCTACATCTTTGTTTGGGGGGTAAAAAAAACAAAAAGCAAAAACCAAACTCAGATGATTATTTACATCATGGAAAATAAGGCCAACACCAACACACAAGATGACTTGCCTGTGCATGGGTTATGCAGTCTTGTAAACACGGGTCCATTCTCAGTCTTTCCTGGAAGATCAGTAACAGATTCTGAAAAGGAACAATGAACTCGTAAACTTAAGAGAACCATTTTATGCTGCCCATTTTACATACCTTATCTAATTTCCTGAACAACAAACTACGTGTAAAGTGCTTCACTAGGTACTTGGGGTAATGTTGTCACTGTTTGGTCGTTTTTGGTTGTATCCAATTCTTTGTTACACCTTTTGGAGTTTTCTTAGCAAAGATACTGGAGTGGTTTGCTATTTCCTTTTCCAGCTCATTTTATGGATAAGGAAACTGAGGCAAACGGGCTTACATGGAAGCACTTACTAAGCACAGCTAGTAACTGTCAGGCTGGATTTGAACTGAGGTCTCCCTGCCTCCAGGCCCTGATCCAACTATTGGGGGTAACAGAAGGGTTTAATTCAATTCAAGAAGCATTTACTAAGCACAGACTGTACACAAGATGATAAGTACACAAACAATGAAAATGAAACAATTTCTGTCCTTAAGGGGTTCCCATCTTATTGGATGGATCTGACACAGCCCCTGCTGTAAAGGAACTAGTGGCCCAGAAGTCAGACACCCTGTGATTCTCCAATCTGTACTTGCTCCAACTGTTCAAGCTTAGATGGAGTATAACGGTACACAAGGGGAAGAGTGTGAGAGAAGACTGGGGAGTCATCTTGTTTCCAGATTGAGGGGGTTAGTAAAAAGTTTAGACTATACAGGAAGAGACACCGAAGGATTTTTGAAAAGAGGAGTGAGCCACAATCGGATTAGTGCGTATTCTATCAGCGGAGTATGGGATAGATTTAAGAAACCCTAGCCTGTATGTTACCGTGAAGCTACATGGGCAATTCCGTTGTCGTTCAGTAGTTTTCCTGTTGTGTCTGACTCTTTGTGAGCCCATTTGGGGTTTTCTTGGGCAAAGATACCGGTGTAGTTTGCCATTTCCTTCTCCAGCTCATTCTAGACATGAGGAAACAGGCAAGCAGGGTTAAGTGACTTGCCCAGGTTCACACAGTTAATAAGCGACTGAGGCCACACTTGAACTCAAGAGGATGAGTCTTCCTGACTCCAGGCCTGGCACTCTATCTACTGCAACATCTAGCTGCCTCCCTTTGGAACTACAGAAGCAAAAAATCTCAAACTGCATATTTTTTGATTTTCTTCCACACTCATTCCCCAAAACACAAAACAAAAACAGAAGCAAACAATTCCTCACTGCCCCTCCCCCCAAAAAACTACCCATAACTACTTTGTTTTGTGTTACTGCAATATTATTACTTGTGGAAATTTTTTAATTCTCATGCCTGTTCTTACACAGATTAGTCAAAAAACAATAGAAATTAGACAAAAGCAATGATGAAATGAATGTAAATTTTAGAAATTTTCTAGCAGGACTCCCAACCAGACTGACCTTTCTGACTATCAAGACCCACCAATCTGGTCCAACAATCAGGATCTTCAAAAACTACTTAGGTCGAAAGATTCCCTTCCCCAGCTCTAAAATATCTCTATGATTCTCCATCCAGATATAATTGACTGAATGCATTGGACCGCCTCAGAATCCCAGATGCCAGACACATCAGGATTCTACTATACTATGTAAGACAGAATCTTATATATTTATTAACCTCGGTACCCTCACAAGTGAGCGAGCAGCTATGTGCACAAGGCACTGATACCCCAAATAAAGAGTGACCCTTTATGAAATGATTCTTTGCTTGACCGAAAGATTTAGGATAAGTATTCTTTTAAAAAGCAAGTATCTCCTAGCGCATTGTAAATGTTTCAATTTATAGTCTTTTCAAGATCATGTCACTGCATAATGTGCAACAGCATTCTCTTTTCTTTCATGGGGCCAGATAATTTTTGGGGGGAAGATGGAAGCAAGTGTAGAGGAATGAGGCAGAGGGAAGGGGGTGTGTGAACCTGGATAGAGGGCTGGACCAGTTCTAATTCTGTTTCAGACACACACTAGCCGTGTGACTGTGAACAAATCTCTTCTCTCAGCCTCAGCTTCCTCATCTATTAAATGGAGATGAGGAACAGATCCTACCTAGCAAGGCTGATGTCAGGAACAAATGACATCATGCATGGGTGGGGAACCTATGGCCTCCAGGCTACATGTGGCCCTCTAGCTCCTCAAGTGCAGCCCTTTGACTGAATCCAAACTTCATAGAACAAATCCCCTTAATAAAAGCATTTGTTATGTAAAACTTGGACTCTGTCAAAAGGCCCCACCCAAGGACCTAGAGGGCCACATGTGGTCTTGAGGCCACAGGTTTTCTACCCCTGGTGTAGTGTATATAAAGCACTCTTGCAAAAACAATTAAATGTCAGTTGTTGTTGTTATCATCATCATCATAAGGATGGCATTAGGACATGTTTACTAACAACCCTAGGGTTAAAGTTCCTACAAACTAAAAGTGAGATCTGTGATTTTTTCAAAGCAGAGCTAGCCCCTGGAATGCTGGAGCAGTAGGGAAAGGAAAGGGAAAACATTCTCATTCTCATTCATTCTCTCTCTCCCTCTCCCCCCTCCCCCCACCGTGTCTGTCTCTCCTCCTTCTGTCCCTCTATGTCTTTCTGCCTCCATGTCTCTTCTCCCTTTCCCTCTCCCTCCCTTTCTCTGTCTGTCTTCCTGTGGTTGCCTCTCTGTGTCTTTCTCCCTCTGTCTCTTGTCATTCTTGTCCTCTCTTCTATTCTCTCTCTCTCCTTCTCCCCCTTCTTCAGACCTCCTCTTTTTAGAATGGATTAATTAAAAGCACAATTAATGTAGGAGAAACAGCACAATTAAAAATTAATAGGCCTCTCCCACTTCTGCCTCCAAATCTGACTTTTGATATAAGGCCTGAGTCAGAAGGGGGAAAGCTGGCGTCCTGAACTCAGTGTGCAAAATCAGGATTTTTAAGCCTTTTATTGGCAGTTTTTCTACTTTCTAAAAAAATGCATTTAATGCTTAGACAAAAGTTCACCCATTTAAAAGACTAGAGACAGAACAGGAACATTCCAGAAGTAAAACAAGAGACACAAAACCAAGGAGATGGCCAAAACCAAAGCTCTCAGCCAGGCAGGTGAGGACAAAGAACCAACCATGGGAAAAGGTCCCTTCCCTGCTTAGCTGACTCTCTCCTTTTTACTGAGGGTTTAACTTTGCCAGGTGTCCAGTCACTACAGAAGTGGGGACTCACTGATGTGAGCTAAGTCTATTGCCACAAAAGTGCTCTGTCCTTCCTCAAATTACCTTGTATTTAATTATTAATAAGCTCCTTGAGAGGGGTAGCTCGGTGATGCAGTGAGTAGTACACTGGCCCTGGAGTCAGGAGGACCTGAGTTCAAATCTGGCCTCAGACACTTGACACACTAGCCGTGTGACCTTGGGCAAGTCCCTTAACCCCAATTGCCCTGCCTTCTCCCCTCCAAAAAAAAAAAAACCACATAAAATAAGCTCCTTGTGGGACAGAAGAGTTTCCTTTTCTGGAGAGAGTGGTGGTGGTTCTGTACCGTCAACATTTTAGCATAGTGGTTTAAATACAGTGGGCACTTAATGTTTGTTTACTAAAATTAAGAAAAGAGAATAACACAAAGATATTGATAAAAGATCATTTTACAACTATCACAAAAGACACTGGGCAAGAGTTTTCTTTTAAATATTAAGAAAGAAGCAAATATTACTCACTGTCACAATAAAGTAGAAATTAGTGCCTAACAGCATCATATGTCAAAGAGACTCAATAAAAATGGCCACATGGCAACTGAATTTTGTATCTGGAAAATTACCTTTACTTTGTAGAAATACTTTTAAATGTTTAGAGAAAACTGTACACAAGTGTGCTACTAAAAATCTGGTGATTATAACTTTAATTTCTCCACTATCACAACAGTATCCTCTATATGAACTTTGTCCAAGTCAGAAATAAGATAAGAACAAACAAGTTAAACTACATAAAAATTTTAAAATCTTAAATTCCTCTCTTAAACTTGGGATATGTACTTAACTGCTTGATAAGAGTCCTGATCCCACTCACCCCTTCCCAAAATGCTGGGGGAAGGGAGAAAAACTCTTTCACAGGGCTTGGAGGTTAGACAAATGTCATAATAAAAGATAAAGGGAACAAAGTAAAAATGAACCAGCTGTCAAAAGAATCCTGGCAATATTTCCTGCTAAAAGACAGCCATAATCATTAATCCATCCATCCCTAGGGGTATTAGGTGATGAAACTACATCCAAAAAGCCACCAAGGAACTCAACACCCCCAGGAAGTGCATGGCTTGCATTTTAACATGACCATTCCCACCAAAATCTTTAAAGGGCTATAAAATATACTATTGCAGTAAGCTTCATCATTACCTTCCTCATAGGAAAAATTTTTTAAACCAATCTCTATATATTTTATACCCTGCCCTCTCAAATTCCCTTGTTAGGTGCTCTGGTGGTAGCCGCCAAGGACTCCGGAGTGCCTGGATACTCTAATACTTGCCCCAGAACAATCTGGAGTCAGAGCCCTGGCCGCAGCTCCTGTGATAGAATGTTTCCATCTGAAAAGCAGAACACTACTGTGGTCCAAAAGAAACAAGTGAAGCATCCCTTATTCCTCCAGCAGACATCGATGACACCTCGGGATCTCTTTCCAATACACATGGTACTACAATCCCTGTTCTACACCGGAGGGGCCAGCCAGTGTCAGTGGCTCCTAGCTGAGGCGTGCCCTACTCACCCAAGGAGGACAGTGAGTAAGTTTGGGAGAAGAAAGAATAGAGGCTAGTTCCTAACCTGAGTTAGAATAGTTAATGCATTTTCCCATAGTAATACTATTATGTATGGAGGCTGAGAGGTAGCATAGAGGAAAGTATACAAAACTTGGCATTTTCTAAGTACATTACTAGTTAAACAGACTTTTGTGGGTTCTTAAGGAATGTAATCTAATAATTATTGTTTCTAGGAGGGGAATGGTCCCATATTTTCATCAGTTAAAAAAAATGAGTGAACTCTTAGAAGACAATCCATTTCTCAGAAGTCAAAAGAATTTTGTAAAGCACACACTAGAAAAATGTCCCTCGAAATGGTTGAATTAATGCACAATTTCAAGCCTAATTCCAGTGTGTGTGTGTGTAGACAGACAGACAGACAGACACACACACGTATATAACAAGCCTAATTCCAGTAATCTGAAAATTTTACAATACTAGGCAAATGATGTGTGACTGTGCATTTCTGAAGAAGTAAGCTTTTATACTGACTCTTCCTAGAGTCACCTCAGAGGTTTTCAGTTTTTATGACTGACTTTTATAACTATATTACAATTATATAATCATATCCTTTGCTATGATGATATAATCCTTCAATAATTGTTTTCTCTGATAACTGGTTTCCTTGGTAATCCTATATATTTTATTTTATGCCTTTAAAAACATTATTCCAAGAAGCAGTCCATAGGCTGCCATAGGAGTCACCAGGCTGCCAAAGTGGTCCATGAACACACACAAAAAGTTTAAGAACCTATCTTAGACATTTGCTCTTACAAAAGGAAAACAAGCTAGATTGAAGATTTTTCTTTTAATAATAGAGAAAATGATATGTCAGAAACTGCAAATGACCTGATTGTTTCATTCTCAACAAAGTGCAATCGTGCATGGTTTTGGATTCCTACATCTAACTCATACTATAACCACTTCCTAAGATGTGAAGGGACTGCTTCCTCTCCATAAAGCTCTCCAGCTTTAAATGTCTTTTATCTTTCATGGCTCTATCTTTCACGTTCCAGCAGCCATATGCTAGCAGTGCCCAATCTTCAGTCTGCTCCGTTTCTAGAACACTAAGACACTGGAAACTGAGGGAGGAAAAACCAACTAGACAAACGGATGACTATTTTTCTTGACACGAGAACTTTAATGAAAATATGTGTATGTGTCTGTGTGTCTGTGTAATGAGGCTAACAACTGTGTCAAGTGAGAAACAAATGTTAAATTCCATTTTGTACAGCCCGAATCTCATTTCCTGCATTCACCTCACTCCAAAAACCGCAGCTCAAAAGCTCTGCAGTGTCAAACCTGTCCTGACATGGCTACTGGCTACTTTCCTCTAACACCAACAACCCAAACTTGTCAATGACATACATCCCAGCCTTGGCCCTCAGGGACTCTAAAGTATACAGAATAAGAGACGGATGCATACCTACATAGAGGGATGCTTAGAAAAAAATATGGTACACACACACACACACACACACACACACACACACTCCATTTGAGCCTTACTACAACCCCTCTAAGGCAACATCTCTTAACCTGGAGTCCATGAACTTTCATGTATGTGTGTGTATGTATGTATACACACACATAAATACATGTGTATATATAGGTATATATTGTATGTGTGTATGTACACACACATATATAGTGTCATATAACTAGATAGATCACTGTATTCCAATATAATTGGTTTCTTTTGTAGTCCTATCCAGAGTTTTGCACAATGCAAGGCACAAAGTAAACAATGTTTATGATTATTATGATTATTTTATATTATATGATTTATTTTATTTATGATATGTTTATTATGTTATGATATATTTATATTATATGATTATTATATATGATATATTATATTATATGATTATTTTATATTATGCATTTTAAAATATTATTCTGAGGAAGGGTACAAAGGCCCCACTAGACTACCATAAGAACCTCTACTATCAGGTAAGTTTTACAGATACTATCACCCCCTTTTTACAGAAGAGGGTAAGCAGTCATCCATATTCACAGTTAGGAAGTGTCAGAGCTGAGATCTTAACCCAGATATCCCTGACTGCTAACCCAACAAGCCATCCACTATGTCCCACCCCACTGCAGCTGCTGATGACAGGAAAACAGTATCTTGAAACTTAAGAAGAGGGAAATACAATTTACACCAAAATACAGAAAATAAAACATAGGCTTGATTCTCAACTCTGTGGTCCCATCTCAAAAGTGTAAGCATAACTCTTCTTCAAAGGAATACAGTTTGGGTGATTTTCTAGTTCACTTTGATATGAATGTATTTATCTATTAGCGAAAACTCAAATTCTTCAGTTTAGCAGGTCCTTTCATCCCTCTCCTGAGTAACACAAAAGTTTCTCCATATCATGTAAAAGTTAAGAGTCACTGGAGTTCTTCAGCGCTGGCTGCCACCTCTGCCAAGGATCCTTATGGCTTGGCAGCCCTGGCCATTTGCTCATGACCCTGTCTGATTTTTGGCACGTGTATGATTAGCACAGAAAACATGCCAACTGCTCCAGAGAAGAAAAAGCAAAATCTCCCCTAGAACAGTTCATTTTCTTTTCATACAACACACAGAGGATTTTCAGATTCCTGAAGAAAGTTCCAATGAAAATAAGATATATGACCCCCCGTTTCCCCTTTATTTTTAAGATGATCATTATTGTGTTTATTGCAGTCACTCACACTGAAGCGGATCAGGGTTACATTTTGATTCAAGACTTCTTTAGTCATTAAAATGGATTCAGACATGTGCTTCCCTCTAGCCTGATCATTGCGATACTGTGCTGGAAATACAAGGGCACACTCACATAATGCATGCAAGAGAAATCAGCATAATCCTCAAATTACATATGTAGCTTCCAGGAATGTTAATTTAAGTAATGACTATATGCTTTCCTCTTTCCCAAAGTATCAATGCTGCCATCAAACAGATCTGGGTCATTTTCCTTGCTTCAGGGGTTCTTCACTCCTTCAAAGATCATATGAGGCACAGTATTTTCAGAGAGAAAAAAAGTTTCCAAGTAAGAACTCTTCCCTGTATAACTGGTAAAAACAAAAACAAACAAAAAACAAGCAAACAAAAAAAAAAAATCCCACACTCTTCTCCAAAGCTTATGAATTTTGCTGAAATTACATAGGGTAAAAGTCAAGGGTGTGTGTGTGTGTGTGTGTGTGTGTGTGTGTGTGTGTGTGTGTGTGTGTGTGTGTGTGTGTGTGTGTGTATTTTAAGGGATAGGAAAAAATTCTGCTCACTTGGTTTAAAACAAAATAGACATTCTAGACTAGCAATTTTGAAAGAGATGAGGAAATGCTGATGGAGGACATCAAAGGGATCCCAATCTTACCCACAACAATAGAAACATGCAGCACTGGTATAAGATCATGAAGCATGTAGCTCATTCATCCCTTGAAGTTCCAAAGATCAAAAGAGATTATTTACGTAAAACACTTAGCATAGTGCCTAGAACCTAGTAGGCATTTATTTCCTAGTAGGAAATAGTAGGCACTTATTTCCATAGTTGCTATATTTCCTCTCCTGCATTCCCCGCTTCAAAGACTATTCTAGAAAAAAAATTCTCAAAGTACTTTGGAAATTCAAACTTTGGAAAAATGTAGGCATGCATTCTCCTAAAAAGTTACCTACAGATTTTCTGAGTCACAAGAGCAATAAGGAGGACTAGACATTTTCTATGATTCCCATGACCATTCGAATCTCTTCAAAAGAGAAATTATGTGCCAAAGATAAAACAACTTGAGTTGTCTCTATGGTCTAGGATACCCAAGATATAAAAGAAAGTTTAAAAAGAAAAACCCATGGACTGATGCTCACTGACCCTAAGCTCACTGAACACCCCTCCCCCACTTCTCATACTAAGAAAGAGGCTGTACTAGCAGACTCAAGGACCTGACAGGCTTGTAACAAAACTCACCTTCACACCCCTTTCCTTCTTCTTTCCAGTGCCATCCCAGCTCCTGACTGCCCTAGCTGCAACAGACACAACTGCTGCAGCCCTTCAGGAGCAAAAGCCTGCTGTGGGCTACAACCCCATAGCACCAGCGCTATAAAGCTCTCAACTGCTAATGCTGGGGCAGACAACTCCATAGCACTAATGCAGCAGCTCTCTGAATAGCTAGTGCTGGGGTGGACAACCAGTGGGTCAAAGCTCTGAGTTGGTGGTGCCAGGGCAAAGAACTGAGAGAGAGAGAGGGAGGGAGGCAGGGAGAGAGGAAGAGGGAGAGGGAGAGGGAGAGAGGGAGAGAGGGAGAGAGAGAGGGAGAGAGGGAGAGAGAGAGAGAGAGAGGACACACTAAGATAAGGCACTGTATATATGAGGGTGGTAGCAAGGAGGGACTGCAGCACATCACTAAATCTGAGGGAAAGAGCACAACAGCATCTAGCTGGAGCTAGTACTGACCACTCTAAAGTCACCTGAGGCAAGAAGTAAGAGAAATCTTTATTGGAAAGTGATGCAAAAATAAAATTTTAAAAACTAATGAACAGGACTCTCTGGAGGGAAGAAGAAAGGGGAAATCTAGTTGACTGAATAGGAAGAAAAGCAGAGAAGAATTATTCAACTAGATAAAAACAGGAGGAAAAAAGGAACTAATAAGCAAAACTCCAAAGGGAAAGAGGTAACAAATAAGAAGAGGGAATCAGGGGATACAGTAACACCTTAAAAAAGACTAAGGTAAAATAAGTGAAGAAAGATACACTACTGTGTTTACAGTGGGGGGGGGGGTGTTCGTAACTTTAAATTAAACAATATTAGAGACAGGTGGAGGCAAATATAAACTTAACTCTCATAACTTTAAATGTAAAAGGATTGAATGATCCAATAAAATGAAAAAGAGAGATTGGACAAGAAAACGAAATGCTACAATCTGTTGCTTATAAGAAACATATTAAAAAACAAAGACACATACAAAATAAAAGAAGATAGAAAAAATTTACTATGCATCAAGTGAATCCCAACAAGCATGGGTTGCAATCCTGCTATATGACAAGGTAAAAACAAACATTCAAAAAATGAAAAAGAATAAACAAGGAAACTACATTATGCTGAAAGGAACCATAGATAACAAATGAATGTCAGTAATAAGATTATATGTTCCAAATACCAAAGTATCCACATTCATAAAGGAAACATTATTTGAGCCTCAAGAAGAAATAGGCTGTAACACAACAATGACAAGAGACTTCAATATCCTCTCAGGTTGGGAGAAATCTAACAGAAATATAAATAAAAGGGAACCTATGAGATTGAAGTAACTGCTGAAGAAACTAGAGTTAACAGATTTATGGCATCTTCTAAATAGCACAGCAAAAGAATATACATATTTCTCAGAACCACATGGAACTTTTACAAAAACTGACTGTGTACTCAAAGAGATATTGCAAATAAATGTAAAAAGGCAGGAGTAGTAAGTGCTTCCTTTCCTGACCATAACGCAATAAAAAGAGTGTCTTCATAAACAAAAGCTACAAACCCAAATGGAAAATTAACAATGTAATCCTAAATAATGAGTCTAAGAAAAATTATAGAAACAATTAATAACTATACAAAAGAAAATGATGATAAAACAACATAACAAAAGTTCTGGGATATAGCTAAAGCAGTCCTTGGGTGAAAAATTATGTCCTTATAAAGATATATTAACAAAATGGAAAAGTGAAGATTAATGAACTAAATATGCTTTTTTAAAAAAATTAGAAATGCAACAAGTAAACCTAAAGTAAGCACAAAAGAGGAAATATTAAGAATTAGAAAAAAATAAATTGATAAACTCCCACAGAGATTTTTTTTTAAAACTTAGAACTAAAAGCTGGTTCTTTGGAAAGATTAATAAAACTGACAAACCTTTAGTTAACTTGATTAGGGAGGAGAGAGGAGAAAAATAAAATCAATAAAATAACAAACGATCAAGGTGAAATCACAACAAAACCAGAAGAAATTTAAAAAAAATAATCAGAACATATTATGCACAGTTATATGCTAACAAAACTGAGAACACAAAAGAAATAGAAGAATACCTTTAAAAACATAAAATAGCCAAACTATCTGTAAACTAAATAGAGATCTTGAATACCCTAATCTCAGAAAATGAAATAGAGTTAGGCTGTAAGAGAACTACCAAAGAAAAAAATTCCTGGTCTTGATGAATTTATGGGAAAATTCTACCAAACTTTTAAAGAATGATTAGGATACATACTTCATAAATTATTCTTAAAAACTAAGCAACTAAGCATTATGAGACCCTTTTATGAGACAAAGACAGTCCTAGTATCTAAACCAGAGAAAGATAAAACACAGAAAGAAAATTATAGTCCATCATTAATGAATATTAACTAAAAAATTTTAAATAAAAACCTATCAGACTCTAGAGACTTATCCAAGAAATCATACATTATGACCACATGGGATTTATACGAGGGATGCAAAAGGGTTCAATATTAGGAAAATAATCAACAATTAATTATATTAAAAATTAAAACATGATATTCGATAACCAAATGATAATCAAAAGATGCTGAAAAAGCCTTTGAAAAAGTACAACACTTTTATGCTGGTTAGCATTGAAAAAAAGTTCTGCCAGACTGCTTTCTAGTTTTTCCAGCAATTTTTGTAAATAATGAGTTTTTTCCTAAGTAACTCATGTTTTCTACTTTATCAAATCCTGGGTTACTAAGTTCTATTGCCTACATAGTATAGGTATAGAAGGACCTTTTTAAATTCATAAAAATCATCTATCTAAAACTAAAAGCAAGCATCATATGCAATGGGGATATACTAGGATCTTTTCCAATAAATATGAGATTGAAGCAAGAATGCTCACTTACCCCACTATTATTTGATATAGTTCTGGAAATGGTAGCAACTATGAGAAGAAATTAAAGGAACAAAGACAAGTAAAGAAAAGGATAAAACTAACTGTATTTGTTGATGACATTATGGTTTACTTGGAAAAGACTAGAGAATCAATAAAGATACTAATTAAGACAATACCATCAGCAAAATTGCAGGCTACAAAATCCTCAAAAAATCAGTATCATCTCTATATAATGATAACAAAACACAAGAAGCAATAATAGAGAAATCCTATTCCAAATAACTACAAATTCATAAAATAATTGGAGACTGACCTACCAAAACACACAAGAGACTTGTATAGATTCAATTACAAAATGATCCTTAAAGAAATAAAGAATAATGTTAAAATGGCTGCCGGCGAATGATGTACCTGATCCTCTAAAAAGTGCTGTTAAACTCATTTGGGGAGCATAAGTTTGGACCTGAGAATCCTAAACGTTATCTAGTGTCCAACTTATTAATATCATTTAACTGATGAGGAAATTGAAGCCCAAGGAAGTTAAGCTACTTGCCTGCAAAGTCCATTTCTTGGAACCTTATCCCTTCCAGAGAATGTGGCTCTAACAACTCAGTCAATTTATTACTCAATCAATCAAACATTTATTAAGCACTGTGATTGATGTGATACACAAAAATAAAAATGAAACAGTCCCTAATCTCAAGAAGCTTATGTTCTACTGTCACCTTTGAAAGCAGGAAAGGTAGTAGAAAAAGCAAAGGATTAGAGGTCAAGACCCTTGAGTTAGTGACTTCTGCTATTCGTTAATGTGTGATTTTGGCAGGTCATTTGATCTCCCTAGGCCTCAAATTACCCATTTGGAAAAGAACGCCTGCCCTGCTAACCTCACAAGACTGTAAGGATGACCCAAGACTATGAAAATGACCAAATGAAAAAATGTACTTGAAAGTGCTTTGGAAAGTCAAATATCTGGTACTATTAAGTACTTGGCACATAGCAAACATTGAATAAATGCTTGTTGACTGATTATACAGTGTAATATTTGATCACAGATAATCTCTTGGGGGAAATCTACATCTCTGGGACTTATTGCAAGATCTTTTATTATACAAAATTAATCAATAAACATATTAAGACCAGGAGCTAAATCTCTGGCCAAATACACTTTGGCCTCCTAGTCACAATTTGGCTGATATGACCATGGCTGTCTGAGAAAATCTTCATTCTAGGCTTAGCCAGGCAAAGTCACAGTTGGCTGATGTTACCCTCCCCAGAGCTTAAATTAAGTGACAGTGTCACACTAAGACAGACCTACAGTTCATTCAGTCCCCATACCCTTTCACTGACAAGTGACACCAACTGATATTTCGTGAGATGGAAGACAGTCCTTGTCAATTTCAAATAACCCTTTTTTATTGGTTATGGAGCTATCTATCATCTGTAAATTTACCTAAGTTTATTTTGCATCTATCTATTCCTATATTCTGGCCTGATCAGTTCCTGTAAAGAAGTATCTCTGAGTTGTCCTAAAGCTACCACTTTTGAGTATCAAGCAATAATTTTAGCTTCACATCCATGAAACTTCTCTACGGTCAGTTATGTCTTCCTTGAAATAGAATGCCCAAGATTCTAATTCTTGCTGAAGGTTTTTCTAACCCTACTCTGTGTCTCAATGCTTTACTCCTCTGAATTATTTTGGCTCTGCTGGAGCAAAATATTAATAAACGCTGAAATAAAAGCAGAAACATGAACACGAAATGGTTTTAAGAACATTGAGACAGTCAAGTAAACCAAACAGTTAAGAGATTCAAAAACTATTTATAAAAAACAAACAAACAAAAACAATGAAGGACTAAAAGATTCAAGAACGCTGAGATAAAGACATCCTGAAAATGCCACAACAATCCAGCATAAGATATAAGACATGGTTTAAAAGTTTCCCCATGTGAAAAGTTTTCATTCTGGCTAGAACCTCGGCCACCCCTTGAATTTGGCTCGCCTGATGCTTTAGATTTTCTCAGTACCCTGGTCAGCCACAATGGCCAGATAGAAAATAGGCACCAGATCTTGTTTGGGCAGAAAACTGGATTCTTGCCATACATATCACCTTTCACCCAGGCATCCCATATTATTTTACCCAATAAGTAGCCCCTGGGCAGGAACCAAAACCCAATAAGAAAGTAAGTTAAACAAGCAAATTTAATGGAACATCTGAAAATAGAAGCCAGAAATCCCAAGTCCTCTAAAAATCAGAATAAATTCCTACTAACATATTCCTATATATGCATGCTAATGGAGAAAAAGCTGCATATTTGACATAAAAAAATAAAGATAAAACTGCCCTTACAAGACTTTCAAACAACTAGGGTAATTTAGTTGTTTTTTCAGCCTCTTGATAAAGTTCAATTTTGCCAAAATGACTTAAAGGTAAATCTATCAGTATTTCTATAGTGACTTGCAAAGAGCTGTGCAAACCTAAATATTTTTCAATTCAGCAAGCAAAGGTTTTCAATTCTATTAAGAAACATTTAAAATTCTTATCTGCCAGTCCATAGCACAGCTTATTTATCTGGGACTGTTCTGTGTAAACTGTACATTTAAAAACATGTTTCTAAATTTAGAGCCCTTTGCCCCAGCTGAGATCACATGCCTTTTGTTCATATAATCCTTTAAAACTCCTAAGGTAAAACTCATTAAGCACACACTATAAATTTTGGCATATGAAATAATAAGTACTCATAATAACATTTTTTAAAGTCTTAAGAAATTTTGAATTCCTGATTTTTAAATCATGTATAATAACAAAGTAGTATATGAATACAATCTCCAAGTAACTTTAAAAAATCACAGTTACATCAGAAGTTATTTACAATCATAATTTGAAGGAAATCATCTGCCATTTTTCTTTGAAACTGAAATCAAACGTTCTAGAAAGAAACTAGCTTAAACTGTAATATGAAAGAATCAAGTGAGCTAAAAGGAAAAGTGACCTAAAATGAGATCTTCAGAGACTTTTGAAAAATATGGTAAAATCTTACCAGGAATGAATGAATAAGTATGGCAGAATCTAAAGGAGTTAATTGTAAGACTTTTGAACTTCTCTCTCTTTCAAAAGCCAACAATTCTAAATCCTAGGTCAGCTCACATATGGACTACTGCTTTCCTTTCAATAATTTAGAAGGGTCACTGATATATCAAAGGATACAGAGAACAACTACCAGGATGGTGAGGGAACTCAAAACTATGGCATGTGGGTTTAGCTTCAAGGAAAATTAAATGTTGGGCCTCAAGAAGATCAAAGACAGAAAGATTCCATCTATACCAAATACAAAGCAATATTTTCTTGGGTGTGGTAGCAAAAAAACTGGAAAGAGTGAGCATTCATTGGGGAATGGTTGAACAGATATGGTTCAGTTATCCCTTCCACATAGCAACTTTCCCCTTTGTAGTTTCAATATATCATGGGTCAGTAAAAGAAATTAAACAAGAATTTTTAGAGAGTTTTGCAGAAGCTGCAGACAACATTCAAAGGCCAACAGACAACACAGAAAAAGTTTAGAAATTCAGAAATACGTGAAATATATGTACAGTATTGTATAATATCAGCATAGTTTATCTTTTAATACTATAATAATTCAGGCTTCTTCTCTGGCATGAAGGGAGAGACAAAAAATCTTACTCAGATTTTCCAAATCCTGGTGCCACGTTCTTAACCCCCAGATGTGGAAGGGATAACTATATGTGAATGAGATGGAATACTATATAAAAATAAACTATGAGTATCAAGATTTCAGAGAAATATGTTAAGACCTGAACAAACTGAAGAAAAGAGAAATAAGCAGATATAGGAGACTATACAAATTGACTAAAAATATAAATGAAAACAACAATAAAAGGCTAACTTCAATTTTAAAGGTCATGACCAATACTGCTTCCAGAAAGCAGATGACAAAATATATCTCCTTCCTTTCAGGTAAGGAGGTAGAGTAAATTACAGGTGCTGGCTATTGCATGTTTTGTTAGACTCAGCCAATGTAGTTAGCTGGTTTTGCACAATTGTTTTGTTTTTGCTTTTTGTGAACAGAGATAAAGTTTCACAACCATGAAAACTTTACCAACTATAAATTTATATTATCTAATCTCAACTGGGCCCTCAATGAAGCAAAGCCTTTTTTTTCCCTTAACTTTTTTGCAAGTTCTTCATTGATTCTCTATAGTACCCTCCACAACAGCTGTACCACCCACACTTCTTCTCTAACCTCAAATGGCACCCCTAGGAAGGCAGGAAGGCAGGAAGGCAGGAAGGCAGGAAGGCAGGAAGGCAGGAAGGAAGGAAGGAAGGAAGGAAGGAAGGAAGGAAGGAAGGAAGGAAGAAAGGAAACATTTGCCAAGAACTCTTCCCCTCCTTCTAACATGACAACCTTCCTCCTCATCTCACAACTCCATGACATCACTCTGTACTAACTTATTTACTATTGTCTCTAATAATGGAGCAGCCTTTTTCTCCACCAAGGCCAACCCCTCCACTTTCTTTTTTTTTTTTAATTTTATTTTATTATTTTTTTTATATGTTTAGTTTTCAGCATTGATTTTCACAGGAGTTTGAATTACTAATTTTCTCCCCATTTCCACCCCCCCACTCCAAGATGGCGTACACTC
>CM053622.1:736328985-736378048 GCA_028646595.1 Phalanger gymnotis | reverse complement strand
GTTTTTCCTCTACTTCTCTAACTTGCTTTTCCAACTCCTTTTTGAGCTCTTCCATGGCTTGAGACCAGTTCATGTTTTTCTTGGAGGTTTTTGTTGTAGGCTCTATGACTTTGTTGACTTCTTCTGACTGTATGTTTTGGTTTTCTCTGTCCCCAAAGAAGGATTCCAGAGTCTGAGACTGAATCTAGGTGTGTTTTCGCCGCCTGGCCATGTTCTCAGCCAACTTACTTGATCCTTGAGTTTTTCAGCAGGATATGACTGCTTGTAGAGTAAAGAGTTCTATGTTCCACACTTGGGCGGATGCACTGCCTCCCCAGCACTCCTCCTTCCCCAAGAGCCCCCAACCTGGACTGGGCTTAGATCTTCAGCAGGCTCTTCACTCCTGCTCTGATCAGCCACTTAATTCCTCCCACGAGGTGGGCCTGGGGCCAGAAGCAACTGCAGCCATAGTTCTAAAGCTGCCCCACCTCCGCTGCCCCCAGGGCGGTGGAAAACTAGCAGCTTTTCCCACTAACCTTCTCTGTTGTCTTTGCTGTTTGTGGGTTGAGAGGTCTGGTTAAGTGCTGCAGCTCACTGATTCAGGACGGTTGGTCTGCGCCGCTCAAGCTGGACTCTGCTCCCCTCAGCTCCCAACTCCGTGCAGGTTAGACCTTACCCAGAGACCATCCAGGCTGTCTTGGGCTGGAGCCCTGCTTCCCTCTGCCACTTTGTGGGTTCTGCAGTTCTAGAATTGGTTCAGAGCCATTTTTTGTAGGTTTTTGGAGGGACTAGGTGGGGAGCTCATGCCAGTCCCTGCTTTCCAGCCGCCATCTTGGTTCCGCCCCCCAACCCCTCCACTTTCAATCCCATTTCTTCCTGTCTTTTCCAGCTGATTTCCCCAACTATAATCACCCTTTTTCTAATCTACTACTTCCTTCCCTGATGCCTACAACAAACATGTCCAAGTCTCTTTCATTAAAAAACCAAGAAAACTCTTTACTAGATTCCACCATCCCAACTACTGTCCAAGATCACTCCTCCCCTCCTCAGCCAATTTCCTTGAAAAAGTCATTTGATGCCTTCACTCATCTGCTATTACTTTCTTCTTAATCCCCTATAATCTGACTTCCAAATTTACCACTCAACTGACACGGCTTTCTCCAAATTTACTAAGAATCTCTAATTGCCAAATGTACTAGCTTTTTCTAAACACTTAGCCTCCCTGACATCTCTGCAGTATCTGTCATTGTTGAACAGTCTCTCCCCTTGGGAGGCCCTCTCTTCTCTGGGATTTTGTGACACTTCTCTCTCCTAGTTCTCCTCCAACCTGTCTGACTATTCTTCAAATTCTCTGGCTGACTGATCATCTATGTCACACTCTCTAACTGTGAGATGAACTCCAAGGCTCTACCTTGAGCTTTCTCTTTGAACTCTCTCTTGGTGATTTCATCAGGTCCTCTAGGTTCAATCCCCATTCGTGCGTAAGATTCATATATTTATATATCTTGTCCTAGCTTCAGTATTGCAGTACTACAGGCTGGTCATTTCCAATTGGATGTTCCATAGGCATCTTAAACTCAACATGTCCAAAATATGCCTCATTACTTTGTCCCTCCAAACCTACCCTTTTTTTCCTCTCCCCTTTTACTGTCAAGAGCATCACTATCCTTCTAGTCACTCCACCTTGTTGTCATCCTAAACTGTCTCTCTCTAGCTTATAACAAATATCCAATCAGTTGCCAAATTCTATCATTTCTAACTCTACAACATCTTTCCCATGTCCCTTCCCCTCTACCTGAATAGCTACCACCCCTGGCTTGGGCCCTTATCATCTCTTGCCTGAAGTATTGCAACAGCCTTCTTATCAACCTACCTGCCTCAAGCCTCTCCCAATTCCAATCCACCATCCACACAGACACCATATTGATTCTCCTAAAGTAGAGGTCTGATCATATTGCCCCCTTGTTCAATAAACTCCAGTGCTCTCTAACGCCTCCAATATCAAATACAAACTCCTCTGTTTGATGTTTAAAGTTCTTCCCAACCTGGCCCCTTCCTGCTATTCTGGTCTTCTTCTGTCTTAATCCCCCTCCGTATTCTCTGTGGTCCAGCAACACTGCCCCTGTTGCTATCTCTTGAATGCAACACTCCAATGGAGAAGCTGTTCCCTAGGCCTGGAATTCTCTCCCTCCTCATCCCTGTCTCCTAGCTTCCCTGTCTTCCCTCAAATCCCAGCTATAATCTCACCCTCTGTAAGAAGCCTTTCCTAATCTCCCTAAAGTTAGGGCCTTCCCTTTATTTATTATCTCTAATTTATCTGACTATGTTTTCTTTGCATGTTGTCTCTCTCATTACACTAAGCTCCTTGAGAGCAGGATCTGTTTTTTGCTTTTCTTCATATCCACAGCACATAGAAGGTGCTTAATAAATTCATGCTGACTTGACTTGTTTATCACGTACAGCTTTTTCCAACCTGGCTCCTTCCTACCTTCCTAGTCATCCTGTATTTTACTCACCTCCTCTCATTCTGTATTTCTAGAGCCCACTAACAGACTCTCTGTTTGCACTATAACTAGCTTAAGATTTAAGAAATTCATCACAATCACAGTAATACCAATTATAATAGAATTTATATGGTGCTTTGAGGTTTGCAAAGTACTTTGCAAATATTATCTCATTTTATTCCTAAAACAATCTAGATGCTATTCTTAACTCCATTTTCCAGATAAAGAAACTAAGGCAGCCTAAGACTGGGTAACTTGCCTAGAGTCACACAGCTAGTTACTGTCTAAGGCTAGATTTGAATTCAGGTCTTCCTGACTCTGAGTCTAGGGTTCTATCCACTGAGGCTCCAGGTGATGAATGTTTTTTCTCCTTGTTTTTACCACAACTCATGAAAATTATGTACTAAATCACAAAGGGATTTTCATCAGTAAAGTTACTACTCAAACCAAAGAAATCTCAGATCCCTGAAGTTTATTAGAGTATGCACTTGTATATATGGTTAAGTGACAAATATTTGTGGTAAGAGAAGAATCTAGAGGAAAGCAATAAGAACTAGTGTAATCAGGAGAGATTCCATGCAATAAATAGGACCTAACTTGTGCCTTGAACAATGGGTAGGGCTTAGACAGGCAGAGAAAGAACTAGAAAAGCTTTCTTTCTGGCAAGGGGAAGACATTGGTAATGCAACTAGAGCAAAGTGGGAAACAGAAATCGATACAGACATAGAACAATTGCAGTCATTTCACATGCCAACAAGATTATACTTAAAGTTCTGCAAGCTAGGCTTCAGTAGTCCATGAAACAAGAATTACCAAAAGAGCAGGCTGGTTTTCAAAGAAGTGGAGACCAAATTGCCAACGGTGACTGGATTATGGAGAAAGCAAGGGAGTTCCAGAAAAACACCTATTTCTTCTTCATTGACCACACTAAAGCTTTTGACTTTGTGGAACACAACAACATATGGCAAGTCCGCAAAGAGACAGGATAGCAGGTGGTCATCTTATTTGTCTCCTGAGGAGCTTGTATGAGGGTCAAGAAGCAACAGTGAGAACCAGTCATGGAACAACTGATTGGTTTAAGACTGGGAAAGGAGTACAAGGCTATATAGTCACCTTATCTAATTTATATGCAGAGCATATGATGCAAAACGCCAGGCTGGAGGCACCAAAGGCCAGAATTAAGATGGATGAGAGAAACATCAACAATCTCAGATAAGCGGATGATACCACTCTGACGGCAGAAAGTGAAGAAGAATTAAGAAGCCTCTTGATGAGGATGAAAGAGGAGAATGTAAAAGTTGCCTTGAAGCTTAACATTAAAAAAAAAAAAGACTAAGATCATGCCAACTGATCTGAAATCTTCCTGGCAAACAGAAAGAGAAGAAACGGAAGCAGCGTCCGATTTCATATTCACTGCAAAGATCACTGCAGATGGTGACTGCAGCCATGAAATTAAAAGAAGCTTGCTCTGGAAGGAAAGGTAAGGCAAATTTGGACAGCATACTAAAAAGCAGAGACATCACCTTGGCAAGAAAGGTCTGTATAGTCATAGCTATGGTTTTTCCAATTGCAATGTAGGGCTGGGAGAGTTGGACTATAAGAAAAGCTGAGTGCCACAGAATCGATACTTTCAAATTGTGGTGCTGGAAAACTTTTTTTTTTTTTGAGGGGAGAAGGCAAGAAAATTGGAGTTAAGTGACTTGCCCACGGCCATACAGCTAGTAAGTGTCAAGTGTTTGAGGACGAACTTGAACTCAGGTCCTCCTGACTCTAGGGCCAGTGTTCTATTCACTGCACCACCTGGAAGAGACTTTTGAGAGTCTCTTGCACAGCAAACAGATCAAATCAGTCAATACTCAAAAAAGTTAATTTAGACTCCTCATTTGAAAGTCAAATACTAAAGCTGAAGCTTAAATACTTTAGCCATATAAGGAGAAGACAGAACTCATTGGAAAAGATCTGATGAAGACTGAAGGCAAAAGGAGAAGAGAATAGCGGAGGATAAGATGCACAGACAGCGTCATGGAAGCAATGAATAACCTTGAACAGACTTCAGGAGATAGTGGAAGACAGAAGGTCCTGGCATGCCATGGTCCACGGATGTAGTCACAAAGAATTGGACACAACTCAAAAATTGAACAACAACAAAATAGATACAGACATGGATACAGATGATACATAGATATAGTTATACCTAGTGGGTTCTCGGAACAATAAGAAGACTGGCTAATATAAGGTTTCATATTAAAGAATTTATTTTGGGACATATGTCGGCTGGGTGAGTAAGGTGAGGGCAAGCTGTGAAGAACACTAAATGAAAGGTTAGGACATTGAACTTTCTTCTGAAGCCAAGAAGAAATAAGGCGGTTTTTGAACAGTAAAGCATCATGATGAAGGTAGTATTTCCAAAGTGGTGTGTTAGAGAGGCAGGAAATGCAAACAAAGAGACCAGTCAGAAGGCTACTATAGCAACCCAGGTACTGAGTACCTGTGCCACCTGTAGTGGCATTGAGAACAGAGATAGGGCAAATACAAAAGATACTTCTAAGAAATGTAAACAGACTCTTCAAAAGAAAAATCACATTCTAATGATCACATTTTCTTATGTCTCAGCTCTGGAAAACAGTGAATAAGTTATTTTCTTAATGTGTCTTTGATTTAATTTTTAAACTGAAAGGTGAAATTTTGTTAGGGTGAAAGGGTGGGGATCAAATACTGCACATATAGCTCCTACTTTCCCCTCCTCAAAATCAAGGTTTTTATAACCACTATTCATCTTTCTTGCCTATAATCTTTTCTGCCTTGGGGGGGAAAAAAGTGAGAGTGATTAGTTCTAACTCATAAATGTCCCAATCCCTTTTGAATAATGACTAGCAAGACAAAAGATCAGGTTCCAGAAACTGTCTGATTACACCAATTGGCAGATGATTAGTCAATCAACCACAGAGCACAGTCAAGCATAGAGACAGCCAGATATAGTGGCCATCAGAGGAAGGTCAACCCATTAAAAATGCAACAGAGAAACAAAGCCAGAATCAGGCTTCATGTGGAAAATGTGAGTGTGCTCAGTCCTTAAAGAATAAAAGACTTCCACAGTGCTGCCTATACTATACTAGATGGTAACTGAAACTGTTCAAGAAATTTAGCATAATTATTCAAAACTTATCTTAGAACGGTCCTAGAATTGAATTTTTTCTTGCTTGATTGCCCCAGACAGTAATCACAACCTCCAACCCACCATAACAAACTTGTCTCTTTTGAAGGCAATGGGACACCTTCATCACTTGGACATATTTTACACGAAAGTATACATTTTTACAAAGAAAAAGAACACCATTCAAACTCACTTTGTGATTCTAAATGTTTGCTTGGGAGAGTTGAAGACCACTGTGCTTTTTAGGATCAGTGAGAAGTTAATTAGGTCTATTGCACTTCTTTCTTTCCAACGAACTGGGTAAATTTATTATTAAATTTTAAGGGGGTATTCCTTTTAGATCTTTTTTTCCAAAAGGCTTCATTTATACATTATAGTCATAAATAACAAAGAATTACTATGGTTTCGCAAAAAAAAAGTTAAAAAGGAAAGTAAGCTTCTCTAAAATTTGATTGATTGATTCATAGTTCTAAGAGGCAGAAGAGAGCTCTGAGGTCATCTCGGCCAACATCATCATTTTAGAGTTGAGCAAACAGGCTCAGAGCGGCAAGATAGTGAAGGAAGTAGTAAAGTCAGAATCTGAACCCAAGATCTGTATCCGGTCCTCTCGCTACAATTCCAGGCCTCAGTCCAACTCCCACACTGCCTTCCTGTCGACTAGAATGTATTCCAAAGGAATATATGCAAGATGTTTTATCAGTTTCATCAACTAATTATTGTTATTCAGTTGTTCACTCACGTATGAGTCTTTGTGATCCCATTTGGGGTATTCTTGGCAAACATACTGGAGTGGTTTTCCTTCTCCAGCTCATTTTATAGATGAGGAAACTGAGGCAAAACTAAGTCGTGTGAGTTGTCCAGGGTCACATGGCTGGTAAGAGTCTGAGGCCATATTTGAACTCAGGAAGATGAGTCTTCCTGACTCCAGGCCTGGCACTCTATTCACCGTGCCACCAAGCTGCCCCGCAATTATTTATTAAATTTCTACTGTGTGGCTGTCACGGTGCTAGGCTCTGGGGAACACAATCCTATTAGCCAAGAATTTAACATTCAAAAAGGGAAGACAACAAGGACCTATGTAGGTATACACAGAATTTCTTTAGACCCTTTCAAATTACTTTCATACTTATTATTCTAGTCTATTTGCACGACCTCATCAGAGAAAAGGAGGCTCTGTTAGTACTAAAAAACTGAAGCATAAAGTCACCAAGTAAGCATTTGGTTAGTGGCCTAATCCAATAACAAAATCTGGATTCTCAGGTCATTGTTATCCTTACTAGAGTATACTCACTGCTGTTTCCTTAAGAGTTAACTATCTCATGGCAGAGCCAAGATGGCTGTTGGAAAGCAGTGACTTGCTTAAGGTCTCCCCCAAATCCCTCCAAACACCTGTAAAGAATGGCTCTGAACAAATTCTAGAGCTGCGGGACCAACAAAACAGCAGAGGGAAGCAGGTCTCCAGCCCAGGAAGGCCTGAATGGTAGCTGGGAAGGGTCTATTGCAGGATGCTGGGAGAAGAGCACAGCCCAGGTGCCAGGACAGACAAGACCGGAAGTGGCCCAGATCAGGCCTTAGGCCCATGAATCACTGAGCTGTGGCAGTTACCAGACTTCTCAACCCACAAACGCCAAAGACCACAGAGCAGGTTAGTGGGAAAACTGTTAGAAAGCAGTCTGGCCTCAGCCCTGGGGTGGAGGAGGTGGGGTGGCGGTGGCAACAGCAGCAGCAGGAAGCTCCTACAGCTGCTTCCAGAGTCCCTGGCTCACACCGTGGGAAGAATCAAGCGGCAGACCAGAACAGGAGTGCAGGGTTTACTTTGCCTTGCTTGGATCTGGGTCGCAATCCTGGTTGGTGGTTCTTGGGGTAGGAGGAGCTCTGCTGTGGCAGAGCTTGCAGTGACAGTGGAGTAGAAGTAGCTCTGAAAACAGCAGCACAGCCCCTAAAGCTTGGGACAAAGCACTCTCTACTCTACAAGCAGTCATACCCTGACAAAAAGCTCGAAGGTCAAGTAGTTGGCTGGGAACATGGCCAGGCAGCACAAAAGGATTCAGTCTCAGACTCAGACTCTAGAATCTTTCTTTTGTGACAAAGATCAAAACATATAGCCAGAAGAAGTCAACAAAGTCAAAGAGCCTACATCAAAAACCTCCAAGAAAAATATGAATTGGTCTCAGGCCATGGAAGAACTCAAAAAGGATTTGGAAAAGCAAGTAAGTAGAGGAAAAATTGGGAAGAGAAATGAGATGCTAGAAAACCATGAAAAACAAGTCAATGACTTGCTAAAAGAGATTCCAAAAAATACTGAAGAAAATAACACCTTAAAGAACAGACTAACCCAAATGTCAAAAGAGCTCCAAAAAGCCAATAAGGAGAAGAATGCCTTGAAAGGAAGAATTAGCCAAATGGAAAAGGAGGTTCAAAAGACCACTGAAGAAAATACCACCTTAAAAATCAGATTGGAGAAAGTGGAAGCTAGTGAGTTTATGAGAAATCAAGATATTACAAAACAGAACCAAAAGAATGAAAAAATGGAAGACAATGTGAAATATCTCAGTGGAAAAACCACTGACCTGGAAAATAGATCCAGGAGAGATAATTTGAAAACTATTGGACTACCTGAAAGCCATCATCAAAAAAAGAGCCTAGACATCATCTTTCAAGAAATTATCAAGAAAATTGCCCTGATATTCTAGAACCGGAGGGTAAAATAGAAATTGAAAGAATCTACCAATTGCCTCTTGAAAAAGATCCTAATAAGAAAACTCCTAGGAATATTGTCACCAAACTCCAGAGTTCCCAGGTCAAGGAGAAAATACTGCAAGTTGCCAGAAAGAAACAATTTGAGTATTATGGAAACACAATCAGGATAGCACAAGATCTAGCAGCTTCAACATTAAGAGACAGAAGGGCTTGGAATATGATATTCCAGAGGTCAAAGGAGCTAGGATTAAAACCAAGAATCACCTATCCAGTGAAACCGAGTATCATGCTCCAAGGCAAAATATGGACTTTCATAAAATAGAGGACTTTCAAGCTTTCTCAGTGAAAAGACCAGAGCTGGATAGAAAATTGGACTTTCAAACACAAGAATCAAGAGAAGCATGAAAAGGTAAACAAGAAAGAGAATTCATAAGGGATTTACTAAAGTTGAACTGTTTTGTTTACGTTACTACTGGAAAGATGATGTGTGTAATTTATGAGACCTCGGTATTAGGGTAGCTGAAGGGAATATATATATAGACAGAGGGCACAGGGTGAGTTGAATATGAAGGGATGATATCTAAAAAATAAAATCAAATTAAAGGATGAGAGAGGAATATATTGAGAGAGGGAGAAAGGGAAAAATAGAATGAGGTAAACTATCTCACATAAAAGTGGCAAGAAAAAGTAGTTCTGTTGGAAGGGAATACGGGGTAGGGGAGAGGGAATGAGTGAATCTCACTCTCGTCAGATTTGACTTGAGGAGGGAATAACATACACACTCAACTGGGTATCTTACCCCACAGGAAAGTAGGGAGAAGGGGATAAAAAAGGGGGATGACAGAAGGGATGGGAGATAGGAGGAGGAGGTAATCAAAAGCAAACACTTTTGAAAAGGGACAGGGTCAAGGGAGAAAAGTGAATAAAGGGACACAGGATAGGATAAAGGGAAATATAGTTAGTCTTTCACAACTGAGTATTATGGAAGTGTTTTACATAATGATACATGTGTGGCCTATGTTGAATTGCTTGCCTTCTTAGGGAGGAAAGGAAAGAGGAGGAGAGAAAACAGAACTCAAAGTTTTAAAAGCAGATGCTCGAAAAAAATAGTTGTTTTTGCATGCAACTGGGAAATAAGATATATACAGAATGGGGCATAGAAATCTATCCTGTCCTACAAGAAAGTAAGGGGAAAAGGGATGGTGGGGGGAGTGGGGTGACAGAAGGGAGGGCTGACTGGGGAATGGGGCAATCAGAATATATGCCATTTTGGAGAGGGGGGGAGGGTAGAAATGGGGAGAAAATTTGTAACTCAAAATCTCGTGGAAATCAATGGTGAAAATTAAAATATTAAATAAAAATGATTAAAAAAAGAGTTAAGTATCTCACTTTGAAAAAAAAGAACGTGCTAAGTTTTTAGCATACCCCAAGAGAATAAACTTATGTTAAAAAAAAAAACTTTACAATAAAAACAAATCACTTCATTTCAAAATTCTTCTTTAAGGCTATGTACTAAAGATCCATTCACTGTAATAGATTTACTCAGCTCATTTGACCTGAGTTTCTATGGCTGTGCAATCAACATCCGTAATAGCTATTTTTAATCACTGCACATTCACCAAGGCCTCCCAACGTTCAAGCACTGCTCTGAACATCTCTCTCCGCTGACATGGACCTTCACATATTGGTGTATTAAAAAAAAGGCAGATGGAACTAGACTAGTCCTTAAAGTCCTTTCTATTGCTAATATTCTATGGATTCTAAAAGGCACAGTGGCTTCATCTCTGCCAGAGATGAGAGAAGTTCCTAGCTCAACCTCGATGAGTCTATGATCTGTATCTATGACCCTTTGACCCAGGGAGGCTCTATGCTTCACCATCCATATTCAGGTCTGTACCAACAAACTACAGCTGTTAGCAGTTCAAGATGTGTCCCATGGGAAACTATAATAAACACGACCTAAACATCTGTTATC
Source organism: Phalanger gymnotis (assembly GCA_028646595.1). Lineage (NCBI taxonomy): Eukaryota > Metazoa > Chordata > Mammalia > Diprotodontia > Phalangeridae > Phalanger > Phalanger gymnotis. The sequence goes on along the minus strand of CM053622.1, from coordinate 736,367,736 downwards.
TCTAGAGGAACAAGAGCAGCAAAGGATGGAAAACTTCAGCTACATTCCTAGTAGTGTGGATGTGACAATCCATCATGGAAACTGACCCATTTACTGGTAGGCATGTGTAGCTGGAAACTGTCCAGTGGGCCCTGAACAATTTGAGGAAATATTGAAGGCCATTCAAAGCAAAAAGTATTACTGATTCTTCCTAAAAGCACGATAAGTTAAAATCATACTCAAATGGAAAACTCATTTGCTATCTTTCTCTGCTTAAAGTCAAATTTCTCAAAGCCTGAATGTCACAAGTTATCGTCTAGTAGGTTATTACATTTAACATTATCTCTGACTGTATCTTGTGCACCCAACTAGATGTTAAAAATCTGAAGAGCAAAGACTCTTGTATCCCCTTGGAAAGTCTTCCAAATATCAGAAACTCCTAATTTTTAAAAAATTTACTTGTTATGTAATTCAGCCTGACACAGTAGAAGGACATAAGATTGAGAGTCTGAGTCCAGCATACATTTTCAAATAATGAGACACTTAGGCTCGATTTCCATCTGTCAAGTGGGGAATAAGACCACTCCAACTACTGACTTCATGGAGTTATAGTAAGAAAAGTCTTTGGACAACTTAAAGCTTTTAGAAATGAGAAATATTATGTGGTACTCTTTGATTTGCTTTGAAATCATATGCAAAGATGAACTATCTGTTGAGTTTCAGTAACTTAAATATTTGCATTTCTAATAAGCCCCTTTCTAATTCTATTTATATCTCTGTTTCAGTCTCTTTCCAGTAACTGGGCTGGGCTGATTAATTCATTAGAGGATAGGTGCTTCGCATTTAGTTTTTCATTAATTGGCACAGCCTACTTCATTCAACAAGGTAATTCTATTAAATTTTACAGCATTTAAAAGATAAACTTTATTGTTGCTACAGTGAACACTTGGCCAAAAGGGTCTTTTCTTTCTTCAGTTAATTTATCACATAGCCACATCCACGGGAAAACACTAACACGCTTTTTCTGGTATTGGTTTTGGCACGTTATTAGTTACTTATTATTAACAATTCTCTCTTTTGGCCAATCGTTAGTAAGAATTAAACCTCAGTGAAATGGATTCTGACTAGCCAGCTCCTCAACTCCAGCCCCAGCCTTCAAAGGGAGCACCAGATCCTTAACTGTGAAGTGGGTCTCAGAAGCCTGTAGATGGCAGTAAAAGCTGGGCTGGAAAACCGAATAAATTATTAGCCTTACTCAAATTTTGACAGAACTCTGATCTGGCAACAAAATTTCCTCATCTGCTCCTTTAACGGCTTTCTCAAAGAGTTAACACAGATCAAACCGAACGCCTCTTTAAAACGTAAATGAAACTGTAACTTTAGAGAAAGGTTTTTTTTTTTCTTTTTAAAGGGCTTGTCTTTAAGAGGTATATTAAGTCCTGGTGGTGCTAGGTCTGTGTCTCTCTGTTTACTTTATCTGATCCCTGCACCCAAGGAAAGCAGGATAGTGTTTCAGACTGGGGATAGGGACAGGATTTGGTACTGAGAAATTCCCGCTGGGGAAAAATCTCTATAGCAGGGCGGGTGGGCCCCATTTCTACAATTTTAGTCTTACTCAAGGAATTGCTTTCATTAATGGTGACAAACAGGTAGCTCCCACTTCCAAGTGTGTCCACAGTCAGATCAAAATGTAATTGGGAAATTTTAACAAAATAAAAATACAGCAGAATATAGATGTTAATCTGTGGGTTTTCTAAGTCAATGTGGCCAACAGGGATCGTTATGTATAATTTAGTATCCTCATTTGACACTGCTGATTTAGAGCTCTACGAGGTTCCACACAGGCAGGATGTGTCAGAGGCAACACATGAACCTTAGATTTTCCTGGCTTTTCACTCTATTCGCTGTGCTACGGGAGTATTTTGATTAAAACCTGAAACCGAGTCTCCCACACCTAAATGTTATACATTTGAGAATTAAGTAATGTACTTGCGGCTTCGTGGATTGGAGCTCCCATATTTAAATTTTTAATAATTGACATGATTAAGGAAAAAAGGAAAGAACGGATTCTTCAAGCGTGAAGCTCTTGCAAGTCTTGACCTAAATCAAATTCTTAAATTTCGTATCAAATATTTGAATATCCACAAATTTCTACTACATCCCCTCTCCACCCTATGTGCTCTGTTCTATATAATCTTACAAAAACAGCTGTCAGATTGTTTCTTTATCATGCAAACTTTTTTCACCATCTACCATATAAAACGCTTCAGTTTCCTGGTTTTTTGCCAACTACTTCATCGCCAACTTAAATTTACTACAAGAATAGATGGCACTTACTGAGGCTGAATTGAATCTCTAAACTAAATACGGTGAGCTGTTTCCCTCTTATTAGATGTTATACCATTAAAATTACCATCCCATAAAAGACCAAAAACACTTTTGACTTCCAGCCAACATTTTCAAACCTCCCTTCACAGTTCCACTCACTCATTCTCTCCATAGAGCCAATGAGACTATATCCTTCCAACCTTAACCCCATCTTAAAGCACTGGGTGACTGCTATAGGTTTGGAAGAAAGGGACACTGAAAGGAATGTCTACCTCGTTGTACTCCTATGGACATAATCAACCTCGGTTATTTTAAACAACTTTAATCCTATGCTCACCAGAAACAGAGGTCTCCACATCAAAGCTAAAGTGGTGGATCTTTTTCTTATCTCCAAGTGAACTCAAGTTAACAGGCATTCCCAGCCTGCTAATTGAAACCCAGAATAGGAGGACTTCATTAAAAATGAGTATTTTCAAGCAAGCAACTCTTAAACTTCTAAAAAGCCTGAGGTGCAACCAGAGACAAAGGAATCTATCCCATAAAACTTAAAAACACAAAGGCAACAAAATAAAGTCTCTAGCTTTACCCTCATTATTTTGAGGCCTTTCTACAGCCTAAAGGATTTTTCAAGAAAGGAAACAGGCCCTTTTCTCTCTCCCCACCCCCCAATAAAAAGAGGAAATCAAAAGACAAGTCCGGTTTTTCACTTCCTTCTTATTTTTAAGTACTATATATAAACAGCATCCAACAAATATTTTGTTTCAAAATATTTATCCATCTATCAATCGATCTCACCTTTCTAGGTAGGCATCAGTTTCCTCATCTCTAAAACGAGAAGGCTGTGCTAGCGATTGTCTAAGGTCCCTCCCAGCTCTAAAGCTACAATCCCGTTTAATAACACTTTTATCACAAAAGCTCCATCATCTTTCTGATTGCTGCTGAATCAATGCAAAGGGCACATTTTTGTACCTACTTAGGGAGAAGGGGACATGAGCCAATTTGAACATCACTTGAAACTTAAGCTTCTCTAGGCTTCAAGTTTCAGGATCTGTAAAATGGGTGTAAAATCCTGGCGAGTACTTACCCCCGGGATTTGCCTCTGGGAACAAAAGAAATAGCGTACTTTGAAGCACCCTGCAAATTAAGATAGTAATACAAGGTGTCCCAAAAGTCTCGGTGCTATGGGCTTGTAAGCTATGTTTTGAAAACTCCTGGGACAGGCTGTATAAATGCGAACTGTGGTTATCATCACCATCATCGATCCCATTGTATAGGCACTTACTATAAGTTGGTCGAACCGGACCAAAATTTGAATTTGGTCCTATTTGGTTAGACATAGTTCTGGTCTTAATAATCTAATAACGTGTATCAAGTAGGGGGAAGGATGGTTACCAAAGAAGGACCCAACTGTAATTCATCTTTTTGGGCACAATGGGGGCAGTGAACGCAACGGCTGCCCCCAAGGCAGGATCCCACGCGAATGTTTTGCAAAACTGCGGCAAGAGTGCGCAAGGTTACCGTATCTAATACACTGATGGGTGGAATGTGAATAAGCTGTCTAGACCCTAAGCCGCCTGAGAGCAGGCACCGGGTCCGTATCTCTCCCGAAGAGCCCTAGCACAGCGCTCAGCAAATAAATGCTTATTGTAAGCTTTAATAAGTAAATGCTCCTAACCCAGCACTGAACCCTTACTGGAGGGGGCAGGAGCAATGACTGTCGGGGGCTGGGGGCAATAACTTTGCATCTCTCCTAGATCCCCGGGTGACCCCGCGGGTGTTCTGGGGGTGTGTTTCCCCTCTTCCCAGTCCCGCTTCCCCCCCATTCCCCACCCCACCCCGCCGCCTTAGGCTCCGTCAGTACCAAGGAGCTTCTGGAAGCGCCCGGGGAAGGAATTCCCTGGAGCACAAGGTGCAGGCCGCAACAGCTGAAGCTCCGCCCCTTTCCCCGGGAAACTTCCCTACGAATCCCCGGGAAGAGAAAGCTCGGGAGCAGTGCGCGCGCCCAGGGGCGCTCGCGCAGTCGCGTGGGGGCCAGAGCCTGGCTTCTGAGGGTGGGGGTGGGGGTGGACAACCGAACCACGAGCTCGCACGAGTGCGCCCGCTTCTCCGCCCTCCCCTCCCCCTTCCCTGGCCACGTGTGCGGAGGCCGGCGACTGCCTTTGGGTCCTTTACCTGGTGCAACGAGCACCCACTGGTCGCAGTGAACTTCGGCCGGCCTCTTCTTGTGAGAGAGCATGTTAATCACCTTCTCCCCGGAAGACTCAAGCGCATTAACCGCCCCACACCGGAGGCACTAATTAGCCTTCGGCTTGGTCGGCTGGGCCTGAATACCGGGGGTTAGATCTGCGGGTCCCTGAAAATACTCTTGTACAATCGAAAAATGGCGGGAGAACAGGTCTGCTCCGGCGTCCCTCCCCCCACGCGGGGCGGGGCCATAGTTGGAGGCGGGGCGGGGCGGGAAGAGGAGGGCGGCTCGGTTACATTTAGTTTTAGGCGCGAACCGAGAGGAGAAAGTGATTCTCACCATTTTGTAACCGTCGGGTGCCCACCAAAGGCCAGAGTTTTAGAGCCGCAGCCCTACGGGAAACAAAAAGCCCGGAAGGAGCCGCCGCCGCCGCACCCCTTCTCTTTGGGGCCGGTGGTAGAGGCCGAGCTCGAGCTCCGGCCCGCGTGCCGAGCCCGGGGGCTAATGCGGGGACGGCAGGGGGCGGCGAACGCGCGAGCTAGAGCCGCCTGCGGACTGGCCGCTCAGTCCCTAGCGCCCGCCGGCAGCAAAGCCAGGGCCCCGTGTCGCTTCGAGAACGCCAGCAATGCGTCCTTGCCCTACCGAGGGTGTGGTTGGTTCCCGAAACACTTGTTTGAGGGCAGAAGGGCTGGTCACTGTGAGTGACAGGAAAGGACACACCCCACCCTCCCCTTCCCTCCTTCCCCAGGAAGTTCGAGGCCCTTATCAAGACTGTTGTAGAATGAGCAAGGCCTGGGGTCTGCGAACTTTAATGTGTGTTTCACGTGCATGCTGCAAACATGCATTCATGTATGCAAACGGGGAGGGGGGGGCAGGAGGGGGGGCAGCCAGTGGTGTAGTAGGTACAGCAGTGTGGCCTGGAGTTAGGAAGACCTGAATTCAAATTTGACCTCAGACACTTTTCTGTGCGACCCTGGGCAAGTCACTTAACTTTTTTGCCTCATTTTCCTCATCTGTAAAATGAGCTGGAGAAGGAAATGGCAAACCACTCCAGTATCTCTGCTAAGAAAACCCCAAAGGGGTCGTGAAGAGTCTGACCAACTGAACAAAATATATGTATATAAAATTGTTATAATAACCCTTAAGCAAGAGTTCTTAACTTGGGGCAAGTGAACTTTAAATATGTATGTATATGTATGTATGTGTATATATGTATATGTATATTTACATATACATGCAAAATTATTATAACTACCCTTAAGCAAAATTTCTTAACTTGGGTCCCATGAACTTTAAATATGTGTATATATATAAAGTTACATATTTGTGTATATATACATATAATTTGTGAACATATATATACATAAAAATATATATACTAACCATTCTAGTATATTTTGTTTATTTTGTGATTCCATACATTTTATTTTAACCATTAACAAATGTTCTAAGAAGGAGTCCACAGGCTCACCAGACTAGAAATGTTTTTGCTTTGCTTTTCTGAGACTAGATCTCCTAATCTTTCATTACAGATCAACAGGAAAGCTTTCACTTGCTTTGTTTTTCTGACCTGGGGTTGTTTGTCCTTTCTTGGGCAGCCTGGTGGTCTTTTGTTGGGGCCTCATTATGTTGGTGCTGAATTTCGTAGTGGGCTTTAGCCCTATTGCAGCTCAGAAGTTCTGAGTTCAATTGACCCACCAGCTTGGGCCTCCCTCAGGAGCTATTACAGGACTGCGCTACCAGCCCCAGAAAAGAACCCTACCCGAAGCTTCTAGAATCAATTAAATTCATTTCAGTTCAAAAAGTATTTGTTAAGCATCTACTAAGTGCAGAGCACAATGCTAGAAATAAAAGATAAAAATAAAAGCAATCTCTGAGCACAGATGAGAACAGATGGTGAAAACAAAATAATTTCTCAATGCCTGGAAGGTATGGGAGGGGGAGCTTCAACTGGAAAGGATAAGGAAATGCCCCTAGTAGGAATGTAGGAGGTATCAGCTGAGCCTAGTCCAAGGCAACTCATTCAGTTAGGTTTCTTTGCTCTTGGTTTTCTGGTTGAAATGTGTAACAACAATGCTACCTGCTTCTACTATGGCTGTGTGAGACCAATAGCACCAGCACACAGGAGGGCTCCCAGCACAAGTTCTTTGATCTGCTTTTCTAAAGAAAACAACTGCAAGGGGTTTACAACCTCACTCTAATTAAACATACATATATATCATTCACTTAGTTCAGTGGAAAAAGTCAGCACCCTGCACTTCAGAGAAAACAAACAGAAATCACAAGCAGAAATTATATAAACAGAGCAAAATAACACAAATCAGCAGACAGGTTTCCGGCTGTCCATCTAAGACATTACATACATAGCTACCAGAGAGAGAAGCACCAACATCTGGGTTTTTCAAAGCTAGGGCCTCCTTAATGGCTACTCAGAGTCTCATCTGGTCAAATCACATGACACTCTTCCAGTGAGTGAGCCCCAAGCAAAATGCTAACCTCAGAGTATATCTATACTTCTTCAGGGTGAGAGGGCCTCACAACCATGTGACTCAAGCCCACTGTGACCTAAGCATTCCAGTGACTTAAGCAGGTCATCAAAGACTCTTGATTGAAACAAAGGCAAGCCTCAAAGGCACTTGATTGTGTATTTTGTCAGACACGGTCAATCAATTGGATGTTTGGATTAATTGTTTGTCACAAGGGAGGGTTTAGTCCAGAACAGGCATAGAAGGTATTTCTCCCTCATCCCTGGAGCTCACTGTGATATAACAGCAGAGTATATCAGTAACACTTAAAAAAAAAAACCCAATAAAATAGGTGTTTGTGCCCAACTGCTAAGAAGGAATCTTTTATTGAAACTGCAGAATTTTCTACTATCATCACCCTCTCCCATCTACTTTCTCTGAGGAATTCAAGTTTCCTACCTCCCTTTGTTTTTATACTTTCACCTTTCAGATCACTACAAGAAGAAGCGGGTTGAGCTTTTCGATCCTTTGAGAGCCAGGGAAACACCTAGAAGAAGCATGATAAATCTGAGGCTGTGAATACTCCTAAGGGGCCTGCCCAGAAGAGATCATCGGCTTCAATGGGTGCTCTGCCTGTCATTTTGCCCTAATGGTGATAAAAAGCTTTGTAGAACTTCATTTTGACAGATCTAGTTGTCTTGGAGGGTAGCCTTCTGTTGCAGCCCTAGCCAGTGGTCATAACAGCAAGGATCTCTGCTAAGTCTCTGGATGTAGGCGTTGTCTTTTTTTTTTAAACAAACCTCATTCCAGTATATTTCTGTATCATCACAAAAATATTCATCAGATTAAAAAAAACAGCTGGAGTTGATTTTAATCAAAGAAATGTAAATCGTGATTACAATCACTAATCAAGAAGGTTGGATTTAATCTTCCCTCCAACAAAAAGTAGATTCTTCCATTCCCTATCTTAAGGAAGGACTTTGTATAAACTGGAAAGCATACAGACAGATTCAGGCAAACAGGATGGTGGAGCACCTTGAGCCAATGCCACTGGAGGATTAATTGAAGGCAGTAGGGATGTTTAGCCTGGAAAAGAGAAGATCTGGAGGGGACGTAGTAGCTGTCCTCAAGTATTTGAAGGGCTGTCATGTGGGGGAAGGATTAGTCTTGTTCTTCTTGGCACCAGAAGTTAGAACTAAAAGCAACAGCTTGTGGGTGCATATTAAGTACCTCCTTTATAGTCCAACTAAAAATATTAAGAAATAGATATTTCTTCAAACTAAAATCTTTTCCAGACTTTTCTCTTTAGGAAAGTATGTAGAAGGTCAAAAATTAAAAAAAAAAAACAACTAAGCCCTGAGGACAAAGGAGTAAGGGTGCTAACCAAACCTAGAACAGAAAGTACCTCTTGTCTGGTTAAGATGTTTCCCTTCCACATCCCTAGACTGACTGTGCTCAGATCCACCTAAGGGCAATGTGTGTCCTCATTTCTAGTCAGAAGGGATTAGGGTATTGACCACAGGGAGGAAGCCTTTTCAGTCCTGGAAGGGGGGACGGGGAAGATGGGTCAAAGAAAGAATTGAGTGGTTTCTGTAGAGGCTTAAGTAGTTATTAGAAGGGGTAGGATGTTAGCTCCAAACTATATATTAATATTCTATGACATTTCTTTGTTTAAGATACCTATAAATGCGATCCCAAATCATTTTATGGGAGAAAGGTCCCCAAGGGTATGGGAGAACTAAGTTACTTTGGACACTTTTCTCTCTAAGCTCCAAATATTTGGGTCACAAAGACTGCCCTGGCCCCTATGGCCTGAAGGCCTGGTGTGTTACGTTTCAACTCTCCTCAGCATTCTCTGGCACCCTTAAGGGTTTTGGGGGATATCTAGCCTCTGTCATTAGCTCAAACTCCCACTAATTGTAAACCTCCAATTTTAGGAATCCTTTGCATCAAGTTCCATTTAACCATTTAGTCATATTAATTTTTACAGAGGAATATTTACTTCAAAGGTGTAATAAGAATAAATATACAATCCCTCCCCCAACATACAGGAACATAATCGGCTCCTCCCCCATATACAAGCCAACCACCTCAGTATCTGGGGAGAGGAGAGGGATTCACATCTTAACTCCCTACCTATATAGCACAGACCCACTAAGTTCTAAGTCCAAAGCCTTGATGAACTCAAATGCTAGCACCCTGGCTTCTCAGGGCTTCCCTGCTGGTCTGGCAACTTCTTCCAGTCTAGAATCTTGCTTCTAAGTTCCTCATGGCTCAAGCTTCTGGGTCCAAGGACTCTGCCGTTTGTGCCTACAACTAAAAAGGACAAACACAACTAAACTAAACCCCAAACCTGATTCTTGGGACCATGGGGACTCACAGAGAGACAGAAAATAGCTTCCCCCCCCAGCCCCCCACCCTGTTAGAAACATGGTTGTGGGGCTCATAGGACTCCCTAGGCAGGGTCAGGAAGTAAGCCCGAGAAGTGCTCATTGCTTTCCTGGTTGCATGCCCTTAGGAATATCCACATGATAGCCCCTTAACACAGAAAGAACTCAGAAATAGACTGGGCAGAAGAAGGGGTTTATTACAATTCTCCTGAGGAAGCCGGTTTGGTGTTCACTAGGAACACCCACACTGATACAGAAGCAGGAGTGAGGTTAACCAGTTCTATCCTCCCTGTCAGAGTTAGGGTTAGTTCAGAGTTACATTCTTCACTTCCCTACATCTCCTTCTTATGCAGGTTAGTAGGCATGGTAGTGAGGCTACTTGACCTGGACATAACCCCCCCAGGCTTGAACAAGTTGTCCCAGCCTAGCCTTTCTAGTTCCCCTGACACCAGGATGGCCATTGTCTTAGTAAGTGAGCTTCCTTTCAGCTATTGATTATCTCCCAATAACTTCTGTGGGAGCAAAACAAGATACCATAATATCCCTTCTTATACCTTCCCCCCCCCCCCGCCCAAGATTAGTTCATGGTGCCCATTCTGTAGGTGAATAGGCCCTTTGCTCTCCTCAACACCGCTGGAAAAGGAGAGTGAAACTGTCCGTGGTAGTTGTAGTTTCAATGATGTAGCCTGTTCCAACTATATAGCCAATAGAAAAGGCTGCTCCCATACATGTGGCAGAATGTCTTCTAAAAACAGGTCCCTGGCGTTGTTAAAAGGAATATTCTTTGCCCTAATTAAGGAGGCAAAACTCAAGACAGAGAATTAAAAGGAGTTCATTAAAAGTACATCAAGATAGCAACACGCTGATGGGCTGATCACTAGACATCAGCAAGTGTTTCAAGACGGAGCCAGCTTTTATTGATAACTTTTGTAATGAGATAAAGACAATTCAGATAGGTCCACATCAACAAAAAGGGATGGGCCATTGAATCTCAGTTCCTCCCCAAAGCAGCAGACAGGTACAAACAGGTAGGGAGTGATTAGATATGAATGAATAACAGGTAACACAAAGCTACAGACTGGGTTGGTGATGCCTCTCCCCCACATTGATTGACAAGTAGGTCTGGGAACAGTGGATCACTGAGTCAGCATAGCTTTCAATTGTATCTCTCACATGGGCGCTTCTATATTAAAACTGTGCACACATTAAGACCCCAGTATGCACAGATTTAGAATAATGATACTGTACATTATTTTAAAACATTGTTTCTGAGAAAGCTGTGCATAAAACATGGAGTTTGTTATTAATATATATACATACATACACACATAGATATGTATATATATATATATTCAACTATCTCAAAGTCGAATAAAGGCAAGCTAATAATTCAAAGAGAAGAAGAATGAAAATGAATCTCCAATTTATTTTTGAGGACTGAGAATTTTAGTATCTCTAGTCAAAGAATTTCTGGAAGGATTTTCTAAATGGCTGAAATATGGTAGATGTTCACTTTCTCGGGGCCTGGGAATGGGGCAGAACCAACTCAGGAACTAGAGATAAAAACAGACCAGAATCAAATGACCTTTCCATGTCCTCAATGGTGGTCAGAGCAGAAAGAACTTGAACTAAGATTAGGAAAACTTTTTTTTCTTTTACAAGTCATTAAAAGCATATGTGAGTACTTCTTTCAGAACAAGAAAGACAACCCGTTTTTACATTCATAGTAGAGACTAGCAAAAGTTAGAGAAAGACATTTGTTTGATAGCTATTCCAGGGCAACTTAGTTAACCTTTTTAACACCCTTTTTTCTCTTTTCACGCTGCTACCACCTAGTACAAATATTCTCCAAATTATCAGTCTCATTTCTAAAGGACATTGCTCTGCTCTGGTCAGTCCACAGTGAGACTATGAACTCCTAAATTCATTGAGGAAGCTGTCATAACAATCTAGAGATCAGTAAATGATAATAGCAGCTATTGGAAGAGGCTGATATCAACATATTGTATACGTTTCTATTGGATATTCAAGGAAGAAAGGTGATGGGCAAGAAATAGTCTGGAATGAGGAACTAGGCTCAAATGTTACAGAAAGGATGAGAATTAGATTATAATCACTCATAATCACATAATCACAAAGAAATAATAGCTCTCATTTACCTCGTACCTAGTACGTTCCAGGCTCTTGACAATCATTACATCATTTGATCCTCACACTACTCTGGGAAGGAGGCGCTATAGTCATCCCCATTTTATAGTTGAGGAAGAGGACATTAAGCAACCTGCCTAAGGATACTCAGCTAGTAAATATCTGAGTCTGGATTTGGACTGGGCTCTTTTTAAGCCAGTTCTCTTTTAATTATATCGCAATGATCTCTAAGAACTCTTTCGGCTCTCACGTGCTATGATTCTATTTTCCTTTTAAACTAAATTATTTCGAATGGCCATTTCCCTTGGTCAAATAAGCCAGATATTTTGTTTCACTTTATGCTGAATAGACAAGTCAAGGATGCTGGGAGTGGAGGCATGGGAGACAGACTGATGTGGTGTTTATATTTTTATTCCTCTGTATTCACTTTAGTGTTTTGTTCCTTTTAAGTTCCAGGATCTGCATCAGGAGGCAGGGGTTTTAGTACATGGTTTTTGCCCAGAGTAATTTTGCCCAGCCCTTGCCCATTTACTCATAGGTGACACAACAGACACAGACTAAGGAAAAAGCACAAACTTCAGCACTTAATAAACACTTACTGTGTGCAAAGCACTGTGCTAAATGCTGAGGATATAACTAGAAAAGCCATGCAGGAAGTAGTTCCTGCTTTCAAGAAACTCACATACTAATGGAGATAGCATTATATAAAAGGTTTCAATGGCAAATCGGATGGAAAGGTCCCATGGTTCTTAGGGTGCCACCACCACAGCAAAGCATTTCATTTAATGTCATTTCTACTGACAAATTCTTATCTGTTTCTGATGTAGAGCTATCGATAGTATCTAGGATTTGGGAGGCAAGAAGCTACTTTTCTGGGACTTTGGTAGCTATGGCTGCCAATGAGGCAATGCTTGTGGTTGCAGCAGAAGTGGTCACCAGACTACATCTAAACAGGAGTCACTTCCCAAATGATGGCATCAGGGGCTTGTTTGGAAGCAGAATGATGGTGTGGAGGAGATTGCTTACCATTCCTGGGTCTCTTGGGATTACATGTCCTTCTGTGGTAGTTGGTCAGCAGTTAGTGTTTGGTAGTAGTGAGGAAGGTGGATCCCATCTCCATAGTGACTAGCTTCTCTCAACAATGACAGAGCCTGGGCTAGAGGCAGAGCCAGCGTTCTGAGGGGGGCACTGAAATTTCTAGGGTTCTCAGGCTCAGAGTCCTGTGCTATGTCCATCTAGTTCTGAGGGGAGGTGGTAGGAGAGATGGTGGAATTGGTTTAAGTTGCCTAGAACGGGCCACCTCTTGTCATTCCTTTAGTTTGCCTTCAGCTAGCTGGCTTGCCTTGCCTTGGGCAGTTGGTCAGCGTTTGGTGAGGCTAGCTGGGCTCTTCTTCACAATGCTTGCTTCCTTGGATGATGGCTACAGGGCTTGGGCTGCAAGTAGCACTAGTGCCTGGGAGTGGGTGACTGAAGTGGTAGGGCTGGCTTGATTTGCCTGGTACACGCCACATCCCAACACTTAGCTTTGTGTCCCTAGCATTTAGCATGGTGTCTGGCATATGATATGTACTTAACAAATGTTTATTGATTGATTATACCTCCCTCGGTTAATTGTGCTGCTTGGGTGAGGCTGATTTGCCTACTCCATAGGTTTTAATTGGTCAGTAGTTGATGGGAATATCTGTCCCTTTCTCCATGGGAGTTGCTTCCCAGGCTCATGGGCAGTGGAGGGCTATGCTAGAAGCAAGATCAGTTGGTTGGTCTGGGGGAGGCTGCTACTTCCTGATCTTTGGGATCTAGTTGTCTGTCTCTGATAATCGATTAGCAATTGGCATTAATGTTGTCGAAAAGGGTGGATCTCCTGTTCATGGTGATTACTCCTCTCAAAGCAATGGACTGAAGAATGGACATGGAAGATAGGACCTTCCTTGAGGGAGGAAGCTCAATTAAGAGACTGTTTCAATAGTCTTGGTAAGAGATGATAGGAACCTAAATTAGGGTAAGAACCATTTACAAAAACTCTTTCCTCCTCACTCATCTCTTCCCTAGCTAAATATCCCCAGTTCCTTCAAATGATCCTCACATAGCCTGAACTCAAAGGTCTCTTTCTGGTTGCTTTTGTCTGGACATTATCTTTTTTACTGTCCTTTCTATAAAGATGCACAATGAATTAAATAGCATACTCTAGATCTAGTATGTTTCATATCTGTTGCTTGGGACCAAGGTTATGGTCATTGCATTTAATTTGAATTTTTACGTCTTTAGGGTTAGTTTCATTTACATTATTATGGCCATGGTGTCTATTTTTCTCTCCATTTTGTTTTATTTCACTCAACACCAGTTTATATAAAGCCACATATTTCTCTCCTGAAAATTTTTTACCTACTGTGTGATAATACTTCATGAATCCATGTGCCACCATTTGTTTTGCCATTACCCAGTTTATGGATATACATTTTACCTCTGCTTTAATTCCTCTTGCTAATCTGGTGCAAAGGTCTGCTATTTGTTTTGCTGAAAGAGTCCAAGTACAATCTGGTGCCCTGGGGCAAAGAACCATTCAACCTGCTGCAGTTGTGGTTCTGTACATGGGTATTTTGAAGCACTGAAGCAGCATATTTCCACTCCTTCCTGATTTCTTCCACATATAGATGAAATAATTGTGTCCCTGAATTAATAAAATATCTAATGAATCTACTCTGGCGATTTAGGGTGAGGGAGATTCTAAAGTCTTATGGGTCTGGTGCTTTTCTGACCTGGTGCCCTTTTTTAGAACCTATGCTTGAGGGCTGATTCATATAACTCATCCCAATGTATAAAACATTAAACAAAAGTGAATGTTAACCTACTTACCACTCCTGCCCCTGCTTTCAAGTATGAAAAATGATTTGGGAGAGTTAGGACTTCTACTCATGAGCCAGTTTAATGCCATTGTTTTGTTGTTACTATTTCCTACCCTTCCCTTTGGCACTATCCAGATAAAGAAATGTCTCACTGATCCAGCCTGAAGCTCAGAGAACAGGCCTCCTATCTCCATGTGGTAAGTGATAAATCGGCCAGGTCAGACTCTCTTCTCTTTCTTTTTTCTCTTCTTCACCCCCTCAACCAAGTATAATGCTCAAAGGTCACAGATCATAGATCTGGAAATGAAGGGAACAGATAAAACATTGCTTCCCTTCTGATTATTGTTAGAGAAACTTTGAAAAATGTGGGACACTGATAAAGCATTATCGGCTTTCATCAAAGCTAGAACTTTTTTGGCTAATAAGGGGAAAGCTGAGAAACCATTTTATGCTTCACAAAAGTTGGGTCACAGCCTGGATTTGGGAACCCCACCGGCCAAAAGGGGCTATTCTCTACCCAGAGAAGTGCTTTGAGATAGCCTCCCTATCCATGGTCCTGTTTTTGTGATTCCAAACATCCATCAATAAACTTGTTACAGGTAAGGAAGGTTGTATTTGGACTGTTTTTCATTTCTCTGGGGTGGCTACTGACTCGCCACACAATCAGCCATTTTAGAAAGCATTTGCTGCTAAATGGTGGGTCAAGTAGAGAGGGGGATACTTATCACCTCCTCTCTCTCTCCAAATGCCCATGAACTCCTAACTTGCCACAGTTATTAAGCATTCTTTTGTAGGAAGAATTTAGGAGTGAATAAAGCTGGTAGAATTCATACAGATGAAGCCAAATCTGACCCTGGCTTTCATCATGTTTTCTTCTCCAACTCTAGTACATTCTGTATATGCCTATGGAGTATGATCCTTAACCCCGAACCAACACAGAGTCCAATAAATATGACCTCCATTTATCAGTGATGACAGAAGAAGAGAAAGATGCAAAACCAGGAGTACGGAAGCCACATCCAGTTTTAACTACTCTGCCCTACATTCACTTTACTCTCCAGTACATCCAATCAGAGTAGTTTGATTCTCATTATGTAGTTCTCCTATATACTCAAAGAGAAGTGCCAGTGCAATGAGCCTTGTTTCAGCAGAGGCCCTAGCACAATGGGAGCATCCTAGTGAGCTACTGTAACAACAATGCTGCTTATAGCTGCTGTGGAGGTATAAGACCAATAACATCAGCACACAGGAAAGCTGCTAGCACAGGTTCTTTGATCTGCTTTTCTAAGGAAAGCAACTTTAAGGGGTTTACAATTTCACTTTAATTAAACATACATATACCATTCACTTAGTTCAGGGGAAAAAGTCAGCACCCTGAACTTCACAGAAAATATGAACAGAAATTACAAGCAGAAATTATATAAACAGAGCAAATAACACAAATAGGCAGACAGGGCTCCTATCTGTCCATAGCAATACATACATAGTTACCAGAGAGAGAAGCACCAACATCTGGGTTTTCAAAGCTTCGGGGGTGGGGGTGGGGGTGGGGGCGGGGGGCTCCTTAACAGCTATCCAGAGTCTTGTCTGGCCAAGTCGCAGGAACACTTTTCCAAAGAATAAGCCCCAGAAGCAAAATGCTAACCTCAGAGTATATGTACACTTCTTCAGGGTCAGAGGACATCACAACCATATGACTCAAACTCATTTGACTCAGGCTTTCTTATGACTTAAGCAGGTCATCAAAGACT
This sequence comes from Phalanger gymnotis, assembly GCA_028646595.1. Taxonomy (NCBI): domain Eukaryota; kingdom Metazoa; phylum Chordata; class Mammalia; order Diprotodontia; family Phalangeridae; genus Phalanger; species Phalanger gymnotis. The sequence goes on along the minus strand of CM053622.1, from coordinate 736,351,647 downwards.
CTTGATTCAAAGACTCTTGATTGAAACAAAGGCAAGTCTCAATCAAAGGTACTTAATTACCTTAGTGCTGAGAAGGACTAGAACTCCAAAAGAAAAAAAAAAGCAAAACAAAAAATCCCACTTTGCTTGCCATTGCAGCTAACAAAGACACACAAGTTACCAAATCTACTAAATGCAAAATAAAATACGCTATGCACAACCTTCCACTTCCATACCCTTCAGCACTCCATTTTCCTTCCTGTACTGACAGATGCCCACTTTTTAAAACAGATAATAACTCAGATACTATAAGTCTAGCACAGTGATTTCTTCATTAGACTCAAAATCAGCATGGTCCATAAACTTCCTTTTTAAAAATATTTTAAGAAATCTATTGGTTTCTGTTGTAGTCCTGTGTATTTTATTTTACGCATTTAAAAATATCATTCTAAAAAGGAGCTAGCTTTTAAAAGGGATCCATGACAGGAAAATGGTGAGGAACCCTAGAACTAGAGGCGGGCTTACTGTGTCTTCTGTTGAAAGACTTAGTTAAATATGGGGTCACCATTGTAGGAGGGGTATGTTGTTACAGTATAAATTAGAAATCATCATCATCTGAAAAATTCTATGCACCTCCAGAGAAAGGACTGATAGAGTTGGAATATAGATTTAAGCAAACTTTTTTTTTAATTTTATTTTTCTTGGGGTTTTTTGTCTGTTTTTTTTCCTCACAACTTGACTAATGTGGAAATATGTTTTGCATGACTGCACATGTATAACCTATATAAAATTGTTTGCCTTCTCAATGGGGGGGAGGAAGGGAGGAAGAGAATTTGGAACTCAATTTTTTTTTTAAAATGCTGAAAATTGTTTTTATATGAAATTGGAAATATCGGAAAAAAAAATCATTATCCAAGAGTGAAATCCCCGAAGACTTTAGAGGACCAATTCATTAGAGGACCAATAACTATGCTAAAAACTACAAAAGCTTAAATGAAGGTAGTCTTTTTCAAAATGCCTTCAATTTCTCTATTTTCAGTTCAAACAAGAGGCATAGTTTTAAAAAAACAGTATCAAAACCACTAGGCAAATCAAGAATGAGCCCCTTCTTTTAGCTTTATCAAGAACATCATACCAAAGATGAAGAATTGGCAATGAAGCATCCCCCATAGTAGAGTTGGGAAGAAACCAAACAGATTAAGAGAAAGATTTTAAATTGGTTTAGAATGTGAAAGGGTAGCATTAAGCTTAAAGACAGCAACACTTATTCCACGGCTTTGGCAATAATTGACTAAAAAGTGACCAGCTTAAAGTCTGAAACAGATTCTTTATCATTTGCCTTTTGGATGGGAATAGTCAAGGCCTGTTTCCATTTATTTAAAACCTGGCTTAGGGTCAAGGAAAGATTAAAAATATGAGTAGGAATTGGTTCAGCAGTTCTGCCTGTAGTAAAACACTGAAGTTAAAGTGGGAATTCAGGGTTAAATTTATGTTCAGATTTATGCAGAATATATTTACTATCTGGGGATATGGATTCACTTGTTTGGGGCAGAAGAAGTCAAAATGTTATTTTTCCATTTATTCTGAACTTAAAGCTATTTGTAATATATTACATATAATATGTACAGGCTTGTATGGTGGTAAAGAAATACGGTAAACCATGACAAAGGCACACTTGCTGTTAAAAAAAAAGACTAGTCTTTCAAGTTGATGGAAATGTAGAATTCTCTTGTGTTGTTATTTTTAATCGATTTTTATTAATGTCTTTCATTTTTATGAATCCTAGATTTTCTCTTTCTTTTTCCTTTACCTTTCCTCTCACCCCAGCCCAAGAACTCTCCTTTATATGAAAACATTTTTCCTATGTTATTTCTCGTATTATAAAGACCCGATCCAGTGTTGGAGCAGCAGAGATGACCAGTGAATTGTACTCATCCAGCTTTGCTCATGAAACCCCCCTGACACCCATGCTCAAACCTGGAGCTTAACAAATTGTATTGGAAAAGCACTTCTGTGAATCTGCTATCACCCCTGCCAGGAAGGATTTTTTTCTAATGCTACTGAATAATAATAAAAATCTTCATGAATAAGAGCTACTTAATATATAATCCTTTCATGTTCTAAGGCTTTCCAAGGGCTAAGTGCTGGATCATGGTACATTTTTCCCATAGACCTCAGAAACCATGATGAACTTTTTCAGGTGCGAATAGCATTGTTTCTTTTAAATAGCAGAAGAAATGAAACAGAGAAGTAAGGTGCCCCCATGCCACAGAGGTGGAGCTTGGAAGGGTTTCAAGTTCTGGCTTTCATTCCTGCCAGGATTTTATCTGCTAAGCAATACTGTTCCAGGAAAGAATTTAGCAGTACCCATCATTTTTGAGTACTTTTATGACTTTTCTCTTCATTTCCATGTACTTGGCCCTACGTATTCTTGACAATTGGTGGGATTTCCTGCTCTGCTTTACATTTTATTTTTAACTTTAAGTAAATGAACAAGCTGGGCAGAGAGAACGGTGCTGTAACCATTTTGCTTAGGTACTCTAATAGGGCTATGTTTATTCATCAGGGCCTCTTTCTCCCCATGTTCTGTAAGCCCCCTTTGCAATGATCCTTAGATGTTAGTGGAAATAGCTGTGTGAATCAGCCACATGGGAATACAGAGCTGCTCACTGCTAAATTCAAAGGGAGTTCCACACCTTGGCTCTAACTAGAGCTCAAAACAACATGAAAAATGTGCCCTCGGAGAAGAGAAAAAGTCAGTGAGCTGACTCAAAAGCAATCCGAAGAGTCTGACATAAAACAGACATTAGTCTGAAATGACAATTACAACTTCAAGCCAATTCATTACTGATTTGGATAAATCACTATTGGTTGGCGTTGAAATCACCATGCTTTTCCACTTCAAAAACTTAGATTTTCATTTTCAAGCTAACAGGAAGGACACAGAAGAATTTTGTGAAAATCTTAAGGATTCAATCTATAAAAAAGAAATATGTGGATATATTCACCTATCATTTTGGTTTTGCTTAATGTTTGTTTTTCTCATCGTTTCTTTTTTTTCTTGTTTGTATATTTAATACTTGTGTAGTAGCCTACTCTCCCACCCTACAATCTGGTTTTGTGCCCCAAAAAGGTGGCTAAACATCACCTTACAAAGTTTGAGGGATAAACTGTGAGAGTCTAGTGTTTTTAGTACTGTAGTTTACAAGCCCGTATTGGAACGTTCACAATTAATAACAATGCCAAGCAACCTTAGTTAATTTTCACAAAAGTCGTTTAAGCGGTATAGTAAGAATAGTAGGCACAAAACATTTCCCAAAAAACTGGGGGTGCACTTTATTTCTGCACACACAAGGGCCCTGGGAAGAGTGGGCTCAAATTTAAAGTAACAAAGGTAGTGAGTCATACATGTAGAGGATGCAGGTGGCGATGGAAGAATATATAACTCCTGGTTCCAGGAAGTTTTTCTTCCTCTGTAGTCTTCATGAATTTTCCCCTTAGATGTAGCTCTATACTAGGCGATACGGGTCAGTGTCTGTCTAGCTGGCATTCTCTCCACTCTGAAGAGGGTACAAAGATAGATATAATACAAGCCTTGTTTTTAACACACACACACACACACACACACACACACACACACACACACACACACAATTTAATTAGAGAGGACGCAGGAGGGGAGAAAAATATTCAAAGAACTATAATACAAGGGGGATTGAAATCAGGGCCAAGGAGGAGTCCAGGCAAAGTGCTCTGACGTGTTTAGAGGAACAGATCACTTCCATTTGAAAGGATACATGAAGGGTTCAAGGAAAACTTTATTGAGGAGGCAGCCCATGAGTTGACTGATGCACATCATGGGGGATTGATGCACAATGAGGGATGCACATCAATAGATGGAAGTGAAGCAGAAGTGTGTGGGGAAAGTAACTTCCAGGCATGGGAAAATGCATGGAAATAGGCCTTGAGTGAAAGTCAAGAGGACACAGAGAATGGATAGTAATATAATTTGGAAGATGATTTGTCAACTACAGTTATGGTGGGAATTTGGCCATTGAAGTCTCTTCCAACTCTGAAAAAAAAACCCACATTTGTAATTGTAGCTAGAAGTAGAGTATTCGAAGGTACGGTAGCAAGTGTTTAACAGGAAAGATGATGAACTCTGTTTTAGACATAATGGGTTTGAGGTCCTGGAGGGACATCTAGGTGAGTTATCCAGCAGGTAGTAGGAAAATAAGACTAAAGCTCTAGAAAGAAGTTAAGGGTAGAGGCATATATTTGGGAGATTTCTGCATAGAGTTGATAATTTAAACCATAGGAGTGAATTAGATCACCGAAGGAGAGAATGTAAAGAGAAAGGAGACCAGAGAGAATGTAGAGCCAGTAAAAGAGTGAGAGGTGGAATGGAATAAGAAGTAGGATGAGTACCATGAGAACATAATGTAATAGTGTCAAGGGAAGAGAAATTAAGAAGGGGGGAGTGGTTAACAGTACTAAATACTATTGAGCGATAAAGAATTCTGAGTATGGGAAAGGGGAGGGGCGAGGAAGGCATGGAATTTTGCAATAAGAAGTTCATAGTGGTTATGGACATTAGATTCAAATAGGTATTTAGATATGGTATATTTTTGTGTAGAGGACTTAGGGACAATGACCACATGTATAACACGGTTTAAGGATAACCTTACATGTGTAAGTGTAGGTGAGACAGTCACTCCCCTCTTTAACTTCTACTTGCCAGTTTCCTTATTATCATTCAAGATTCTAAGGCAATCAAGTGATATATTTGGATATTTCCTCATAAATTAATACAAACACACCATCTCTATCATTTATTAGTCAATTAGCTCTGAGCCCCCAGGCCAGTTTATTAAATAAATCAGATAATCTTCTTTTTTCTCATAAGTTTTCTCTTCTCTTTTCTCTTTGTCTCTCTCAAATCTAACTTCAAAGGCTTAAATAGAATCAATGTTACTAGCTATATAGTTTATTATCAATGCAGGAACATGTTTAAATATGTCAAAAACATTTATATCAACAATATAGAATGGTGAGAAAGATGATAGAGATATACCTTGTAACTTATCTTCAACTCTGGAAACACAGTTCTCTCATTTAGCTCTCTTGGATTGGCAGTTAAAATCTCTTATCTAGAATTCTCTTTAAAATGTTTCTTAAGATAAAAATTAATCCTCCCAGTCTACATCAAAAGAATTCTCTTTGACCTTTCTCTCTAGACCTCAAATAGTTTCTTTCAGCAAGGAAGTTTGCTTAGCTTTATTTTTGTGCTCAAATAGAGTTAATATTCTTTTTCCAGAATAACAGCTAGAACCCCTCTTTCCCAAGATTCTATTGCCTCTTAAAAACACAATAACAGTATCCATAGTATCTATGGGAGGGGCTGTGGAAGCTAGGGTTATATTAGAAATACAGGTTAGCTTTTGAGAGATGTTATAAAAAGGTACCATTAAAACCATCTAGTCCACAAAAGGATTTGATTGTTTTCTGGAGAAGGGAGAGTCAAAAGTGACTTGAAATTCTTTGTAGTCTAAACTCTTCATTTTACCTGTTTCTAGCCTGGGAAACTGAATGTTTCTATGTAAACATTTTAGGTTGGTCATAAAGCTGCTCACCAGAATTCAATGAGAGCGCTCAACTTTGTATCACCAATAAGAATCTTTGGTGATTCTTATTGCTGGTTTATAAAGTTAGTTTTCTTTATGGAGAAATCAGGATTTGCATTAGTTCCAAATAGCTGTCTCACTTCTATTCATCCACATATACTTTTACAGAATAGCTATCAGCATACAGAAGCTTCTTCTTACGGCATACACAGTAAAGTTCAAGCTCCTTTGCCAAGCATTCAAGACACTGTAAAAACTGTCACCAGACTACCTGTCTAGTTTTATTTCATATTATATCCTGCATGTCCTTTATGCTCCTTCTAAGCTGGACTACTGTCTGTTCCCTCAAATATAAATTCTCCTGCCTCTATGACCCTGCTCATGTTGTTCCCTATACCTGGGATGCCCTTCCTCTTCCTCTTTGCCTATGGAATTTTTAGTCATCCTTGAGAGCCCAATAAAATGTTAGCTTTTTAATGACATTTCCCCATAAATATCACACAGCATATTTTCATTCAACTATCTAAAATGCTTAGGAAATATTGTGTATTACACTTGAATGTGCTGTTGTCTAATCTCTTTACTAGATTGTAAAGTCCTTGAGGGCAGGGAATGAGTCTATTTAAACTTAATTATCACCCTCAACACCTAGCACAGTACTATACATAGCAGACAATAAATGTTAGTGGATTGAACGTATTGAATGTATGTATAAAAAAATGATCGTCCCAAGGACTTTTATAATCTCTTGTTTTGGGATAGTTTTCCAGAGGGTTGAAATCAAAATGACCAGAATTCCATTCCATTCTATTTCCATCTATGAAATCTGCAATTTTGATATACTGCCACCAGGTGGAGGGAGTATGCCATGACCATTCAGTTAGATTCAATAAAAGCAATTAACCCATGGGTAGTACATATAGAAATGATTCAATTATAAGTATATTTAGCTAAAATAAGAGCTTGGCATGCATTTTCCATTTTCTCTTATTATTAAAAATGCAACTATTAGAACAGTTAATGTAAAAAAAATTAACTAGTAGAATAAAAATATTTCAGAGCAAGCTTTACAAAGAAATAATTACATGAGTACAGTTTGATACTTTTATCAAGCCAGATGTAAACCATAGATAGGACTTAGAGTCAGAATGGAGCTTAGGATGATTTTTGACCAACTTCTTTATTTTACAGATCAGGAAACTGAGGGCCAGAGTATTAAAATAATTTACCTAAGGTTGTACAGCAAATAGATGGCAAAGTCAGGTCCTCTGCCTCTAATTCTAGTATGCTTTCCATGACACCACATACAGAATGCTATATTTATTTATAGTTTACTAAGGGTAAAACAAAAAAGTAACAAAAACTACTCAGTTACCAAACCCTGGTGATATACTTTTGAAATTTCTCTTCCATCTGTCCTTTGTTTCCATTGTCACCATCCTAATAAGAGCAATACTATTATGTCTAGAGTCTAGACTATAATAGGTTCTTCCTAATACGTTTTCTTCCTTTCTGATCTATCTGGTCATTTCAGTCCTCGGTTTAAAACCCTTCAATGGTTCTCTATTATTTCTTAAGTCTGATGTTCAAGGACCTTCCTAATCTGGCACTCCCTTACCTTCCCTGATTACTTCCCTTCAATTATTCTATTATATTTCAACAAAACTTGAATACATTTTCTTTAGATGTCCCCATACTTTCTCACCTCCATCTTTTTGCTTATGATGTTTCACATGCCTTCAATGTATTTCTCCATCTTCTCCTGAATTTCTAAACATCATTGAAAACTCAACTCAAATATCACCCAATCTGGAAGCTGTCTCTGTGTCTTTCTCCCATAGGACCTAATGCAGTACTTTGTTTAGATTTCTTTTAAGAACATATTGTTTATTGTGGTTATTAGTGTACATGCCACATCCTATGAGAACTATGTAAAATCCAAGAAGGCAAAAATCTTACATTTTTTAAAAATATAAACTCCATTTCTCCTACAACTTAACACCCAGGACTCTGTACATAGCTGGTATTTTAATAAATATTTATTGAATTGAATTTTATTGAAGGAAGCAATGAATATGACAAGGTAATGGATTCTGATGGGAATGAGTAGTCTATGGCACATTACCAATGATGGATTAAATGCAAAAAGTGGCTACTTAGGGATAATGACTAGAACTATTGAGGCATTGGTAAAGAAAACTCCCAGATGAGAAAACTCCTTCTACCAACGCAAACTGGTGTCTTTGATATGACACAAGAAACACAGGATCAGAATAAGACCTAGAATAAGGCCTGCAATGCTTTAGATAATTTGAAGATTTTTGTTGGGGGTGGGAGCAAGGGAGGATATGTGTATGAGTTGCAATGAGTTAGCAGGCACAAGTGGGTGGCAATCTATCTCACTGGAGTGACTACCCATGTTGATGAGATCACTTCCTTTGAAGCAAGCTGCATTAGGAATGTGCATTATATTTTCAGAGCTGAGCAGATGTCTCTTTGTAGCATAAGAACCTAAGAGAATCTCTGGGCTTGAACAGATTCTGATCAATGAATAAATGAACATTTATTAAGAGCTTACTGTATGCCAGGCACTATGCTAGGTATAGAATACACAAAGATAAAAATGAAACAGTCTCTGCCCTCAAGGAGCCTGCTTTTTTTTTTTTGATCAGGGAGACAAGTATATAAATAAAGTACATATACTCAAATACATCTGTACAAAATATATGCAAAATAAATAAAATGTAAATTTTCTTTTGAAGAAGGGGGTACTAGTAGTATGGGGGTGGGGGAGGTAGAAAGGGCTTCTTATGGACCAGACTGAGATGCAATTGGGAAGGGTTTACCAAATTAAATAAAAATACAACATAGCATAGATAATGTTAATTTGTGGTTTTCTAAGCCACAGGTGGTCCCAGGGATCCTTTTTATTTGAATTTGACACCACTGCCCTACACCTTAGAGATCTTGCACAAAAGTGAAAGTTATCGAGCATTGTAGTACTTGAAAAGAGCAGTATAAAAGTATGAAAGAAAGGGCAGTATAGGGAGCAGCCAACCTAGCCACCAGAAAGATGCAGATTTAAGTCCTATCTTTGACACATCCTGACTATGTGACCCTGCACAAGTCACTTAAGTGCCACCAGACAACTTTGTAAGATTATAAATTATTATAAATCTGTAGGTAATCTGCCTTGTTTAAGGGAATGTCTTCATTGGGAGTCCTCTATGTCAATGGAAACACAAATCTGGACCATCATAAACAAATAAACAAATAAATGATTAAATAAAGTGATTTCGTTCCTGTAAGCTAACAAAGAACAGAAAACTAACAAAGAACAGAAAAACCCACTTAAAACTTAGTACCTAAGTCTTAGAGAGGTGCAAGAGAGTTTAGTTGACTTACTCATGGTTATATAACTAGCAATTGTTAAAAAGTCAGGCCTTGAATGCAGACCTTCAGCATCTGATGCCAGCTTTCCAGTCACTATTCTCTTGCTAGTTTTTTACACTAATGTAGAGGCATTGTCATCACTCTGTATATTAAAAAAACAAACGAACAAACGTATTTTAGGTGCTAGGAAGAAACTTTGAAATTGGAAGATTAGTCACTGACTGATGATTAAGATGCACCAAAAATGAAAGGAATAAATGATACAATATGGTTTATCATGGTATGTTTCCCTCTCTAGAGCTTTTTCTACAAATTCTTGACTTGTAAGCCTCAGAGTTAAAAGAAAATTGAAGAGAACGAGTGTCCTCTCAACTAATTAGAATATGGGCCTTGGGAAGTGTCCTCTGGGTGAAAATTTAGGCCTATCTTTAGAAACAGTCTCTTCAATTTAGTACTAACAAATGACCTATTAACTGCTATTATCCTAAAGAAAAAAGTTGGGAAACTTAAAGCACACGATAAATGTGACCTACTATTACTGTTTCAGCTAAAACCACATTTCCTGTATAGCCACAAGCTAGTCTCCTTGAGAATCCACCTCAAATGAGAGGTGAGGGGCCAAATATGAGGTCCACAGGATGACAATGGTCTTGATTGGAGTGAATGGAAATCCAAGTACTCCATCTGGACATGCCCTTGAGGCTGTGGTGCAAGTAGAGACATGAGTGTTTTCTTCCATGATTTAAAGTAGAAATTTTCATTTTAAGCCATGAGCTCAACTTCTTTCTTGATTGATGGGGCTAATGGTTGAAATCTTGGTTGTGACCCTACTTCTGACTGATAGCGTCATTTCAGAGTGATTGCCAACAGATATATGTCTCCTTTCCCCATAAATATATACCTTCTGAGCTAATTGCAAGAACAGGTGTTTCAATGCAAAGTCTTTGGAAATTTTTACATATGTATTTATGCATTTACATTGCATATAAAAGTGGGTGTCTGTGGCTTAACTGAACTTCTAGGCACATAAGTGTGGTTTCCTGATAAGGAAAATGGAACTTTGCCTATATGTCATTATAAGTCTGACTTGCATGCTGGTTTTTTTTTTAACTGTGAATCTGGCATGCACCAAACAAGCCAATTTCTATTCCACAGGAAAAAAGTTAAATTTATGTTACACGTCTGCAAGGCATTTTAAAGTTAATCAGGCCCTTTGGGTCTAATTTAATTTGTGTAAGATTGCTGTTGATGATTAGAATAGCTATTTAAGATTTTTGTTAACAGTCTGTTACATGGCCTTAATGGAAAGACTCCAATAGCAGTCTGTTAACTTTCCCCTGTCAAATTCAGGTTACAGAGCCTTCACAGATGTTGTAAATAGACATCAATACTAAAAGGGAATATAACACAAATTAAAATCATAAGTGTACTCAGATTGCCAGCATTGAATTTTGGTTAAAAACATCTGTCACATAAAAGCAAACATTTAAAGCCATTATATTTATATCAATTGGTTTTTTTTTTGTGTCTTTCTTTGTTTCTTTCCTTTTTTCTCGCTCTTCCTTTCTTTCTTCCTCTTGCTTTCTCTCTTTGTTGTCGCCACTTTCATATTTTTCTTATGAGCCGCTGCCTGTCCAACACCAGCTCTTTTTCACACAAACGGCACTTGCAGGGATTTGGATCCCTCATACTGCAAAGTGAGAAAATTTGAAGCATGACTGGAATTCTAATAGTCTCATAGAATATGGAAAGTCAAATGGCCAGTGCAAACAATATTTTTCTGAGACCTTAATGAACTGACTGTAGCTCTTTGATAGGGGTCAGGATTAAATTGGACACCTGCTCTTTGGATTGTACTTAGGAGATTATTTTCCAGCGTATAAAAATTACCTGAGCTGAGTAAAAAGTCACAGATTTGCTTTTACTGACAATGGCCCTAATTTCCAGTTCTAAAGCAACCCCAGGGAGGGCAGATATGAGAAGAGGACAAGACCACTTCCCTTTTATGTACTCAGGCTGTGTTTGGTGTTTCCTTGAGTAAGAAGACAATGCTTCTCACTAGATGTCTTCCAGCCCCTTTTTCCTGGCCTCTCTTACATTTTCCTTCCTTTCCTTTCATTTCCTTTGCAGAATGAGAGGCTTCTCAGAGAGAATGTTAAGTGTACTGTGAAGTACAGCTAAGCATACAACCACCAAAGCCAAAATCAACCAGACAAATCATCGTCCCCTTCACAGAAGCCACTGAAACTTTCTGTACAGAAAGCCCAATTGATTTCACGTGGGCTTGTCAGGGGTGGACAGGGCAGTGCTTGATGGCAAAACAATTTAGGTAAATATTTTGAGAATAGTTAAGTCACTAGTGGAGCGGATGATGTGTATATTTGTGTTGGCTAAAATGCTAGAAGTTATTTTATCTTGATTTTAACTTTAAAGGTGATATCACAATAGAGTGATTTTAAATTATGATTTTCAAGAGATTGGTGTTTTGTAATGTTATATTTGGTTGGCATTATGTAGGATTGCTTTTGTTTGGTTCTTCAAAAATCCAGTACTCTATCTTAAAATTATTTTTTTAAAGTGTCCCTCATTGAAAAGATTATAAAGAGCTTTACCTACTTTGCAATTTCTTTAATCAAATGAAGTACTAAGAAAAAAGCTGGCAACAAGATTAATATAATCCTTTAATCAAAAATACTGTCATTTCATAATTCCCAAATTGATGGTTAACTGAGGTAACAGCTCAGAAAGATTATTTTTTAACTCATGGCAAGGTTTTTCCCCCCCACAGTTTTCCTCAGATAAACACTACCTTATTCATTACCATATTTCCATGGCCAGTGATGGTTTCATTTGCACTTTGTATGTGCAAATCCATCTTTTCTCTCTGTTCCTTTGCCTGATTCATTCAAAACCAAATCCCTTTCATCCCAAAGCTTAAAACACATTCATTTTTACAGCTGTTGAGATTCAAATATACACTATATGGAATCAAATTTACCCACCCCCATCTACAAGGACATTAATTCTATTTTGAGGTGTTGAATTTTGCCTCCTTCAAATCCTAGAGCCCCTGAAAGGTTAAAAAAAAAAGCCCTAACTTTTGCATGTATGCCTTATCTGTAAATGGCAAAGGAAAAAAAAACCCAACCAAACACCTCCCTCCCCCTACGTCTCTCACATTTTTCAATACTCTTGACGAAAACATATGAGATCACTGGGATTAATGCAGGAAGATTTGGCAGCCTTTTCATATTTACTTAGACTGGGAAGATCTAATTTGAATTTAGGCTCCCTTTATGAGGGCCTGTCCACACTCCAACACCAAAAAGCACTAGCTACGACCTCCATCTTATAAAGTAAAAGTTGTTTCTACGCTGCAAGTCTGTATCCCTATTGTCTTTAGAACAACTTTCCATCCACCAACCCAAATACATTTCCAGAGAGTCATGTTGTAATGGGAAAAGCCATAGATTTGGAGCTAGAGGACCTGGGTTTGAAACTTTGTTCTATACTTCACTACTTGCATGACATTGAGCAAACCATTTAATGTCTTTGTGCCTCAGTTTGCTCATATGATTTTACAGATGAGAGGGTTGGAATGAGTGATTTCTGTTGTTATGGACTGGTGAGAGTTGCTTGACCCAGTTTCTTGACTCAGTAATCAGAGGGTTCTTGGACTAATTCTTTTAGGGAAAGAAGGAAATCTTAGAGAATTCTTCCTGGAGAGGAAAAAAGCATCTAAATACCTGTGGAGCAAGAGGAACTACAAAGGACAGAACAATAAAGTTGAGGAGCAAATCTGAACCTTTCTCTCCCCATACTGTAAGATGGTGCCAGGACCAATGGGAAAACAATTGGTAACCCATTGGCAAACCTGAAGTCTTATCTCTCTTTCAGGGGTATTTCAATCACAGGGTAGAAGTGGGACCCTCATGAGACTCATTGGAGGGAAGGAACTTTGTCTTGACTGTTTAAGTGACCCTGTGAGTTCTTTGTGTTTGCATTTTCTTTGGGGTAAAATCAAAAATATACCATATACGTTGTTGACATGAGTGCTTCTCTGGGGCCCTTTTTACCAACAGTTTTGCAGACTGAGACATGGGTTATAATGTATTCTGATAGTCCCAAGAGAAGCATCTGAGTGGAGGCATGAACCAAAAAGAGATTTGAGAGATCCCACATCAGGTTTAAACTGGTCCATGTAAACTCTGGGGTCTTAGGACACAGGGTATAGTCATTTGAAGTGCTGAGTGAACCATATAAGACAACATCAATCAATTAATTAACAGTGCTTGGAATATAAATACAACAATGAAAAAGTCTCTGACTTTGAAAGGTTGACATTCTATCAATGAAGACAACATGTACACATATGATTATATTCGAAGTAAATATAGTAAGTATAAGAATTATGTAATATAACATAGATAGTATAAGAATAAGTTGTAAGAATAAACATAAAGTACTTTTTTAGGGGAGACACAAGGGGCTGGGGTGGTGGCCAAGATGGTCTTTATGTAAGAAGCAGAATTTGAGCTAAGCTGAGAAAGAAAGTAGGGCTTAAAAAATTTATAATTGACAACATTTAAGCATTTACTATGTGCTGGGCATTAAGCTAGTTGCTGAGATATAAAAATACAAATAATGAAATTATTATTATGTACAGGAGAATTCACATTGAGCAAAAAAAGAATAAACCAGTGGCAAATTGTACAGACTACCAGGGGTCTCACTTTCATAGGTAATTGTGAGAACCAGAGTTATCCTGGTCTCTTCTCTTGTCCTCTGACTAAATTATTTTCTTGTATTTTCTGTTCATCTCCACATACTCTGCATTTAACAAACACCGAAATGGGAACATTTCCATATAAGCAACGGGAAAAGATAATTGTAGATGAAATGAAGGTTCTTTATTAATCCAAATGATTAGTTTTAAATATATATAATAAATACTATTATTTTCAAAGTTGCCCTGCTCATGTTTTTTTCTAAACTACTTTATGTTCTCTTCCATGCTTTAAACACTTCGACGATCTATTTTTTTAACACTATAACTACCCGTCTTCATTTCCCATTCCTTTCCTTCCACTGAAAAATTAGAAAAAACCTTTGTAAAGAATAAGCATAGTCAAGAAAAACAAATCAAAACAGTAGCCCTGTCCAAAAATGTATGTTTCATTCTGCACCTTAAGTCCATCACCTCTGAGGAGCCCAGGTCCTCCTAACTTTGAGGCCTGTTTTACCTCACAATTCTACAATACCTCATACTTAATTTAAAAAAAAACAAAAAACAATGCTCCCCCTCTCCAAAAAAAAGCCAAAAAACTTTCAGAAGCTAGTTAAGTATGGCCAATTATTAATAGGAGCACAGCAGTGGGGGCTCACAAAACAATGTGCTAGAAAACCCCAGCCCCTCAGAATTACCTCAAGAACCCTCAGGAGAATTCAGGAATATGCCACAATCAGCTCAAACTGGTTCAGAGAGACAATTGTTAAATTTTCAGCATCCATTAAATTTTCATTTGTACATCGGAAGATGACAAACTTTATAATCACAGCTGATTATTTTGTTGATTATCTAGACTTCAGAAAGTGATTGAGTAAATATTAATGTTGTATGTACTTTTTTCTCCTCTGGAGAACCAGTTGTTAAACATTTACCAACCCATTGCTAGGATTAGCAATCGGCCTGTCTCTAAGATCCTACTCAACAATTTTAGTGGGAGTTGGAAAAATAGCCCTGGAAAGGTTTTGACTTTTATATATGTGTTTCTTGTCTCCCCCAATAGAATGCAAGGATAACTTCATTCCTATGCACATTGCTAGACTTACTCTGTAGTATTCCATAGCATCTCTAGAGAGCCTCTCTATCCATAGGAATTCCATCTTCAACTTGGACCATTTGCTGGACATCTTCTATGACAGTGGCAAACATCATGAGTGAACATATATTTCCTTATTTTATGCAATCATAAGATGGCTGTCAAAGACACTGTTGTTGATACATCTATTGATAACAGGATTAACAATAACAGATAGCATTTATATAGCACCTACTACGTGCTGAGAACTTTACAAATATCTCATTTGACCTTCACAAAAAACTTAGGAAGTAGATGCTATTATTATCCCCACTTTACTACTGAGGAAACTGAGTCAAGCAGAGGTTAAGTGACTTGGCCAGGGTCACACAGTTAGTGTCTGGGGCTAGATCTGAACTCAGGTCTTCCTGGCCTAAGACCCACTGCTCTATCTATTGCACCACCTAGTTACTACTCACTATCAAAAAATCTGCAAATCTGCAAAAAATATGCATAGGAAACTCTTTAATAGAGAAGACCCTTTTACTCTATTTTTCTCTATTGGTTCTAATAAATTTTACAGTCAACAAATAATCACATTGGGATATAGTATTCTTTGAACCTTTCAGTAAATTATGTGACAAAAGTTGTTGAATATTATTTGTCAAAGTCTACTTGTTTTCTTTTTACATTTTCATCAAGGATGTCTTCAATGTACTTGAAAATTATTTTCACAAATATTTTTGAGGAGGTAATAAAATAGACATACGGGTCTATAATCACTAACATCCTTTAAATTGTCTTTAGTTCATAAAACCATCCTTGATTTTTTCAAGTTTTCTTTCCTTCTTTTTTCTTTCTTCCTTTCTCTTCCTTCTGTCCTTCCTTCCTGTCAGCAACTGCTCAAATATAGGATGAAGTAATTGACACAAAAAGACACAAACATGGATCTAGGCGAGTCATATGGTCTGGCTATAGATTGATTTTAATGGGGACATTGACAATCTTTTATATAGGTTAACTGCTGAGTCATTCTGACTTCTCAGAAAAGTACAATGAAGTAATGGCTAATACATATATTTTTTTTTATCTTCTTGTTTCTGGGAATGAGACACTAGTCTCCTAACGGCTAACTAAATTGAAATATTTCTGTTCTTTCTCATGTGGGTAGCAGCTGCGAAGACGGGTATTCTTTGCCACATCTTCTTATCCTTAGATAGCTTTTGCCTTGCATAGACCTATCTTCAAATGACCTTGCCTAGCAGAGGCCTAGGAAGCTGCCTTGCAGAGGTCTAAGAGGCCTAACTACTAACCAGGATATAGCTGGCTCCCTACACCTTCCTTTTTCTTTCCTCCTTCCTTACTCCCTTATCTCTTTCCTTCATTTTTCCTTTCCTGTTTCCTTCCTTCCCTTCCTTCTCTCTTTCCCTCCTTCCTTCCCTCCTTTTCTTTTCCTTCTTCCTTCCTTCCTTCGTTCCTTCCTTCCTTCCTTCCTTCCTTCTTTCCTTCCTTCCTTCCTTCCTTTTCTCTCTTCTTCTGTTTTTCCTTCCCTCCTTCCTTTCTTTTCCTTTTTTCTCCCTTCCTTTTTCTTTTCTTTCCTTCCTTTTTTAAAATTAAAGAATTTTTACAATGCGTTCTAAAAATTGTGCAACTCTTTTAGTGTCCTAAAATTGTGTGACTCAGTACCTACTGCCTTCTTTTTTGGACTTTCTGCCACTGTCACTACAAAGGAACCGCATGATGCTCAGGGCCATTTTGTGTATTTCTTTGTTTCATGGGTTGACATCATCAAAAAAAGTTCATTCTACTGGCCAATCTCCTGATGATGCTGGTGGTAAGATTCTCACTTAGTTTGACTAATCAGACCCCAGACACAGTCAATTACTGGTACCATATTTGAAACCTTTTCCAACATGGTAGAACCTGCCAGGTCTTGCGCTCCATTGACATAGCCTTGAAGACCAATGACCACAGATATCATGTATTGAAACTATCAACTTCTCCCAGTCCACTTGGCCATTCTGTCTACAATCTAACAACATACCCTCCACTCATTATTAGTAGGCCAATTTGATCAGTGTTTCACCATTCTATTAGGTCTTTCTCTCAAAATTCTTGAAAAAGCTGATAATACAGAACCTACTATTTCCTGAGGTACCCCATTTGGACATCTTTAATTATCAAGAAGTTTTTTCTTATGTTGAACCAAGATCTCTTTCACTATAACTTCTAACTATTGTTTCTAATTCTGCTTTTAGAGGTCATGTAGAACAAATACAATCCTTTTTTTTTTTTCACATTACAACCCTTTCCATACTTGGAGATACCTATAATTCTTACATGTCTGTTCTTCCTCTGGTTAAAAATTTCCAGTTTCTTCAACCAAAACCTAAATATGCTGGTGAGCAGCAACCTTTGCTGGAAACATCAGTACAATCAGTATCCAGCTTAACCTAGCTTTTCCCTTCAGCTCCACGATAACAGGAGGATCACTGGAGGGTCTCTTGCATGCAGTATATGATAGTACCTATGTTCTTTTTTTACCCCATGCTCAGATCTTACCTTTGTCTTTGTATTGGTTGCTTAGAAAGTAGACCTTGTACCTGCTAGAAAGTGATGTGAATAAATAACATTACTTTTTCATCCCCAAATCTTGAATCTCTTTAGTCACCTTAATTATTATTCTTATATTTAAAGATAGGAAAATTGAGGCACTGAAAAATAAAATTGTGCTGAGGATTGACTTACAAGCCAATCTGCAATTGACTCAGAATTCCTGCTTCTCATGTGCCCTCATTCAAAGCTACCGAAGAGCAAGGATCATTTCATATTTGCCTTTGCAACCCTGTCACCTGGCATAGTGCCTGGCACAAAGTAGTCTTTGAGGAACTGATGGTTTCCTTTCAAATGTGGAAAAAGCGAATCTAAAAACCCTGCGCAATAACACTATAGCCTATGAGTAATGACTTTCTAAGCTAACCATAACATCAGTTGTGTGCTGGTAAATGTTTAATCACCATCGTCCCCTCCCCACCATATGCAACATAGTGCATGTATATTCAAAAATTACATATATAATTTATAATAACCTTATGTATGTATACATAAATATACGTACAAATTTACTATAACTTATATGTACTTACATGTACTATGATTAATACAATTTATATGTAATTATATATGTAATTTAGTGCAACTAGATGGCACAGTAGATAGAGCTCTGGTCTTGGAGTCAGGAGGACCCAAGTTCAAATCCAGCCTCAGACGCTTATTAGCTGGGTGACCCTAGGAAGTCACTTCACCCTGTTTGCCTCAGTTCCATCACATGTAAAATGACCTGGAGAAGGAAATGGCAAACCTCTCCAGCATCTTTGCAAAGAAATCCCCAAATGGGGTCATGGAGTGTCAGATGTGACTAAAATGACTCAACAACAAAAATATGTAATTTATAACAAACTTATGTATGTATATGTGTATACATATGTGTTTTGTTTTTTACAAATTTTATTGCTACAAAGGATGTGTAGGACACAATGTACTACTGCTAATAAAATATGCAGTCCTATATTATTAATTGATTCTCATAGAACACTTTGTCGATTTTTGCTGAATTCTTCTATCTGTAGCCAATCTCTGTCTGCAATTCAATCACAATTTGACAAATGGAGTTGCATCTCAATCTGCTAAGTCTTTGCCCAGTAAGTTTGTTGTTGTTAAATTTTATTTTTGATCTTGTATTAAACTATATCTCATCCTCATATAAATTATATTCATTAAATTGAAACTCTCTTAATTTCAGTATAATAGCAGTGATATCAATAATGCTAACTATCCTTTTAACTTTTTCTATGGCTGCAGAGACTAGAGTATTGTTTCTTTTAACATTATTATCTACAAAATTGTTCAAATCAATTTCATGTTCTAAAATTTAACTGAAATGTTATATTCTTTTCAACAGCTCACCATGGCAAAGTTAGAGTTTCATTATGCCAAGGAAATGGTTCCAACAAATCAAAATAATTAAAAATAATTTTGTCATTGCTCTTGCTCACTTGTAGCTTGTAGTAACATATTCCTAGGATGATCATTAAATTTGTTATTTTTATTAAAAGGATATCCAATTAGATGGATCTGATGATCAAATTTTCAACTGACAATTCCTGCTTCCTAGTACTAACCTTTAAATTTTCCAAAGTTTTTATGGTGCATTTGATTAAGTTTTTGTACTTTTTGAATGTTATTTGATCTTAACTTCAACGCAGTTGAAAATAATGAAAATTCTTCGAGAATGCCAGTCGTTCAAGCTAGGTCTTACAAGAAATTAATGTTTAGCTAATCTCTTTGCCAAACCAGAATAAGAACAAGAAAAAATGCACATAGATGCAGGACACATATAACCTAAATCATAAAATATCCAGTAGTAGCAGCTTGTAAACTACATTTAGCCCATCTTGGTCCTAGTACTCAACTAATTTTAATGATTTCAATTTCAAGTTCTTTACTTGAAGTTCCTGCCTAGGCTTGATATTTATTAGACTGGTAACAGTCCTAGAAAAAGCCAATGACTTAGGATTGGTTTCTTAGGGTAACCTAGAGTTAACCACTTTCTGGGACCAGCTCATCAATGCAAGTTGCTCTTGGTGAAGTAGTCTCAAAGATGATGGTCTACTTACATTCACAAAATCAGTTTCACAAGCACAGGATGGGGAAAGAGTGGTTAGACAGCAGTTGGATTATCAAAGATTTAAAGGTTTTTGTTGTTCAGGTATGTCTGACTCCACATCATGGAGTTGTCTTGGCAAAAATACCAGAGTGGTTTGCCATTTCCTTCTCCAATGTATCCCCATTTTACAGATGAGAAATGGTGGCAAACAGGAGTTAAATGACTTGCCCAGGGCCATACAGCTAGCAAGTCTGAGGCCAGATTTGTACACAGGTCTTCCTGACTCCGGCCCCAGCACTCTAACCACTGTGCCACCTAGCTGCCCCATAGAGGTTTTAGAGGTCTCCAAAAGCGTGCATCCGCAATGCGAAGTGGCAGCCAAGAGCAGAGGATTGTTCTTCTGAATACTTCCACTGTCAGACCACATCTGCAGTATTGTGTTTATTTCTGGGAGGCAACATTTAAGAAAGATGATGATGATAAGCTGGAGAGGGTCCAGAGGAAGGCAGCCATTGTGGCCAAGTATCCATGTTATATGAAGATTGGTTGAAGGAATTGAGGATGGTTAAGGAAAGAGGAGAAGGAAAGACTCATAGACGTATGATAGCCATATTCAAGCACTTAAAGCTCTGTCATTTGGAAGAGATTAGACTTGGTCAATTTCATCTGAGGGCAGAAGCAGGCATGACTAGTTGAAGTTCTAAAGAGACAAATGTAAGCTTGAAGTCAGGAAACTTTTTAACAATCAGAGCTATCTGAAAGTGGAACATGTTGAGGTGGTGAGTTGCCCTCATTAGAGATCTTTGAACAGAGACTGGAAGGCTATTTGTCTCATATGTTATGGTGGGGTTTATTGGAGGGGACTGGTTGGACTATTTGTTAAGATCCTTTCCGACGCTAAAAATTCTGTGATTCTGAATTCAGATTACAGAAGATCTTTTTTTCTTCTTTTCCAGAGATTAACAACTTGCATAGGGAAGGACCTGGGGGAAACTCATTTACTCTGGAAGGTCCAAATGGGGGGTAACTATTTAAGAACTTTATGAATTGATAGGGAGCACTTTTTTGGATTAAATTATCATTACACATAAGGACCCTAATTCAGTGTGATTCAACTTTACTCTAGTGTTCCTTAGAAGATGTCATCCAGCCTCTGCCTGAATGTTTCCAGTAATGGGGAATCTACCATCTCCTGAGATGAGATTGCTTTAATTGCAAGGGAGGTTTTTCCTCCTTATGCAAGCCAAAACTAGAATCTCTGTTACTTATACCCTCATTCTACCCTCTGAAGCCAAGCAGAACAAATCTGAGTCTTCCACATGACAACTCTTCAAATTTTTTAAATTAAGCTATCATATCCACCTCTATGTCTTCTCTTCTCCAGCATAAATATCACCAGTTCTTCAGTCATCTTCATTTCTTGCTTTGTTTTGTCCTTCATTCACTCATGATCTCGGCGTATCATTTTCTGCTGTGTGGTTTTTAATAGTGTAGCCTTTTGTGTGGGGAAGAAAAAACAAGCTCTTCAAAACTTTGGTTCACATATCTCTTCAAAAAAGTTTTATTTCCACAGCCCCATTCTGTGTTTGACGAGGGCTTCTATCCAGTCTCCTCAGGGAATTCAAGATACCCTTAAATTGTACCTCCCTACATATTATTAAAAACCCTTTAAAGACCCAGATTTGTCCTGAGTTGGTGGTTTGGATGATGAAGAGGGCATCTACTTCAATTCTTTGGAATATTCCGTGGAAATAGAACATCTCTATTTCCCTGCACTCAAAAGTTATGTGGTAACATTAGTTCCAGGTAAATGGATTGAAATGTTGGGAAAATAAGGCCCTAAATCATTGCATATGGGAAGGAAGAGGACTGAATTCTAGATGGTCACACCTGGGGAAGTACTCAGAGTTCCTTCGAATGGTGGGATCAGAAGCCACATGACCTTTCTCCTCTATTGCCTGTCCAACAGGTGATTAATCCAAACTACCTCCAATCCTCACAGGGCAACCCTGTTCTCTGAAAAAAGACTCACATTCAAGCTTCAAAAAAAGTCAATGGGGGGCAGAGCCAAGATGGCGACTGGAAAGCAGGGACTAGTGTGAACTCCCCTCTAAGTCCCTCCAAAAACCTATAAAAATGGCTTTGAACCAATTCTAGAACTGCAGAACCCACAGGGTAGCAGAGGGAAGCAGGGCTTTAGCCCAGGATAGCCTGGATAGTCTCTGGGTAAGCTCTATCCCGCACAGAGCTGGGAGCAGAGGGGAGCAGAGCTGAACAGAGCAGAGCCCAGAGTGGGTGGCGTGGACCAAAGAGACCAGGAGCCGGGTAGAGTGTGCCCTAGTGCCCTGAATCAGTGAGCTGCAGCAGTTACCAGACTTCTCAACCCACAAACACCAAAGACAACAGAGTAGGTTAGTGGGAGAGGTTGCTGGGGACTGGGATAGAGTTTGTGGTTCAGCCACTGCCAGAGTGGTGGGGGGAGGCAGCGGAGGTGGGGCAGCTACGGAACTACAGCTGCAGTTGCTTCTGGCCCCAGGCCCACCTGATAGGAATTAAGTGGCTGATCAGAGCAGGAGTAAAGAGCCTGCTGAAGATCTAAGTCCAGTCTGGGTTGGGGGTTCTTGGGGAAGGAAGAGTGATGGTGCATCATCCCAAGCATGGAACATAGAACTCTTTAGTCTACAAGCAGTCATACCCCACTGAAAAACTCAAGGGTCAAGTAAGTTGGCTGGGAACATGGCCAGGCAGCAAAAACGCACCCAGATTCAGTCTCAGACTTTGGAATCCTTCTTTGGTGACAAAGAAGACCAAAACATACAGCCACAAGACGTCAACAAAGTCAAAGAGCCCACAACAAAAGCATGAAAAGCATGAACTGGTCTCAGGCCATGGAAGAGTTCAAAGAGGAGTTGGAAAAGCAAGTTAGAGAAGTAGAGGAAAAATTGGGAAGAGAAATGAGAGTGATGCAAGAAAACCATGAAAAACAAGTCAATGACTTGCTAAAGGAGACCCAAAAAAATACTGAAAAATATACTGAAGAAAACAACACCTTAAAAAATAGACTAACTCAAATGGGAAAAGAGCTCCAAAAAGCCAATGAGGAGAAGAATGCTTTGAAAGGCAGAATTAGCCAAATGGAAAAGGAGGTCCAAAAGACCACTGAAGAAAATACTAGCTTAAAAATTAGATTGGAGCAAGT
>CM053622.1:736297445-736328485 GCA_028646595.1 Phalanger gymnotis | reverse complement strand
GGGGAGGGGGAATGAATGAATCTTGCTCTCATCAGATTTGACTTGAGGATGGAATAACATACACACTCAACTGGGTATCTTACCCCACAGGAAAGTAGGGGGAAGGGGAAAAAAGGGGGATGATGGAAGGGAGGGCAGATAGGGGGAGGAGGTAATCAAAAGCAAACACTTTTGAAAAGGGACAGGGTCAAGGGAGAAAATTGAATAAAGGGACACAGGATAGGATGGAAGGAAATAGTTAGCCTTTCACAACAATGAGTATTGTGGAAGTGTTTTACATAATGATACATGTGTGACCTATGTTGAATTGCTTGCCTTCCTAAGGAGGGTGGGTGGGAAAGGAAGAGGGGAGAGAATTTGGAACTCAAAGTTTTAAAAGCAGATGCTCAAAAAAAAAGTTGTTTTTGCATGCAGCTGGGAAACAAGATATATAGGGAATGGGGTATAGAAATCTATCCTGCCCTAGAAGAAAGTAAGGGGAAAGGGAATGGGGGTAAGGAGTGGGGTAACAGAAGGGAGGGCTGACTGGGGAACGAGGCAATCAGAATATATGCCATCTTGGAATAGGGAGAGGGTAGAAATGGAGAGAAAATTTGCAACTCAAAATCTTGTGGAAATCAGTGTTCAAAACTAAAATATTAAATAAAAATGATAAAATTAAAAAATATTTTTCGATATTCATTTTTATAAGATTTTGAGTTCCAAATTTTTCTCCTTACTTCCCTCCCCTCCTCCCTTCCCAAGACAGCAAACAATATGATATAGGTTATATATACGTATATATATATACAAACATGTTAAACATATTTCCACATTAGTCACATTGTGAAAGAAGAATCAGAACAAAAGGGAAAAACCATGAGAAAGAAAAAAACCCAAAAAATGAAAAAGTATGCGTTGTTCTGCATTCAGTCTTAATAATTCTTTCTCTGGATATGGATAGCATTTTCCATCATGAATCTTTTGGAATTGTTTTGGAACATTGTATTACTGAGAAGTGCCACGTTTACCAGTCGATCATTACACAATGTTGCCTTGTACAATGTTCTCCTGCTTCTGCTCATTTCACTTAGCATCAGTTCATATTCATTCTTTCCAGGTTTTTCTGAAGTCTCCCTGCTCTTCATTTCTTATAGAACAACGGCATTCCATTACACTCATATTCAACAACTTGTTCTGCTATTCCCCAATTGATTGGCATCCCCTCAATTTCTAATACTTTGCCACCATAGAAGGAGTTGCTACAAATATTTTTATACATGTGGGTCTTTCCCCTTTTTTTAATGATCTCTTTGGGATACAGACCTAGATGTGGTATTGCTGGATCAAAGGATATGCACATTTTTATAGGCCTTTGGGCACAGTTCCAAATTGTTCTCCATAATGGTTGGATCAGTTCACAACTCCACCAACAATACAGTAATGTTCCAATGTTCCCACGTCTTCTCTAACATTTGCCATTTTCTTTCTTTTTTTTGTCATATTAGCCAACTGGATAAGTGTGAGGTGGTATGAGGTGAAATTTCTTGAGGCCTAGTCTGTTTCCTGACAGAGCTGCTCTCAGGGCTTACTGTTTGTTGATTCAGTGGAGTAGGCCTGGATGTGTCTGCTCTTCATTCAGGCCAAACCTAAGCCCCTGGAGATGTTGTCTTTTCTGAGGTCCTCTCAAGTAATCTTAGGAGAACTACTTTATCCCTTTATTTTTGGTGCTCTACATTCATTTCAGGGCAATTTTCTGTCTGTTTCTGGAGGAAATCTGAAGAGCCTGGAAATTTCTGATAGTCTATCATCTTCCCAGAATGTCCCTCCTCTCTACCCTTCAAACTCTTCTCCTCTTTCCAGGCTCAGATCAGGAGCCACCTTGTCCCAGAAGCCTTCCTTCACCCCTCTCCCCTAATGCTTAAGGTGCCCTCTTATACAGTATTCTTGGAATATTTTGCCTCATTCTCTTTGTCCCATTCACAGAATGCCTTTTTATTATTCTTACCTTTATAAATGCCGTATCCTCTCTAGCAGAATAAGTTCCTCTGATGATCTTAATGGAAGTCCCAAAGTCACAGGGTCACTTCAAGATTCTCTCTCCCTGGCTTGGCTAGGGCTCCTCTCTCACTAGACTGGTCTGCTGCTAGACTGTATGATTTTTGAATTAGTTTGCTGTATCACAGTTGGTCCAAATCCAGCTAATCACAAGATGTTCCCTGTCTGGTATCACCAGTCTTTGTCCAACAATCAAAACGCTTTATTCTTTTCAAATTAATTAAGGACTTATTTGATCTAGCTTATTCTCTCCCCCTCTCTCCATGTATATACACGTATACATGCATATATGCATATACACACACATACTATACATAATGTATGTGTGTGTATATGTATGTATGTATGTATTAAAAAGTATATGCTTACATACTCCAGTTCTGGGCCTGGAGTTAGGAAGACCTGAGTTCAAAACCAGACTCAGATACTAGTTATATGACCTTAGCCAAGTTATTTAGCCTCTCTTTCCTCATTTGTAAGATGGAGGTAATAATAGCAGCTACTTCCCAAGGTTGTTGTAAGGATCAAATGAGATAATATTTTAAAATGCTTAGCCCAGTACCTGGCACATAGTAGGCACTATATAAATGTTATTGTTGCTGCTGCTGCTGTTGCTGCTGCTACTACTACTACTACTACTACTACTATTACTACTACTACTACTACTACTACTACTACTACTACTACTACTACTGCCACTTCTGATTGATTGACTTAATCCAATAATCTAGACCTTCAGATCAATGAGAGATCCCACCTTATGCTAACTCAAAGGTCAGCTCTTTCTCTTTGATGTAATGTTGCCTTTCAATTACTGTAGTAATAAAAGATCTATGATTTCATTGTCATAGAGAATTCCCACTGAGGAAACTTCTTCCACTAATGAATCTGTCCTACAATTCATAGTGCTTGTTAGAGTGCTATCTGGGACACTTATAGAAAGACTAAGTGTCAGAAACAGAATTTGAGCTTGGTCTTCCTGCCTCCAAGGCCAGCTCTCGATCAGTCTTCTCTGTGCCACATTACCTCTCACTGCTGTAGTTACTATGCTTATTATCCTATTATTCCAAGTATTGTGCTTTTGCCTTTCAAAGTATGTGAATGAAGAAGGCAAGAAAAAGTGCCAGAACTCTCCTAAATTCCCCTCCAAACAACTTTAAAATAATGCCTCAAAGTGATTCTGAAGTGGTAGGATACACAAAAGTATGAGATGAAACAATTTTTCAGCCCAAGACAACCCAGGAGGTTAGTAGGAAAGGTCTGTTGCACCAGGATGAGAATGGAGCACAGTCTAGCCCAAGCAATGCCTCTGGTAAGCCACCAACAGAGCTGGGGTGGGGGTGGGGGGACAACTGAATCAACAGTAGTGGCTTCCAGAGCTCTCAGCCCGCAGTAAGGGCATTAGACAACTGAGCATAAAGAGATCACAGAAATCCTTTCAGTGGCATTGGGTGCAGGATACTGTTTCATGGCCCATACACTGATCTGGGTTGCAGTTCTGGGTTTCAGCCCTGGGTCACAGTACTGGGGCAAGAAGGAGCATTAGCACACCAGAGCTTGTGACTGCAGGGGAGTTGAGACTCTGGTCACAGTTCCAGGGCAGATAAGAATGTTTGTGGTTACTCACAACCAGGGCACAGGCCAGGGTAATAGTAAACACACTTTTCTTTGAAAGAACTGAAAACTTATAGACCCTCCCCCCTCCCAGAACTAGCTCTGAAAAGAGCTGCACAATAAACCTGAAGCTTTGGATACTGCCTTCTTCACCCCAGGAGCAGAGCCCACCTTTAAAATAAAGTTAAGAGTCAAGAGGCAGGCTGGAAAATGATCAAACAACAAAAAAAGAACCTGACCATAGACAGTTATTATGGTGACAGGGAAGATCAACATACAAACTTAGAAGACAACAATGGGAAAATGGCTACATCATCAAGAGTCTCATAGGCTCTGGAAGAACTCAAAAAGGATTTTAAAATTCAAATAAGAGAGGTAGAGGAAAAACTGGAACAAGAAATGAGAACAATGCAAGAAAATCATGAAAAAAGAGTCAACAGTTTGGTAAAGCAGGCTCAAAAATACCGAAGAAAATAACACCTTAAAAAACAGAATACGCCAAATGGTGAAAGATGGCAAAAATGCACTGAAGAGAACAACTCTTTAAAAAGAAAAATTAGTCACATGTAAAAAGAGGTACAAAAACTCAATGAAGAAAATAATTCCTTCAAAATTAGAATTGGGCAAGAAGAAGCCAATGATTCCACAAGATATCAAGAAATACTAAAAAAAACCAAAAGAATGAAAAAATGAAAGAAAATGTGAAATATCTCATTGGAAAATAGATCTAGGAGAGCTAAATTAAAAATTATTGGACTACCTTAAAGCCATGATAAAAAAAAAGAGCCTACCTTCAAATTGCTCTGATATTCTAGAACCAGAAGGTAAAATAGAAATTGGAATAATTTACCAATCACCTCATGAAAGAAGTCTCAAAATGAAAACTTTCAGGGATATTATGGCCAAATTCCAGAGCTTCCAGGTCAAGGAGAAGATATAACAAGCATCCAGAAAGAAAGACTTCAAATATTGTGGAACCACAGTCAGGATACACAAGATTTAGCAGCTTCTACATTAAAGGATCAGAGGGCTTGGAATATGATATTCTGGAGGGCAAAGGAGATCTAATTACCAGCAAGGATCACCTACCCAACAAAATTGAGTATAATACTTCAGGGGGAAAAAGGCATTCAATGAAATAGAGGACTTTCAAGCATTCCTGATAAAAAGACTAGAGCTGAATAGAAAATTTGATTTTCAAATACAAGACTCAAGAGAAGCATAAAAAGATGAATAAAAAGAGAAACAGTAGGGAATTTAATAAGATCAAACTGTTTACATTCCTACATGGGAAGATGATACTTGTAACTCCCAAGAACTTTATCATTATTAGGGTAATTAGAAGGAGTATACATAGAGGGCACAGATGTGAGTTGAATATAATGGGATGATATCTAAAAAAATAAAATCAAGGGGTGAAAAAGAGGAATGGATTGGGAAAAGGGGAAAAGGAGAGGTAGAATGCGATAAATTATCTCATGTAATAGAGATGTCAAACAGTTTTACAATGGAGGGGAAGATAGGAGAGGGGGCAGCACTTGAACCTTACTCTCACTGGAATTATTTCAAAAAGGGATTAACATACATACTCAGTTGGGTATAGAAATCTATCTTACCTTGCAGGAAAGTAGCAAGGAAAAGGGATAAGAGATGGGGGAGCTGATAGATGGGAGGGCAGACTGGGGGAGGTAGTAGTCAGAATCAAAACACTTTTGAGGATGGACAGGGTGAAAGGAGAGAGTAAGATAATCAGGGAAATGGATAGAAGTAAATACACAGTAATCATAACTGTGAAGAAATTTTTATGCCCAGTGTCTCTGATAAAGGCCTCATGTCTCAAATACATAAATAACTGAATCAAATTTATAAGATTATGGTCATTCCCCAATTAAAATAATCAAATGATACAAATAGGCAGTTTTTAGTTGAAGTAATCAAAATTCTGTATAGTTATAAGAAAAATGATCTAAATCACTATCAATTAGAGAAAAGCAAATTAAAACAACTCTGACCCACCACCCCATACCCATCAGATTGGCTAATATGACAGAAAAGGAAAAGGACAAATGTTGGAGGGGATATGGGAAAATCGGGACACTAATGCACTGTTTGTAGAGTTGTGAACTGATTCAACCTTTCTGGAAAGTAATTTGGAATTATTCCCAAAGAACTATCAAACTAGGCATACCCTTTGACTCAGCACTACAGACACTACTAGGTCTGTATCCCAAAGAGAAAAAAATAAAAAGGGAAAGGACCTATATGTATAAAAATATTTATAGCAGCTCTTTCTGTGGTGGTAAAATATTGGAAAATTGAAGGGATGTCCATCAATTGGGGAATGGCTGAACAAGTTGTGGCATAAATAACGACGAGCTATAAGAAATGGTAAGCAGGATGATTTCAGGAAAACCTGGAAAGACTTAAATGAACTGATGCGAAGTGAAATGAAGACAACCAGGAGAATATTGTACATAGTAACAGCAATACTGTAAAATGATCAACTGTGAATGACTTGGCTATTCTCAGCAATACAATGATCCAAGATAATTCTGAAGAACTCATGATGGAAAATGCTGTCCACCCCCAGAGAAGAAACTGAGGGAGTCGGAATGCAGATTGAAGCATACTTTTTAAAACTTTATTTATTGTTTTGAGTTTGTGTCTTCTCTTACAACATGACTAATATGGAAATATGATTGCACATTTCTAACCTATATCAAATTGCCTGCCTTCTCAATGAGCGGCCAAAGGGAGGAAGAGAGGCAGGAAGGGAGGGAATTTGGAACTCGAAATTTAAAAAAAAGAATGTTAAAAACTGTTTTTACATGTAACTGGGAAAAAATAAAATATTAAATGGAAAAAAACTAACCCCCCCCCCAAACCAAACCAAACAAAGTTAAGTGAGCCTGTGTACACAGCAAGAATGCCTGTGTCCTATTTCTGCATTGCAATCTTAGGTCAACCAGGCTGAGCATCTAGACATTAGATGAAGCAAGCAACAAAGATTAGTTATGACTTCAGTAGACT
Source organism: Phalanger gymnotis (assembly GCA_028646595.1). Lineage (NCBI taxonomy): Eukaryota > Metazoa > Chordata > Mammalia > Diprotodontia > Phalangeridae > Phalanger > Phalanger gymnotis. Next base: position 736,321,804 of record CM053622.1, on the reverse strand, counting down.
CAGTCTGCTCAGGAAGATCCCTAATAGGAGAAACTGGTTTAGACTAGCCATTTGAATAGGGAGTAGTAAGTAGAGTGTGGAAAACGGTTTCATTATTTAAAAAATCTGGCACTAAATGATCCAAATTCATTGATGTTCAAAATGGTTTGAGACATGATTATAATACTTCTGTGGTTGGAACCAGCATGGAAAAAGGGCCCTGAAGTCACCATTACACTTTGTTCTGGTTGAAGTGATAGAAGGAAATATTTATACATATGTCAACTGATATACTAGAACTGCAGAGATGTAGACTGCATATTGTAAAAGGGATGGAAAGCATATGGTAGCCAGATCATCATCATAGTGGGCCAGCATTTCATCCTGTGTGCCTTTGTGAGAACTTCTGAAATGTCTTGGTATTAAGCTCTTCCTTTCTGTAGCTTTGGATTCCTTCTCATCTTCATAACCCAAGCTAGAACTTATCTAAGTGGGATTATGTTAATAGACTTCCATTAAGAACTGGAACATTACTTAGACCAATCCATAAATCTAATTTTATAGAGAAGTTAGTGGTATCCCAAAGGTCACATACACAGGTAATAAGTAGCAGAGAAAGGTCCTTTGTAACTCCATATTCAGTGGGCTTTTTCATTGTGCTTTGGCCTTGTCCCCTGACCTGACTGTCAAAATTTAAATCTAATTTAGAAAAACTTTCAAATTTATGAATTTGGGGCATATGGTATGGTGCCAAATTGTGATATTATAGTACAGTGATCTAATTGGAAGATGGTATAAATTAGAAGAGTATAGAAAACACCTGAAGCTAAGCAATTTCAACTCAGTCCAGTCATCCCCATTTTAAGAATTATACTGGGCTTTTACTGTGGAGAATTTATTTCCCTGCCTGTGATCAGGGATGAGGTCACCCTCCATTGGTTATACATCTAGTCATGAATCCAGTGGGGCAGGTAGGTGGCAGAGTGGATAGAGTCTCAGGCCTAGAGTTTGGGAAAGTCATCTTATTGACACAGACACTTACTAGCTGTGTGACCCTGGGCAAGTCACTCAATCTTATTTGCCTTGGTTTTCTCATCTGTAAAATGAGCTGGAAAAGGAAATGACAAACCAATCCAGTATCTTTGCCAAGAAAACCCCAAATGGGGTTACGAAGAGTTGAACATGACTGAAATGACTGACTACCACTAACAACACGAATCCAGTAACATAATCCTAAAGGGAATTCTGGAAACAAGTTTGTTCCACCACACAGAATATCATCTGCTCAGAGACTTTAATTAATATACCAAATCTTCTAGAAATGAATCTAGAATACATTATGGCATAGTGAATAGATTTGGAGTGGATCTGAGTGTAACTCTTACCTCAAACTCTTTATAGTTCTATGTCCCTTAGCCACTCCATACATTTCTCTGTGTCTCAGTCTGCTCATCTGTAATTTGCTGTTGTCATTCAAACTATCATTGGTATAGAGAAATTCCATTCACCAAAGCAGATAGTCAATGCATTAACTTACTTGTTCATGGCCATATAATCAGTCAAAAAAATCAACTTTTATTAAGTACCTATTATGTGCTGTGTTAAACACTGGGGATACAAAAAGGGACAGAAGATAGTTCCTGACCTTAAGGATCTTACAATTTAATATGCAAACAAATATATACAAAGGAAGCTATACACAGGATAAATAGGAAAATAAATAGGAAAAATAATTAACTGAGGGATAATTAAATATAATTATATCTATTATTTATTAAATTATATATATATATACACATATATATATATATATACATATAAACTCAATATAACTAAAAGGGGCTGAGAAAGGCTTCCTATAGGAGACAGTATTTTAGGTAGGACTTAAAGGGATACAAGGAAGTCAGCAGATGGAGGTGAGGAGGGAGAACATTGCAGGGATAGGGGATAGCAGAGAAAATGCCTGGAGCTAAGAGAAGGAATGTCTTGTTTTTGGATGAGCCAGGAGACCAGCGTCACTGGGGATCAAGATGTAAGTAGATTGTGACGGTGGTGGCTGTCTAGGTTATTTCAGACTTTGAACGTCAAACAGAATTTTGTGTTTGATCCTGGAGGTGATAAGGAGCCGCTGGAATTTATTGAGTAGGGAGGTGGTTTGTCAGACTTTGATTTAGGAAAATCACTTTGTTGGCTGTGTGGAGGCTGGGTTGGAGAGGAGAGACCCACCCGCCAACAGACCCAATATGAGTTAGAGGCAGGATTGAATTCTGGTCTTTCTGACTCAAAGGCCAGTTCTCTACCCACCATGGAACTCTGCATCTCTGTAAAATCAAGACAATAATAATGCCTGCCTCAAAAGGCTATCTGAGAAACAAATGAGAAAATACATATAAGGTACTTTGTGAACAATGAAACATGCTGTAAATATGTGTTATCATCTTCATCATTATGAACCAGAGAGTGTCATGAAACAAGGAAGATTATTTACATTAAGTTCTTGATATTTTTGCCCAATCATGTCAAACCACTCAATACATTTTCCTGATTCTTAAAGAAAGGAATAACAACAGGAATGATGAATTCAGTGTGACACCAATTTTAGGTTTGTCATTTTCCTTCTGCATTGTTCTGTCAGTAATACTGTGCTCTGAAACTTTAGTCCAATGAAAAATCTTTGTAACTCATACTGTTAACTTCTGTTAAATTATACTGAATTGCTTATTAAGTGAATGCCATTATCCGTATTATATCTGTCACAGATGAAAAAATTACATCTAGAAATGAATATAATTCATTCATTTGTTTGAGGCCCCAGGGAATGTCTTAAATCCACATGAAGGCCTTGAGTGCTGGGTATTGTATGTGGGTTTTTGATTTTGCTGAAAGATGTGTAGAAACTCATGTAGCCAGTCAGCTCCCTATTGGCTACACATCTGTGGATACTCGAGAGCATTGTTTATTCCAGCAAGGATCTGGAATAAATTATCTCTAATAAATTGGCTCCTGAATAACTGTTTCAAATATTAGACTGCAAAGAACTTGTGCGATGTAGGCACACTTGGAGCCAAACAATGATCTTTTTTTCAGGTCTCCTATCACAAATGTGATGTGGGGGTTCTTGGGTCTTGGGGTATATGCTTTTGGGGAAAAAGCTGAGTTTAAAGTCCCTCAGAATTTAGGACTTGGTTCAGCAGTTCAGAGGCATTACTAATTCCACAATTTTGAAGGGGATATTGTTTTTTAGGGTTAATATGTATACTTGGTGACTTGCATTCAATCCACAAGCTCAGGGTACTGTAATGTCAGGACAAAATGCAAAGAAATTCATGTCCATCAATGGACAAGGAATGATATTCTTGTCCAAATTCTCTGTTCTTTTAGCCTGAAGGTTTCCCCTCCAGCTAGGCGTAGTCCTTTCTCTGGTGCCAAGTCCTCCCCATTTTGATTAGTGATTTATTCTCTTAGATGGATGCTGCCTGTTATTATTATTATTATTATTATGTTATTAGCCTTGGATCATTCTTTTTCAAACCACAGAAAATGAAAAATAATGTAAGTTTATTTTAAGATGAAATAGACAAACGTGTCTTGGAAAAGGCTTGATCCAGAATCTCGGGACCACCCAAACCTTGTGGGTTTGAAAGCCTTGACTACAACTACAGTTACTGAGGATTCTATTCCTTTCCCCTTGTAGTTCAACTCTGGCTGGTTTTATATCCAATGGATCATTTCTTCCATGTTTCTCTCCTTGCCCAGATCAGCCAAGATGTGTTTCAAATCTTGTAATATGGTCATTTTAAAGATCTGTCAGGTTTTACAGAGGGTAGAAAGATTATTTGGGGAACCTGAAAACCCAGAGAGATATTATAGGGCTTAATCTATATCTGGATTGGGATATTAAAAATGAAAGAGGTCGTTATTAACCTGAAATATTTATTGTTTTAAAATGTTAATACATTTTATTTGGACATAACAATGTCCAGCAAACACCCAGATGATCTGCTTTATAAAATACTTGTTTAGAAAGAAAAATAAAGTAGAATAAAATAAAAACCAAGATCTAGGGCTCTTAACCTTTTGTGTATATGTGTGTGTCATGGATTCCTGGAATAGTCTGTTGAAACCTATGGGTTCTCAGAATATTTTTAAATGCTTGCAAAGTGAAGTAAAATAAGAAGCATTACAAAAGAAACCAATTACATTTAAATACAGATATAATTTCCCCTTATCTGAGCCTATAGGCCCCCTGAAATTTATCTAGGACCCCAGGTTAAGAATCCATCACTTAGATTACTGATTATTTACAGAAAGGAAGAATATGTCCTTTAACTGACAGCATGATGTTAATACTGACCACTGGATTTGAATGGAATTTTGTTGTGTTTCCGTTAACTTTATTTATATCGGTCTAGTCATTGCATATATTGCTCTTTTAGTTGTTTTCTTCACTAAGCATCATTTCATACATTCGTATTTCATATTTCTCTCTGAATTCCTTGTATCCAACATTCCTTATAGTGCAAGAATATTCCATTACATTCATGTTCTACAATTTGCTTAGCCATTCCCCAATCTTTGGGGACATATTTGGTTTCCAGATTTTTGCTATCACAAATGATACTGCTATGAACTTTTTGTTGCTGTTGTAAATCTGGCTCTCTTCTTGCTAACAATATTCTCATAATATATTCCCAATAGTGGAATTTCGATGAAAGATGCAAACAATTTACTCTCTATTCATGCATAATTCCAAATTGATTTCCAAACTGTTGAACCAATGCAGAACTCCACCAGCAGAAAATTAGTGTACTCACCTTCCCAGAGGTTCTCCAACAATGAATTCCCTTCTCTTAGAATCTATGCCAACTTAAACACCTCATGGGGGTGGGGTTCTTCCATACATTTCTCCCATTTTTAGTAATATTTACAAAGTTGTAAAGCTAGAAAGCACCTTAGAAGCCATCATTTCACAGATGTGGATACTGAGGCCCAAATAGATGTGAATTGTCCAAGTTCATATAAAGATTAAGTAGCAGAGTCAGGTTTAAAATCCAGACTTTCTGGCTCCAAGTCCAGAGTTCTTTTGACTGCAATATTTTTTTTTTCATTTGAAAATTGTTCATAACTTCTGACCTCTCAGCTAATGGAGAATGACTCTTTTTTTAAAAAAATGAATTTTTACCCATATCTTTCACTTTCATATTGTCTACATTTGCCTCTGCATTCCTTCTCCTCTTTCCTCTCAGAGATCCATTTCATAAAACAAAGAATTTAAGAAAAAAGGGAACAAGAGAATAAATTAACAACGCAATCAGTATTTAAAAAAAAAAACAACTGACAGCATATGTAAAGTAGTTGTGAGGAGAAAGAAGGTGTCTTCCCACATCTCTTGTTTTTCAACATTCAATTTTGATTGGTTTGTAGTGGTTGTTCTTTCCGTTTACATTGTTGTAGTCAGTGTGTATGCAGTTTTCTTGACTCTGTTTACTTCATTTTGTATCAGTTCCATGTTTTTCTGAATTCCCATATATTCTTAAAGCACAATAATATTCCATTATATTCATGAATCACAAGCCATGTCTCAAATGATGGGCATATAATTTGTTTCTTTGCTGCTACAAAAAAGTGCTGCTATATTTTTATTTATATAGGGATTTTCAATTTATGAATGAACTTCTTGTGGTACGTGCCTAGCAATGTAACCTCTGGGTCAAAGGGTACAGACAATTTAGTCACTTTATTTGCATAATTCCAAATTGTCTTTCCAAATGATTATGCTGATTCATAGATCCACCAACAATGTAGTAGTGTGTGTCTTTCCACAATATTTCCAACATTGCCTATTATCAACTTTGCTATTTGTTGGGTATGAGGAGAAATCTCAGCCTTGTTCTTATATATGCACATATGTAATATACATATGTATACATATATGTTCATATATGCACATACACATTCTTAATATTTGTGATTTGAAGCATTCTTTCAAATGGTTATTTAGTTGTTGAATCATTCCAGTTGTGTCCAACTCTCTATGACCCTATTTGGAGTTTTCTTGGCAAAGATACTAGAGTGGTTTGCCATTTCCTTCTCCAGCTCATTTTACAGATGAGGAATTAAGGTAAACAAGGTTTAGTGACTCGCCCAGATACCAAGCATCTGAGGCCGAATTTGATCTCAGGTCCCCCTGATTCCAGGGCCAGTGCTCTATTCACTGTGCTACTTAGCTGCCCAAAAACAGTTAGTGATTAATATTCTTAAAATTAGTATCTTAATTTTAGTGGTTTGAAACATTCTTTCATATGGTTGTTTGCAATTCTTTTTTGAAACTGTTTAGGCATATCCTTTGACCACTTGTACATTAGGAGATGGCTTTTGATTTTATATATTTCTGTTAGTTACCTATATATGTTTGAAACCAAAGCCTCATCTGAGAAATTTAATACAAAGATTTTTTTTCCCCATTTGACTACTTCCTTACTTAACCTGGATATATTAATTTTTTTTTTGCACAGAAGCTTTTTAATTTCATGTAATCAAAATGATCCATTTTAGCATTTGTAATTGCTTCTATTACTTCTTGGTTAAGAAAATCTCTCCTTTAAAAATTTTTTTATTCATTTTAAACTTAAATACAAAATGAGAAAAGAAAGAACATTTCCATATACATAGGAGAACATAAAGAGAGGATTCAATATAATAATTCTCTTCTTCATTACTCTGAAAGGTATACGACCTACTTTTCTGATTTTTTTACGGTATATCTTTGATATTCAGATTGCATATCCATTTCTAATTTATTGTAGAATGTAGTATAAGGTATTAGTCTAAGACTAATTTCTACCAGATTACTTTTTAGTTTTCCCAAAGTTCCTTATCAAATAAGAAATTCTTTCCTAAGTAATTTGTATTTTCTGGTTTATTAAATACTGAGTTATGTAGTTCCATTATTTCTGATTCTCTATCATCTAATTGGTTCTTTTAATGACCTCTATTTTCAACCAATAACAAATGGCTTTGCTGACTACTAATTTATAATTTAGTTCTTGAAGTGCCATTACCCCTTTATTCCTACTCTTTTAATTATTTCTCTTGATAGTCTAGATCTTTATTCCTTCTGATGAACTTTGTCATTATTTTATTGAGTTCTGTAATGTGTCGCTTTGATAATTTGGTTGGTATAGCATTAAGACTGTAAATTAACTTCGACAGTATTGTTATTTTTATTGAATTGGCATGATCCAGTTATGAACATATTCTTTTTCTAATTATTCTTCTAATTATTTAAGTTGTTATTTCTTTAAAGAGAATTGTGTAATGAATCTATACAAGTATTTTGTATGCTTTGGTAGATTGATCCCCAAATATTTTATGCATTTTATAGTATTTTCAATGGGATTTCCCTTTCAATTATTGCCTCTTGGATTTTGTTACCATTATATAGAAATGCTTTGATTTTTGTGGGTTTATTTTGTAATCTGCAACTTTCCTGAACCTATTAATTACCTCAGTTAGTTTCTCTGATGACTCCTTGGGATTTTGTGGTTGTTGTTCCTCTTCCTCTTAAAAGACAGTACTTTGTCTCTTTAGTTATTTTTGATTAATTAATTTTAAGGCAATCATATTCCCATAAGATTCCTTCCCCCCTTCCTCAGATATTCTTCTTCCCATTTATCATTCCTTCTTTCAGTTTTTGGTTTTACTTATTTGTTCCTTTTTCTTTCTTCCTTTTAGCTGGTTGTCCAATTCTTCTCTTTTTATCCCCCTCTCAGTTAAGTACTAAGTAAAGTTCCCTTTTGTCTATTCTCCTTCATCTTTCATTGACTAGTATTTTTCATTCTTTTGTATTACTCATGTATATTATATGTATGTTCATGTATATATGTCTATTCATATGTATTATTCATCTTTAGCATATTTTTTTTCTAAAAAAGGATGTCTTTCCTTTCTTTTCATTATCTCTCTTCCCTTTCAGTCTCTTCTAAACTTTCATTCTTTGATTCAGTTTTCTTATATTTATCCCTTATTTAGTCTTTCTGATCCTCATGGAATGAAAGTTTCTAGAGGACCTATTTTGAGTTCCTTCTTCTAAACAATTCCTCCATTATTGACTTGTAGATCTTGTACCGTCCCCTTTTTTCCCATTGTGCCTTACTTTCAGAAGCAATAATTCCTGTAGGAGGTAGAGAAGACAGAATAATTGCCCATGGTAAAAAATGTCCCGGTGTTTTCGATCACAAGATTCATTTCTATCCTCTGCCCTAGCCATGATGATTTTCTTTATCTTTTGCCACGAAATCTTTCTGGGTCCATGGCCTCCTACAACCTGGATGCCAGTTGCCCCCTTCTCATAATGCAGGATTCTGTCCATGGAGATACAACGGTCTCTTAGAGGCTGTAGTTTCTCTGAGCCACAAACACCTTCAGATTAGATCCATTTTAAGGACCTTGTCTCCCATGACAGATTATCTCTCTCCCTTCGTGGGGATATTCTTCAATGGGATCTCCTCCCACTAATGAATAATAATTTTTTCCTTTTATTTACCTTGTTTCAAATCTTCCCTTTGCTACCTCACTTATTTTCCCAAGCCTCTCTTCCTCCCAAGAGACCACACCAGCTCTTTTCCCTTCCTTGTTTACCATTGATTTGATCAGGAAACAACACATGTTCTCTTCTATGTGTCCCCTGTGGGATGTGCAAGGTTTACCAGCAGGACAGTTAGTTATGCTTTCGTAATCACCAATGTAGTGAAACAAGGCTGTGTGCTTGCTTCTGTGTTTTTTAGCACGATGTTTTCTGTAATGTTGTCAGACACCTTCGATGAGGATGAAAGTGGCAACAAGGTCAGCTACCACGCTGATGATACACCATTTAACTTGAAAAAGTTACAAGCCAAGACTAACATAAAGGGAGCATTGGCACATGATTTTTTTGTTTGCAGATGATTGTGCACTCATTGCAGCCTCTGAGGCTGAGACATAAGAGTATGGATTGATTCTCTGTCATTTGTGCTAATTTTGGCCTCACAACTGACACCAAGAAGACAAAAGTTCCCCACTAGCCAGCACCAAACCATCCATATGTGGAACCTTTAGTTATGGCAGTGGAAAAATTCGGAATGCTACGGATAAGTTCACTTACATTGGCAGCATACTTTGCAGGGATGTCCACATAGATAATGAGGTTGACACATACATTGTCAGAGCTAGCTTAGCATTTGGGAGCCTCCAAAAGCGCTTTGCTTAGGGCTAATGCCTCCCTCTAATTTTCCCTCTTCTCCCCTTTCCCTCCTACTTCCCAGTTGAATGAGATGTATTTCTGTATCCAACTCTCTGTCTACTCTCTGTTCCTTTGACCAGTTCAAATGAGAGTAAGTTTGAAGTGTCCACTGCTCCCCTTAACTTCTTTCTCTTTCTTTGTAGAGATGTCAATCTGATTATGTGAGATAATTTTTTCTAACCTTTCTTTTCTTTCTTCCCTCCCTTCAGTGTATTCCTCTTCTCTTTCCATACTTGAATTAAGATCATCAAGATATAATAATGGATAGAACCTTGGGCCTGAAGTCAGGAAGATCTGAGATTAAATCCAGATCTTGGGCAAATCACTTAACCTCTGTTCCAGTTCCCTCAACTATAACATGGGGATAATAATAGCATGTATTTGTTAAATGTTTAGCACAGTGACTGGTGCCTAGTTTATGCTATATAAATACAATTTATTGCTATTTTTGTTTTTGTTATTATTAACAGAACCACTTCCAAACCTTGACTAATAAGACTCTTTTTTAATCTCTGATAATGACAGGGTTCAGAGGGAACACATATATCATTTCCCCATATTTGAATATAAATAGTTTATCCTTGTTTAGTCCTTTACTGTTATTCACTCTTGTTTACCTTTTTATGTTTCTCTTAATTCCAATGTCTGAACTTTAAAGTTTTTCTTCCTTTTTTATTTTTAGGAGAACGTCTTTTTTTGTAAGTTTTCTAAAATTTATTTTAAACAAATACAAAATGAGAAAAGAAAAAAAAACATTGCCACATACAAAACAGAACATAAGAGAGGATTCAATATGAAATAATAAATTTCAATTTCAAGAAAACCTGTATAATAAATACTACATATTATTTTAAAAGCTGCCCAGTTTTTTGTTGCTTCTTTGTAGATTTTCTTTTTCCTACACCACAGCAATATTCCAACCCAATCACATCCTTTCTGAGAGACTATGAAAGACCCCCCCCCCAATTTTCTGCATTCCTTATATTCTTGGCTGCATAGGTTTTATTTATGTAAGGAATTTTTAATTTAAAATAATCAACATTATCCATTTTACACTTGAGTCTGCTTCCTTTACATTTTTCCCCCTGGTTTCTTTGAAGTTCCTGACCTTTTGTTCTTCCAAGTGAACTCCATTATTTTTTTTCTAACTCAGTAAGACAATTTTTTAGTAATTTAGTTGGGATGGTATTATATAAATAGATTAGTTAGGTAAAATTGTCTTTTTATTATATTGGCTTTACCTACTCATGAACAAGAAATGTTACATCAATTATTTAGATCTGACTTTATTTGCATAAAAAGTGTTTTGTGTTTATGTTCACATAGTTCCTGTGTCTGTTTTGGCAGGCTTACTCTCAGGTATTTTATATTGTTTACTTATTTTAAATACTCTAAAATAGTATTGAACAATAAATATTGCTGACACATAGTATAGTTTTCCTATTTTTCTCTTTTGATTAAATCTATTTTAGCTTTGTCTGAGATCACAATTATTACCCCTGCTTTCTTACATAATAAATTCTACTCTGACTTTTATTTTATCTTTGTGTGTATCTCTCATTTTTATAGTATTTCCTTAAAGCAATATATTATTGAATTCAAATTTTTAATCTGCTATCAGTTTCTATTTTATGGGTAAATTCATCCCACCCACATTCTAAGCTATAATTACTTGTGTATTTCCTCCTTCCTATTTTTCCTCGTTATGCTTCTCACTCTATCCCTATCTCTCCTCACTCCTTTGCTTTACTTTTCCGCGCTACCTTGTATTCTTTAACCTACCCACTCCTCTAAAAGTAGCTCCCTTGTCCTCTCTCTCCCCCTACCCTATCCCCTTGCCCTCTTATTTCTTTCTGAATTTAGAAGACTTTTTTATCCTTCTATATGCATATGGTGTTCCCTCTTTAGCCCATTCCCAATGAGAGTAAGGTTCTGGCATTACCTGTACCCCTCCCACTAGGCTTCTTCTGTATCAATTTTTCCTTTTGTGCCTTATTTGTATGAGATAATTATCCCTTTTTATCTCTCCCTACAGTTTTATTTTTTAGAATCACTCCATCATCCTCAGCTCAGCTCAAGCCTTTCTTTCAAAGTACCCAAATAATGACAGTCATAAAAGAACTAATAATATTTTCACATATAAGAAATAAACAATTTTATCTTACTGAGTCCCTTATAATTGGTCTTTAATGGTTAGCTTATATTTTTCCTGGATGTTGCATGGCAAATTTTTCCTTAAGGTTTGCTGTTTTTGTCAGAAATACCTGAAAGTCTTTCTGTTTGTTAAATGTCCATTTTTTTTTTCCCTTTCAGAATTATACTTAATTTTGCTGGGTAAATTACCCTTGGTTGCAACCTCAGCTAGACCTCTGGTCCTTCAACAGCTGCAGCTCCATGATATTTAAATTGTTTTTTTTCTTATTGCTTCCAATATTTTCTCCTTAACCTAGGAGCTTTGAAACTTGGCTATGATATTCCTGTAAGTTTTCCTCCTGGAATCTCAGGTGGTGATCAGTGGGTTTTTCTATTTCTGCTTTGCCTTCTTGTTGACCTTGATAATTTCTTGTAATACTGTATCAAGATTCTTTTTTATTGTAATTTTCAGGTAGTCTGACTATTCTTATATTATTTATCCTCAATCTGTTCTCCAGATAATTTTTTTTCTAATGAGATGTTTCATATTCTCTTCTATTTTTTCATTCTTTTGATTTTGTTTTACTATTTCTTGGTGTCTTAGGATGTCATTAGCTTCCCTCTGTCCAATTCTAGTTTTCAAGGAATTTTCTTCTTTAAGTTTTTGATTCACTATTTCAAGTTGGTTGACTTTCTTTTCATAACTTTCTTGATTTTCTTGGATTGCTCTTATTTTTTTTCCTATGTTTTCCCTCAATCTCTCTTATTTGATTTTTAAAGTCCCTTTTAAGTTCTTCTAAGAACTCTTTTTATGTGTGGGACTATTTGGCATTTCTCATTGAAAAAGGAATGGCTTTTTATTTTTAGCTCCATTATCTTCCTCTGAATATGAACCCAGATCTTCTCTATCCCTTTCTATGGGTTGGATTCTTTCTCTTTTGCTTACTTAAATTTTTATTTATTTTGGTTTTAGCAGCTATTACTGTAATCAAATTCTAGTTCTCATGTACGGGGAATGATGCCTCAAGCTTGAGGTCCTTCTTACTGTTATTCTCCAAGGTCTGTCCTGGGGCTCAACCTTGGGCTTTCCTCTCCACTCCTAGGGCCCCCAGCCATGCTGTCTCACAAGTGATCTTGCTCCCTGTGGTCCCCCTGGTGGCTGCAAATTACAACTGTCCTCTCTGCCTTGGAACTGAAACCAGGGACTCTGTTCTCCTGCAAGTGCCCACAGCCAACAGAGTCCCTGCCCCTCTGCTACTGTACTCACCTGGTGTGTGCTGGCTCCTTCTTTCCCACAGTGGCAGCCCAGTCTGGGATGTATCTGGTCAGCACAGCTGTGCTTGGCATCCTTCAACAATGGAAGATTCCTCAACCTTCTCCTACTGACACATCAGAACCCCACACTGTTCATGAGATGAAAATTTCTAAGGCTGTGGCTGCTTCCCCCATGGCTTGTTGTTTGTTGATTCTGCACAGTTGGCCTGGAGGCATTTGCATGTCACTAAGGGAGAACCTTGGACCCTGGAGGTCAGGTCTTTCCTGGGGATTTTCTCAAGTTGTCTCAGGAGAACTGCTTTACCCTGACTTTTATTTCTTTCCACTGCTCTATGTTCCCTCTGAGGTGATGTTCTGTCTTTTTTTGTGGAGGAAATTTGGAAAGATGAAAGTTTTTTGACCTACTCTGCCATTTTCCCAGAATCCTCTCAAACTTCAAAGTTTCTATGAAGCTCTACTTTTTTTTTTTCATCAGGGATGCTTGGAAATCTTCTACTTCATTAATGCTTATTTTTTTCCCCATGCAGCATAACACTGACTCAGTAGTATTACACTTAGTTTTGCTGGGTAAATTATTTTTGGTCACAAGCCCATATCCTTTGCCGTCAGGAATATTGTTTTCCAAGTTCTCTTCTCCTTTAAAGTGGTGGCTGCTAAATTTTGTGTGATCCTGACAGTGGCTCCTTGGTGGTTGAATTCTTTCTTCTTTTTTTCTGGCTGCTTGCAGTATTTTTCCTTTGACCTGGAAGCTCTAGATTTATCTATAATGTTTCTTAGAGTTTTTTGTTTGGGGCTTCTTTCATGGATACCAGTGGATTCCTTCTATTTCCTTTTTGCTCTCTGGTTCTAAGAGATCTGGCCAGCTTTCTTTTAAAATTTCCTGAAATATGATGTTGAAGCTTTTTTTCAGTCATAGTATTCAAATAGTCCAATGATTCATAATTTTTCCTCTTTGATTTCCAGGTCATTTGCTTTTGCTTTGAGACACTTTACCCTTCCATTTTTTGTAGCCTTTTGACTTTGTTTTAGCATTTCCTGTTGTGTTATAAAGTTATTGGTTTCTATTTGGTCTATTCAGATTTTCAGGGAGTTTGTTGCTTGGGTGAGGTTTTGTACCTCTTGTGCCAAGTTGTTAATTCCCTTTCCAATTCTTTTTTCCATAACTGTCATTTCTTTTCCAATTTCTTTCCCTCAAGCACTTTCATTCTATTTATAAAAAACATTTTTAACTTTAAAAAATCATTGTTTTATCTCTTCCAGGAGTTCTAGTTGAGTTTATGTGTCTAAGCTGAGTTTTTCTTTGAAGTTTTGCTTGTACATGTTTTAGTCATTCTCTTCTTCTGAGTTAGTGTCTTGAGTATCCCTGCCATCATAATAACTCTTAATGGTGGGAATCTTTTTGTTTGCTCCTTTTTCCAGCCTACTTCCTTAGCAGGGCTGGGCTCTTTAGCACTTTTGGAGAGAAGGCCTATGCTAGTTCTGTGGCTGCTTTCCTGTGGTGTTGAACGTTGTGTTATTCTGGGATCTCAGGAATAGGCTACAGATCCACAGGCTTTCAGTGTTCCACAAGTGGTCTGATCTATAGTCAAATCTGATTACTGCTCTCCTGCTCTGAGCTCTATTTCCTGACCTGGATTTGTTTCTGGTGCTAATCGGGGTATATCACTGTTTCATGATTGCGTGAGGGTGGAGTAGATTTTCTGGATTTCCTTGAGGTCTCTAACCTACCCCTCACCCTGGCCAAGTTCCATCCCTGCCTATTGGACTTCTCCCTCCTTTTGTATGTACCTGAGCAGAGTTGAGGTTCATTACTTGTTATAAGAGAATGCTGATGTAAAGACAGGTGATGTTTGTTGGAACAGGCTGAAGCAGCAGGAAAATTTCTGAGAGGGGTCCCAGAGTGTCTGACTGTGGGTCAGTATTTGTGCCCTGCTAGGAAGTGGAGGCTGGAAGGGGTGTGGCACTGAGTAAGCACAGTATGAATTATCATTCACCACTATTAATTCCTAAGGCTGTTACTTTGCTGGGCATCTTGGTTTCTTGGCCTATGGTGACAGATGCAATCTATCCTGTTAGTCACCTTAGCAATGACTCTTAATTTTACATATTTATGTCAATTCCCTATAGATTCTTGATGTCAGACTTTTATCAGTTATCAGATGAAAAAAATTTTCTCCCTAATCTATATCTTTTCTCCTAATTTTACATGTATTGATTTTATTAGTCATATATCTTTTAATTTTATATGATTGATAGTCTAGATAAACTACTAGCTATATAATCCTGGGCAAATCACTTAACTTCTCAGTGCCCCTGGCTCCTGTATGACTGTAAGTTAAATTGCCTATCTGTGCTGATGGGAGGAGTTTCCTCATCTGGAAATCCCCTACACTGATGATATCACAGAGCCTGAAGGGGGAAAATAATTTTTATTACATTGGCTTGGCCTAGCCATGAGCATTGGATATTATTCCAATAATTTAGTTTTTTTATTTCTGTAAATATTGTTTGAAGTTTTATGAATCCAGATGAACCAATAAATAAGTAATTCTATCAAATCTTTAAAGAATTGATAACTCCTATGTATACAAACTGATTACAAAAATAGAGACCAGGAAAAGGACCAAAATGAGTAATTTTGTTGTTATTGTAAATTGAATTTCTTTTTCTATATTTTACTGTTAGATTTTATTAGTAAAATGGAGAAAGGGTGATAATTTTCAAGTGTGGGTTTTTTTTGTACCTCACTACTTTCCTATTATTTTTACTATTAATTATTTCAAGTTTTTCATTCATTTTCTAAGACTTTCAAAGTCAATTACCATATTATTTGGAAAGAGATTATTTTTCTTCTTGTTTGCCTATTCTTCAATTATTTTTTCTTGTTTTATTATCATGGCTAGCATTTCTATCACTATGTCAAATAACTGGAAAACAGAGGGCATCCATGATTTACCACTGTTCTTACCAAGAAAGCTTCTAATGTTTCTCTGTTAACAAAGAATGCTAGATATTATTTATAGAAATATGTTTTTAATAATATTAAGAAAAATAATTTTTCTTTATGCTTTATGTTTTTAATGTAAATAAGTTCTAGCATTGTTAAAGGCCTTTTCATGTTATTAAATAATCATGCAATTAAAAACTTTTTGTTATTTACATTATTTATTATGTTAATTTTTTTCCCAATGAGGAATTATTCTTGAGTTCCTAGCTTAAATCAAATCTGGTCATAGTCAATAATTCTGAATATATTGCTAAGATTTCTTTGTTAATACATTATTCAATATTTTTGGACAGTATTTGTTAGTGATACTGGTCTATAGGCCTTTTTCCTTCCTTATCCCTTCCTATTTGGGGCAGCAGAACCACATCTGTTTCACATAAGGAGTTTGGTAGGGTATCTTATTTCTCTATGTTGGTGTTCAGTTTATACACCTTTGGAATTATCAATTCTTTAAATACATGACAGAATTACTTGTAAATCCAGATATGCTTTTTTTTTCCCTCGGAAGTTCATATCGTTAATTTTATATGATGATCATTGTGATAGCTCCTCCTTCATAGATGAAGGAACAAAATTGTAGAGTCTTATAGCCAAGACCTATTCCAATCTCCTCATTGTTCAAATGGGAGAAGTGAAGTTCAGAGTGATTGTATGATTTTTCCAAAATCACACAGCTGGTTGGTGGCAGAGACTATGCTAGAATTTATGTCGATATCTCTGAAAGCCAACACATCAATAACACAGTTTACATTTCTAATTCTTAAAGACACATTCAATTCAACTAAATTCCACATAAATTCATCAAGCTTCTATCTAATGCAAGCAGCTGTTGTTATGTACTTGGGAAATAAGGACAAATACAAAACAGTACCTGCTCCCAAGGGGCTTATTTTCTATCAGGGATGCGACCCATACACAGCTAAGTAAATACAAGGTAATTTCTGGAGGGAGAGAACAGGGATACCTGGGAAGAAGAGTAAAGGGATCTAGGTTGAATTGTGATGGAATCTAGGGATTCTAAGAAATGGGGATGATGCAAGTGAGCATTCAAGAAATAGGGAACAATTTACGGCTAAGAGACAAAAGATAGAATTATCTCATTTGAGCCTTACAATAGCCCTCTGGGGTAGATGGGGAGGTGTTATTAAATCCACTTTACACATGATGTAGCTGAGGGGCAGACATATGTCTTGTCTGCCATCTCCCGCCTGATGATCCCTAATTCAAAACTGAAGGCTTTTGGCCATAAGACACTAGTACTAGGTGCTGGGGATACATAGACAAAAATGAAATGCCTCTCACTCATTTATCTTTTCTACCACTTACTCCTCCTTAGCTACTGGTGTTCCCTACAAAAGACAGGAAACTTAAAAGGCAGAAGACAGCAACCTTCTCTGCCCAAGTTTTCTTCCTCGTATCCTTTAACTCAGTGATACAGCTTTAGGTAAGTCAATTAAACAATCTGAGCCTCATTTGTAAGATAAGGGAGTAGAGCTAACTGCTTCCTAACGTCCTTCTCAACTCTAAATCTTGTGATCTGGAGGTTGGCACTAGGGACGACAGAATCTCACTTTTCTACCTCATTTCTTTCTAGACATGCCCAATAATTCTAGGCTTTCCCTAGTCCCAGATGATGTATGTTTGGGGAAATCCTGTTTGGGATATGGGAGCATCCAAATGAAGTATATTAGCGGGGTGACAAAATCACTCGGGCAAAAATTACTCTGGACAACTCTCTAAAATTATAAATTGCAGAGCAGGTGGCAATCTGTGCTGATATCCATCCAGAATAGATAAAATTCCAAAAATACAATCAACAATCTTCTCTTCACATCATAAAAGGTATCATTAAAGGAACTTACTTAGAAACCAGCTCCTTTGTGGATAATTGCATTCTTAGGGTTATTTTGAGGCATATTGGTGAGTGCTTATAAATATTGCAGGAACACCCACTGTGCACTTCACATGCCAGGGAAAATAACAGCTGTGGACTCTTTTTAACAACTCTGATAACACTGAAAGCCCCACAGGAACATCATGAACATTTGTTTCTCAGCAACATGTACATACCGGGTGTTGGCTCTGAAGGGATGGGGAGGGTAGTGATTGTGAGGAGGATTTAATTTCAGACTACATTTAAGCACATAGACTTTCACCATCCTAAGAAGAGGTGGTCTGTAGTTTTGAGGCGAATAGGGATAGGATAAGATGGGGACTAGGTGTGGGATTTCTTTGGCATAGCCATATAACATCCTAAAAACCTTAAGCTCAACTTCACTGGTCAAGCACTCAGGAAATAAAAATTTTAGAGGCGAAAGGGACCTTAAAGATCAGTCAATCAGGCCTTAGTTCATTTAAGCTAATATATAGTGTGTGGCTGTGGCTGAAGATGAGGCGATCATGATACCACAGTGAGAGGAAAAACAGTGGATAGCCTGTAGGCTCTCTTTCCTGTTGGTGTTCTCTTGGGATCTAGAGAATGTGAGGAAGGTCTTCATTATGTTGGGAAGATTTCTTCTGGTGGACTCATGGGAGGACACAGATGGAAGTTGCACAGAAGGCACAGACATGAGTGGGTTGCAATCTGCCTCAATGGGGATAATAGTCATGTGGATAAGATCAGAGATCCATTGGAGTATAGGACTGCAGTGTGTTACTTTGATTAATCAATCAATCAACATTTATTAAGCACCTATTATGTGCCAGACACTATACTAAACTCTGGGTATACAAAAAGAGACAAAAGATAGTTCCTGCCCTCAAGGAGTTTACAATCTAATGGGGAGACAACACACAAACAAATACATATATATATATGTATATACATATATAGGTATATAAACAACTATATAAAGGATATAAATAGGAAATAATTAACAGAGGGAAGGCACTAGGATTGAGAGGCATTGGGAAAGTCCTCCTGCAAAAACTGAGATTTTAGTTGGGACTTAAGGGAAGCTATTACTTCTTTAGTTCTTAGCTTTAACATCTTGATGGTCCCTCTTCTTTTCTTAGATGTTGCCACATCAGAGTAGACTATTCCCTGCTTCACTGGTGCTGAGCAGTATTAAAGCCTTCATCCTATGGAGTCACATGTATGTGCCTTGTACCATTCAGTATCGTACTCAGTTAAATACCATTGGCAAGAATAGCCATGATCTTAAGGTAATAATAATCACAGAAGCCCTATACTTAGAGAATTTTAGAGCTAGAAACACCTATAGTCTTAACTTCTTCCCTTTATAGATGAGGAAATTGAGGTCCAGAATAGTTTTAACTTGCCCAAAAGTCACATAGTTAATGTCTATGATCAATACTTTTCAGCTTACTGTGTAAACATATCAGGTTACTTGGAATGTATTAGATTATCTATCATGGACCATTAAAGAGATGGTTTTTGAGTGTCTAGGAAGAGAAGTGGTATTAACAAAGCCCACATGGCTTTGTCAAGAACAGGCTATGCCAGACTAATGTTATTTCTATTTTTGACAAATTAGCTAAACTGGTAGATGAGGGAAATGTGGAAGATGTATTTTACTTAGATTTTAGCAAAGCTTTTGATTTAATAAACCTTACTATTCTTATGGAGAAGATAGAAATGAAATAGATGATAATATAATTAGAACAGGGATTCTTAGTCTTTTTTTTTTGTCAAGGACCTCTGTGGAAATTTATTTCCCACCAGCTATTATTTCCCACTACCAGGTTGGTTCCCACCAATCCTTGGACAGAATACCACCATACACCTCCTTATCACCAGGAAATCCATCATCCCTTGAGCTGAATTGGCCTGGTTACTCATACCTCATCAGTACCCTCAGTAGCTCTGCCCCTCTAATCAGGAGCCTGGAGGGAAGAGCAAAGAATTCCTTGGAAAGCATCTACTTAAAGAGGCTCTCAGGCTACACTTCCACCAGATGCACTCCTTTGGACTGGACTCCCTCATTTTGCTCTTCTCTTCTCCCCACTCTTTTACTTTCTTTAGCATGCTCTCTTCACTTATTAGATTGTAAACTCCTTGAGAACAGGGGCTTTCTTTTTTTCATAATTGTATTCTCAGGGCTTAGCACACAGAAGTTGCTTAAAGAACATCTCTTGACTGACTAACTGAATAACTAGAAATCTGGCAAAACCTACGAACCTCTTCTCAGCAGAATTTTTTAAAAGCATAAAATAAACTACATAGGATTCAAAGGAAACCAATAATATTGAAATAAAGATGCAGTTTTTTTCTCATCCAGGTTCACAGATCACCTAAAATCTGCCCATGGACCCGTTGGTGGTCCATGGACTCCAGTTAGGAACCCCTGAATTAAGTGGATTATGAAATGATTAGATCGCCAGTCTCAAAAAGTATTCATTCAATGTCAAATTGGCAGGAGATCTCCAGTGGAATTCCTAAGGGATCTGCGCTTGGCCTTGTGCTTTATAACACACGGGATGATAGAGTTAGGATCCAAAAAGATTTTGATGAGCTAGAACAATGGGTTGAATCTAATGAAATGAAGAGTAGAGATAAATGTTAAGTTTTGAACTTAGGTACAAAAAGTCACCTTTATACATAAATGATGGAGGTGGCATAGGTAGATAGTAACTCATCTGAAAAAGATCTAGGCATTTTAGTGGACTGAAAATGCAGTAAGAATGATCAGTATAATATGGCAGACAAAAAAGAAAATTAATGCAATCTCGGGTTGTTTTAAGAAAGGCATAGCTTTCAGAAATGGGGAGGGGATAGTCTCACTCTTACTGGCCTTCATCTGGTATATTATGTTCAGCTCTGAGCACCACAGTTTAAGAAGACCATGGATAAGCTAGAAAGCATACAGAGAAGGGCACTGGGGTGGTGAAGGGCCTCGCATCCATGTCAAAAGAGAATCATTGGAAGGAACTGGGTATGGTTAGCCTGGAGAAGAGAAGACATAAGCAAGGAGGTGGGAGTGAGGAGTGGAAAGGCAAGTAGAATCAGTGTGCTCAAACATCTGAAGGGATGTGTCATGCAGAAGAGGGGTCAATGTTGTTCTATTGGATCCCAAAGAACAGAACCAAGAAATGAATGGAAGCTGCAAAGAAGGAAATCTAGACCTGACATCAGCAAAAACTTTCTAAAAATTAGAGGCCATGCGTGCGTTGGACTAGATGGCTTCTGAGCTACCTTCCAACTGGCAGAGTCTGAGATTCCGAATTCTTTTCAGCAAATACTTGTTCTCTAGCTTCCTCTTACGTTCTTACACTATTGCTGCCTGAGGTGGAGGAAGATCTACAGTAAAAAGTCTCTCTTATGCTTTTCTGGGGATTGAGTTGGGGTGGAAGGCATATTATAAAAATTGGAAAAGTATGAATTGTGGGAAATTGAATTATTTAGGATTTAAGCAGCTAGGTGGTGCAGTGGATATAGCACTGGGCCTGGAGTCATGAAGACCTGAGTTCAAACCTGGCCTCAGACACTTATTTGCTGTGTGACCTTTTTAGAAATCTCTGTCTGCCTCAGTATCCTCAACTGGAAAATGTGGATAATGAGAGCACCCAGCTAGCAGAGTTGTGGTAAGGATCAAATGACATGATATTTGTAAAGCTTCTTATTCTGGTGCTTGATAGCTAGTTTTTAAATGTATGTATATATGTGAATATATGTATATATGTGTGTATATATGTATATGTATGTATATATGTATGACATATATACACATACATACACACACATACATACTTTAATATCAACAACTGGTATAGCAGCATCCCATGGTAGAATTCTGGACTTGAAGTCAGGGAGACCAGAGTTCAAATCCTATCTCTGACACTGAGTAGTTGATTCATCATGGGAAAATCATTTCCCTCTCTAAGTCTCAGACAACTGTCTGAGACTACACATTTTAGCCTGGTTACAAGTGAAAGGAGTTCCTGAATTGATGAAATATGGGATTCCTTTAGTAAGACAACAAATGTGGCTTTCTTTTTACAAGGTATTGCTTATCATGGGACATATTTAAAGATGTTAAATATTTATCAATTAACATCTTGTCTCAGGAACTCTTTCTGGGATGGCTATAGGGAAATCCTGAATATTTACTGATAAACTTGTTTCTCTGAAGATATATATTTTTTTATTAAAAGAATTATTTCTCCCAATTCCACATGTAAACAATTTTTAACAGTCTCAAATTCTCTTCTCTCTATATCCTTCCTCCTCATTAAGAAGGCAAGCAATCTGATTTGTTACATATGTGCAGTCATGCAAAATATTTCTATATCAGTCATGTTGTAAAAGAAAGCAGAAGCCAAAAAAAAGTAAACCAAGAAAAATAAAGTTTAAAAAGTATGCTTCGATCTTCATTCAGAGTCCATCAGTTCCTTCTCTGGAGGTGGATAGCATTTTTCATTATAAGTCCTTCAAAACTGTCTTGGACTACCATTACAGAGAATAGCCAAGTCATTCATAGCGGATCATCACACAGTATTGCTGTTACTGTGTACAATGTTCTTCTGGTTCTGCTCCCTTCGCTCTGTATCAGTTCATGTAAGTCTTTCCAGGTTTTCTGAAATCATCCTGCTAATCATTTCTCATAGCACAATGGTATTTTATCACAGTCATATACCACAACTTGTTCAGCCATTCCCCAATTGATGGGAATCTTCTCAATTTCCAGTTCAATATAGGTCCTTTTCCTTTTTATCTCTTTAGGATACAGACCTAGTAGTGGTGTTGCTGGGTCAAAGGGTATGCCCAGTTTGATAGCTCTTTGGGCATAGTTCCAAACTGATTTCCAGAATGGTTGGATCAGTTCACAATTCCACCAACAGTGCATTAGTGTCCTCATTTTCTTATATGCCCTCCAACATTTGTCATTTCCCTTTTCTGTCATTTTAGCCAATCTGATGTGTGTGGGGCAGTACCTCAGTTGTTTTAATTTGCTTTTCTCTAATCAATAGTGATTAAGAGCATTTTTTAATGACTATAGAGAACTTTGATTTCTTTGTCTGAAAAGTCCTTGTTCATATCCTTTGTCCATTTATTAATTAGGTAATGACTTGTAGTTCTATAAATTTGATTTAATTCTCTCTATATTTCAAAAATGATACTTTAATCAGAGACTTGCCGTAAAAACTATCCCCCCCCCCAGTTGCTGTTTTCCTTCTAATCTTCACTGCATTGGTTTTGCCTGTGCAAAACCATCATAATTTAATGCAATCAAAATTATTCATTTTTATATTTCATAATGCCCTCTATCTCTTGTTTGGTTATAAATTCTTCCCTTATCCATAGGCTTGACAGGTAAATTATTCCATGTACCCCTACTTTGCTTATGCTATCATCTTTAATTTCTAAATCATGTACCCATGTTGACCTTATCTTGGTATATGGTGTGAATTGTTGGTCTATACCTAGTTTCAGCCAAATTGCTTTCCAGTTTTCCCGTCAGTTTTTGTCAAATAGTTTTTGTCCCAAAAGTTTGCATCTTTGGGTTTATCAAAAACTAGATTACTATGGTCATTTACTACTATGTATTGTGTACCCAATCTATTCCACTGATTCACCAATCTATTTCTTAGCTAGTACCATCTTGTTCTGATGATAACCACTTTATAATACAGTCTGAGATCTGGTACAGCTAGGTACTTTCGTTCAAATATTTTTCATTGACCCCCTTGATATTCTCAACCCTTTGTCCTTCCAGATGAATTTTGTTATGATTTTTTTCTAGCTCTATAATTTTTTGGTAATTTGATCAGTTTGGCACTGAATAAGTAGATTAATTTAGGTAGAACTGTCATTTTTATAATATTGGCATGGTCTACCCATGTGTCATTAATATTTCTCTAATTGTTTAGATCTGATTTTATATGTGAAAAGTGTTTTGTAATTGTGTTCATACAGGTCCCAAGTTTGTCTTGGCAGGTAGACTCTTGAATATTGTATATTGTCTACAGTTATTTTAAATGGGATTTCTCTATCTCCTGCTGCTGGACTTTGTTGTTAATACATAGAAATGTTGATGTAAATTTATGTGGGTTTATTTTATATCCCATAACTTTGCTAAAGTTGTTTATTATTTCCAAGTACTTTTTCAGTTGATTCTCCAGGATTCTCTAAGTATGCCATCATATTATCTGCAAAGAGTGATAGTTTTGTTTCCTCATTGCCTCTTCTAATTTCCTTAATTTTCCTTATTTTTATAGGTAACATCTCTAGCACAATATTTTATAATAATGGTGATAATAGGCATCCTTGCTTCACCCCTTTTCTTGCGAGGTCTTATAGCTTATCCCCATTAAGATTATGCTTGCTGAAGATGGTGGCTGGAAAGCAGGGACTACTGTGAGCTCCCCACCAAGTCCCTACAAAAACCTATAAAAAATGGCTCTGAACCAATTCTAGAACTGCAGAACCCACAAAGTGGCGGAGGGAAGCAGGGCTCTAGCCCAGGACAGCCTGGATGGTCTCTGGGTAAGGTCTATCCCGCACGGAGCTGGGACCTGAGGGGAGCAGAGCTGAGCGGAGCACAGCCCAGTGTGGGCGGCATGGACCAACCAGACCAGGAGCTGGGTGGAGCATGCCCTAGCGCCCTGAATCAGTGAGCTGCAGCAGTTACCAGACCTCTCAACCCACAAACAGCAAAGACAACAGAGTAGGTTAGTGGGAAAAGCTGCCGGGACAAGGAGTTTGCGGTTCGGCCACTGCCAGAG
>CM053622.1:736197618-736281089 GCA_028646595.1 Phalanger gymnotis | reverse complement strand
CTTTCACAACATGACTATTGTGGAAGGGTTATACATAATGATAAGCATGTGGCCCATGTTGAATTGCTGGACTTCTTAGGGAGGGTGGGTGGGTCGGGAAGAGGGGAGAGAATTTGGAACTCAAAGTTTTAAAAAACAGATGTTCAAAATCAAAAACAAAAAAGTTTTTGCAGGCAACAAGAAAATAAGATACACAGGCAATGGGGCATAGAAATTTATCTTGCCCTACAAGAAAGGAAGGGAAAAGGGGATGGGAGGATAGTGGGGTGACAGATGGGAGGGCAGACTGGGGAACAGGGTAGCCAGAATATATGCCATCTTAGAGTGGGGGGGGAGGGTAGAAATGGGGAGAAAATTTGTAATTCAAACTCCTGTGAAAATCAATGCTGAAAACTAAATATATTAAATAAAATTTATAAAAAAAATTAATTTGGGAGCAAGCTGAAAGTTTAGATAAAATTATTCCAAGGAAAGACCATTATGGCCCTTTTCTAAATTGAACACTTTAGCTGTCGGAAAAAAAAAAAAAAAAGGAAAACAGGGAATGGGAAGAAAGAAAGATTTGCCCCGAGTCGGGGCTCCATGTGTGTTCCCTTGAAGTGTTTCTTACTTTCTATCATCCTTCTTAAGCACCAATACACACGACTGGTTTCCTTCATCTACCAAAGCATAAAATTGCCGGTCCTTTGACCTAACTTAAATCAAGGAAGTAGCAATGTTAGACTTAATTAAAAACAGCAAATATTTGTACAGCTGCCCACGGGTTCGCAGCATAGAAATGCATTTTAGCATCAAATCTTGCTGTCTTAAGTCCTTTGGGAGCTTCTTACAAAAACATATAGGATTCTCTGGCTTACTCTCTGGTGCCAGGAACGCTTCGTCTAGAGTTAGTTCAGGTGCGGCTCTTTCCCCTTTCAGATTTCCAACTTCTTTCGTGCTCAAACCTACGTTTTTCCTTAAAACTCTAGATTACCAAAGCTGCGCAATATGGCTTTCAATTGCAAACCCAAGAGAACTAGTGAATGCCCATCTATTGGAAACAAGCAAACAAGTTGCAGCAAGGTTGCATCGCTGCAAATAATTCCCGCCAAGAAAAAAGCCCCTGTAGGTAGGAGAGAAAGGATAGCTTTTTTGTTTAGATTTCCAGATACGCTTCTCTGAATTTCTTGGCGACCTATTTTACACTCTACGGGGCCGCATGAATTCTCCCAGAGGAAAAGCTTTTCTTTTCTGTCGGCATCCCCAAAGGCGAGCACAAATAACAAAGGTGGCTCACCTACCTATTTTTTTTTCACCTACCTATTTCTTAAAGAAAGTGGAGGGAAGAAAAGCTTCCCCGAGCACGGGTTTTAGGAGCTGAAACCAACAAGTCGTAGATTACAGGTGGAGGGGGGCGTGGCCGCGGACCCAAGCCGGCAGAAAACTCGCGCACTTGGGACGTGCGGGGGAGGAAGCCGGTGGAAAATGTGACCTCGTTGACCTCAATCACGCCCTCCGCCTCTCCTTCCCGACCTGCGCGAGGAGCAGGGCGGAAAAAACGCGGGCAGCCATGGCCGGCCCGACGCACCTCCAGGTCGCCGTCAGTCACCAGATAATGGCCCTGCAGACCCTGCGAGTGTTGCAGCAGCAGTGGGACAGAAACGCGGGCCAGCCTTCCGCCCAGCACGTGTCCGCAGCCCCAGGGCAGGCCGGCCCGAGAGGGGACGGAGAGAAGGCCGAGGGCCCGGCGGTGGCTGCGCCGGGAGGTGAGGGGGTCGTCGCCCCCGGGCCCCGGGCCACGGATCGGTGCGAGATGGCTCTCATGGCCGTGCGCACAGTGCTGGCCCGCGTCGTCGAGGGCACGTCGCAGCTTATCCAGGTGGAGCAGACGCTCCTGACCCCCCTGCATGAAGAACTGAACTTACCCGTCTACTTGAAAGTGAGTCCCTCGCCCCCCGCCCCAATTCCCTATTTCCCTCCTCCCCCCAGCCCTGGGTAATCCGCTGCCGGGGCGGAGGCGCGGCCCCAGCCTGTCCCCCGGAGCCAAGGCTGGGCTGGCCAGGGCCGAGGGCCCGCGCTGATGGGAAGTAGGAGGCTGAGATCGAACCGCTGTAGGGGAAAAAGGTTGGAACTGTGCCTTGCAAAGACATCCTGGAGGAAGAGTAGTCCCAATAAGTGAATATACGCGGGGAAAGCGTGCGTGTGTGCGTGCGTGTTTGCGTGTGTGTGCCCGAGGGAAGGGGGCAGCTTGTCCTGGCCGGGCCTCCTTTTTCCGCCGTATTAACCAGCCTTCACAACTGCACACCTGGAGCAGAGGGGTCGTGATCCCGTAGTCATCCATGTCGCTTTTTCACCTCCTGGGTGTCTAAATCATCACCACCTCTGTGTGCTTGCGGCTGTGAAAACAGCTCTCCAAGCTTATCCCGTAATTACCAATTAACATTTATATAGCGCTTACTGTGTGCTAGGCGCTTCATTTTGGGATGGATTGGAAAAGGCCTTTAATAACAACAAATTTATATTTATGCCAGGCACTTTTTTCTTCAATGGTGAATTAGAAAGGGCCCTGGGTTCAAATTTTTAAATCGTCGCCCTTGCTGTGTGCTTCTGAATATAAAAACAGCCAGACTCAGAACTTAATAATTAACATTTGTAAAGCCCTTTATTTTTGGTGGATTGGAAAGGATCCTGGTTTCAGGTTTTGAAATCATCACCCCTGCTATGTGTTTCTGGATACGAAAACGGTCGGCTAACTTCATCATTTAATAACAACAAAAACCAAAAATAGTAATAACGTTTATATAGCACTTGCTGTGTGCCAAGCACTTAATTTTGTGCTGGAGGGAAAGGGCCCTGAGTTCAGATTTTGAAATCATCACCCCTTTTGTGTGCTTTTAGACCCGAAAACAGTTGACCGAGGTCATCCCTTAATGTAATAATGAACACATTTATCTAGCACTTACTGTATACCAGGCATTAAATTTGGTGTGTTGGAAAGGGCGATTGGTTCAAGTTTGGTTCTCCTAATTAAAACTGATCTTGGGCTAGAGGCTTCCTTTTACTTGGCTTCAGTTTCCTCTTCTTCCAGGATGTAAGATTGGCCTCTGATCTCAAAGGCCCCTTTTCAGCTTTCCCTTTCTGTGATTAATAAATTTTTTCCTGTGGTACAGGTGGGATTAGTAAATCACCTGAATGTTTTCCGCACTAAATTATCTTTATTCCTTTTAAACTTTTTTCACACCCCTGAGTTACATTTATTTTCACTACTAGTCTGGCTCACCCCTGGGCTCAAAGGCCTACTGAGTCAATAATCTAAATGCTTATTGAGCAGTCTTAGAAGGGCTGAGCCAGAAGTGTTGAAGTGTGAATATTAATATTAAATGCCTGCTAAGTAAAAGAGCTTATATTTGTGTGGCACCTGTTCCCTCTTAAGGTTGCAAACTGCTTAACCAAATATTACTGATTGGCAGAGCGGCTACATAGCACGGCAATATCTCCATAAAGGGAAAAACCCTGGTTTAGGAGTTAATCTGGGTCCTGACACTAATTCACTTTGCAACCTTTGGTGAGGGTGTTCCTTTGGGCCTTGTTTTCCCTCTTTGTGAAGTGAAAGAGTTTGGCTAAAATAAAAGGCTTCAGCGAAATAATTTCCAAGGTATCTTCTAGCTTGGAGATTTTAAAGGCAGTATTGCTTTGAGTGTCTTGGTTGTCAAACATGTGCCCAAAGGGCTTTTAAAATGTGTGACCATAAGAAGCTAAATGATAGCATGAGATGGAATTTGTAATACCCAGGATTTTCTGTTCTTGTACTTTAGAAGGAAAGCCATTATATACTGGGTGTGACTTTGATGTCTGACATTTTTTTTAAAGCTATATTTTACTTCATAAATTAAGAATAAAATAAATTTAAAAATAAAATTACATTTTAACTTATGTATCTAGATAAGGATTATGAGAGAATCATCATGTTGTGTGAAAAGACTTCGGGCTGGAGGCTAGATCCTCATGTGTTGGCCCTTTGATTTATTCGGGTCCGCACCCCTTGCTCTGGGTATTGGGGTCACAGGAGAATGGATTTGGAGCTTAGAAGGGACTTCAGACATCATCTTGCCCGACCTTCCCATTTTTATAAATGAGGTCACTAAAGCCAAGGAGAAACTTGTCGCAGGTCATGCAAATAGTAGATTCTGAAATTTAAACCCAAATTTTCTGACTTCAAACCCACTCCTACTAAACCCTGCTGTCTCTCATTATTTTACCTGATATGCATATATGGAAACTGAGACCCAGAGAGATTTAGCGACATGCCAAAGTCTACAGTCAAATAAGTGGCAAAGCTAGGCTTCGAACCCATGCCTTGGGACCCTAAATTCAATGTTTTTCACTACTTTAATAAACTGGACTTTATAGAGCAGGGCTATGAGTTATTTAATAAATAACCATTAATTACTTTAGTTATTATATATGATAAGTATATTAGTATCCTATAAAACCATCAATCATAATAAATGTGAGTTATTTTATTTGCAAAGTCATTTTGGGAAAATGTATGCTTTTCCTAACTTGGTGTAGCTTAACATCCCTCTTTTGGAATTGTCTTCAGGGCCAGTTTGCTAGTTCCAGGAGAACATATGCCTTTTTTATTTTATTGTTGCATCTTGTTGGAAAGAAGTTTGTGTTCCTTCAAATTGCATTGCTCGAGCTTCGTTACCCACCCTGTTTATCAGATTGGACTCCAAATGACCCTGCCTTGGTCAGACCAATCAAAAGAAGTTGGAATATTGTATTCGCATCTGGAAGGGCCCTGACAATTTTGGGACTTGTTTAGAGGGTAGTGAGGGGAGGGGAGCGGAGCGGTTGAAAGAATTGAAGACAGGCATGAGAAGAGGTGATAGAATAACGATCTTTAAAGTAGAAGCTATGTGATTGAGTGGAAAGAGAACCACTTGAGATTCAGAGGCCCCAGGTTTGAATCTCATTCTACTTTGAGCAAGTCACTTAGTGTGACAAGAGCTGGAAGAGACCCCCAAAGGTGTGGCATCCAACTGTCTGATTTTTTTTAACAGATGAGGAAACTGAGGCACAGAGAAATTTAGTCGCTCGGCCAGGGTCACATAGCTAGTAAATTACGGGATTTGAACCCAGGTCCAGGGCTGCCGTATTCATTGCACTGTACTGCCTTTCTTAAAACTGAGGTATAGAAGGGTCATGACTTTAAGGTCACTCTCATCTAAGATTTGGACCTAGGTCCTCTGATTTCAAATCCATCTTGCTTTTGCCCACACTCTACCGTGATGCTGCCTCTTAACTTCCGTGGACCTTGATTTCCTCAGTTTTATAAGGAGGGGGTTAGATTAGATAATCTCTTTTTTTTGTTTATTCTTGAAGGAGGACCATGACATCAGGAAGATGATGCCATGACTAGCAGGTGAATTGGATTGAAGTGAGGGAGGGCTGTGCAAAGTCACCAGCCTCAGAACCTCCAGAGTCATCTGGGTCCAGTGGCCAGATATAAATCAGAGACTGGAGATGGCCCCAAGATGATTTCTTAGCTTTTATTCTAAGAGGGAAAAATCTGGAGTTTCTTAACTGGGTGGAATAAGGGCAACAACAACAAAAAAAGAGGACCTTGTTTCAGGCCTTATGCTAAATGAAAAGGCAAAGGATCGTTAAGGGAACATGCAGTTAACTGAGCTGTGTATATTACCTGATGGGTGAGTGGCACGTTAATCCTTCTATATGCCAGGCACTGTGCTAAAGCATTGGGGGTGGGGTGTAAATACAAAGAATAAACAATTTTTATTCCTAATGAATTTACAATTTGATGAAGGAGTCAAGACAGAAAAGAAATCATATATGGAATAGACGCATGTATCTATATAATTCACTTTTGTTAAATTAACACTTAAATTATCCAACTTTAAACTTCTTAAATTCTCCAGTGTTTCATCTTGGACACCAAGAGCCTAAGCCTCCCTGTGGAGTTTCATCATGTGTCTTGATGCAATCTCCCCCTGCTCCAAAGACTGAAGCTGCAGTGGCCAAGTCTAATTAATTGATGCTACCCCAGCATCCATCCCCTCCTTTCCTGCCTACTCTCCACTCACGCCACAACTACCCTGCTTTAAGTGTTCTCATCTGTGACCTGGGTCATTGTAGTAATTGGTCTCCTGGCATCCAGTCTTTTCTTTCTCCGATCTACAGTTCACACAGCTACCAAAATAATCTTTCTGAGATGCAGGATTCTATGTCAAACTGGTCCACTGTCCAGGCTCCAGATTGTGAGAGAGTGTATATTCAGTTACTGTTTAGAAAACTCTGATCCTAAATCCCCACTTTAATCTTTAGTAAGTGGGATAAGGAAGCGATAGGAACCCTTGGGCCCCAGTTATATTACAGTAACGACCAGAGATGTTTGGAGGATCACAGATACAGAGCTGCAAAGCTTTGACACCAGAGGCTATTATTAGGTCCAGTGCCCTAATTGCACACATGAGGAAACTGAGCCATGCCCAGGATCGCATAGCAAGTAAGCATCTGAAACAGAATTTGTCCAGTCTTCCGCATTCAGGGGTGTGCTGGAGCTGGATGTCTTTTGGCCCTGGAGAGTTGATTGTTAAATCTTCAGTGTAAACGTTTACACCTTGGAAGTTGGCAAATGCTATAAATCGGAGCTCGAATGACTGTTTCGTTGATGGACTGGACCAGAGCTTCTTAAACTGTGGGTCTCAACACCACTTGGGGTTGAGAAAAATTTGGCAACAGTAAAGGGTTTCTGAATGCACGGTGACCAGAAATTAATTAAAAACCAAATGGGTAACGATTCCGAGGTGTTTCTGGCAGCTCTTGCCGGTGTTGCATCAGGCAACTTTACTGTAGCCTTGATTCTAGACACAAATTGTGCTCCCTTTGCACTCTATATGCCTTCAGGCCGCGCAATGCCAACCCATACTGCTGAAACTTGAAACGGGGTCAGGAGTGGAAAAAGTTTAAGAAACCCTGGCTCTAGACTTATAAAAGTGATAGAGAAAATATTAATGATGCAGATTAAATTAAAAAGCGTGTTTTGTACAATCTTCCCCCCCCCAAGCTGGTTATTAAATATTTACCAGCACATCCCTCACACGACCTCTCCTATATCATACTCCCTTTCAAAGCAATAGTTCTTATTGTGATGGGAGAAGGGACAAAGCACACAGACTTTACTTTAGATGGGGAATTACCAGACAGTGGCAGAAGAGATTAGAATTGTATGTTTAACACCGGCAAAGTGAAATGGATAGAGGTTGAGGGGAAGTGGGTAAACAAAGAGGCGACTATTTTTTTCCAGCAAACACAGTGAGTGACTGGGGCAGTATCCCTTGATGGCCAGCCTGTGAGGCAGAGTTAGCATGCTTTCTACTTGGGGGATTTCCCCCACCACCACCACCACACTATCTACTGGCTAGTCACTGGAGGTCATGGCTTCCAATAATTCCCTAGTATTATTTATGTATTTAAAAGTTCTGTTTTCAAATTCTCTCCCTTCACCCCCCTCCCATTCATCAAGAAGGCAAGAAATATGATACCTGTTATGCATATGAAGTCATAGCTTTGTTATTTAAGGGAACGCCAGACTCAAGTCAAAGCTGGTGATCGTTCCACTGGCCAATTTAGGTCTGGGGAAGTGAGATTATGTGTAGTAAGACATCCTAACAGACCTAGGATTTAGTAGATTCAATTGAAATCATGAATATAGAGTTGGTGTTGGATTTCCCTCTATATCAGGGAAAGCTGGTATGAAGGAAAGATTTGAGTCATAATAATTACCCTTCATATTTATTAACCATACGACTGTACAGGTCATTTAACCCCTTTGAAACAGTCCTGACATTGGTCTATTGGAGACAAAACGTGCCCCATCTACAGGGTTGTGATGAAGGTGAACTGTAAAGTGCTTTTGAGATAGAAATGTGAGTCATCCATCCTTGTGTATGAGTGAGTTTTGACTCTAGAATTCTTTTAGTGGTATCTGAACCCTGGGTGGGTGAGCATTTTGTGTTTATGTTGGGGAAAAAAGGGGAACAAGGATCGTCAGCAGGGTTATTGACGCAAGCTGGGGAATTCTTGGGAAGCAAGTAGGAACCTGCTTGTAATTTGGATTTGACTGTGGGCTCGGCTTGCAGTTCCTTGAAGCATGTTGGCCCAAGGCTTTCTTTTCCTTCACCACCAAGTGAGGATTATCGTGACTTCTCCAGTGCCAAATGTGTCTTGGCCCTTGGGTATTGCCATTCTCTCCTGCTGTTCAGAGCTGTACCCTCCCTTCCATCTCTTAAGTGGCTCAGAACTGCTCTGCTTTTTAAAGAGGATGCATGCATTCAATACCTCTCTGATTGGCCCTAGTTAGGAGGCTCCTTGCTTAAAGAGCCTTGCCAGTATTTGTCATTGTTCGGAGATACTTTGATAGGTTCTAGCTTTTTGGAACAGGAGCCCTGATATACAGCACCAGGGCAATTAAAAAAAAAAGTTTTGTGGTATTTTTTTTCCTTCAAAGGTGGGGAAATACAGCCATGTTGCTGGTTCAGAGAGACAGTTTCTGTTATTAACACTGAAACTGCTTGATTCAGAATTTGCCTGCACCTTTAAAGTGAGGGCAGTATCCCTGATGACTCTGAAAGTGGCTTTGAGCATCAGTGTCAGAGGAACAATTTTTTTTCTAACTCCCGGGGGAAGCAGAGGATCAGTTCTAGTGGATGTGTCAGTATTGGGGTACTTAACCTTTTTTTGTGTCCTGGGCCCTTCCTCAGAATAAAGTTTTAAAAAACCCAGAAAATAAAATACACAAGATTACAAAAGGAATCAATTATATTAAAATAAAGTTATTGAAATGTTAATTTTAAAGAGTTTAAAATATTGACTTAAAAAATTGAGTTCATGGACCCCAGATTAAGAACCCTTTCTCCAGTTGAGAGAGAAGGCTGTAGGGATGACACTTGCGGTATGTCTCTTGCCACTTTGGTGGCTCTGTCTAGGGGCTGCATTGCTACTGTTTTCTCTGGCTCCGTCCCAGAGGTCAGAGCGCTCTAGTTTTTCTCTAGACCTGTCTTTTTCATATTTGGGCAGAGACAGTATCTCAGCTGCAAATCTTCCCTGTTTATTTTTTCTTCTATCTAGTATTATCTCTTTTGGAGGGCACAGCCCCTCCTGTGGATGCCTGGTGGCATCCATAGTATCTCCTGGGTTCTTCTAATGTGCTTTCTGCTAGCAAGGCCCTATTCTCTTTCCCTCTCCAAAATAAAGTCAAACAGATTTCCTCCTAAGGGGTTATTAATGGGTGAAAAAGGCTTCTATAACACCATACTTTTGCTCATGTTGTCTCTGTTGCTTAAAATGTCTTTCTACTTCTTTCCTGTTGGATTCCTACCTGGTCTTTTAAAGCCAGCTTATTTTCTACTTTTTCTACGAATCCTTTATGGATACTTCCCAGAGTAGGTAATGATGCATTGTGGTTGGATTTTTTTTTAATCCAAACAAAATTCTTTGGCACAGTAAAATAGAAAGCTTGGCTTAGAATCAGGAAGAGCTAGGTTCGGGTCCGATCCCTGATACATAGTGCCTGTGTGATTCAAACCAAGTCACTTAAACTCTTAATGCTCTAGGTCAGGGTTTCTTAAAGTTTTTCTACCTTTGGACCCCTTCTGCACTTCTTAAATTGTGAGTGTCTATGCCTAGGTAACTCTCTTAAGACGCTCAGTTGCAGACCAGGTGCTGACCTTTATTGGTAGTGGGCGTTTGTCACCAGGGCTCCTATACCAATAAAAAAGAAAAGCCCAGGTCTAAGAAGAAAAAGGAAAACTGATTTATTTAGTAACTGGTAAACCTATTTACTTAGGATTTACAAAGTTAAGAGGTAGTCCAGAGGTGTGCAAGATGATAGAAAGAAGCTAATTTGTTTTTTGAAAATTGCCCCTGGTGATAAATCTCCACATGGGTGATGGAGTAGTAATTGGGGCAGCTAGATGGTACAGTGGATAGAACATTGAGCTTTGGAACCAGGAAAACCCCACTTCATGAGTTCAAATCCGGCCTCAGACACTTATTAGATTTATGACCCTGGGTAGGTCACTTAACTCTATTTGCCTCACTTTCCTCATCTGTAAAAGGAGCTGGAGAAGAAAATGTCCAACCACTCCAGTATCTTTGCCAAGAAAATCCCAAGTGGGGTCACAAATAGAGTAGGACATGACTTAAATGACTCAATAACAACAAAAGAGTAGTCCATAAAATCGTTTCTAAAAGAACTTCTCTTTGTAATACTTACACCCTTTCCCAATTCCAAAGGTTCTAAGTGTTCTGAAGCCAGATTTATGAAAGATAGAGCTAAAGAAGCCTCACTACTAGGCAGAAGAGTTTTTAACTTTTCCTTGTCTATCACCACCCTCTGGATCCCAGGTATGTTGCCACCTTCTGACTCTATCCATCCATCTTTGGTAGTCTGCTTCTCTCCTTTCTGCTTCAGTTTGAGTATCTTCTCTGGACTCTGGCTTCCAAATTCACTGCTAATGTTATTTGCACATTGTAAGGGTGAACCTCCTGGTGCCTGGAGAAATTCAGACATTGATAACAAGTGTGGCGAGTTTTTACTTCTGAGGAGCAAGGCCAATTTCTGTTAACTTGGGAACCATTTCTCCAAAAAATCATTATGAAGCCATGGAGGGAAATCTATGCTCATGGTTACACTATCTGAACCCTTTCTGTACCCTGAGGACTGCTCTCTACTTGGGACAAACTTGTGTTTTCTGTATTAGAAAGAGGCTCAGTGGCTAACCACAGACTGCCTGGTGTGTTTTTTCCATGTGCGCACTGACTTTTACAAGAAACTCGTTTATAGCTCTATAATTCCCTATGACATGAATGATATGAAAAAGCAGTACAAAAAATTAAAAAAAAGCCAGCTTTCCAAAATACAAATGATTGGAAAAGGTTATTATGAGAAAACCCAAAAAAACCTTTGTCAGCTGAATCTTGGTGGGAATGCTACAGCATTGTATTGTAGGAGTAGTTATGCTACCCAGCCAACGTGCCTGAATAGGGAGCAGTTGTCATCATGCAGAGACCCATCACAAACTGCTTTTTTCATTGGGTTCTTTCAATTAAAAAGAATACCATCCCCTGAGCAAATCCATGGGAGCATGGAGAACTTGGGGGAGAGTTTTACATTGCATGTATCCCAAAGTAAGAATGTTTAATTTCCTGTGGACAATGATTTTTTTTATGGCGACTGGCAGATTTTTGGGGGGTTCTTCATTGGGTGTTTCATTAACACACTGCTCCTTATCTATAGAGGACCGGCCTTGGGGGTCAAGGAACACAATTGGTGACTACTTTGTGCTCTGAAATTCTGATCCCATGAAAATTTTATGAATTATGCAATATGGCTGGAAGCATGATTTGTTTTGAGTTGTCCCTGTAAGACAAAGTAGCTTTTTTTTCTTTCTCCCCGTTTTATGTACTCTCACACCACATGAGGGATTCTGGTGTGTCTTACCTCAGCCCAGGATTATTCTTAACTTTGCTAAGCAGCTTCAGAGTTGGGTACATTGGTGCTGAAAATTGGGGAGTTTCTTTTCTCTACTGTGCTGATCCTCTGGGTTATCAGATTTGAGAGATGGTCTGGGGAAAGTAGTTGGGCTTGTGGGTGAAAGATGTGAAGCTCTGAAACAACAAAAGAATAAAAATCAGACCATGATTGTTTCTAGGGGAAAATTTACCTGCTTTTTAAGAAGGTACAAACTAATAGAGCTCTGATGAGGTGAAGGAGTGAGAAATTGTGAAGAGCTTACTGCTGCCTCTCATGTGAATGAGATAAAATGCCAAATACTGGAAAGATAAATTAAAAGGAGGGGAGCCACCCTAGAACTCCCAGAAAGAAAGCCTCAAAGGTAAGGAAAGGACAAGGAAATGAACAAACAGAAGGGAAAAAAGCTACCTTGAATGATGAGTAAATACTATGCATTCTATAAAGAAGTCAAGTCAACAGGCATTTTTTAAGTGCTACTAAGTGCCAGGCACTGTGTTAAATGCTAGGAGCACAAATAAAGGCAAAAAAAAAATCCTTTGCTCTCGGGAAGCTCAATGTCTAATGGGAGAGACAACATATGAGCAAATAGGTAAAAACAACATCCAGTGGTCTCAGGTGGAAGGCATTAGCATTAATGCCTTGTAGGCTTTTTGGGAAAGGCTTCTTGTCCAAGGTGGGACCTGAAAGAAGCTAGGAGGCAGAGATGAGGAGGGAGAGAATTCCAGGAATGGAGGGAAAATAACAAATTAACTCTATCAGCCAAAGAAATGAAGCTGGACCTAACAACATAAGACAAATGAACCTGGGTGATAAACACTTTAAATGAAATGACATCAGTAAAAAGAGATCTGGCATCTATAATGATGCCGTCATTTGTCATCAGTAAATATAGAATAAAACAAAAGGATAAAAGTCAATAACATGGAGAAAGTGATGGAAAATTTGAATAAAGGAAATAGAATGAATGGGAAATAAAATTTTCAAACTGGAACGCCAGTTGGCCAAAATGGCAGGAAATGGGACCAAAAAAACAACTCAGCTGGAAAAAGACTTGAAAACCTTACAAGCATTTATGATGGAGCTAGAAGATAGAACTTGGAAAGAAAACCTAAGGATCATTGGATTACCAAAGAAATGTGAAGAAAATCTAAACACTTATTTTTCTTCTCTCAGAAACTGCTCCCAAAGTGAGTAAGATCAAGGGATAGACTAGGTAGAAAGAACCCACCGGACTCCCTCAGAGAGTAATGTGAATCATGCAGCTTACTTGACCATCACAGGAGAATGGGGGAGGGGGAAGCTGTTCATGATTTTATGGAAGTCAAAGGAAATCATTTCATTTCTAGAATCTTTTACTCAGCCATACCTTGGATGATACATGATGACAAAAAATAAATTTCAATTCCCTAGAACGTTTCTGACAAAAATGACCAGGCTTGAGCTTTTTGGTAGACAAAAATATTTGGGGACATTTAACATGCGCATCAATGAGGAACAGCATCAGATTGAAAACAGTTAAGTTGACCTGGATGTTGACTTCAGGCGTGATAATTTACGGTGCCTGTTTGCATCATGCCTCTTTGGGAGACATATTTTAGAATGTTATTTGCCTTTTCCATTCCTTGGTTTGTAGCTTGTCCCTATGTGGTAGTGTGGATAGCAGTTCCAAATGTGATGCTGTTACTAGACAATGGTTGTTAATATCAGCCTCTGATGTGGAACAGTTTAGTTCCTACCAGTGGCCTAAAACCAACGTGATTCAGAAAATTGCCTTCTCCTGACTCTCATTGTGAGTCAAGTCACAAATCCTGGTTTCCCCATTTGTAGAATTTAGGGTTTAGTCTAGATCTTACCCTAAAACTCAATGGTTCCATCTATGGCAGGAAACGAATTGAATTCTCTGAAATTCCTTATGGGATAAAATTAGCACGTGTAAGAGAGACTCTTAAGTTCCAAGGGAATAGGAAACGTGTGTTGTGTCTGTGTCCTCCAATACCTAGCATAGTACTTGATATTTAGTAGGTTCTCAATAAATATTTACTGAATTGAGTTGTTAGAAAATGAAAGGCACAGAATGATTCATAATTTAGGCATCTCAGGGAATGATTTGAAAATGGAATCAAGAGTGGAGGTGTGGAGAGACTTGTAAATTCCTCAACTTATGTGTGAATATTTGTACAAAATATTTGAATCACATTATATCATTGACTTTATAATTTTGAGATGTATTTCCATGGAAGAGTTTTTTTTTTTGGCTCTAACACAAAGAATCAAATTTTGAAACCCTAAAATTAACTTCAGTGAGAATTCTGCCTTTGACAACATGTGGTCTTTATACATTTAATTCTCCCTTCTAATCTTTTCAAGATGTTAGACAGTAGATTCAGGTGATCTTTCACTTTTGTTGTGCCTGGCACAAAATGGATTAAAAATTTACTACTTCACGTAAAGTACGCATCTCATATTTTATTTATGGATGCTCTCTCTGAGTCCATAGGATTTGCATGTTTATTAAGCTGTTTTTCTAGGGTTATAGTGGAACTGTCTTGCTGAAAGTGTCAAACCAGACTTTTATTTTTTAAAAAAACTTTAGATTATGTTTTTGATTTTCTGTAAGAGTTATTATTCCATTTCAGAAGGAGTTGTTTTCCTAACCCACTCAGAAAGCTTCTACTCTAATGACTAAAAGGTTCTTATTCTTAAGAATTTTTTTTTGAGGGGGGAAGGCAGGACTGTGGAAGAAATTCTACATTCTTCAGGTTTCCCAGAATATGTTCCTAGATGGGGTAGCATTCATTTTGAGAAGGGGAAAAGGTCACAATCTAGTGCACTCTCTAGTCCAGCCTCTTTACAGGTGAGGAAACTGAGGCACCAGGAGATTTAAGGACAAACAGCTAGGTGGCACAGTGGTTAGAGAGCTGGGCCTGGAGTCAAGAGCACCCAAGTTCAAATGTGGCAGCAGATACTTAGCTTTGCAACCCTAGGCAAGTCACTTAACCTCTGTTTGCCTCAGTTTTCTCTTCTGTAAGATGGGGCTAATAACAGCACCTAGCTCCCAGGGTAGTTGTGAGGATCAGGTGAGATAATAACAATTGAGCCCTTAGCCCAGAGCCT
The DNA here is from genome assembly GCA_028646595.1 of Phalanger gymnotis. NCBI lineage: Eukaryota > Metazoa > Chordata > Mammalia > Diprotodontia > Phalangeridae > Phalanger > Phalanger gymnotis. The sequence goes on along the minus strand of CM053622.1, from coordinate 736,266,436 downwards.
GGTACCTAGTATTAGCTGTATATATGTTAGCTCTGGTTAAGCGAGTGTCTTGTCCTCCAGTTCATGTCACGAATGTCAGAAGTGGGATTTGCCGTATTCTCTTGACTCCAGAGTCAAGTGCCATCTCCACGGGTGGTTTAGATGAATCCGTGATCAGTAAGGTGTGAGTTCTCATTTCTGAGTAGAAAATCAGTTTACTCATGCCCTTTCCGTGTCTTCCATAGATCTTTAATAGTCGACAAGTATTTATTAAATAAATATGTGCCAGACATTGGGAATACAAAGATGATGAAATGATCCCTGTCCTCAAGGAGCTTAAGCTCTACAGAGAGGATCTGAGATCCGGAGGCTTTCCTCTGGCTTGATTTTGCGAATACCACTCTAGTGCCAGCAGAGACTCTGTGTTGTCCTTTACTGTGTATGATTGGCCCACTCCATTTTGGGATCCTATGACCTCGACGGCGTGCAGTAGAAAGGGAACTGGATGTGGCATCAGGACGCGGGTTTGCATCTTGGCTTTGCTCCTTACTACCTGTATCACCTTAGGCAAATCAATCCTTCTGGGCCTCAGTTTCCTCATCTGTAAAACGAGGAAGTTGGATTAGCTGACCTTTAAGGTTCCTTCCAACTCTGTGCTCCTATTGTCACTGGATTGAACCACAATAGGTCCCTGCCCAGGCTTCACTTAATGGCTGTATTTTGGGTCCTCCTGCCTTAGAGTGAATGTCAATGGTAAGGGTTTCTCTTTGGAACAGCAACCCTGAGGGTCCTCCCCTCCCAGCTTGATTTTTTTTTCTTTTCTAATTAAAGGTGCCCTCCCTTGACTCACTTCTTAAAGAGGCCTATTCACTGATGGGGGGGTAGGGAGGGATTACTTCACTCTAAGTGAGAACTTTAGCCTGAAAGGGCCAGGGTCTCCCATTGCATCCTGGGTCATCTCCGAGTCATCCTGGTGAATATCAGGCCACTGGACCCAGATGGCTCTGGAGGAGAAAGTGAGGCTGGTGACCTTGCGCAGCCCTCCCTCACTCAAATCCAAGTCAGCTGCGAGTTGTGTCATCATCTCCCTGATGTCATGGTCCTCCTCAAAAATGAAGGATGAACGCAATCACAATGACTCATTTGTAGGGCTTAGAGTTGGTGTCAGACCACTCGTAAGTGTTAGAAATTGGATTTGAACTTGGGTCTTTCTCGACTCTGACTAGCTCTCTTTCCTTTATACTGCGCTGTCATTTCTTGCAGGTCGTCCTTGGAAAACTCACCTGAAAACAGGGCTCATTCAGGCCTGTTTTGGGAGAATTCAAACTGGGAGATCTCTCAGATTGGATTGAGTTTTCATGGGGCTTTGCTTCTGTGGATGCCTATTGTTAAAATTCTTTCCAAGCAGCCAATTTCTTCAAATTATGCTGAAGAAACAAAGGGTGGGCCCATATGCTGATTGTTAAGTTTGAGTGAGATTTCATGATGGCTTGGACTCCATAATTTATATGAGAGTTTCTTAACATTGGGGAATAATGGTCAAGAGGAAAGGGATTTGAGCTCTTATCAGGCTTTCAGACTTTTTCCTCCATTAAGGAAAATAAAAAGGGGGCAAAGCCAAGGTGGCTGTGTTAAAACAGCATCTTCCCAGAGCTCTCTGACAAGGTCTGTTAGCTCTTTAAAAAAAATGAATCTGAGTAGATTTGAGAAAGTTAGAAGCTACTAGTAGACTGGGGCAAATTTCCAAGCCAGGAGATTCCGCAAGGTCTACAGGACGGATCTGTAGGCTGGGAGCGCACCTGGCCCGCAGAGCTGCACCTGACCACACCAAAGCAGGGGCAGGTGTAGAAACCAGCCAGCAAGCCAGGCTGGGAGAAAGCTGGGTGCATGAAATCAGCGGAGATCTCCAGGCCTCCCAACACAGGATGGGAGTCTGTCAAAGCAGCATGAGGCAGCAGCATGGCACCTGTGGCTGCCAGATGTCCACTCCTGAGGCTTGCAGCCCAGAGGTTTGAAACTCACCTACTTGAACTTCCGGGAGTCATAATGGCCAGGTAAACAGCTCTCATCCCTCACTGACCCAGAGAATACATTGGGGGAAAAAACCCTGTAATAGAAGAGACAGAAGTGGGGCTTCAGTAGACAAACAGTGGGAATTCCTGAGTCCCAGAAGGGTGGAGCCAGCAAGGGTCAACAGCAGGAACCCAGACGTACCTTTGCACAGCCAGGGGAAGTGGCAGATAGCAGCACAGACCACGGCTGAGACCACCCGTGCTGGAGAGCATGCCTAGGGGAAGAGGAGCCTTCCGGTAGCCAGACGACCCCTCCCCCACACCTCAGGAAACCAGAGGCCATAACATGCAAAGCCAGTAACTAGGCTCACAATTCCCAGAACAAGAAACCTGGGGTAGAGCTCCCTGTGCCCCAAAAGCAGAAATCTTCTTTAAAGCCAGGAAAAAGCTAACTAACATGAAGAACATGAAAAAGCTGAGGACCATTGATTCTTTTTATGGAGACAGGGAAGATCTGAATATCAATTTGGAAGAGGACAGCATTGATACTATACTCACATCTGAAACCTCAAAAGGAAAGGTGAATTGGTCTCAAGCCCAAAAAGCATTCCTGGAAGAGCTAAAGGAAGATTTTAAAAACCAAATTAGGGAGATAAAAGAAAAAAAAGGAGAAAAAATTACTTTTGAGAACAAATTTTTAAAAAGTAAAATCGGTGAAATGTCTAAGGAGATTCAGAATCTAATCAGAGAAAATGACACCCTGAAAGGTAAAATCAACCAATTGGAAAAGGAGACTCAAAAGCAAAATGAAGATAGCAATTCATTAAAAATTGAATTGAGCAAGTAGAAGCTAATGACTCTATGAGGCATCAGGAAGTAGTCAAACAAAATGAGAGGAAATGAAAAAATAGAAGAAAATGTGAAATATCTGATTGGAAAAACAACTGACTTGGAAAATAGATCCAGGAGAGACAGTTTAAGAGTTATTGGTGTGCCGGAAAGCCAAGATGAAAAAAAGAGCCGTGACAGTATCTTCCAAGAAATCCCCAAGGAAAACTATCCTGAGGTCCTAGAACCAGAGGGGAAAAGATAAATGCTGGAGAGGATGTGGGAAAATTGAAACATTAATACATTGTTGGTGAAGTTGTGAACAGATCCAGCCATTCCGGAGAGCAATTTGGAACTATGCCCAAAGGGCTATAAAAATGTATGCATACCCTTTGACGCAGCAATACCACCCCTAGGGCTATACCCCAAAGAGATCACATAAGCGGGAAAGGGACCTGTATGTATAAAAAATATTTATAGCAGTTCTTTTTGTGGTAGCAAAGAATTGGAAATCAAGGGGATACCCATCAATTGGGGAATGGCTGAACAAATTGTGGAATATGAATGTAATACTCTTGTGCTATAAGAAATGGGGAAGATACGGACTTCATAATAACCTGGAAAGACCTACGTAATCTGATGCTGAGAGGAGCAGAACTTAGGAGAACATTATATACAACCACAGACTATGGATTCTGTGATGACTAACTTTTATAGACTTGGCTCTCCTCAGCAGTACAGGGTTCAAAGACAGCTCCAAAGGAATCGTGATGGAAAAAGCTAGCTACATCCAGAGAAAGAATTGTAGAGTTCTGAATGCATATTGAGGCAAACTATTTGCTCTCTTGTTTTTTTTCTCTTCTTTTTTGGGTTTCTGCTCATGACTCATTTCGTTGATCATAATTCTTCTTTGCAATGTGGCTATTGTGTAAATAAGTCTAATGAAAAGGATTATATAGAATCTATATCGGACTGAATGCTGTTTTGGGGGGTGGGAGTAGGGGGGAGGGAAGGGAAGAAAAATTGAAACTCAAGAACATATAGAACTAAATGTTGTAAACTAAAAATAAAAAATCTAAAACAAAAGAAAAAGAAAAAAAATTAAATTACAAGTGACTTCCAAGGCTCATTGGCCATAGATAAAATGAGTGGGTTTCCCTGCATTTAACACCTACTAGAACTACTAGAACTGAGTGGGTAGAGCACAGTTGGAGTTATCCATATACTTGGGTTAAACATGGAATCATATTTAGGCAAGGTCAGCCCTGCAGTCATTGCTGGTGTGTAGAGATCAAACTGGCTGATCTTTGGGAATATTCACCATATGGTTTAGAGGAAGCCCGGGGGACAAGTGGGCAGGTAAGAGTCTCCTGAAGGTTATATAGCTTTTCTTAAATGGTCTGACTTTTTCTTGTTTTCTTTCTTTCTTTGGTCAGTGTGGACCTGTCTTTCAGCCTGTCAAAAGCTGTTGTGGCAGGTCTGTTACCTTTTGGGTATTTGTGTTGGACAATTAGGATGTCCTATCTCAGAGCCTGTAGCTCAGGCACAGAGTGCATTAAAGATGAGATTTTGAGCGATCGTGACTTGGGTCCCATGGTTTGAGGAAACATAGTAAATTGAGCTCATTGTCCAGAATTCCCAGGGAAGGGTGCCTGGCAGCAGACAGCAAGCAGGAAGCTAGTACACCTTTATTTAAAGTCCAGAGAGATGGGTTATAGTGAGAGAAACACATTGCTATCAGAATAGACTTTGGTTTATTTGTTTAAAAAACAAACACACACGAAACCTGATTCTTCTTGCTAATTTAGTTAGGATGTAAGTGTCAGGTTTTTTTAAAGGCATTAGGCCTGCCATCCTGGCACCTAATGCAGTTCTAGGGCTGTCTACAAAATAATCGTAGAATGAGCCCCAAAAGTGGTGGTTGGCCCAATGGAATGTATAAAAGATTTTCGTAGACCAGAATTGGGTCCACCAGATATCAGGCTGAACATTGCCTTTGAAACAGGCAGCTGGGAATATGCACACATACATACACACATACTGTGTGTGTGTGTATAGGAAATATACAAACATATGTTTGTATATTGGTACAGCTATGTTTCTTATGTGTGTTAGCTGTCATTTACATAACGCCTTAGGGTTTGCAAATATTATTTCAGTTGATTCCTACAAATAATCCTGGGAGGCTGGTGCTGTTTTTATCTCTATTTTATAGATAGGAAAACTGTGGCAGGCACATGGCCAATGTGTGTCAGAGGCTAGAATTGAACCTGTTTTTAAACTAGCTTTCTGTTCATTTTTTCCACATGCTCTCATTGTGTGTGTATTTGTATTTTCAGCTGTCCGTATCTTGTGTGGTTTTTTATGTATACACATTTTCTTTCTGTGGGCATTTTAGGTATTAAAATTCTGAGTATACATAACTTAGACATCGATAGACCAACAGAGCATAGGTAGCTTATGGTATACCTATAGTTTTGTTTTGTTGGTTTCTTTTTAGCCCTATCTCAGCCTGAGTTCTGATTCAAGTAGCCTTAGTTGAGTATATTTATTTCCTAAGGGGTTGGAAGTAAAACTAGTCAGGACCATACTTTGAATCAGACAGGAGTGGTGCAGAGGGGGTGGGTCTGTCCTTTTAACCTCTTCCTTACCTCATACTCTGAAAGGACACCTGCAGCTATGCCCTGTTGAAGGGATGAGTCTCTTTGAGTCCCAGACCCATTATTTGGGAGAACCTTATTTTTCATTAGGTTGATCAAAAGAGATCAGGCCACCTAGGTAGCTCAGAGTTCTGTTACTAACAATGCCTTTGGGTGTAAGGACATGTTTGTGAGGAAACCTGGTTGACTCCCATTCCTGTCTTTCCTCCCTAAAGCATTGTACCTTTTTGTAAGCATCTCTTATCTATGACTTTTTTGGAAACAAACTTTTTTTCCCTGCAACTATTTCTTTAGACTATACCACCTTTCTGGGTTTACTATAAGCCAAAAGAATACTATGCTACCTGAGAAGGGTAGGAGGTAGAGAAAATGAATGTAGACTGTTTCATTTTAAAAGGAATTTGTGTGTGAGGGGGAAGGGGGAGAGAGGGAGGGAAAGAGAGGGAGAGGGGAGGGGAGAGAGAAAAGATGGATGGACGGATGGATGGATGGCAGGAGTAAGGGAGATGATAGTTGGCAGGGTTGCATGAAAAATTTTAAAGGATATCATAGACCAAGGCATGTTCAGTCCCAAGGATGCTAGCAAATGGGGAGACTTTGAAGATTTAGGGTGGAAATGGTGGAGGGGGGTGGGTTTGAAGAGTACAAACATGGCAAGACAGAAGGGGATGGAGTGGAGAGAAAACGCAGGGGTTGGTGTAACTGAGAAGAGTGTAGTATTTTTTTCTCAGTAAAGTATGAGGGGAGGGCTTGTGTTCAGGAGAGTGGCGGGGTTTGGTGTGGGAGGCTTGAGAAAAGGTGTGAAGTAATTGGCTTTGTAAGGAATGCCATAGAGAGTCAGTTATGGAAGTGAAAGGATTGCCTGGTGGCAGTGAAAGCCCAGGTGAAATTAGATTGTAAGTTCTTAGTGGACCCATTCAGCGTGCCTCAGCCGAGGAGGTTGCTGGTGGGGATGAATCAGGGTTGGGGTTTACCAGAAGGACAGTGGGGTCAGGGTTTGGAAGTAGAGGATGGTCCAAACATGAGCTGATTAACAAGGTTGGGAAGGGAGGGCAGGGAAGTCAGAGATGCTTCTAGAAAGGCAAGTAGAAGTCATGGTGAGAAAGCCTTTGAGGATTCCCTTTGCCTATAGCATACAGACTCCTTAGCCTGGCATTTAAGACCCCCTGGAGTTCACCTACCTTGCCAGCCTTGTTTCTTTATTAATTTTACAGCCTGGACAAGTAGGACAGTCGTTCCTTGATCTCATACCCATCTCTGCTTGACAAATAGGCTATTCTCTGTGCCTTGAGAGAACCCTACTTTACCTACAATGTTTGCCAAGATTCTCCTCTTTTTTTTTTTAAAAAACAAGTTCTAGCTCAGGTGTTACCTCTCTGCAGCCTTCCCTGATCCCCTCAGCTGAAAGTGATCCACTCCTCCTCACATTTTCCTAGAGCAGGGGGGTCAGACCCAAAGCCCATGGGCGGTACCCTGCCCACAACGCTTCCCACTGTTGTCCAAACCAGGTTAGAATGTGTTGGCAAATAGGGAACAAAGTAAAATCAAAATGCCAACAGAACAGAGAACACTGCGTTTTAAAATTAATAAGGAACCCATGGAGATCCTTATGTACAGATGAGTGAGCCAAGTTTTTGAGTTTGACTTTCCCAGAGCGCTTTGCTTGGTTCTCTTTGTCCCCTAACAAACTTATCTGCGTATGTTCCATATCCCTACATGACAGAGGCTCTAAGCCTGGGGGCTCTGAACTCATTTGTGTTTCAGTATAATCGGTTTCCTTCTTAGTGCTTTTTATTTTATCGTATTGTTAAAAATATTCTGGGGAGTCCATAGGTTTCGCCAGCCTGCCAGAGGTGGTCTACAACACACCAGAGGTTAAGAATCAGTGCGGTTAATTAGCTTAAGCCCCTTGAGGGCAGGGCCTGTTGTTACTGTTCAGCTTTGTGTCCCTAGCATCTCCTGTGCTTCTGACACAGTGACCCCATTTGGGATTTTCTTGGCAAGGATACTGAAGTGATTTGTCATTTCCTTCTCCAGCTCTTTTTACAGATGAGGCAAAGTTAAGTGACTTGCCCAGGGTCACAGCTAGTGTTTGAGGCCAGATTTGCAGTCGGGAAGATAAATCCTCTTCATCTCAGGGCCAGTACTTTATGGGCTGGGCCACCTATGGGAGAAGATGTCCCAGCATCCTAGTGTGGTGCTTTTCACAAAATGGGTGGGAAAAATGTAAAACCAGGGCTTGGCCTCCTCTTCCTTGGAGCTCATTCCCGCAGTAGTGGTGGCGCGTGACTCCGGGCCAGCCCTTGTTCTGAGCTCCCAGGCTGAACCTAGATGTTGGTAACTATGAATTGTATTGGGTCTGTCTGTTGATGTTTGTAATTTGTTTGTATTTTGCTCTGAAGTTCAGGGTGCTGGCTTTTTCCCCTGAACTAAGTGAATGATATTTGTGTGCTGAATTAAAGTAAGCTTGCCAACCCCTTTACCTTGCTTTCCTTAGTTAAGCAGATCAAAAGAACCTGGGCTTTCTGGGTGCTGGTTGTGGGTGGATCTTGTACCCCCACAGAAGCTGCTTGCTGGATTGTGGAAACAGATGCCATGTTTATTGGAACTGACCACAGATAGCTCTTTTTTATTTACTCCTGATCAGCTCACCAAAGTTGCTGTATCTGTTGCCTGCTTCAGAAAGCAGAGTCAGTATTGGAAAAAATAATTAGACCTGCTAGGCATATGTCTCAGTGGGGTCACTGATGAAAGTCTTTTCATCTATAGCAGAATTTTACACATGCACTTTTTGTAATTGCGAAGAATTAGAAGCAAAGTAGATGCCTGTGATTGGGAAATAGCTAGAGAAATGTAATGGAGTATGACCATGTTAGGAGAAATGAATTTGATGAAGACAGAGAATCATAGGAAGATTTTATATGAATGGATAAAAAGTGAAATAAGTAGAACCAGGAAAGTAATACACATAATGAGTAATAAGGCGATTGAAACTGAAAGTCGTGAAATTAGAATAACCAAGCTTGACCCCAGAGAATAGCAAAAGATACCCCTTCTCACGTTTTGCAGAGGCGGAAGACTGTGGGTATGGAATAATGCATGTAATACGAGACTGTGACTACCTTGGTTAGTTTTGCTAGTTACTTTCTTATGAGGGATGGCGGAGAGGGGAGGGAATTGGGGAAATGTGGGTAATGTAAAACAAAAGATAACAAAAATGCAATTAGGAAAAAAAGAAACGTCTTCTGAGATTAACATTAGGATTTGCTTCCTTGTACCAAAAAGATTGGCTGGAGGAGATGTCAGGAAGGACACCTTTTCCAGCTCACCATGTCATATCAAGGGTGGCCACGTGTAAAGGTTCTCACAGCTCAACATTTCATATTCAGTCTCCGAAATTTTCATCGACGTTTGGACATGCCGAACCCAGGTTTTAGATTCATCAAAATGAAAAAAAACCAAACAAAGCAGGGTGTTCTAATTTTGGCAAGGGGTTCCCATCACCATCTAGGGTAGGATATTAACTTGTCTGAGTGAACATATGGGATTTGACAAACAAAAGCTGTTGGGAAGGAAAGCTCCTGGGCTGAATGGAAAACACTTTAAATGAAATAATCACAAATATTTATTATGTGAGTCTCCAACACAAGAGTATGGGCCAGCTAATACTCTGGTTCCTTAAATGATTTCTCTGTGGACTTCCATTGTTCTGCAATGAAAATAGTAGGGGTTTCAGCTTGAGGTCATTTCTGACCTGGGGGGGAGGCCCCACCTTGGCTTTTCTCGATTATGGAGAGGAAGAGAGACAATCACCTGTTTTTTCTTTTTCTGTCTTGGGTCCTCATAGTCCCGCGGAAAGGCTTCCCCTGTTAATTTGTTTTCTTTGACCTTTAATATATTTTAGCCAGAATTGGAAGGAAATACCAAAATAGTAAAATAAAGAGTCTTACAAAACTCAGTAGAGACCCAAAGTTTCCTCAGGGCATAATGGACCAATACAGTTCGGCAGCTGACTTTTATGGGGTGGGTGGGTGGGTGTGTGTGTGTGACTTTCCCAAAGATGCTTTCTCTGTGGTTCTCTAAATAAAACCCGGAATTGTTAGGAGCTCAGTGAAGCCCACAAATCTGTTTTTAAAGGCATTTTAGTCTTATTTGGGTGATGAATGCTACCTGAGCCTGGCTGTTAGGCACGTTAGCCACACATTTCATCGTTCGAATTGGTTCTAAAAGTCCACTTGTTGCCTTGGACTCCCATTTCCTTTGGTACAGAGGTTTGGACTACTTCTCAAATGGCAGATTGGGGAAATTGTCAAATTCAGTCAAAAAGCACATTTAATAAGTGCTTATTTTGTGTCTGAGTATTGAGGGAGACAAATTTCTGTGCTCTTAGGTCATGGGACAGAAGCAGCAAGTGAAGCCACAGCCATGTCCATACTTTCCTGTTCTCCCAAGCTCTAAAATTATTACTCTATGGTAAAGCATGCTTCCCACCTCTTGGCAGAGAAGTAATAGACCCACTGTAGGTGCAGAATGAGACATTTCCAATCAGTGAATGTGTTGATATCTTTTTCTTAATTATACCTGTTTGTTGGAAAGGGGAGGTTTAGGGGTGGGTGATTGGGGAGATATTGTGGGTTGGTAACAGTAATACAAACAAAACAAGAAAGAGAAAATTAATGTCAATGAAACATTTAAAAACACTTAGAAGTGAGCCATCAGGTAGTCGAGAAGGGGATGCTGCCAAGAGCTGGTTTGCTATTACCTTGTTAAAATGAATATATAGTTAAAAACAAATTTTACATAATAGAAATCCATAGTTTTTACCCACCCCATTTTCTTTTTCTATATTTGAAATGTTCATTAATAATTTTTTAATGTTTTATTTTTCCCCCAATTACATGTAAAAACAATTAAATTTTTTTTTAAAGTTTCCCTTTCTTCCCTCCCCTGTCCCTGAGATGTTAAGATGATATAGGTTACGTATGTGCAACCATATAGAACATATTTTCATATTAGTCATTTTGTGAAAGAAAACAAATTTTAAAAAAAGTGAAAAATAGTATGCTTTGGTCTGTATTCAGATGCCATCTACTCTCTCTCAAGGCGGATATCATTTTTCATCATGAGTCCTTTGAGATTGTCTTGGATCAATGTATTGCTAAGAATAGTTAAGTCATATACAATTGTTTAACATACAATATTGCTTTTACTGTGTACAGTGTTCTGGTTCAGCTCCCTTTACTCTGTATCAGCTCATGTAAGTCCAGGTTTTTTTTTTTTTCTGAGATCATCCTGCTTGTCATTTCTTAGAGTAATAATATTCCATTACAAACATATACCACGACTTGTTCGGCCATTCCTCAATTGATGGGCATCCCTATAATACATTTAAAAAAAAATTCCAAAGTATAAATTGTCCCATAGGCCACTGAAGAAATTCACTATTTGTCATGTGTTCTTAAACTTTTTTGTGTCATAGACCCCCTTAGCAGTCTGGTGAATCTTTATTTATAAACCCTTCTAAGAAAACTTTTTTAATATATTAAATAAAATAACATAGGATTACAAAGGAAACCAATTATATACAAATACAGTTATTAAAAAAAACCCAAAACCAACCCAAGTTCACATACCCTTTCTCTTCTCTGCCCTAAGTTGAGAACCTTTCGCCTGGTCAGTGTGTGAATTTGGTAGAAGCCATTTTTGTTACCTTGTATTAATTTCTTACCTTTATTTTGCTTTCTTTAAATTTTTTTTTAAAGGATAGTGTTGATTTTAGAAACATCTGCAATCACATGGCCCAGCAGCAGGGACAGGCTTTCGACCAAGACTTGAACGAAGCGTACCAGTGCCTGAAGACCATCATCAAGAAGCTGATCCATTCAGTGTTGAAGCTCCCAGCCGACGTCCGTGGGCTGGCCTGCGTCGCTCTGAGAAAGGTTCTCCAGAATCTTCTGAATCTGTGAATGTTATTGATATGGGAATTGAAGCCAGTGTGGCCATAAGCTTTAGCTAAGAAGATGTTGTATGTAGGTTTTAGTAGCAGACAGAGACTTTGAGCATCGTTACATCCAGCAGAGTTGAGGATTGTATGAACAGACCCTTTAGAATTCTTTTCACATTTATAACAGTCAGTAACAGGTAGCTAGAATTTTCAGGGATTTTGCCATTTTTCTGACGTATGGATAAGAATAGAGTTTGCTTTGGTTATGTAATTGGATTAAGTGCATTAATTGCCTCATCAGATATTCCTTTTGACTTGTGTTTATATATGTATATATGTGTATTTATATATGTATGTATGTATATATACATACATATATATATATTTATATATATATATATTTTTTCCCCCATAGAGGCCTAGTTGTTTACCTAGGGCTCTATTGTGGCTGAAGCTCTATTGTTAACGAAAGTCTGAGCCATAAATGTGATACTTGATAATACATGTTCTCTGTTGCTGTGTATAAAAGAGAGAGAAAATGTCCATCTATTTCATTTCCTAGTGAAGGAACAATCTCTAGAAACTTGAAGACTCTGTGTTAATACTTTAGACTCTTGTTCCTGGTTTAGTGAATTTATTGTTTCACACCTACTAAATGGCTTACAAGTTTTCTGCCCTCAATACCTTGGTTTGGAAATTGGAAGTGATGATAATCCCATTTAAGGTACTTGGAATAAAAGATGCTAAATAAAGTATAAAGTATTGTGTTATTACAGCCGAGGATGAAAATTTCCAGCTTCCTTTTAAAATTGTTTTTATACGTCGCACTTCAAGTAGGAAATTGTGTGAAAAAAAGAGGGAGGGGGAAGTGGGTACCATTGGCCAGCCTCCGTTAAACGTTTCCAGCTGAGAAGGGAGGGAAGGTGACTTTGTGGACTCTTAGTAGCTCAGATGGGCACATAGCTAATCTTCCCCAGGCTTCCTGCAGACTGGACCCAGAAGAGAGAGATCAATTAAACTTCTAACATTCCCTTAATACTTTACTAGAAACCGTATCAGATTCAGGAGATAGGAATAAAACTTCAGAGTATAATCTGTTTCCTAAAAAATTAGGGAATTATGTTTGATTGGAAGGGTCAGGAGTGGGGAAAGTGCAGTGTATTCTCACTAATAACGTAAACAGCCAGGGTCCTAGATTTTCTATTGATTTTGGCTCTGGGAATATGGACAGCTCATTTAAACTACAGCAGGTATATTTGCCACACAGAAATGTTTCCAGGATTCCTCTCTCCTTACAGCGATCCAAGATAAGCATCCTGGTTCATACTTTTTTTTTTCTTTTCCCGTTATGGATAACCACACATCTGCTGAAAAGGATATTTGTGTAAAACTAAATTCTAAGAGAAAGATGGAGACAAAACAAAGTATGGAAGATTGGGGCAGAAGGGAGAGACCAAAGGGAAGGGATTTCTTGATGTATCCCCTGCACCTCTAATACTCAGAGGTTAGATCAGTTGATCTGCAAACATTTATTAAGGGCCTACTATGTGCCAGACCCTTGTGCTAAACATCGAGGCTACAAAGAAAAGCAAAAGCAGTCCCTTTCCTCAAGGAGCTTACATTCTGATGGGGGACAGAACATAAAAACAACTAAGAACATACAAGATACATATAGGCTAAGTGGAAAGTAATATTCTTCTGGGAGAAACAACCCGTACTCCATAGGCACATAGAGGGCTTGTTGCATTTTTTTTCCTACATTTTTCAATTTTTCTAGTATTTTGATTTTTTCAGAAAATCACACCGAATTGAGTAGAAAAATGATTACTTTCTCAATTCCGAAGCTTTATCCCCTGGAGTTTAAAATCCAATTCCACAAACATTTGCTAAAATGTAATTATTGGAGGTAGCTAGGTAGCGCAGTGAGTAGACCACCAGCTCTGGAGTCAGGAGGACCTGAGTTCAAATCACGTGTGTACTAGCTGTGTGACCTTGAAAGTCACAACCCCAGTTGCCCTGCCAAAAAACAAAAAATAAAATGTAATTATCCCAAAACAGTCAGAAGTGGGTGTTGAATTATTTCTGACAAAGAAGTCTATTGGAGATGTACAGATGCTCAAATTCTGAGTTATTTGAGGAAGAGTTTCATTCAAGTGACAATCACCCCCTTCTTGGGTTGGTGGGATTGAACAGTGTCAGTTGGTTAGTGCCTTTTGGCAATGTGGCATAAGGGATAGAGTTCTGGATGTGTGCTGAGAAAGGCCTGGTTTCCTGTACTGTCTCTACCACTTAACTAGCTTGTGTCCATGGGCAAGTCATAGACCTTGAGTCTCAGGCAACTAAAAAGTCTTAGGTTATGATGTGCTTTTGTGGAAGGAGTTTCCACAGCAAGGAAATCCCAGGTCCCTGATCGCTCATACTTCATGGAACCTCCGTTAAGGTCTGTTTCAAGTGAGTAGGAGTAGACTGGACTAGACCCAACAGTTCCTCAGCGTGGCTAGTTTTTCTTCAGAATTTTGCCTTCTTCCTCCCTCTGTCCCTTATCCTCATTGTTCCAAAGGCAAGGTAGTATAGTGGGTAAACCACTGGATTTGGAGCCAGAAAACCCAGCTTAACCCTATGTGTTCTCCCTCATCTCTAACCTATAAGGACCCTACTTGGTGTGTTCTGAGATTCTTTCCGGTTTGGACACCCGCCATCTTATGATGCCTTCTGCTTTTATTCCCTTCTCTCCTCAGCCCAGCAGACCACATAAAGGAGATTTAAATGGAAAAACAAACAAAATAAAGGAAGTCAAATATCAAAGCTTTGTAGTTGTTGGCTGTCCTCGTCCACATTCAATAAAAACACAGAACTCTAGCCACAGCAGTGCCGGTGGTGATCTTTTAGAATTTAGGAATGGTGACGGCGGCGAAGAGTCCGCGTTCTGTAGTCAGTGCTCATAGAGCTAGAGCTCAGATATCCACAGTTACCTTCTCATGTTTCATAGGAGGAAACTGAGGCTCATGATTGTTCAACAGCTTTTACAAAGTCATAGCTTCGGGCTCAAATAAGCATTTATTAAGTGACTGCTATGTATTAGCAGCTGGGAGGATCAGAAAAGCCTTTATGTAAGAAGATGGTGCCCTGAGCATTCTAAAGAGGCTAGAGGGTTAGGTGGGGACCGCATTCTAGGCATGGGGACCAGGAGATGGGAGATGGAGTGCATTAGTGTTGGGTTTTTCCTCTGGCTTTTTCCTCTCTTCCTCTCCCCCTCTTCTCTCTTACTGCAAGGCATGGTCTTTAGAGGGAGATTGGTGGGGCTGGAGGATAGAGAGATGGGCCTGGAGTCAGGAAGATCTGAGTTCAAATCCAGCCTCAGACACTTAACTAGCTGTGTGACCTTGGAAGAGTCATTTAACCACTGCCTCAGTTTCTACAAATGTGAAATGGGGATAATAGCACCTACCTCCCAGGGTTATTGAGAGGATCAGTCAAGATACAAAGCTGCTTAGCACAGTGCCAGGCACATAGTAGGCATTTTATAAATGCTTGTTTCTTTAACTTCTGGAAAAGTAATCCCCTGAACCCCTGGTTTAGGGAGGATGTTCTAAATATTTGCCTTTAAAATTTCTCGAAATGGTCTCTTTTGCTTTGTCGAAAGCTTTTTTGGAGCTTTTGAAATAACTTGATCATCAGTCTTTTTAGCAAATTAATTTATGTTGAAATAGACTCTGTAAGTCCTAGAATGACATGGTTATTGACTAGCTCTTCAGACTTTGTTCCCCACTACAATGAATTCACTAAACATTTATTAAATACATATTGTATGCCAGGCTATGTGCTAAGGGCTGGAGAGGCGAATATCAACAAATTAGGAAATATTTATTAAACATTGAAGGTACAAACAGAGAAAGACACATTTAGTCTCTGCCCTCAAGAAGTTTACATTTGAATGGTGGGGACAGCGTGCAAGTAACTAGATATGTAGCGAGTAGAGGAAGGTACGGTGTTCCAATAACCAGATGCTTTATTGGTTGATTAGCTCTGTGGTATAGTGGGAAAACACTACTGCAGTCAGAAGACCTGAGTTTGAGCCCTGTCTCTACCATTAAGTGTAGATCACTACAGGATCTTGGCCAATTTTTTTCTCCCTCTCCAGGTTTCTTTCCTTTTCTGTAATAGGGGATTGAATTAGATGGTTTCTGCAATAGAAGACACCTTTCTGTCCCTAACATTCTTTTCTTATTTTAGCCCAGTGTCATTTTTTTAATTAAATTTTCTTTTTATTGAAATCATTTAAAAATTATTTTTGTATCATTTGTTTCTTCACATCAAATTCATTTCCATTATAGATCCCTAACCCTCCATGTTCCCACCAATTGGGTCATATCATATGAGAAAGAATAAAAAAGGGGTGGTGGTGGGAGTAGTTTGGCAAAGTCAAAGGATTGGCCTCCCTGGTTTAAATATATATATATATAATTAAATATATATATATTTTAACTTCACATGCCTCCCTTCTGGAAAAATCTACCTTAGGTGAGCAAAAATTCTTTGGATACCTGTTTCAAATTGCATCCAGAGTCGTTAGACTTAGTAGGAAACTCTGCACAGCATTGGTCTTTATCATCAGTGATGATGCTGTCCTCTGGTCGTCATCAGTGATCCCAAAATACCCCTGAAAAGCCAAAAAACATGTTCCCATAGCCTTGGCTTCACTTAGTATTGTCCTGAAGCCAAAGGTGTGGGCCTCTGTCTGTTCCTGGAGGGCCTTCCCTTCATCTCTCCAGGTGTACATACTTCCCACAATTGTTGGCCTGATGGAAAGGATATCTAGACCTGACATGGTTTGTACTTTTCAGTTCTTGAAGACAAGCTCTGATCTGTCCCTGTGCTAATAGTGATAATTAAAGAGAGACTGACCAACTGTCAGGGACAGTGGTTATCAGTCACAGAGACAACGTTTATTTCTTCTGCTTGCCTGGAAGATGACATTGATAATGAACATGGCTTCCTTTTTACCTTCTACAAAAAGCAATGTAAGATGCCTGCAGAGTATAGCTGGTGGAAATACAGATTTTCCTGGACCCTAGAAATTAAATTGAAGAAGAAATAGGCGCTTTGTATGTTTCTATTTCTTCTTTGTGTGCAAGTCCACTGTCGGAACTATTTGCAGCTGAAGAATCCAGGAAAAGCTAAGGGGGAAAAGGGTAGATTATTCTGATGGGGAACGCTGAGACAAGTACAGCAATCCCAAGTCACAATAGTGATAGGCCCATCTAGAGATACCAGCCTGGCTCAAGATATCCGAAGACCACCACAGAAGATTCGACTTAGTCCTTGGGTGGTTCTCACAAATGAGAACCGTACTTACTGAAATAGTAGGGAGCCACAGGGTCAGAATGTTGTTGTGAAAGTTCGTGGCCTCAGTGAATTTTGAACTTGTCAGTGGTAAGTTATTACATAGTTCTAATATATAGTGCCATAGACAACATGTGGATGGGAGGAAAAGAGAAAGCCTTTTGTAGAAATGTGATTCTAAGTCTGTGGGAATTAAACACAATTGATGAAAACTCCATTTACCAATGTCTTGTCTGTGCCAACGTTGTTGGTTTACCGAGGGACGGTCAGCCAAGCAGTGGGACAGTCATAGCTCAAGAGATTACACAGGAAAGCAATATAATGGTCACAGACAGTATCTCAGTCTCTGTAACACTCTAATGTCTAGGTCCTTAAGTGTGACCCTTTGACTGAATTTAAACTTTACAGAACAAATTGTCTTAAAAGGATTTGTTCTCTAAAACTTGGACCCAGTCAAAAGGCTACACCCAAGGACCTAGAAAGGTACATGTGGCCTTGAGGCTGCAGGTTACCCACTCTAACACTACAGGTAGGTCTCTTAGCAAGAGAACTATTGCTGGAGACCTGCTTCTGGCTGTTACCAATAGTACAAGGGCCATAGTAATGCACTTTGACAGAGACCTAAGTTCAAATCATGGCTCAGACACTTGCCATCTTGATGACCCTGACCAAATTGCAAACTCTTAAGCTTTAACTTCCTCAAGATTATTAGACCTAAGAGTGAAGAAGACTTGGGCTCCAATTCTTCCTGGCCTCGCTTCTGACTTTGCAGACTTTCTCACCATTCCTCAGCTGTTATCTCATCCTGGAACTCTCGCAGCACCTGTAGCCTCACCCTGGAACATCTGTCTTCCGTGCAGGTCCCCATTTCCCATCGGTGACTTCCTACCAACATGCCCATTTTGGAGAGAAGTCCGGATTGGCCAGCCTTCGTTCTCCACTTGGCTCTTTTTCTGACTCTCTGGATTTCAACACCATCCCATTGCATAAATACCTTCCTCTTTCCCCCCTTTCAGCTTCCTTTTACGTTGTCTTTCTTCCTTAGAATGGAAGCTTCTTGAGACAAGAACTATTACTTATATTTTTATCTCCTTAGCTTAGCACAGTGCCTGGCGTATAGTGGGCACCTAATGAACACTTTGTTCTTTGCCTTGTCCCAGATATGTAGTAGTTGTGTGACCCTGGGCAAATGTGACAATGCTGCTTGCAGCTGCTGTGGAGGTATAAAGCCAATAACACCAGCACCCAGGAGGGCTGCTAGCACCCCTTCTTTGATCAGCTTTTCTAAGGAAAGCAACTTTAAGGGGTTTACGATCTCACTTTAGTTAAACATACATATGTCATTCACTTAATTCAGGGGAAAAAGTCAGCACCCTGAACTTCAGAGAAAACACGAACAGAAATTAACAAGCAAAAATTAAGCAGAACAGATAAATCAGCGGACAGGGCTTCTGTCTGTCCATAGCAATACATACATCAGAGAGAGAGAAGCACCACCAGTGTGGGTTTTTCCAAGCCGGGGTGGGGCTCCTTAATGGCCACGCAGAGTCTTGTCTGGCCAAATCACAGGAACACTCTTTCAGTGAGTGAGCCCCAAAGCAAAATGCTAACTTCAGAGTATGTGTACACTTCCTCAGGGTCAGCCCACAGAGGGCATCTCAACCATGTGACTCAAACTCATGTGACCTAGGCTTTCTTGTGACTGAAGCAGGTCATCAAAAACTCTTGATTCAATCAAAGACTCGATTCAAACAAAGGCAAGACTCAATCAAAGGCGCTTGGTTGCCCCGAAGAAGCACTCCCGAAGAAGAAATAGCAAAAAGTCCCATCTTGCCATTACAGCAAATCACTTAACTTTCCTCAGACTCAGTTTTATATTTTGTAAAATGGAGATTATAACAGGACTGCCGTGGCGAGATCGTTGTGAGGATCAACTGAGATAATGTAATGTGTTTTGCAAACCCTAACGTGCTTTTATTACTTATTAATAGTAAAGAAATTGTCCTCGATAATCTTTAAGACTCTTCCAGCTATGAAACCCGTGGGTCCCTTTTTTTTTGTTCTGCTTAATTGTTCTCTAATTAGGAGGTTGCAGTGCTAAATATCTGACTCCTCTTCCCCTGCAGTACCTAGTGCAAATATACAGATAGTAAATATTTGTTGATTGTGAATATTTCCTGACTACGTTTGCTTCCTTCTGTTGACTCCTACTTTGACCAACAGGCAGCACTAGGTGCTGGAGGTTTGCCCTGTTACCTTGTTTGAGTTCTTTCCGACTTTCTCAGGGATTGATAAATTACTTATGCTCCAGTGAAGGGCATGAAAATCTCCTGCCTTAAGGCTCTGCTCAGTATCCCTGTGATTCGTAGTTGATTGGGGCAAAGCCAAAGTTCCCTTCTCTCACCACTTCTCCCTTTTGTTTAGTGGCAGTTAGGTGGCTTAGTGACTCCATGCTGCTCCTGGAATCAGAAAGACCTGAGTTCAAATATGACTGCAGACACTTAATAGCTGTGCGACCTAGGACAAGTCACTTAATATTTATTTGCCTCAGTTTCCTCATCTGTAAAACGGGCATCGAAATAGCACCTACCTCCCAGGGTCATTGTGAGGATCAAATGAGAAAATAATTGTAAAGCTCTCTGCACGGGGCGTGGCACATAGTAAGTGCCGTGTAAATGTTAGCTATTATTACTTTGACCTCTCCCTGAGTTCAAACCCAGCCTCAGACACTTACTAGCTGTGTGACCCTGGGCAAGTCCCCTTAGCCCTGTCTGCCTCAGTTTCCTCATCTGTAAAGTGAGCTGGAGAAACAAATGGCAAGCTGCTCCAGTATCTTTGCCAAAGAAAACCCCAAATGAGTTTCAGATGATTGAAAAATACTGAAAAACTCAACAAATTATTCTTGTTTCTTCTTAATACTATCATCACAGCTCCAGTGATTGGCCTAGAGAGACGCTCTGATTTTCTGTGGCAGCCCCCAAATGGTATATTGTCACTTAACTCTTCATTGTTCTTAAGTTGCAAAAGTTCATATTATACTTCTGTTTTGTACATGAAATTAAATGTTACTCAGCCTCCAGAACTCTGCTTTCTGTTTATTTGAAAATCTAGATGTCGGCAACTTAGGGCAATCATCCTTCTTGGGTCTCATTTCCTGGAGGAAGGAAATGTAAAATGTGAGGGGAGGTGGAATAGATGTTCTCTGTGGTCCCTTCCAGACTAAGAGTTTGATGAGTCTCTGAACTGCTTCCAGATCCTTCTCTGGGAGAAAGGGAGATGGACTGGCCCTAGACAAAATTGTTGAAAGTAAGACCTTCCTCCCTCCCTTTCCTTCTTTACCCACTCTCTCCCTCTTCTCTTTGTCTGTGTCTCCTTCCCTCTCCTTTGGCTGCCTTGTGACTACTGGATTTAGTAAGACCATTAGTTCCATTACAATATGCCTTTTTATTAACTTTCCCAAATCTTAGTTACAAGGTTTTAATCCGCCCTTCAATATTCGAGATTTATTGACCTCGGTTAATACAGTGTGAGGTAATTTGATCCCTTTTTTAGAATTACACATCCCCTCTGAAACCCTAGTTAAGCTGAATACCGTCCTTAGCGAGAATCTGGTGGGCAGCCACAGACTTAACACTACTTTTCCATCCAGCTTTTCTAGCTGGTAATCCCTGGAAGACGATGACAGTAATATTTTTGATGCAGTTGAACTCGCTCTTCTGCTTAAATTAAATTTAAATTGCCTCAGTGGTGCCTCAGTGACACTTTATTATGGGATTTCACAATTCTTGCAGCAGCCCCAGGAACATTTCCACGTCCCTCAATGAAGCGCATAGTTCACTATTTCTCCCTTAGTTTAGTTGCTGAATTTTCCATGAAAAGCTGTGGGCAAACTCATTATTCAGTTGTATTGTGGCCTTCAAAGCAAATGGGGATATATTGGAGTCGATTATGTTCATTATCCTTCTTACCACCCTGAATTTTGCTGCAAAATGTTACAGCCTCCCAGGCCAAGTGTGTTCACAGCCCTAAGCTTAGTGTTACACCAAGCAAGCCTCGTCATTTAGGGGGGTGGATGCCCACAGGCCGAGTCAGAGGAGCTATGCACCCACAAAACTAACCTCCAGGGTCACGTCTGACAAGACCAGACACTCGTTGGCTATATATATACATATATATATATATATATGTATACACACACACACATACAAATATATGTATATATATGTACATGTATATGACTGGAAAAATTATTGCAATTCATCTGTTACTTCCAGTTATTTTGCTAACCAACTCATACCAGTTTCTTTAATTGATGAAGGTGATATGTTAAATAAATTAAGGCAGCTGAGGAAAAATTGACAAAAAAAAATAGTTGCTTCAGAGATTCCTGGTTTTAATTAGAGGGTCACTATAAATATGTGGTTCCCAAGATATATTTTATTATCTCCATTTAATTTATGGTGACCATGTTTTCCAAATCCCAAACCAAGGCGCGTATTTAAGGAAGGGTTTTTCTTTCACAAAGAAAGTATACGTTTTTGTTTCTTTGTTTTTCTTATTGAATCTTCTTTCCTGGAAAATCTGGCATATATTATCACCATATTTGTACTCCACCTCCCTGTAGTGTTTCTATCAGGGCATCATCATTGAACTGCTGTGGGAATAACATACTGCTAGTGGAACAGAAGGAATTCTGGAGATGATTTTGGGTGCCCCCTCTAGCAGAGAGCATTAGTATGATAACCTAGGATTGTGCTTAGCATCGTGCATGTTGACCAGTAGATTGGTTATGGTAGGTTTGTCCTTTGGGTCACCCACAACTTTAGTCAGCGATTCATGATTCACAAACACAGAACAATGCCATGAGAACACTTACAAAAAAGAATGGATGTTAGTGTCAATAAGCAACCTGGGTTGATTGGATGATTGGATGTATTGGTCGTCTTCCCAAACAGTTCACTTGTCTCCTCTTATACACTTTTGGAATGGGTTCATTGTAAAGAATCAAGTTTGCCAAATAAATAATCAAAGCATCGCTTTTGGAAAGCAGTTGACCCAGTAAAAACATTCAATGATTCCATCTTAGAATAAGTCTCACTCGTCAACAGCTGGAATAGATATTTATAAAAATATTATATATTTTATAATCTTTGTAAGATTATAAAATATATACATTATAATATTTGTAACAATATATAAATTACAATATTTATTTAGAATATTTTATAAACATTTATAAAGTTCTTACAATGTGTTAAGGAACAGCGCTAAGCCCTGGTGATAGAAAGGAAAAAGTGAAAATCATCCCTGTCCTCTGCAGGCTTCTTACTGGTCTTGCTGCTGCTATTGGCCCACCTTCAAAGCCAGAGCAACAGAAGCCATGCCTGGAAGGAGCTCGGCCACGAGGCTTTGAATTCCCTGTGACTTTGAGGCCTTGTTGTCACCCAGCCATTTTTTGCCCCCTTGCCACACAGTTCTTCCCTCCTTCTCTCTTTTTCTGAGAAAGTGACATCGCTGTCATCACCTTTGGGCGGTGTATCTTAACAAACACTGTTCTGTACCCTCGTCCCAGTCACCGTCTTTGTGATTTCCCCGATGTCTCCCCAGTCCCATTAGAATGGAAGCTCTTTGGGGGCAGGGATTTATCTTAGTTTTTCTTTGTACCCCCAGCACTTAGCATAGTGCATGGCACACATAATTGTCACTCTTCAGTCATTTCAGTTGTGTCCGACTCTTTGTGACCCGAATTTGGGATTTTCTTGGCAAAGATACTAGAGTAGTTTGCCATTTCCTTCTCCAGCTCATTTTATAGATGAGGAAACCGAGCCAAAAAGGGTTAAGCGACTTGCCTAGGGTTATACAGCTAGTAAGTGTCCGAGGATGGATCTGAACTCGGATCTTCCTGATTCTAGGCCTGGTGTTCTATCCACCGTACCACCTAGCTGCCCTGGCACATGTAAAATGCTCAGTAAATGCTTTTTATTTATTCATGCGTTCCATGAAGGCACGGAGATAGGTGATGGAGTATCGCATATAAGGAACGATAAATAGGCCAGAATGGCTAGACTACGGATTGTATGGAGGGGAGAGAAAGCACTGGCCAGATCTGCTTCCCATAGACGACGTTCCCTAACCCCAACTAGGAGGGCATGAGGATTCTTTATTCAGATTTTCTGTAGGGAGAAGAGTGTTCCACGGCTGCCGCTGCATTATCACAAGTGACACATTGCAGTGGACAAGGGCATGGGGGCTGGAGCAGTGCATTAGGCTTTTGGACATGTCTTTTATGGGTTAAATGACCCACAACTCCCTTCAAGTGGGACGAATGCGCTGTGGTTTTGGCAACCCCTCGAATATTGTACTCAGCTCAGAAAGCAGTTAAATGGCCATTATGTGCCGGGCACTGTGCTAGGTCCTGGGGATACAAAACCCCAAATGAAACTTCTTTGTCCTCAACTTGGGGGCCAGGGACAGTGGGGGGGGGGAGGTTGGGAGGGTGTATGATATGCTCACACAGAAAAGTAAGTGCAAAATATGTATGAAGTTATTTAGAATATTTATGGATGAAGAAAGTCCTCACAACAGTCACCACACTAAGTTTGTCCAGTGGCATTCTAGTTATACATGTTTGAGGTATAAAATTTTATGTATGTGTGCATATGTTCTCCTATTCCCAGAACTTAGCGCCTTGCCCTGAATATTATTTTTCTTGTTCAGTCATGTCAGACTCTTCGTGACCCCACCTGAGGTTTTCTTGACAAAGATACTAGAGTGGCTTTGCCATTTCCTTCCCCAGCTCATTTTACAGATGAGGAAACTGAGGCAAACAGGGTGAAGGTGACTTGCCCAGGGTCACATACCTAAGTGTCTGAGGCTGGATTTGAACTCAGGACTTCTGACTCTAGGCCAGGCACTCTATCAGCCGCACCACCTAGCTGCCCTGAATATTGTAGATACTTAATAAATGTTTAATTATGAGTGGAGCAGTAGGAATAGATGGACAAATTCTCTTTTGTTTCCAGTTTTTGAAAAAATAAATGTGTGTTTATTATTAGTTTTCAACCTTCACTTCCATAAGATTTTGAGTCCTAAATTTTCTCCCTCTCCCTCCCCTTCCCCTTCCCCATGGTGGAGTACCATCTGATACAGGCTCTACATACATATTCGTATGAAACATTTTCACATTAGTCATGCTGTAATTATTTCAATTTTTAAAAGTCTTACCAAAGGCAAATAATTGGAAATTGAAGGGATGCCCCTCAATTGAGGACTGGCTGAACAAATTGTGGTATATGATTCTGATGGAGTACTTACCATGCTATAATAAATGACAAGCAGGATTATTTCAGAAAAACCTGGGAAGGCCTATATGAACTGATACCAAATGAAATGAGCAGAACCAGGAGAACATTATACACAGTAACAGCAATATTATACAATGAACAACTGTGAATGATTTTAGTTATTCTCAGCAATACAGTGATCCCATACAATTCCAAAGGATGTAAGATGAAAAAGGCTATCCACTTCCAGAAAAAGAATTGATGGAGTCTGAATGCAAATTGAAGCTTATTTTTGTTCACCTTCTATATTTTGGGGGGAGGGGCGTTGTTCTGTTTTCTTTTTGTAACATGGCTAATGTAAATATGTTTTGCATGACTTCACGTGTATAATCTATATCAAATGGCTTGCCTTCTCAAGAAGGGGGGAGGGGCAAGGAGGGAGGGAGAGAATTTAGAACTCAAAATTTTAGAAAATAAATATTAAAAATTGTTTTTTACATGTAATTGAGAAAAAGTAATTCAGAAAACAAAAAGGTGATAAAGGAACATAAGCAGGGCAGTTTTGTGACTTCCATGATTTAAGAGTAGAGTAGGGCTGAGTTTGAGCTCCTGCTCAAACCAACTGTGTTAACTTTAGGCAAGCTGATCTCTGCACTCAATTTTATTATATGTAAAATGGATATAATTATACCTTCTACCCTGTCAAAATATGTTTTATTTACTTGTCTGTGTAAATAGTGGAATCTCTCTTCCCCTTTCCCATGTAAGCTCCTTGAAGAGATACTACTTTTTGCTTGGTCTCTGTATTCCTAGCTCTTCACACAGTATGTGCTTAATCGATGCTTGTCAAGTTGGATGGTAGTTGATGGGTGCTTAATAAATGCTTGTCGAATTGGACTGCAGTTGATCCCTATGGCAAATGTTTGGGAAAGGTATAATTATATCCACAACTGCTCTGACATGGTTTGAAAACTTCTATTTTGTTGACAGCTGCCAGAGCAGATGTGGATTTGCCTCTTGAATGAACCCAACCCCCTATTTAGGCTCTTGCGGTCTATCAGACTAGGTCTCTTTTATCTTAGGTCTTGGGTCTGTATTGAAATGAGACCTGGAATGGGAAGGGAAGGAAAGGAAAGGGAAAGGAGGTGGGAAGAACCAGGGAGGGCCAAAGGTAGATCCTCATTTATCTTTATTCTCTTCAAAGTTGGGATTCCTGTAACTAATGGGAAGAATATTGGGCTTTATCCCTAGCCACAAACATTCCATGAGCGGGGGTGAGAGAAGCCTGTCCTCTCTGAGGCAGCTCTATTTCCTCCTTGGAGTCAGTGCTGTTTATATGATGCTTCATCTCACAGTCCTGTGGAGATATGGGATATAACTGCCCCCGTCTGCTGCTTCACACAGTGCTGGGTTACTGCTGTACTCCAGGTAGACTTTCTGCTAGTTACCACTTTGAATGTACCTTTGGCTGAGGTGGATGACCAAAGAGAAGGGTAAATACTCCTGCCAAATGAGGTCTCGCAGAGTGCAAACAGACCCATATTTGGAATTAGAAAACTTTGGTAAGGGACCTAGCTCTTCTACTTACGTCCTCTCTGGGCCTCAGTGTCTTCATCTGTAAAATGAAGGGGTTTAGTTCTATGAGATGATCTATGATCCCTCCATTTAATCATTCCATGGCACAAAAACGATTTCTGCAAAATCCTGTTTTGAAACTGTATGAATGAAAATATAAATGATAGTTCTCTTTTACCTTGGCTCAATAGAGTGCATTTCCACATGTGAATTTTCTCTTTCCCAAGTAATATTGCACACACCATGATCTCAGTGTTTCCAAATGTGACTTTGTCCTTTTAAGTGATTTCCCATATTTCATGTTCACAAGAGACCCCTTAAAATATTATAGTGGTGACACTGACTTAGCTAGAATAAAGGCAACATCAGCCTTTTCACTTATAAAGCATATTCCTGGTGCTCACAACTGAACTATGAAACATTTTGAGGGTCTGATATATGGCTTATAAGGTCCCCTACCAGGTATGTTCTAATATGAAGAAAATTCACATACAGTAGTTCTGTCCCAATTTAAAGAATATATATTATTATAATATATAATCTATATATGAAATACTTATATGCATGTAAAAGAAATACTTTCAAAAAGTTTTTTTCCCTTTTTTGGAAAAAAATTGGAAGCTTTAATGTGGATTATTGGTTTTTGGATAACTTTAAATATACTTTTATGGAGTTTCATATAAAAAGACATGATGAAGGTTCCTCTTTTGTGTGGGGAAATATTTACTGGGATCCCTATTTCAAACCAAACAAAGGGAAAAAAAGATTGTGAAATTAACATGGGGTAAGTGTATTATAGGAGATGAACGGTGTCTAGGGAGGGTATAGTTTTCATAGACTGTAGTGGAAACAATGGAAACCTACTTCCCAAGACCAACTGAGCTTACAGAACAGTCTGAGCTTTAGCCTTGGATGGCACTAAATTATTTATTTTTCCCCATTGTTCTAGAACACCCAGTTAAGAACTACTGTACAAATCCTCTTTACAATCAACCTGCATTGTAGCTATGCTTGTCATATGGGGGGAAATGAAATTCACTTATGGGGGATTTAATTCCTGATTATTCAAGGATAGATTAGACAGCTTCTTCTGACCTCTTCGCTAAGTTGTTCCCAGCTTTTATCCCAGCCTCTCCATCAAAAGGCGGGGGGGTGGGGAGTTGGGGGCAGGAAAAGCATAAAGGGATGAAACACATATGAACCCATCTTAAGTGTGGATTCTGAATTATACATCTGTCACGCTGAATCACTTTGATATTTATGGAATAAAAGTAATGATAATAAGAATAAGAATGAGCAGTGCTTTACATAATAAAAGCAACTATCTATGATTTTCCACTGGAAAATGTTTTAAATAACTCACAAAACCATTTAGTTTCTGCATTCATATCCGAACTGGACCTTTACATGTCCATTTTCATACCAAGAAGAATTTCATTTGTACTATTGCATGTGAAGCATTTGAGATACTCAGTTCAAACGTTTTCTGGTCCCTCCAAGGAACTGAGAGGGGACTGTAGGTAGGAACAAGTTAAATTTCATAATTTGATTTTGAGTGATTTTCAGAGCGTGGTTTTTATTGGGCCATACTAACAGTGCTTGGATGCTTCCATCAGTCTTCTCCCCCATCTTATCATTATAGCTTTGCTGATATCATAAAAGGAACCACATGAAAGAAAACCCACTCTGGAAGGGTCAGTAGTGTATCTGCACAGTGCTCCCAAGACTGTCTAGGAGGGTGATGTGCAGAGAGGGTCTTAATAAGTAATTTTTCATGTATTCCTTATGAAAACATTACTGGTCCCTAGACTGACCTTTTCAGTTTCCTTTTTCATTCTATTCTCTACTTCTCACTCTTCCAGTGGTGAGAATTTATCTTTGAATAGCAGTAGCATCTCAGAAAGCCACTGTGTGTGTATACGTGTGTGTGTGTGTGTGTGTATATATATATATGTATGTACATATATATTCACACATATCTATCCATTTTCTCTGTCTCTATCTCTCTCTCTCTCTGTCTCTCTCTCTCTCTCTCTCTCTCTCTCTGTCTCTCTCAACTAGGTGGCAATGTGGGTAGAGTACCAGACCTGAAATAAGGAAGACTCATCTTTCTAAATTCAAATCTGGCCACAGACACTTAGTAGCTGAGTGACCTTGGGCAAGTCACTTAACCCTATTTACCTTAGTTTCCTCTTCTGTAAAATGAGCTGGAGAAGGAAATGGCAAACCATTCCAGTATCTCTGCCAAGAAAACCTCAAATGGGGTCAGAAAGAGTCAGACATGACTGAAATGACTGAACAACAACATATATATTTATCTATGTACATATGTCTATTTATCTATCTATTGATTGTATCTTTTTAGGATGGGGTCTGTGAACTTAAAAATCATTGAACCCAGCTTCCTGTTTCCTTTTCTTACAGTCATATTCCCAGTATATGTGGAAGGGGGAGGGAGAAACAAAACCTACCAGATGAGAAGCAGCTTTCAGTGTGTCCTTATGGGGGAGAGTGGAATAGAAGGAGTTCTGACTTGGTAGTTAAAGGGTCTGAGTTCAGATTCTGCTCTTGTGCTTACCACCTTCCCTCTCTCAGCTTTGTTATGCATAAAATGAAGGGTTGCATTGGATGACCTATAGAATCCTTTTCAGCAATAATTCTCTGATCATTCTCTATCCAAGACCATTCATAGACAAATCTAACCTCGTTTAGAAACAACTGACTCTAAGAAATAATCACTTATCTGAGAATCTCGAGGCTTAGAAGATTTGGCCCTGGCCTTTTCAGTGACCTTAGGCAAGTCACTTCCCTTGTGTGGATCTTATTTTCCTTCTCCACCAAATGAGATGGTTGGACCCAGAAAACTCAAAGGCTGCTTTAAACTCCAGAATTCAATGAGATTCTCTGCTCTGAGAGAGAATTTCACATAAGCCAGCAGCTTAAATATTCTAAGGTGTCATTTAGGTTGAAAAACAACACCACAGCTCTCTGGATAAATTAATTTCAATTCAATGTAGGTGCTTCATAAATACTGTGTGAAGAGGCAGTCTGGCATGGGCTGTAAGTAGAGAAGACTTCAGTTTAAGTGCTCCCTTTGACACATACTGCCTGTACTACCCTTGGTTTTTTTTTTCATTGTACTGTTATGGAAATGCTCATTCTGTTCCGTGAATTGAAAATAAAATACATTTTTGAAAAGTTAAAAAAATAGAATTAATACCTTGGGTTTGAGTTTCACCACACTTGGCCCCATCTCATCCATCAGGCTGCCTTCCCTAGATGTCACTCCCTGGCTGGGACTCTTGGCTAGATTGACCTCTATTAGACTGTAAACACCTGAGGGGGAGGCTTTTCCTTTGGATCCCCAGCCTTGAGCCCAGTGCAGTATACACGGTAGGCGCTTAACGCATTTCACTATATTGGATTGAGTAATGTCTAGATTCTGAGGGGGTCACGTAGTTTAGCCTAAGGAACACTGTCTCTGTAGTCAGAGGATTTGGGTAATCCAGTTTTATATCAGAATTACTACCCGTGTGATTTTGGGCAATTTGCAGAGGGCTGGGCCTCAGTTTCCCTATTCTGTAAAAAGGGAGCAATGATTGTATAACCTGTGAAACCTATGAATGTATTTCCCCAACAATTATCGTCCACCTTCCCAAGCTATGTTAGATTTAATTACTTTGTGTGTATTTGCATTTATTAACTTTGTATTCATGCTATATATATATATATATATATATATATATATATATATATATATATATATATCTGTGCTTTTTTCTCCCTTCATAGAATGTGAGCTCATTAAGAAGTCATTGTTTAATTCTATGTGTATATGTACATATACATATGTATGTATATATAATCTGTGTGTATATTATATATGTATATACTGTGAGTATGTGTGTGTGTATGTGTATGTACAGAAGGACAGACAGAAAGACTGACACATAGTAGGAGATTAATAAATATGTGTTGATTGATTGCTCCATTGACCGATCAGGTAGGTAGGCATGGCCACGGTCTCACTTTGTCTTCAACCAAAGCAGTCTGAAATTCTAAAACAGAGGTTGAATCTATGTCATAATTAGTGACACCCTTCCCCCCGCCCCCACCATTGGAGAACATTTAATTTTTTAAAATAACTTGACAGTATCCTTTTCTTGGCACCATTTGTTTGTACTGAAAATTTCCAGAACCTTTCTTTCCCTAATACTCTTTCACAGAATGAAACTCTAGGGTCAAGGTCATTAAAAAGAAAACATTATTAAGCTCTTTGAAATTCCACTGGGCTTTAGCGATTTAAGAATCTCTTGGGATATTTAATGTAAATTTTGCTGAAATATTCAAATAAACTAAAAAGCTTACACTGTTTGAATTCTCTCTTTTCTCCCTTCATCCTCCTTCCTACCCTTTTGATAATACTTGTAGGACTGGGGGACTGTGGCTAATGATGAAATATCTTACTTTTCAGGGTTCTTGGAGGGAAAAGATCTCTGTGGTTAGCGCAGGTCCAAAATACTCTGACTTGAGAGAGAACAGTTCTGAGAACCAGCATCTAGGCTACTGATATTCTTTGGAAAATTCAGCCTTTTCTTTTATCTCAGTGGTGTAACAGGAGACTATCCTCTCTTTTAGAAAACAGGCCAGAGAATTTGGGATGAGGACGGCCCCACAGAGCATGATCACTCTGGGGGGTCTCCAGCCCCCAACATGACAACTACTCCCCTGGGTAGCGTGGGTGTCATCTAAATGTCAGGTCCCCTTTCAAAGGGAGAAACGTTTGAAGTTCAAAAGTACTTGCTACCCCCAAATATCGTGAAAAATGTTTTTCCATTGATCTGTTGTGCCTTTTGGCTCAAAATATCATGAAGAACAACACCGTGTCACAAACAGAGCCTCTGAAGTGTTTACCTTTTTGTGACAAATGCTATAAATTCTCTTCATGTAGTGAATAAACATTGTTTATGCAGCTGCAATTTCTTAAATGAATCCGGACATTCTGCTCAGCTAAATCTTTGTTTCAAAGACACTTAGACACCTCACCCCCATCCTTTTAATGTGGATTTTTCAAATAAGATCACCCAATTAAGTAAAATTATTTTGCATGAGATCCGCAGAATCAATTTGTTTTTCTTGGTTAAATGTTTCCGTCTTGTGTTGTATGCCCTTCCCTTAAAGAGCCCCGTTTCTCATCTGAGAAGCCCTTCCACGAGCAGCCTTAAATATAAGATTGTGCATTCATTGGTCCAATGAA
Source organism: Phalanger gymnotis (assembly GCA_028646595.1). Taxonomy (NCBI): domain Eukaryota; kingdom Metazoa; phylum Chordata; class Mammalia; order Diprotodontia; family Phalangeridae; genus Phalanger; species Phalanger gymnotis. The sequence goes on along the minus strand of CM053622.1, from coordinate 736,235,555 downwards.
GAACTAGATGTCACTTGTTTTACCTTATTGTGTTTACCTTGCCAGTGACTATGTTGACCAGTGGAGTAACTATGTCAAGTAGAAAGCAATTTCTGGAGTGAAAATTATATAATGACTTAGGCCACAGCTCCATTAGTGATACTATTTCCAACTCCCTGCATGACTCCCTTTCATCTAAGACCAAGCATTTACTGTTAAATAAATAAATGAATGAATGAATGAATGAATGAATGAATGGAGTGAGTAAAAAAAATATTCTTACGCAATATAAATTTCCAACAAAGAAACTTCTCCTTTTGGAGTTAAGTGGGTGATAATGTATTTCTTTGCTTTTACGTTTTAAACATTCTACACTCAAAGTCACTGAAACTGAGATAGCATGACTGAGTGGAGAAAACACTGTATTAGTCTAGAAGACTTGGGTTATGAGTTAGGAGACTTGGGTTTGAATCCTGCCTCAAATGCAAACTGCCAGTGTCATTAGTGCTGGCCAAATCATCAGCACTTTGGGCTTCACTTTCTTTGCCTGGGAAATAACGAAGTCAGTCATCTTTAAAGTCCTTTCCAGATCTGATAATGGTGTTTCTTTTCCCTGGCATTTCCTTTTAAATAAGGTTATCCTAAGATATCTAAGTGTCTTCAGGTATTTGGGGAGCCCGTTGTGGAATTAAAAAAACAAACTGTAAAGTGGGTGTGTTTTGTGTGATTCCTTAGTGTCACCAAGAGAAGGAATCTAAGCCTCCATTTCCTTATTTTCAAAATAGATATTGAATTAGGTTGTGGAGCTCACAGGATATTGAGCAGAAAGGAACCTTATAACTCTTTGGTTTCTTCTACGTCTGACATATCTTTGAACTATTTCTTCAAAAACTTAAAAAAAAACCCTTTTCACCATGGTGCCATTTTCATAAATGCCTCTATTCCTTTGTTTTGTTTTGTTTTGTTTTACCTTTATCTTCCAAAACAAAAAAAGTTCAGACAATTTTTCTCAGAAGTTCTATTTGTAAACCTTTCTGCAGTTTCCTGGGCAGAAGTCTTATTTTGTATCTCAGGAAGAAATTTTAAATTCTAGTCCCCAAATAAAACTTTGCCCAGAGGTCCTCCTTTCAAAAACAAACAAAAAACCCTTCTTTATTTGAACTCCAAGAACTGTAGAGTCCTACAAACTGTGATCTTGTGAGTATTTCAAATAACTAGTCAGAAAAAAGACACCAAAGCAACACTAACGTTCTTAAAATTCCCAGGGCCTCAGACATTCACCAGGTGTAAGTGCAGGAATAGGATAAGAACCTTGGGACTAGATGAGTTTTAGTATTGGGACGGGATTAGGAAGTTTGCCAACCAATCAGACCTTGAGGGTCGTAGTATGAGAAACAGGAGCTACCAGTGGTAGTGGAGATACAGGTATGAGGCAGAGGCAAGCAAGAGGGAGAGAAGGGGTGTACACATGAGACTTTAATGTAAAGTCTCTGCAATGATTATTCTAGTTGAGTTGGGCTTCATTTGCATTTGCTTCCTTGGGGGGTACGTGCAAAATGTTGAGTAAAACCTAATAAAATCTTTACATTGTAAAGCATCCAATCTGTTCTATACCTCTACCTTAGGACCATGGATAGAAGAGAGAGTGAGGATAAAGGGGAGTGTGTGTGTGTGTGTGTGTGTGTGTGTGTGTGTGTGTGTGTGTATTGTGGGTGTGTTTGTATCACTACATAAATGAAAGGGATTCATCAAATTATTTTCAGTAAGTAATTTTTCTGGTGGTAATGATAGATGGGAGATCAAATATCCACATTCGTGCTCTGTCCTTTTTCTGACCAGTGACATCTATTCACATAGTGGTTGATTTGAATTTAGTGGCATGGTCGTAGGTCACATAATGGAGGTTTTCTTTGTAGACATGAACAGATCCTTTGAATCTGAATTATTATTTCCCCCTTATCATGTTCTAGCCATCTGGGCTGCTGACAAAGCTGAGTTAGAGAACTTTGGTATCTGATTAATTTCTTTCGGTCCTATGGGTATTATTCCATAAATTATTTTAGTGCCTTAAATGGTCTGCTAAGATCCTAACAAAGTCAGGAGAGTTTCAAAGTTCCTCTGCTTTTCAGCCTTAGGGAGTAGGTGAGATATGAGGAAAACTTGGTGCTCTCTTTGAGTTTAAGGAACATCCATACAAAAAAGTGACAAGTTACTTAACTATTCTGGGCCTCCATTTCCTATCTGTAAAATAGGGAGATTGGACCAGATACCCTTTATAATCCCTTCCAGCTATGATGCTACAATATTGTGCTCAAACAGATATTTAAGCTTAGTTCTCTTTTGAACCAAAACAATTGTCTTTTTGCTTCGGTGGGAAAGCCATTGAGACTACCTCTGAAGACATTTTTTCCTAAACAATCCATTTGTACCAAATTATGGTCTTTTAAAACTTTTTTTTTAGTTTGCATTAATGTTTTGTTTTTACATTACCTACATTTTGCCATCACATCTTGCCCTCTGCTCTAAAGAACTACCTTATATAATAAATAATTTAAAAAATTAAAGAAAAAATTCAGCCAAATTTACCCATGTCATGAAATGTTTCACATCTGTGGTCTCTCAATTCAGCCAAGAAGCAAAAGGAGTATGTTCACATCTCTTTTTGGGGATCAAACTTGATCATTATAATTTCATAGCATTCAGTTTGGGTCTTCTTTTTTTCCCCCATTGTTATAGTAATTGTACACATTATTTTCCTGGTTTTGCATACTTCATTTTGCATCAGTATATATATTTGCATCTATATATATATATATATGTATATATATACATATATATAGATCTCCCCATGCTTCTCTGTATTTATCATATTCATCATTTCTTAGTGCTTAGCACCCTGCTAGACAGTAGGTGCTTAATAAATGCATATTGATTTGTTGATTTTCATATGTGAAAGTAAAGAGAATAGTCTTGGAACTGTTTGCATATCAGATATTGATGAAGGACCAGGGTGATGAGGATTTTATTCAGCATGGTACATTGGAAAGATCATCGATTTTGGAATCAGAGAACCTGGGTTCAGATCCTGTCTCTGGCATTTATTATTTATATGTCTTTGAGCAAGTCTTTACCTCTCTGGGACTCAATTTATTCATCTGTAAAACGATGTGGCTTGACTATGTGACTTCTAAGGTTTCTTCCAGTTCTCAATGGATTGGGGCCAGTCATTGTAGCTAGAATGCACCTACTGAATTAATGCATTTCTTGTCCTACCCCCTTCATCTTCTGTGATTCGGACAGTCAGCCGCAGGGATACAGTTACAGTTCTCTGCATGTGCATCAAATGCCATACTCATAAGACTATTAATGAGGTGAATCTGCTCAGGGTGCTAATTGTTAATCAAATCATTCTCTGGGTGTTTTGAATGAACAGGACTTAAAATGAACCATTATCAGGATTCTGAGATTCCCATTCAAAACAGTTGTCACTGGATTTTTTTTAACCATATTTTAGAAAATGATTCTTTTAGTGCAAAATTCAGCTTGATACTTGTAAGTGAAGTCCATTATAATGAGAGTTGTTATTATTATTCGATATTTTGAAAATCAATCGTAAATTGACCATCCTAGAGTTCCAAATGAGGGCTCCCACGAAGAGAAAGAACATCTCATTTTTTTAAAAAAAAATTTTGTGGCCAAGAATTCAGAAAATACTGAGATCTGAAATTTTAAAGCAAATTTCACAGTAACTTCTTTGCTATTGGGAAAGAATCTCCTTTCTTTGCCTTTTCTCCTCTTTTCTCTTTTTTTTCTCCTTTCCCTTATTAAGTGTTCCTTGTCTTAAAAAGGCATTAAAGGATTTTTCAGAAATGCTAGTTTAAAAATAAAAAGTAATCCATTTAATTTTTTTTTTTGAAGCACTGGTTCTCTTTTCCCACCATGTCAGCTAGTGGGAAAACACATATTTCCCAATATTTTCCCCTCATTCGACCTTCACAAACATCGTATAAAAGAATACATTCTCATGAATCTATGAATTTTTCCCAACAGTACACTCTGAAAAGTCACTAATTACCCCAGAGAAGAAACTAGCAACCGGCTGTCCAGAATTTTAATGGAGTCTCATTAACTTTGCCTGAGGAAGTCTGAGTTATAATCCATTAGTTCTCATCATTATTAATACAATGTCTTGAGAACCAAGCAGTGAACAACATTTATTGAGATTCTGCTTTGTGAGGAGCAATATGGTAGTGGATATAAAAATGAAAGAAATTATTCCTAACCTTACATAGCTTATAGTCTTCTTACAAGAAAGTGGAAAACTCATTGCCTAGTTGAATTCTGGACACAGGTATTAGTCACTGGCTTTGAAGAGGTCAGGGAACTATATGTTTTTAGGGGTGCTCAAGACCTCAAAATTCCAGCATGCTGGGTCCTGCTTGAAAGAATTCTACTCAAGCCTTCTCACAGCCAAAGAGAGACAGAGTTTATTACAGGTTTGCCATAATGGGTTGTCCTTAAGAAATCTCACCCTTTGTGACGCCCGTTTTCACAAGTGGGCCGGATTCCATCTGAACACCTTCATGGAGGCAAGATGAAACTTATATACACAAAGATTGTGGGAGGGATCTAGGGTGGTCCTGGGGTGATGGGAAGAGGGGTTTAGGAAGGGTCTTGAGGAGGAGTCTAAGGAGGAGCTTGATGGGACTGGGATGAGGTCAGACCCCAGGAACCAAGGGAATGAGATTAAGGGTGGAAAGTAGCTGGAGGCTACCTGGAGATAAAGGACAATGTAGGGCTAGGCGAGTTTAAGGGTAACAGATTTGGGCTTAGACACTTTGATAGGATCAAGGATGGAAACTAGCCAGACAGTGGAGGGCTAGGCTAGGTTAGAGTAACCTAGCCTAAAGATTTGGGCCTAGTAATAATGAAAGGCTTATGGCCTCAGGCAAAACACCTCATCTAGTGGGAAGATTCAAGGGGCCCCCCACAGTCTAAACCTCATCAGCTTCTGGTGTTCTTTCACTCATGAAATACTCTTCTGTACTAGGACACAGAAATCAAATGTACGTCTCAATTCACAACAACCGCAAAATGAAGCATTTTAAAGGTGCTTATTATGTGCCAAGGAACTGTGCGGGGTGGTGAGGAGACAAAAAATGGCAAAAACCTTGCCTTCTCTCAGGGAGCTGTACTGTACTGGAGGAGACAACACTCCAACAACCATGTACAAGCAAGAAAACACAGGATAAATTGGCGATAATCTCAGAGGGAAGATATCAGCATTAAGAGATACCAGAGAGCTGAGGATGAGTAAAAAGGCTCATTAGGAGTACTGAGGATCATAAGGAACAGAGGTTGTCATGGAACAGAAGGACCAACAGCACAGGCTTTTAAAGGAGCTGTGTTAGAGCCAAAGGAATGTCAAAAAGAGAGCAGAACAGAAACAGCTGCTTGGAATGGAGAAGATGATAGCAGTGGCTGACAGAATGAAAGCGGAACACTGGGTTGTTTTTTTTTTCTCTGTAAAGGAGAATTATCTTTAGACAGGGGGACCCAAATGCAAGCTAATTCAAGGAATGGTCAGAGAGATCCTACCCAGCTTCACTGAGGTCATCAAAGGATCACAGTATCACAGCATTTCAGAGAAATGCTCAACAGCCTTCTAACCCATATCCAGTCACACTGAGTGGATATCCAACCTCTTCTTCATGAGCACTGTCTCCTGAAGTAGTTCATTCTATTTTTAGATAGCTTCAATTTTCTTGAAATTTTTCCTAATATAAAACTGATGTAATAACCAATTAATGGGGGGAGAGGGGGAAGAGGTAATCCAGGTTTCTTTCCTTTCTTTTCTATGTCCTCTTTGGAAGTCCAGCCTCTCAAAAGCATTTCTGACCCTGCCTAAAGAATTCACCACAACCAGACCATCTTATCTGGGTAGAATTCTTACCCCACAGTTGTTCTTGGTTGGGTAGAGGATAGATCCTTTTGTATAGATTGCCTGAGGTGGGAGTGGTCTGGCTTGAGATGAGTCTCTCATGATCATGTGTACAATTGGAGTAGGCCCACCTCATTATAATATTCATTCTCTCATTAATTGTCAGAGTTGATTTCTCTCTGTTGTTCCATCCCACTTTTCCAAGGAGATAGAAGCCTTGAAGGTTCTCCGTGATTTGTTTTTGGTCCCTGAGAGTCCCATTGACCTCTTTTATTAATTATTTGTTAACCAAAATTAATAAAATGATCGCTAATTGGCCAGAAATTATGTCTCCTATGTCTTTTCGCAAGTCACAAAACCAAATTTGCCTCTTTGAAATTTCTACTCATTGCTTTTAGTCTTGCTCTCTAGAATGAAACAGAATTTTAATTCTTCCAAGTTATTGTTATTCAGTAATTTCAGTTGTCTGACTCTTCATTCGGGGTTTTCCAGCTCGCTTTACAGATAAGGTAAGTGACTTACCCAGGGTCACACAACTAGTTAGTGCCTGAGGACAGATTTAAACTAAGGAAGATGAGTCTTCCCGACTCCTGACCTGGCTCTTAGCAGCCCAAAGTTACAGCCTTTTATATACTTGAAGATACCTTTCATGTCTCTTCTGAGTCATTTCCAGGATAAGGACCCCCAATTGTTTCAACCAATCAGCCATGCACATATGGCTGTTTACTCTCCGTTTTGACTTTTACTGGATGTTCTCAATGCCCTTCCAAAAATGTGGTTCTAAAACTGAATGCAATATGTTAGATGTGGTCTGACAAAAGGTCAGAGAACAGAAAGACAATCTCCTGCTTATTCCTAAGAGATAACTTCTCTTAATGCAGCCCAAGGTTAAAATAGCCGCTAAACACACTCTTCCAGTCCACTGAAACTCTCAACTCTTTTTCTAGTTGCTGCCTAATCATGTCTCTCTTATCTTGACTTATGAATTAATTGTTTTAATTGTTTAAATTTAAAACTTTGACTTCATATTAAATTTTATGTTGTTAGTTTTAGCACAGTATTCTGGTCTTGGGAATTTTCCATCCCTCCATGCTTGACTTCATCTGTAGAAATTTTGGTTGAGGAGATCCTACCTATCCTCTGAACCTTGGAAATTTGCTTTTCCAGAGTTTAAAGTTCATGTCAGACTCTGTCTAACTTTTTTAACCTTTGCTTTCAGAAGTTCTAAGGGCTCATCATATTACCCTTCATCTCCAACTCAGCAATGAATTTTTCTCACTGTTAAAAATCCTGTCAGGAAAAGAAATATTCCTTTTGTTCTTACATCTCTTGAAAGATCAAATGATCATTAAAGCAAGTTAAGAAATTAACTAGCTTTTTTTTGTTTTTTGGCAGAAAGAGAGCTCTAGAATACACAAGTTTAATTAAAGACTGTTATCACTGCCACTGTATGTTGTGTCTCTGTGTCAGGCTTTTGAACTGTTTCTCCAACTCCTTTATAAACTAGTTCCTTTTTCTAAGGTGTCTGTAGTATACTTTGATGGTATCATTGCTTATTTTCTACCTCTATTGATCTCTACCCAAATACTCTCCACCATATTCTACTGCTCTGGTTCCATAGTCAAATTTGCCTCCTTGGTTTAAGAACTCTAGCGTATACATCTTGTTTGCTGCCTATATTTTGGGCAATTATTTATAGATATTTGAGGCCATGGGGTTTTATGGGCTTCTTTCTTGGACTGTGTCTTCTCCAAATTTCTATATATTAATTGTTAGCCTTCCAATGCCATTCTTATGGTATCTTGCTTGGTGGATATACATGGATAGTTTTCTCCCTATCCTTTCCCTTAAGGTTTAAATTCCTTGAGATTATATTTTCAAGGTTCCAGACAAAGACTTCTTTACTAGCCCTTGTTAGGTATGCTTCATCGAACTTGGGCAGGAGGAACATACCATTTCTATATTTTAAGTTGTGGTCCAGAAATCCTAATCCCATTCCCAGAAAACCCATTTTCTTAAGCAGTTATATTTATAACTCAACCAAGTAACCCAGCATAAGTGGTGATTGTTGAAAAATCATGGAAAATGGGAGGGATGCCACAGAACTGGAGATGGATAATTGTGCCCATTTGAGAAAAAAATGGTGGAATCTTCAGACTATTGACTTATGAATTTGACTTTGAAAGGGGGGAAAATTCTAAAATAAGTTATTAAAAGGATATTTTGCTGGCATTTAGAAGAGGAAATGGTGATCACTTCGGATAGCTTATCTTCATGAAGAACAGATGATACAAAATTAACTCCATTCTTTTTTAAAAATTGTTACTGACTGATAAATTAGGAGAATGTTATAGATATAATACCATAAATTAATTTAGATTTCTATGAAGCTTTTGGTAAAATTTCTCAAATTATCCTTGTTATAGAGAAATGTGGGTTAGTGTATTACAGAATTAGTTAAATTGGGAAAGAGTTGAATTATTGAAGCCAAAGGGTACTGAGTTAATATTAAAATGTAGTAGAGTCTCTGGTAGAGTGCCTCAGAGATGTCTTGCTGGCCCTGTGAGATTTAATTTTTTTTTTTTATTTTTTGCAGGGGAGAAGGGAGGGCAGTTATAAGTGTGTCAAGTGTCTGAGGCTGGATTTGAACTCAGGTCCTCCTGACTCCAGGGCCGGTGCTCTACTCACTGTGCCACTTAGCTGCCGCAAGATTTAATTTTTAATCATTGACCAGGCCAGAGGTGAGGAACCTGCGGCCTCGAGGCCACACGTGGCCCTCTTGGTCCTCAAGTGTCGTCCTTTGACTGAATCCAAACTTCACAGAATAAATCCCCTTAATAAAAGAATTTGTTCTATAAAACTTGGACTCAGTCAAAAAGCTGCATGTGCCACATGTGGCCTCGAAGCCACAGGTTCCCTACCCCTGGACTCGGATAAAGATATAAATAACATGTTTATCAGGCTGACTCTAATAGAATGCAGTATAACATGGATAAATCCGACTTCTTTTTACATTTGTATTCAAACATGGTACAAAAGTCCATGGTACTTTTTCAAAATTTCAAAAGTGCAACATGGTAGATTTGTGGTTGAACGATAATTTTTGGGAACAGGGTCTGGTGGTTTTAATGCATTGCAGACTCAGCCTGAATCAGCAACATTACACGGATTCAAAAACAGATCAACCATCTTAAACAGCATCTAGAACAAGAAAGGTAGTATTCCTGCTGCATTTTGCCCCAGTCAGACTGCGTCTGTAAAAGTGGGTTCCCTTACAGGTGCCCCGTTTCGGGAAGGACATTGCTATGCTAGAGTTTATAAAGGAGAGTGAGCAGGCAGTGAACAAGGAAGAGGGATCTGATAATAAGATAATCAACTGTTATCATACGATGATGTTTTTATCTTAAGGGAGATATAGCAGTCTTCAAATCTCTAAAAGGATATATAATATAAAAGAGGGATTGGATTTGCTCTGGAGGCCCTATTGTTGTTGTGTTTGACTCTTTGTGACCCCCTTGGGTTTTTCTTGACAAAGCATTACATCTATAACATTTCCTTCTACAGCTCATTTTACAGATGAGGAAATTGAGGCAAGCAGGGTTAGGTGACTTACCCAAGGTTGCATAACTAATGTCTGAGACTGGATTTGAACTCCGGTCTTCCTAACTCTAGGCTTGGCACTCTATCCGCTTGCCATTTAGTTTCCCCTTAGAGCACAGCTAAGAATAATGGGTGGCAAAGGAGGAAAATTTTGACTTGATATAAAGAAAACTTCCTTACAATTAGAGATATCTCATGTTGGAGTAATCTGCTTCCAGAAACAGTGGACTTCCCTTATCAAACGAGAGACTAGATGACCACTTGTTTTGGCTGTTGAAGAGGAGGTTCCTCTATGCTACAAGATAGTCTAGTCTGTTTCTGAGATCCCTTCCAACTCATAGAGTCCTTGACTCTCTGAGTATTTTAGGACAACCCAAAGCCACAGACCCATAAATAAACAATTAAACAAAGATTGCAGCAAATATGAATTGAGACCTGCTTCCTGCAATTTTGTGGCATCTATGGTAAACTTAAGTGCTTCTGCTCTTGCTTAAACTACACTTCAGCATCCAACATGCTAAAGGGAGAGCCTGTACCAAATTAAATCTGTAGACATTATGAGCATGGGCCTGGCTAGCTGCTTAGCTTTTCTGAGTTTAAAGTTTTCACCTACTATTTCCACCAGTGGAGCAGAAAAACATCTGTTGGTGAGCCTTAACTCAGATGTTTCAGACTTTCTTTGGTGTATGAGATGATGACCTCTATTGTAACTTATTTTCAAATTCTCTCTCTCTGTCTGTCTGTCTATCTGTCTAGTTAAGACACAGCTCTTAGCCACCTCTACCAGTTGCCTTCTAAGTTAACTATAAGATCCCTGAGGGGAGGGGCTATATCTTATCCTTTTCTTGCTTTGTTTGCCTGTGGGCTATGTATATATACATTTAGACAACCCACATGGACATAGAGAGCTTGTGTGAGCACACATATCTTACATATAAAATGAGTGTTGCATTACGCGGTCTGTAAGGTACCTTCAACTTCTAAATCTATGATCTTGTTTTCATAAAAAGGGAAGTGAATGGATTCTGTAAACTATAGACCGGTAAACTTTACTTTGATTTCTGGTAAATTCCTATAATATATCATTAAAGTGATGGTTAGTGAACCTTTTACGAAAGAAAGTGGGGCTCATATATAGTCATCACAGCCTCCTTGAGAATAGGTCATGCTAGACTAACCTCGTTTCCTTTGTTGACAAGGTCAAGAGACTGGTAGGTGGTGGAAATGTTGCAAGTATTTACCTAAATTTCAGTAAATCATTTGGCAAAGTCTTACATGCTCTGTTGTGGAGAAGATGGAGAGATATAGACTAAACAATAGTACAGTAAGGTAGATTCAGAACTAGTTGGATGGCTGCTACCAGCAATATAGCCCTTAGTGATCCGATGTCAGTTTCAGAGCTGGTCTCTAGTAGAGGGCTCCAAAAATTTGTACTTGGTTCTATGCCGTTTAACATTTTTGCCAACAGCCTAGATGAAGTTATAGAAGTTATTGGCATCCAATTTGCAGAATTCACGTCCCTATTTTTTGGGGAAATTAATCCAATCAGTTTTGTCTTATTCTTGAGTTTAGAAAAGAATATTCACAAGTACTAGACGGGGAGGAATGGCCACATTGCAGCTTGTGTGTAAATGGTTTGGAGGTTTTAGTGAACTGAAAGTTCGGGATGAGATAGCTTTCAGTTGATATGGCAACCAAAAACAAGCTAATGTGATCAAAGGTTGTAATAAGAGATGCAGATTATCTGGAACTAGAAAGATGCTTATCGTTGTATTCTTACTTGGCAAGAGATGAGTTTTGGGCCTATTTTAGTTATAGTTGCACAGCCAGGAAAAGGAAAGACCTTGAGATCATGCCTTATGAGCATCTGTTGAACTCACTGGTCATATACATTTATCCTAGAGAAGAGAAGTCTCAGGGCTGTCATGTGGCGGTAGAATTGGATTTTTTTCTGCTTTATTCCTGAAAGGCAAAAGGATGAGCAGCGGTGGAAATTGCCAAGAAGCAAATTTAGATTTGATATACGAAAAAAAAAAACCTTCCTAACAATTGTCCTATAGTGAAATGAGCTTTTCCTAGAGGCCATTGAATCAGAAGACCATAGTCCCAAAGGTAGGGGGGACCTCAGAGGTCCCATTTCTTCATTTTCCAAGTGAGGAACCCAAAGTCATGATCTCCTTCTCCCTGGAGGCCTTTAAGTAAAGGTTGAATGACCTTTTATTGAGAATATTGTGGGGGAAATTCTTGTCCAGGAATGGGATGGTCTTGATGGCCACTGAGGTGTATCTTCCAATTCTGAGATTCTGTGAGTCCATAGGACCTTGTTCAAGGACACGTTGGGCTAGATGGCCTCTGGTGTTTTCCCTAACTCTGGCTCTCTCTGATAATGTGCTCTTCCAAAGTCTTCATCTATGACTCTAAGCTGAGTAATATACCAAAGCACAGGGTTGAAGTTGGGGGTGGGGCAGATCTTTACATTGTAGTCTTCAGATGGCCCACTACCAAAACCACCCCACCCCCAACAATCATGTTTTTAGGGGCTGGGGAAATCTGCGATATGAGGAGCCCCCTTAGTATGGAAAGTCCCTCCAACGATACAAGTAGATATAGTCTTAGTGCCCAAGGCACGCAGGAATTAAGTGACTTGCCCAGTTTATTTGGCAATAATATGTCAGAGCTAGAACTTGAACCCAGGTCTCCTTAACCCCAAGGCCTGCTCTCTATCCACCATGACAGATGACCTTTCAGGTATGGGTGTTTAGCATTACCCAACCATAGCCTTGCTGTTGTGCGGAGTGGGGAAAGAGATGGGTTCTGTGCATTTCAATGCTGACCAGTGGATGTCAGTGTTGAGTCACTGATCTCTTGGTCTAACTGTGGCTGTGCAACGTAACACAGTAGGCGAGTTTTCACTCATAAAAGGGGGAAGAAAAGGTTTAAAGATGAAAAATGGGGAGGGTTATGATACACTTCAAAGTATAAACAATGACGGCACACAGCTGAGAGCTAAAGGCATTTTGATTGTCCTGAAGTGATCCTTGTAAACAGAAGAAGTTGACTGGGGGGGATGGGAGGGGTGTCCGATCAAATTTTAATGATAGTTGGAGCTGCCTTTTTAAACTGAATCCCTATCACAACTTCTTCTCAACTAAGAGTCTCTGGGATGAAAATGAATATGTAAAAATTCACTCATCTCTGAGAGGATTTTTTTTTAATCAAAAAAGAGGTTTGAAGTCACTTCCCACAAGGTTCGGGGGATGGTTATTTCATGGGTCTAGAGTTGGAGGGGGCCTCTGGTGCAATCAGATGGAAATCCATCTGGTCCAGCCTCCTCATTTTACTCATGAGGAAACAGAGGTCCAAAGCCACCCAGATGTTGTCAGGAGGGATTTGAACCCAGGTCTTTTGACTCCGCGACCAGTCTTTTGGAGGTATCTTTCATATGCTCCTTTCAAATATAATACCTTTCCAAGGGAAAAAAAAATCATCATAAGCCTTCATTCCTAAATCAGAGCCCAACCTTCGCCTACACCGAGCAAAGTTTTGAAGAAATGAGAACAATTAACCTCAGACAGCCAATTGTGGTTCTTTTCCAAACCAGAACAGACTTAAGAGTGAGAGGCCAAAGCCCTTCCCCCTCTCTGGATTTTACCCATTCAGCCTCTCCTCCGCAGCCCCAGCCACTCACCTCAATTGGCCTCCTTAATTTGGGGGTTTGTTTTTGGAATGAGGGTTTAGGTGCAAATGCAGACCAAATGGAGCATTTATCCAAACCAAATACCTGTGCTCTTTGAGGCTGGATCATGGCTATTATTTCAGTATAACTTATTAAAAGAGGTTTTGGCTGGGGGGCCAGAGGGAGGCTTTAGGGGCACTTGGAAACTTCAGCAGGCAAGGAAAGCTACTGCTTAATTTGCTTTTAACCATCTTTCAAGTTGATTTGTTTATAGTGGTTATATCTTTAGGTACTTAAGCATTTATATCCCAGGGTAGCTAGCGAGGAGACACAGAAGCTATTTGTGTTCATTTAATGCCTGGGGTGGAGGTAGCAATTAGTAACATAAAATTATGCTTAGTGGAGCGCTGCAGTTTTCCTTTTCAGGGTGTGATCTCTACACAAAGCCCCAATAAGCAAACGGCACTAAAAATGGAAGGGGTGGGAGTAGCTGAAATTGGTGCCCTTTGCCATGGATTGATGGACATTTTCTTTGGCACTAAAAAAAAAAAAATCACATTTTCAGTTTCTCTTTTCTACCATACTTTATGTTAACTGAGCTGAGATAATAATAATGATGATAGCTAACTAATATAACATCGCTAATATAATACTTACTATGTGTCAAACACTGTGCTCAGGGCTTTACAATTATTATATCATTCTATCCTCACACCAGTACTGCAAGATAGATGCTATTATCACCCCCATTTTACAATTGAGGAAACTGAGGCAAACAGAGGTTAAGTGACTTGCTCAGGGTCACACAGCTAGTAAGTGTCTGAGCTCACATTGGAACTCAGGTCTTTCTTCCTGACACCAGGCCTGGTTCTGTGTGTGTGTGTGTGTGTATGTATATATACACATATGTGTATATATGTGTATGTATATATGTACGTGTGTGTATACGTATACACACACACGCAGGAAGAGATTTTACTTTGCATTTCTTTCCCCACTGTCCTTAGTGGTTGTCTATCTGATTTGGGGCTCAATAATACTTGGGGTAGGAAGAAAAGAAGAAAGGAAGGAAATGAGAACTATTCATGGTTTCCAGAGAAGCAAAAATAATGCACTTTCCAAAAGCAAATGACTTCACATTCCCAATCACTTTTCTTAGATCTAGTGGTGATGAACCAAGCAGGACAGATTCCCTTTCTGTCTCAGGACTTTAGCAGGTCTATTGTCCCCTCTGGGGCTAGATAATTGCTATTAAGACTAAGAAGTGAAGCAGTAAAACATGGTAATCCTAATCTTAACAACAACAAACAACAAAACCAAAACACTGTTTTCCCCTTTCTATCCCCCGACCATTTTTTTCTGCTTCAAAAAACCTTTCTAATTCTCTTTAGTGAAATGGCTTGCCAAACAAAACCACTTCTCCAAGTCTTACTCAGCGACTGCGAAATCATTCAAGTGCTGTACAAGCTCTTTGTATTTCGAGCCCTCTTTACGGGGCCTGACTTTGAAGAAAGACAACGCTGGTCTCAGGATTGACCTGAAGAAGAGGGTGAAAGAGGACTTTGAACTTCAAGGGTACTTCTAAAGAAGCTCATGTTTGCCAACCCAGTGGGTAACAGCATCTAAAGCTACCCCTGAATGACTTCCTCTGAATTGTCCCCGTCTGCCTGGAGAGGGTCCCGGTGAGGATCAGCACACTACAGGAGGATGAAGCACAGCGCCTGTTACAACAATGTTGTGGCTCGTCCTACCCAGGTGGTGTTGTCAGGGTGTGCCAAAGTGACTCCGACTAGCCTTAATGGGTACCTCTTAAGCACTTAGAGAAGGCTCTAGTGAAGGACTCGTCAGAGAATGGTGGTAAATGGCTGAACAAGTTGTGGCATGTGGTTGTAATGGGATATTATTGTGCTATAAGCAATGACAAGCAGGATGATTTCAGAAAAAACTGGGAAGACTTGCATGAACAGATACAAAGCAAAGACAGCAGAACCAGGAGAACATAGTACACAGTAACAACAATATTATATGATGAAGAATTGTGAATGGCTTAGCTGTTCTCAGCAATACAGTGATCCAAGACAATCTCAGAGGACTCATGATGAAAAATGCTATCCAGAGGAAGAACTGATATTATGTGAATATATACTGAAGCATGCTCTTTCTTTCTCTTTCCTTCCTTCTTTCTTTCTTTCTTTTTCCTTTCTTTCTTTTCCTTTCTTTCTTTCTCTTTCTTTCTTTCTTTCTTTCTTTCTTTCTTTCTTTCTTTGTTTCTTTCTTTCTTCCTTCCTTCCTTCCTTCCTTCCTTCCTTCCTTCCTTTCTTTCTTCCTTCCTTCCTTCCTTCCTTCCTTCCTTCCTTCCTTCCTTCCTTCCTTCCTTCCTTCCTTCCTTCCTTCCTTCCTTCCTTCCTTTTTTCCTCCCTCCTCCCTTCCTCCTTCCTTCTTTTCTTCCTTCCTATCTCCTTGCACAAGATGACTAATAGGGAAATGTTCTACATGATTGCATATACATAACCTCTATCATACTGCTTACTATCTTAGGGAGAGGAGGGAGGGATAGAATTTGGAACTCAGGACTTTTAAAAAATGTTCAAATTGCTTTTACATGTAATTGGGAAAAAATAAAATATTTAAAAAATATAATGGCAAGTCTTTTGGGGTCCCTCAATTGGGTCCTTTAGTCCTACCATCTGCTCTTAAGGTAGGGGTTCTTAACCAATTTTGTGTCAAGTACCTCTTTGACAGTTGGGTAAAGTCTATGAACCCTTTCTCTGAAATACATTTTTAAGTGCAAAAAAGAAAATCCATATGAATTATACATAAATTCTTTTGTTCTGTCATTTTTCAGTCATGTCAGACTCTTCATGACCCCATTTGGGGTTTTCTTGGCAAAGATACAGGAGTGGTTTCCCATTTCCTCCTCCAGCTCATTTTACAGATGAAGAAACTGAAGCAAACAGGGTTAAGTGACTTCTTCAGGGTCACACAGCTAGTAAGTGTCTGAGGAAGGATTTGAATGAGTCTTCCAGATGCCTGCCCTGGTCCTCTACCCACTGTGCCACCTAGCTGCCCCTGTATCTAAATATAGTTACCAAAATATAGATTTAAAAACCCAAGGTTCATGGATCCCAAGTCAACAGTTACTACATCGGGAATGGATGAAGTTTCTTGACAGCTATCAAATGCAGAATTTGGCTTCACCTGAGGGCTTGCCTCCCTTGAGGTTCTTCAGACGAGGGGCAGAGGCTCCTACCAACCTGTTGTGTTTCTGGGAAGGAGCAAGACAAGGCTCTCGTGGCTTGAGGATAATAACTGAGTCTGGCCTCAGGGTTCACAGAAGATACCTGAATCCAGTTTCCAGTGACAGAAATACTGTTGAGAACTAGTATTCTGACCTGGGAGCATAGGGACTAGACCTGTAATTTCACAGGTATAGGGAACTCTAGGGTAAGAAAAATCCCTGTACAAATTGTACCTTATAGTCTTATAGAATTGCTTAGAGCGCTGAGTTAGGGGACTTGCTTAAGATCTCATAGCCAGGTGGTGGCACAGGAACAGCTTGAACCCAGCTCTTCTTGGCTTTGAGGCCAACTCTCTTCCAGCCATGCCACACTACATCACATGACCTGAGAGGAAGGTTCTGAATCTTGAAGTGAACTGAGCTCTCTCCTTGAGACACTAGTGAAGAACCAGGGGTGAGGTTCTATGGGTCTGTAGAAGGCAGATGTGGATAATTCACGGGGCTAAGATGGAGTAGGCTGCGGTGGTTCAAAACGGACATATACAAGTTTCTTCACGTAAGGGATGGGTCAAGGACCTATCTAGGGTAGAGAGTTACAGTGAGAAAAATAGAAGCCCAAGAAAATGAGACCTTTATTGATAGGCACTGTTAGAAGGCGGGAGGAGGAGGCAAAGGAATCATCAGATGAGACCAAGAAGGGGAAGTCAGAAAGACAACGGAGGGACCCAAACTAGGTAGTTTCACAGAGAGAATTTCAAGGAACTGTAGTCCAGTGTCCCTATTGCCTCCAAGAGAAATAGCAAAAGCTCTGTTTGACATTCAAAGGCCTTCATAACCGAGCCCTCTCCTATCTTTCCTGGCTTCTTACTCCTTACTTTCACTTATAATGTCTTTCCTAGGTCTCCCACTGCATCCTAGGCCATCGTGGGTTGTCACGATCTATGTCTTACCCCTGGACTCCAGTGACTCTGGAGAAGACAGTGAGGCTGGTGACTTTGCACAGCCCTGCCTCATGTAAATCTAATTTTCTTGCAAGTCAAGACATCACCCTCTTGATGTCACTGGTCCTCTTTGAGAATGAAGGATGAACAACTTTACCACATAGTCGTTGGTCCAGTGACACTGGCCTCCTGGCTGTTCCACCAACGCGACACTCTATCTCTTGGCTCCTGGCATTCTCTCTGACTGTCCCTCATGCCTGGAATGCTGTTTCTCCTACACTCTGACTCCTGACCCCTCTGGCTCTCTTTAAATGCCAACTAAAATCCCACCTCCAACAGGAAGCCTTCTTCAATTGCTCTTAATTAATTATTTCCCATTTATCCCTATATAGCTTGTTTTACATATATTTATTTTACATGTTGTCTTCCCTATTACATCGTAAGCCCCTTGAGGGCAGGGACTATGTTTTGCCTCTTCTTCTAACTCCAGAGCTTAGCCCAGTGCCTGGCACGTATCGTTATCATCATCATCATCATCATCATCATCATCATCATCATCATCATCGTAGGTGCTTAATAAATGTTAATTGATTTGAATTGACTAGACCTCTAAGGTGGGTTTGAAGAGTGTGAGACTGAGGGAAAGGTTATAACTTTGAAATGAAAGCAAAAATAATTCAAACTCATATAGAAGTAGAAAATTTCTACACATAGAATGACCATGTATTTGCCTGTTGTCTATAACGGATGACCCCATGCTTAACCAGTTGATCTAGGACATGGGGAAAGGACCAAGAGGAAGTTGAGGAGGGGAGGAAGGAGGAGAAGGGAATCATTTCTTCTCACTTCAATGACATCCCTAAGGCGAGCAGAGTGACTGAAGGAGTAAGCGTAGAGAGCTGCCAGGGGAATGAGCAGAGTGAGATGCTTGTTTCTTTCTCTTTATAATGGCCTTAAAGCACTATGGCTGTGGTGGTGGAAAATTTCAACCCGATGTGTTGTTTGAGTCTCAAATGTTCCTGAAAGTTCTTTGGGTTATAGATTTCTTTCCCTGGGCCAAATTTCCTCTCCAAGTAATAGATAAATTACAAAATGGATGAATTACCTTGTGACCTGCCATATTGTGTGTGTGTGTGTGTGTGTAGGGGACAGTTCCCTTCATGGCTCTCTCCCACTGCTAGAGCAGCCAAGACAGCAATGGATTGACAGCATTCACACAAGGATGCTAAGGAATGCCAGCAAGTAGAGAGATTGTTGGTATGCAATGAGTGGTGGTGAATGAAACTGTCTTTGATGGGGAGAGGACTGATATTACAATGCCTGAAAGAAAGTCAGAGCCGTGTGGGTGCCCAATGGGTTGTTGGGCATAAGACCATCCTGCTTTTGGGAGGAGATTGGGGAGGGCTGGCCATAATAATGATAATAGCTAACATTTATATAGTGCTTTGTGAGGTAAGTGTCATTATTATCTCTGTTTTACAGTGGAGGAAACTGAGGCTGAAGGTAAGGGATTGACCAAGCTAGTAAATGTCTGAGGTGGATTCAGATCTTCCCGAAGCCCAAACTGGGGACTCTATTCACTATGTTGCCTAGCCGCCTCGTGGAAAGTTCAGCATTGCTCCTCAGCCTTGGGCTTCCACCCCTGTAGTGTTAGTGTTAGTCTGGGCCATGCCTCATGCTGATACTGAGGCCATGCATATACCATGTTCTTCAGTGCTGGGAGCTCTGCCTTTGATTTGGAGTCAGAGTCATCACAGAAGGCGAGAGCTGGAAGGGACCTCAGTAACCATATAATTCAACCCATAATCTAACTTACTAATAATAGGTTATTAGTAGCAATTTCAGCCTGCTCAATAAGTGCTCATCCATCCTGTGCTTGAAGATCTCCAAGGAGGGGGTGACTCCCCTGCTCCTTGCATTTGGATCTGAAACCTTTGCTTACTCTCTCCATGACTTTGGGCGAGGTACTTACCTAACTTCTCTGTGCCTTAGTTGGCTCATCTGTAAAATGAAAAAGTTGGACTTAATGTACTATATTTCTGCTTGATATACTAAGAGCTTATGATGTTGTAATGACTTATGGCCCTGCCTAGTACTGCTTAAATGAATCCAGATCAGCTGAGTTTTTTCTCAATTCTCATTTGCAGAGAAGGATGCTCTCGGTGGCAGCAATTCCAGAAAATCCACTGTATATAATAAAACAGAAGTGATGTGTTCACCTTGCATGAACTGGTCATCTTTGTTCTTCTCTATGACTGGCGTCCAGATTGCTTTGAGAAGGGATTTCAGGTCTCAACTGCTTTTCCTTCCTTGCCATCCAATATTGAGACCTTAGGATCCTAGAATTCACAAGGAAACTGGAACAGGAAGGGGCCTGGGAGAGTAACTGGCCAGATTCTCCTCCCTTTGCTTGGCTGGAAACCATGGCCCAGAGAAATTGTGAGTTATCCGTGGTTATACAAGTAATAATTAGGACAGCCAGGTTCAAACCCAGGTCCCCTAAATCCCAATCCAGAGCTCTTACCTCTGCAGACTTTTTCACAGCTAAGTAGCCAGGAGAACCCAAAGGACAAGGCAAGAGCAACGGGAGCTTCATCTGGGAAGTGCTTCACCGTTTCTCTCTGCCAATTGTCACTAACCCTCAGAGTGCTGGGGATAATGTAGAAGAGATTCATTCATTTAGTAGACAAAGGGTTGAACTAGTTGGCTTTTCTAGTTATTTCCAAATTGGACATCCTGGGATTCAAACGAGAATGATGTTCTAAATTAGCAAGTTTAGTTAATTTATTAGTTTAGCTAACTACTACTGTCCCGGGTTAGCAATCAGTCTGTGTTATAGGCATTCTAACAGTCATCACTAAGCACCTATAAGATCGGGACTCTGAATGGGTATAATTGCAGATGTGTTCCTGAATATATGTGTCAATCAATCTTTTTATTAAATGAGTAGAAATGCTAGCTGTGTGACCCAGAGCAGGCCACTTAACCCTGCTGGCGTCAGTTTCTTCATCTGTAAAATGAGCTGGAGAAGGAGATGGCAAACCGCTCCAGCACCTTTGCCAAGAAAACCCCAATCAGGGTCACAAAGAATCAGACACAACAGAAACAACTGAACAGTAACAGAATGAAGCAGCGGTGATAAAGCTCTGGATTCGGAGTTGAAGAATACAGTGGAATCCTGACTGCTGCTTATTAGGTCTGTTTGATGTTGGCCAAATAACTTAACCTCTCTGGGCCTCACATCCTCAGTCTAAAATGAGGAGGGTGGGAGGGAGTGTTTAACTAGAGGACTTCAAGGGTCCTTCCAATTCCACATCTATGATTCCGTACAGTAATATGGTAAGTTCATCAGAGAGGCTGGCTTCACAAAGGAATCACATGGTGAATGCTTTTGCAAAAGTAGACGATCGCTCTCTGATTCATCTTTTGTGTAAGTTGAGATTTTTCATATGTTAGATTTGTTTAAAATGAGGCACAGCTGTGCTGGGTGGTTGGTACCAGGCTGCTCTATCCACAGGTGAATGGCTCTTTATTTTTGGGACAGGTTAAATAGGATCCTTAAGCTTAGCTCACATGGCAGCAGGACCACAAAAAAGACCCCAGCAATCTTAACTCCTAATAAGGCTCGCCCCCTCATTCCAAGATCATGCTTCTTTCCCTTCCTCTGAAATAATAAAGCTATGCCCATACGTTGAAGTGACCTGTTGACATGTACAACCTTGGCAGAGAGCTTCAAGACACCAACTACCCTTATGCAAAATTTCATGGAAGACAGACAACCTTCTGGATGCTGTTGACACATCGTGACGAGGCTCTGTCTGTTTGGCAATACAACCACACTCCAGATGTATGTTTTCCAAAATTAAAACCATTTATTTACAGACATACAAAGGAAAAATAAACCTCGATCCGCCTCAGACTACACAGTAGCCGCTATGTTCTTTTATAGAACGCAGACCCACCAGCGTTTGTAGCTGGGGATTGTTTGAGTTTGTGGCAAACTTCCCATCCTCGAGGTGTGCGAGTATGGAAACAGGCCAGGGAAGAATTCTGCTTGTTCCTCTTCACTATTTCCACACTGCTCTGTCTCAATCCTAACGAATTAAGTTGGAAAAAGTCTTCACTCATGTACATTGAAGTTAAGAAGAGTGACCTTACCCAAGGATACTTCCCATTCCCATGGGAAATATTTTCTCCTGTCTCATGTGAAAAATCTGAAAAACCTAGCTAGCTTAGGGTTCACCGAGCTGTTTTTCTTTTAGGAATTCTTTCTTTCATATAACATTTTCCCCCCTATCTTAACTGCCTGAAAAGCAATAGAGTTTCCTCATTACCTTTTGTCACTCCAAGAAGTTAGACACATGCTACTGCTTTTCTGTGGTTCGGTGCTCAATACCAGGCATGCAGAGTCAAGGCAGGGGGGAGAAGGGGGTGGAGATGAAAGCTGCATCTATGCAGGACATGTGTCTAACAGTGATTTCTCCTCTTAAATGCTGTGAAGCATTTGGAAGAATGAAAGATGATCTTCAAAAGAAAAACAAAGAAGAAGGAGAATCTGAAGAAGCAGAGGGCATAACGAACGACCTGTGTTTCTAAGTTGGAGGAATAGAAGGACCTGACACAGAAAAAGAAGGTCAGAAGGACCAGGAACCTTCAGGGGTATAAAACAGAGATGAGAGGAGAGAGAGAGAGAGAGAGAGAGAGAGAGAGGAAGAGAGAGAGAGAGAGAGAGAGAGAGAGAGAGAGACAAGAGAAAGAGAGAGAGAGACAGAGAGAGAGAGAGAAAATGTGTGTGTGTGTGCGCGTGCATGTGTGTGCGTGTGTGTGTGTGTGTGTGTTGTTTCCTAATAAGAGGCAGAGTTGGGCTCCCAGAAGCAGTTTTTCTTGCTCCAAGGCAGAGTTCTCCAATACTGTGGGCCTTGTTTTGCCTTCTACCCCAGAGGGCAGATATAAAGGGATGGGGGAGGTGAAGGTAAAAGGGTGGCACAAAACCATGGCCAAAATCATTGGCTATAGATTGCCTTTTTTCAATGTAAACCTCATCAAAATCAGTCTCCAAAGGAAGCAAATACAGCACAACGATTATTTAATAAGATATGTGAGAATGTCATCAGATTTGAGCCAGTGCTTCTCAGTTCTCAGAGGCTGACACTGGAGTCTTTTGACACTGTTAATGTCATTTGGCTTAAACTCATGACACCGATGAGTTGTGTCATGGAGCTGCTTGCTGCATTTTGAAGTGTGGAAACAGTGTGGAATAATTTTTGTGTGAAAGCTAAAAGAAGTACCTGCTATATGGAGGCAGCCAGGTGGTGCAGGGGATAGTGCAATAAACCTGGAGTCTGGAAGATTTGAGATCAAAGCCAGCCTGACACTTACTAGCTGCATGACCACGGGGGAGTCACCTAATCTCTGTCAGCCTGTTTCTTCTTTTGTAGAATGGGGATGATAACAGCACTTGCCTCCCAGGGTGGTTGTGAAGATAAAATGAGATATTTGTAAAGTGCTTTGCACACCTTAAAGTGCTATCTATATAAATGCTAGCTACTATTCTTCAGTATCAACTGAAAGGGCATTTTGATAAGTCCAACAAAACAAACTGATGTACAGAAAAGTCTCTAACCTAAAGAAAAAAGTCTCAACAAATATAGATAATTGCTTGGCATTTTCAACAATCAAATTAAAATTTAATTTTCTCAAATTTAGTATGGTCTTTTAAAAAAGATTCATTCTCGACAGATAAATACATAATTGATTGTAGAGCTTTAAAGAAAAAATTCATTGGAACACACAAAACCTATTATAAGCAAAGATGATAGAGATAGCCGGAAACACAAAGTAAAAAGCCTAAATCCAATTTTTAAAAATGATCCATTGTATTTATCATCAAGGTTTACAAACACTATTATTGATTTGAGAGGAAAGACCATTGTCTCTTTTTGCTTTATATCAATGATTTTAATCAAATATAGCATAAAAACAAATACATTAAAGAGATATCTTGAAAATGTATGTGTAGACTATGTTGGCAAAACAATAGAATTTTTCCGGGGAAAATTAAATGCTTTTAATAATAAAGAACAAATTTTAAAAAGAATATCTAGCATATATGGGATTGCTTATATTGTATAAGGCTACTTATGGAATTCCTAAATACAAAAATGGCCTCATTTGACAGTTAAAACATTTATTCTTCCTACAGCTATTGTAGATACCTGCAGACATGGTAAAAATGATAATTGAAAAAAAATTTGCGAAAGCAGATTTTATTAAATGGTTAGGTTTGCAGATAGTCTGGTGAGAAGACATATACATATATGTGACTTTGCTATCAATTATTTAAGAAATTGAAATCTTCCTATTTTGCATTGCAAGTGAATGAAACAAGGGATCCAGCTAAAGATGCTCATTTGTTTATGTATAGATGAACATCTATCTGCAATGTGTTGTTGAAACTAATTGTAAAGAAGATTCGGTACTTTGTAGACTTATCTATGGCAAAGCCACATTGAGACAAAATTTCAATGCATTTTATAACAAAAATTATATAATGTGGTAGAATTCTTTTGGAATCTCTCTAATTGGTCTCAATTGATATGAAGAAGAAGCGCAAGTCTCCAAGTTCTGGTTAAAAATGTGGCCCTCTCATGCAATTTTAGACATATTATATGTCTAACAGACGATCACTTGTATTGAGACATTTAAGTGAGGAACTTTATATGGTTTTAAAAAATGGTTCCAAGAATAATCAGCTTTTAAATTAAAAATTTTTAAATTTAAATTGAGTTTAAATTTTAAATTAAATTGTTAAAAAGAATGTCCTTTGCAAAATTATGTGGCAACATGTCTATAGAGCAGAGCATAGGGCACTTCTCTAACTATTACAGTGAAATACTCTGGCTTTCCTATGCTAACATATTTTGAAGAATTTTTGAGCTAAAATACGACAGGACTAATAATTCACGGGCAACCATATCTGAGAAGATAGCCAGTAATAAAACTCAAAGCCTCAGATATTTCTATACTAATATGCAAAATGTGGATGACAAGCAGAATAAAACAGAGTTCCCAGTGCAAGGAAGCGTTTGTAGGTCATACTTATTTGCGATGTGAACCATGACTGGAATTTGGTTCCAGGAAGGTAAATTTTGTTCAGAAAAGGATAGATGAGGATAATAAATGGGAGCTGCCTAGAGAGACACTCATGTTCTGCTTCCTAACTTTTGTGTTTCTCAATACTGCCAGCCCTACTGCATGTGATTTCTGGGCCGCTGTCTTTGATCTCTGAAAGGTCTTAGAGAATGGGAGAGGTGCCATGTCATGTATGGGACCAGACAAAGGTATGGGTCACGATTTTCAAAAAATGGCAGACAGGGGAACTGTATTGCTTTAGACAACTGAGATTGGCTTCTGTTCCTGGTAAAATTCTATGACACATCATTAAATGGCTGATTTTTGAATCCTTTAGAAGAGAGGCAGTGATTAAGAACCAACACAGTGATATCATGAACATGTCATCCCAGAATAGTCACATTTCCATTGTGACAGGGTATTTGGATCATGACATCAGGATGTAGTGAATAAAACCCCCCAAAGACATAGTTTCCAGGTAATTAACAATTTATTAATTAGGCTAGCTAATAATCAATACATGGTCAGTGGTTTCTCCCAGTAATCTAAGATACCAAGGAAGCCTCTGAAACACCTTTAGTCGGGTTATGTACCTTTTAATAGGGAACTTCTCTGACAAGTGAAGCTCAGCCCTGATTGGTGGACATTTAATGAAGAGATGGGCTACAAGTCTTCAGCTTCTTCTGAGAATGCGTTTTGATCCTGAGACTCAGCCTCATGGCATTTGCCATGAAGAAACATTCCAGCTGATAGTACAATTCAGTTTATTTGGAACTGCTTGGATGACTAGTCCTAAAGGACAGCCATTAATGATTTTATGTCAGCTTGGAAGAAAGTCTCTTGTTGAATGTCTCAGGGTTTTGCGTTTGGGCCTGTGCAGTTCAACACGTCCTATTAATGACTTAGATGAAAACAAAGATGGAATGAGTACTTGTCAGATATGCAGATGACACAAAGTTTAGACGGAGCGCTAACATGTTGGAGAACAGAGTCCAGGACTCCAAAAGACCTTGACAGTCTAGAATGAAGGGCCAGATTGAATATAATAACATTTAGCAGAGGTAAATGTCAAATTCTATGCTTTGTTTCAAAACGTCAACTTCATGGATATCACATACGAGATGTATGGCTATACAAAGTTTGTATGACAACCATTTGAGGCTTTGCTACTTGAATAGAAGGGAACAGTATATATACATGGCAACCAAGAAAGCTAATTCTAGTTTATACTGCATAATATCCCGAGTATGGGCGGTAGTAACAGCTCTTCTCTGCTCTGATTAGGCCACGTCTAGATCACTGTGCTTGGCTCTGAGAATCACATTTTTTGATCTTAATATTTGTACTACCTGTTTCAGAGGATTATTTTGAGCTAGGGGTGCAGTTGTATAAATCATTGGACCTTGATTCAGGAAGACCTCTATTTCCTCAGTTTCCTCATCTGTAAATTGTGGATAGTAATGGCACCTATCTTCCAGAGTTGTCATGAGGATAAAATGAGATATTTGTAAAATGCTTTGCAAACCTCAAAGTGCTATATGAGTACTAGTTAGTTAATATTGTGGGTACATCTTTTTAGGAAAGATCCTAATGATAGGGTCATGGGACCTGGACCCCTAAAAGGGAAAGACTATGCTACTGCGCTACCATTTCTCTTCAGCTTGACTCACTATGTCTCAGGAAGGGCTGAGGATACCTTCCTTGTTTCTGCTGCTCAGTTCAAATGAGTCTCTGGCACCCTGCTAGCCAGGGCAGCTAGGTGACACAGTGGATAGAGTGCCAGGCCTGGAGTCAGGAAGACTCATCTTCCTGAGTTCAAATCTGGCCCCAGACACTTACTAGCTGTGTGACCCTGGGGAAGTCACTTGCCACAATTTCCCCATCTCTAAAGTGATCTGGAAAAGGAAATGGCCAAGAAAACCTCAAGTGGAATCACCAAGGGTCAGACACGACTGAAACAACTGAACAACCACAGCAAGCCTGCTAATCTATCCACCCCTCTACCAATGCTAGTTGATGGTAGAAGCTGATCATAATTTTCAGCAGGAGGATGGAAGAATGGCTGCCCTCGAGGCCTGACTGGTGCCCCAGCATCACCAACGTGGAGGTAGGGTAGCTGTGCTCAGCTGAGTCAGTGCTATGTCCTTGTTGAGAGCTCTTTCCATACTATTGCTAAGTCAACCTTTTGTTAATTGTTGGATGACTGGAGAGTGTCTCATTTTATTCCATCTCTCAACTTGAAGCCCCAGCACACCCTGAAACAGGGCTGACCTATAATACTTACCTTCACTCTCTACTCTCTACCAACTGCCATTGTACCTGTAGTTACGTGAACATCATTACTCTCTCCCTCATCTCTGGCCCCTAGAAGGAAAAAAAACAACAAATTAAAAAAAAAACTCCAAACACTTGAAATGCTAACAGTTGCTGATTTTAATGGTGATCATTGACGTTGATAAAGAAAGCAATGTCTCCTCGGTGGGTCATCTTTCCTGTGTCAGATTTAGCGGTGAATACAGACTAAGTTAGCGTTTTCCGTTTCATTTGGGTTTTGCCACATGGAATTGGGCCAAGGGAGTAGCAGAACAAGAAAACTCTGACTTTCAGTGTGGAAGGACTATGATTCATCACACCTGCATCAGCAGTCGGGTCTTGACCACAGAGTTGGTCCGACACCTGAAAACCAGAAAACCCCCTTTCTCCTGCTCTGTGAAAAGCTCTTCTGTATCAGTAATGACTGGCTAGGCTCCATTGTTCTCACTACTCACTTTACTTCTCAAATATCAATCCTTTTCCCTTGAAAAATGTTTTTCTTGTAAGGTGTTATTACTATTCTGCCTTGGCCGCTTTTGTTTTCATATTGGACTATGTTTTCCATCAGCTGTCTGCCTCTAGTTCCTAACCAAGCAGACAAAATCAGTTAAGAATGAATAATATAGAACTGAAGTACAAAGCAAAAAGTCCTAGGAAGTCTAGAGAGACCTTCTTATTGGTGTCCCTGAGCTGCAACGACAGAATTCAAAATGGAAGATTTTAGGTCCTCCCTTTTGATGATGATAACAAACACAACAAGAATGATAACTAGCATTTACATAGTGCTTCAAGACTGGCAAAATTCTGTACAAATGGCATCTTATTTTATCCCCACAACAACCCTTGGAGGGAGGTATTATTATCACTGTTTTAGAGATGAAGAAACAACAGTTAAGTGACTTGCCCAGGGTAACACAGCTAGTAAGTATCCTGGGCTGAATTTTGACTCAGGTCTTCCTGGCTCTGGGACCAGTGCTACCTTCACCCCACCATCATATAAGTTTTCTAATTTTTTCCAACATAGATGTTTCACTGAACCCTTTATTTTTCATTTTCTCCTCTCTCCTATTTCAGTTGAAATTCTAATATTCCATCTCTTCTCTCCAGAATTTTCTTCAAAGGACATAGAATCTCTTGTTTCAAAAAAAAGGTGCCTCCAAGATGCTTCTCAGTTAACATATAACTTCACACAGTCAACTCTTATCCTTGAGTTATTTCTTTTCTTGTTCTGTTGCCTTCGAGATCCTAAAAGGGGGTGAATTTTCCAAGGAAAATTAAAAAGGAAAACCCAGAAATTATAGGAGTTTTTCTCTATTCTCTATTCAACAGAAGTTAGTTATCTACTTACTGTATTTATCCTTCTATCAGAGTGTAGAGTGACTATTGCATTAATCAGCAATTCCTGCTTTGTTTCTATGTTGTAGGATCCAGGCTAGAAATCACTCTCTTGTCCACGTGCCCAGAGAGAAAAGACTTGAGTCTCATGGGAAACCAGGCAGGAGATATTGACAAATTTGACTCACCATCCCCTTTCTGTCTTGTGGGAACTTACTCCTATAAGGAATTTATTTTTCTTTTGGCTAGTGACAGAGGGAAAAGCTAAAGAATATTAAAAAAAATGGGTGATTTGGATATGGAGCCTCAGAAATAGTTCACTCAGAATATTTAGTCTGCTGTGTACCCTGTTTGTAAAGATGGAAAAATAAGGTTATTTAATTTCACTATTCCCCCCCCTTCCTATCAATACTCTTTCCCATAGCTCAAAGTTCATTTCTTCCCTAAAGCCTTCCCAGATTAATGTGATATACATAATTCTAGTTATCCCGATCCTCTAATTTTGTTACATATCTTCAAATGCATGGAAAAGCATTTACTAAGCGCTCACTATGTGCTATGCACTGTACTCACTGATGGGGAAAAAAACAGAAAATTGACATAGTCCCTGCCTTTAAAAGCCTACGTTCTGAGGGGAAGAGACAAGAGGTACAGGAGAACGATAGCTGGGGAAAACAGTTTTGTCATAGGGACAGTGATTAGAATCGTGGAGATGGTGATTAGAATAATAGGAAAGTAAATAGATTTTCCCTCTCCAGAGCCAATGGTAGTATTCATTTGCTATAATTGGTTTTAGTCATATGCTTTTTTATTTTTATATCCTATGTATTTTTGGTTATATTGACTCTGTTTACTCCATTAGAGTAGAAGCTTAACCAAGTCAAGTACCAGAAGTCCTGACTTAAAAAAAAACCCCAAAAACCCAAAACCAAAAAAATTCCCCAGGGTGCTAAATACAGAGCTCCCTACATTGTTATCACACAATAAATATCCAGTTCACTTTAATTGAATTCAAAAGTTCAACAGAGATTCATTAAGGTTATATATAAATACTTTGGCCATATAATGAGAAGATAGGACTCATTGGAAAAGACCTTGATTTTGGGGAAAGATTGAAAGCAAAAGGAAAAGGGGGATGGCAGAGGATGAGATGGTTAGATAAAGTAATGGAAACAACAAACATGAATTTGACTTTGAGAGAGAATGGAGGATAAAGGGCCTGGTGTGCTATGGTCCATGGGGTCATGAGGAGTCAGACACCATTGGACAACTGAACAACATTTCAGGTACTATTCTAGGCGATAGGGAGATGGAAACAATTATTAAGTGGTTTCTCTCTTCAAGGAGCTTATATTCTACTTGGGTGGGGTATACAGCATGCACACAAATGAGTCAAAACAAAAGCTATGCAAAATATGAAGGGTAATTTGGAGGTAGAGCAGGTGAAGGCACTGACAAATGGAGGGAATTGCAGAAAACTTCTTCTGACTGCCTTCTGCGGTATTTGTTTCCATTTCGTAGATAAGAACTTGAAACTCATGAAAGTTAGGAAATATGCCTGAAGTTGGAGGATAAAGAAGTGATTGTGAGGAACCTCCCTCTCCTCCTCTACCTTCCTCCTTTATCATATTGACAAAGATGATGGGTTTCAGTTTGTCATTCTCTGTTGGGCTCTCTTCTACACCAAGTATCTGACTCAAACTCCTTTTGGTCATTTTTTAAAATGGAGAGACATGGTGCCATTACTAATTTTTAAAATACTCAATTTCCAGAACTGGGTATCAGATACTGGGGCATGTTGCTTTTAAGGCAGTAAGAACCACATTTGGACCAAGACAGCAGAACATTTCCACAAGAATTTATCTTTTTAAATAAAGAAGATCATGGTAATATTAGAGTGGCTGCTATCTATTATTAGTAACTTGTCATACCATCTGTCTATGGCTGAAATCTTCCATGTGTTCCTGGTTGTGATTGAAACAGCAGAAGCTTGGGTAGTGTAAGAACAAGTTCCAGCTGGGCATGATATTAAAAGCCAGCATCAAAGGCATACTGTGTTCATGGAGATTTTGATGCATCCCAATGTCCCACTGATTCCAACAGAGCATCTGTCTCATCTGGTTACCCGCGTCCTTCCCCCTCCTCCCCCTGCCCTTCCCCAGATGTTTTGGTATCCTGGGTGAGTTGGCTAATTCTAAAGTGTAAGCTTATCAGCTTAGTTGGTGGGGAGGAACACTGACTCAGGTCACTTAGTAAATAACCACTTTGCAAATTTCAACTCATGTGCACTAAATGGCTCCCCAATGACACACATAGAAGAGTTAAAATATCCTCCACTGGGCTCAGTGTGAATGGAGGTTGTGGATCAAACCACCTGGAGTAGCTGGTGCAGGTAGGGCTATGTTGTTCAGTCGTTTCAGTAATGTCTGACTCTATGTGATGCCTTTTGGGGTTTTCTTGGCAGAGGCATTGGAGTGGTTTGCCATTTTCTTCCCTAGCTCATTTTACTTATGAGGAAACTGAGGCAAACAGTTTAAAGTGACTTGCCCAGGGTCACGCAGCTAGTAAGTATCTGAGGCCAGATTTGAACTCCATCCCCTGTGTCACCCAACTGCTCCAAGGTACGGCTATAAACAGTATTAAAAGAGGGAAGGGAAAAGCCTCTCCAATCTCTCCTCCACTAGAGATCTACCTAATTAAAAATGACAAATTCTATATTGGGTGTCAGAGGCCCGCAGAAATTCTTTAGTCAGTGAAGACTGAAATCCATCCATAGATAAACTGAGAGCTGTGAGGGACTCGGAACAGTCTTAAGTGGATGGATGTGTGGCACATGGTGGGTAATTAATGTTTCTTGACTTGATGCTGTTCTTTTCCCCCATCTATATTTTCAGGTTCTCACATGCTTGCCTGAGCAGAAAGATATTTAAATCCAATCTCTTTGGAGGGCTATGGTCTTAGAAGAAGAGTCTATGGAAATTTGCAAAGAAGTATGAGTATTTTTCTTGAAGAAAAATCTTCTTTGGAAAGTCATTTATCACTTACTTTGAGAGGATAGCAGCAATTAGAGGAGTAGGAAAGTAGTACCTCAGTAGACCTAATAACACACATATGTATATGTATATATATATATATGTATATATGTGTGTGTGTGTGTATATATATATTTATATAAAATGTGAGTATGTATATTGCACATGTTAGCCTCTTTTTTAGTATGTTGGCTAGTTTTACAAAACTTTGGAAATCTAGTTGTGTTACCTCTCTTAGAGATGAGAACAGAATTGAAAGGGATGGGAAAAGATCACTTCAATAGACCTTATAACTAAGTTGTGTTAATGTATGTGTGTTGGCTGGTTTTGCTGAGCTTTTTTCTTTATTATAAGGGATAGCTCTCTGGGAAGGGCTAAGAAAGACATACTGTAGGAAATGTACAGGGTGTTCCTAAAGTCTGGATACACAGGCAAAAATGCATATTTTCAAGAAATGAAATGAATGAAATTTTCAACCACATTTTGTTTAATTGGAATATTAACAGATAGCATCTTCAATATGATTTCCATCACTTGTGATGCAAAGGTTGATGCGCTTTGCAAGATTCACATGAACTTGATGCAGTAACTCCACATAGCTGTCAATTTTCCTGTGCGTCCAGACTTTAGGAACACCCTGTAGGTGACATAAAAACAAGACTGCAATAAAATCTATTTTTAAAAGATACACACACAGATATGCTTTTATATGTATATAATTCTGCTGGTTGATGTTGGCATATACACATATAATACATACACACATATGTATAAAATCCCCACTATATTTGACTTTTGTGTGAGAGTACCATATTGCATTTTTCATTATTCATTATGAGTCTCTAAGGGACTGTGAAAAATACTTAGTCTTTAGGGAGCATTGAATTGAAATGAGCATCTTGGGAAAATTCCTTTTTTAATATGTCTTAAAATGAATTCTTGATTATACTAGTAATGTATCTTCACCCTGCATTAGCATAACATTAAACCAAAAGGCAGAGTTGGTTCCAAAGCACTTCAGCTGACAGTTTTATTAACACCTCATAACATTCAGTGGATCCAGAGCATGTTTGGAAATGTTTTCTGTGTAAGTCAAGCATGCCAGTTCCAGGGAAACCTCAGAGATAGCTTAGAGCTGTAGTTAGAAATGAATTCCCCAACAGGGACCTTTCACAACAAGGGTCAATAAATTTTCAAAAGTGTGCTTGGGGGTGCTGAGTTGGTGATCTTTATTCTTCAGGCATGTACTTGGGGTAGACTGGGTCACAGGGTGACTGACTTTGGATCCACAGACTGACATGAAGCATTGTTCGTATTACCGTACGTCTACTCTTGGGGTGTATAGGGCATTCGGGGAGAACTAGCATCTCTGGTGTGGGGGCTGTTTGTGCCCACCTGTCCCTCAACTCTCACCTGTGGTTCCAAGAAGCTGTTACCTGCTCAGTGGCCACACTCTGGTAAAACCGTCTCAGCAGATGGGCTAAACCAGGTTGAGGGTAACCAACCGGCTCAAACCTGTCGGTGAGTTAGGGAGACATCTACCCCTAGCATGTGAAGACTTTCCCTGGTAGAATAGGTATATGAGAACAATTTCTTCCTTTTGCCGTGAAGCCTGAAGCAAGCTCCGTGGAGTGCTTATCCTTGGTCACGCATCACAGATGTCAAAGTCATCCACTATATCTTGGGCTGTCGACAGTCGTCTTGACTTTTGTCTTGCCACTTGGGACTTCAGTGAGGCCAATGACTTTGTGCAACTCTGTCTCACTTAAATCCAATTCATGCATGAGGCATGTCACCACCCCACGATGTCATTAGTCTTCTTTGAGACAACAACAGTACCTACTCTCAGAAGCAATGGGGCAGTAGCAAAGGGCCGCCATTTTTTTTGGTATGTATGCTGTGTATTGTCAGTCTACAATCTATAGTATTATGGTGCATCTACTCATAATCACAGAGCTTGAAGAAACTGTAACAGTCATCTAGGCCAACCTCTTTATTTTACAAATGAGGAAACAGGATCAGAGGGGAACTGACTTGCCCCAAGCCATGTGGTGAGTTAATGGTAGAACAAAGACTAGAACCCTAGAACCCGGGTCTTCTTTCTCTCAGCCCACTGCTTAAAAACAAAGAAATTTTCTGTTACAGCCACAATTCCATTAATATGCAATAGATGAATGACGACCTGACTTTTTCTCTACCCATCAGCCCAAACTAATTACTCCTTTACTATTTCATTAATTCCTTATCCTTTTTTTCACATCTTTTCATGCCTTTTTTTGGCAGAAGGGAAAAAAAAAACTATTCTATTCTTTTTTTTTAATTTGTTCAAGCTGAGTTTCTTCCCTCCTTCCCTTCTTTTCCTTCCCTCCTCCCCCAACCTACCTGTCTCTCCTTCTTTATGGAATCAAATTTCTACTTCAGAGAGAATAATATGGGCTCAGGTGAAAGCTGCAGCACACCAAGGATGCCTAATCACCGAATTAAACACAGTAAGTAATGACCAGGAAGCCTATGTCACTGAATTCTACAAATCCTGAACTACTACTGAAAAGAGAGATGGACTTAGATGCCGTAGAAAGTAAGGAGTTCCTCAGCGTTGGGACACTTTACTCTCTGTCTAGATGATCAGCTGTCCAGGCTACTGTAGAGGGGATGGGGTGGATTAGATGGTCTTTGAGGTGACATCCAACTCTGAGACCCTGTCATTCTGTGACAATGGCAAAGCTCGGAGAAATGAGGGAGAGGAGAAAGTGGTAGACTCAATCCTGTTTGCATAAAGCCCCTTGCTCTCCCATCACGCATCTTATCATTCTCTGTCAGGAGCATACGTACGCTTGACAGTGTTTGCACACAGATTTGAGGAGTCCCTGTGAGGTCTCTGGTGTCTTTATTCTGGGATCAGGGTCATTGTCTCTCTCAGAAGGGTTGGCTCCCTCATAATAATAGTGAATCCATAAGTCCCAGTGGGAGGCTGAGTCTCACAGGCACATTAATACTCAAAACATTTGCTTCTTAGGAAGAATGACTTATAATTAGATCATTTCAAAATTTCTGAGGTAAAATCACTCTGGGAAGATTAAAACACTAAAAACAAAGTGAGAGGGGAAAGAGACAAATGTGTAAAATAAAACAACAGGAAGCACATAGGGCTTGTGGTTGGATGAGTTGTCGTTGTTGTCCTTCATCCTTGAAGAAGACCAATGGCCTCTTGAGGGTGATGTCTTGACTTGCACATGAATTGGATTAAATGAGACGGAGCTACACAAAGAGTGAGCCAACTGACCTGAATTCTGCTTCCTACTTCAGTGAGAAGATGTTTGTGGAAGAAAAGGAGCAGGTGAAGGTCTTGAAGGAAAGGAGGATAAGAAAGTGAAGCAGTTGTGAAAACCAGAGATTGACTGAGGGGGGATGAAATTTGGTGGGGTTCAAGGAAAAATTGAAGGAGAAGGAGAATTACTCAACTTAGAGGAAGAGGACTCAAGCAAAAAGAGAAAGATGAATTTTAGCTAAAGTAAAAGGAGGGTAAAAAAGATGAGAGTAGCAGAAAGGAATAAACTGGTAAAAGAGAAAGGAAGCAGGGTGTGGCTGTCAAGGTGCTAAGGAGATGAAAATGTATTAATTAGGTGAGAAGAATTGGGGTTAGGCAAGAGTATGGGTTGGAATTGAACAGGAGAGCTGCTATCAAGAAAAAATAAAGGGCAAAAGGAACTTGCTTCCAGAAGAAGGGTCAAATTTACAGTGATCTGAAATAGTTCATGAGATATACCAACATCAGAAAAAAAAAAGTCAATCTTCATTTAGTGCCGTGAGATGGAGGGTGTGTAAGAAGAACAGTTTAAAGATGAATGGGACAGTTGTTAATAATAGAATGGTCTGCCTGAGGTTATGGAGGAAGGGTAGACCATGGAGAGAAAGGACTGGGGGAAGAGTAAGGTGAACAGATGGGTGGTTAGAGACCGGAGTTTTGGGATGGTAGCAAGAAGGAGATTTTTTAAAATTTACTTTTTATTTTTAGTTTACAACACTCAGTTCCACAAGTTTTTGAGTTCTAAACTAGGAAAGAGATTTTTGCTAAGGAAGGTAGTGGTTCTGATTGACCTAGATTATGGAAATGAGGTTCTACTTTGCTAGATACAGGGCAAGGGAAATATCAATTAGGCAGAAATTTGTAGAATAAATTGACTCTAAGATTGTAGTTAGATATCATCAACTCTCACCAGAACTATTGCAATGGTTTACATACTGGGCTCCCAGCTTCCATTCTCTTCCCTCTTCAATCCATCTAGTACACGGCTGACACCCTGAAAGTGAAGTTCTGACAATGTCACCCCTATATTCAGGACTCAAAGGGGATCTGAAATAGGATGGTGCCAGTGGGAAGAGAAAAGAAGCAACTGGCAGGAGGAAATTTCCAAGAAAGAAAAAACAGAATGTGGAAATGGTTTGAATGTAAGAAAGGGAGAGGGAGAGCAGTATAACTGGGATTTTGAACTTCAGTGACTAGGACACTTATAGTTACCAGACAAAGAGAAGGCAGGAACCAGAGCTGGCCCTGGGGGAAAGGTGTTGATCAGAGATGAGAATATGATTTTTTTTTCATGATGCCTGATTTTCATTAGATTGCCTGCTTTCTTTTAAGCCTGGGGTATGTGATCTTGACTGTTTTCATGGCTGAATTATAATGAAATACCTTTCTTTCTCTGGGGTCTTAGAGCCCCTTGATAAGAATATTATGAACCAGATAGTCCCTAGTGCCAAAGTCACAATTTGCAATGTTAGGCCAGCATTTGCAAACTGGCTATTTATCATGTGAATAAAGATTCTGTGGAAAAATGTCAAGGCTAGCAATATTTTATTCTCCCAAATGTTACATATAAAATTATGTATATCTCAAAAATACTTGCTACATATAACATTTTTTTGTATGAAAACAAACTTAATTTTCTCTTTTGTTTAAAAATTTCTTTTACTGCCTTTTATCTTTATAGGAAAAACTATACCATATGTCCCCTCCCTCCAGCATTTGTGATTCTGTGAGTATGTTTCAAACCCCAAAGTATTCATTATAATTGTCTTCCCCTCTGACTCTCACATAATGCTTTACTTACACATATATTTTGAAATATTTTGTATTACTGTTATTTGAATATGTGCACCCCCAGTAGATTAAGTCTCCATGAGGGTAGGGACAATGCTTATCTAAGTGTCACAGATGTGTGGTGTGACTACCTCCACAATATAACACAATATTGTCTCTCAAATGGGGGCATGTAGACACCTACTAATTTTTCGTGTTGCCATGATCATTTTAACCCACTCTTACACTATCTCATTCTTCCTAGAGATAGATCACTACCACATGGCTACACTCATATTTTCTCAGGGTCCTAATAGTTATTCTGTTGAAGGGAAATACACATTTCTTACTCATCACTCAAGTTCCAGAGCCCCCACCAATCTTTTTCTATTCACACAAACAACCATGCACAGGCTATTTATAGCTGGGCTACAGTGGGTGTAGACAACCTACTCAAAGCATTACATTTATACAATCCAATAATTCACAATAATGACATTTTTAGTTATTATATATAACCATTAAGTAATAAGGCAAATATACTCATGTATTAAAGCAAGTACACAAGTAATAAATTACATAACAATCCACATGTAAACCTGGGTCACACTCTTTCACCAATATGCTCAGTTATCTATAGGAGAGAGTAGGCACACACAGGAACCTGTCAGGGAAACACACGAAAGAGGCAAATCCATGTGCTCAGGCTGACTCATTAATATAGACTTCAGACTTTGAAGGCCTTGGTTCAATCAGGCATAACAGTACTACACAAAACCCCTTTCTCCGCTAACTACTGTATATTGGTCCTCATGGCTCCTCAGTTGGACAGAATGAAATGTAACATTTATGATCTATTTTAACTTACAATAACCCTTAAAAGAACATTTAGAAAAGGTCACCTCTTAATATGAATAGCAACTTTTAAGCCAGAGAATTACAAAGTTCATCTGGCTGGGTGTAATTAGGCTAATTAGAGCAGCTTATCTGGGTATCCACTCACCTGGATGCTACATCGTCCAATCAGAACAGAATTCATTTAAAACATCTCAAGTGGATTCTCTGGACAAGGCAGACCGTATCCTCTTTTATAGCAAAGAAGCTGCAGGACTTATCTTTCCCTTTTGTGCTTTTCCTTCTCAAGCTAGAGGGAGGCAGAAAAAGACTACTTACACTTTTTTATAATTAAGTAAAAAAAAAACACAGCCATTTATTTGTCTCTGGGCTTGAAGCAGTAGGTTAGACAACACTTACCACAATAATCAAAATGGCTGCCCACAAAGACTTCAGCAGCTAAGTAGTACAACGGATGGAACTTGGGTCAGGAAGACCCGTGTTAAATTCTTACTTATTAGCCGTGTGACTTTGGGCAAGTCACTTAAATTCTATCTGCCTCACCAGTTTCCTCATCGATAAAACAGGGATAGTTATGGCACCTACCTCTTGGGGTGGTTGTGAGGACAAGCTGAGATAATATTTCTAAAGTGCTTTCCAAACTTGAAAGTGCTATATAAATGTTAACTATTCTTCAAAAGGGTGCCCTACACAGGTGGTTAATCTTGACATTCTCATCAGCCATGTAGTACTTAAGTAGAATTTCTCTCCCCCTCCCCCTCCCCCTCCCCCTTTCCCTTCCCCTCTCCCCTCTCCCTCTCTCTCTCTCTCTCTCTCTCT
>CM053622.1:736173729-736197518 GCA_028646595.1 Phalanger gymnotis | reverse complement strand
AGTCTCAGCACAAGATAAAGGATGGACTCTTTCTGCATGCTGTAGTCCAACAAAGTCCATCCATCTTACAGTTGCTTGACACCAAAAAAAAAAAATCAATGTATGTCAATGAGGGGAAATGCCTTCCTTATCTTTTATTTTGGCTTTGGCATTTTCAATAGTACTAGAAGGTTGACCTCAAGTGTTACCGTCTTCCCTGTCAAAGTCTTTATGAAATTTTTCATTATGAGCTTTGTCCCCACCCACTGATAGGGCGTCCCCCAACACACACTTAGCAGAAGTTTCGCTCTGGGTAAGCTTGAGGTGGTGAGGCAGTAATACCTGAAATTGCAGCCTTCATTCGTTCAATTACCAATCAGACGGTTGACGCCTTTGGTATGCTCTTGCTGTTGGTCCTTCAACTTTAACAAGCTTTTTTTCTGACTAACTCTGTTTTCCCTTCGGTCCTCATTTGCTAGGTTCTTCCCTCTTCATCTTCAAACTCCTGTGTTTCTCCACCTCCTTTAACCCCCATATCTTTCAGTGACTTAAATCAGAGCCTCCTGTCTTTCAGTGACTCACCTTTCAGTTAAAAAGACAGCAACTCACCCAAATGAAACTGATGAATTTTAAAAATTGTACTTCAGTCTGCGAATGGGTGTATGAATTCTCTCTCTCTCCCTCTCCCCCCCCCATTCCCCACTCCTCTTTCTCTTTCCTAGTCTTAAAACAGTTCTATTCAAATAAGCAGCCATAATGTTCTACAACTCTAAGTTCCCAAGACAATTTTCCAAACCATTTTGTGTCCCTGAAACTGTTTTGTTGTCGAGTTTTTAATAAATAAAAGTTCTTTCTCTGCCCTTTTAAACCATCGAACTGTTTACCTACATGTGAGGCGCTATCTTTACAAGGTGATTAGAGTCTGTAGTTACACCATAGTTCATTCTTTGCCCCAAACTGCTCAAATCCCATCTGAAAGTTGCATTTCTTCATACACATAGTTTAACAGATTTTATCAAGCCAAAGTTCTTTTCCTGTTCCTTTTAGGCACCCAAATAGTCATCCATAACAACAGCAATATCTTGTATACTTTAATAGTTGATTTAGATGGTTTCCTCTATGCAAACTTTGTCGGTGCCCAGAGTCTCTACCTCCGACTAACACTGAAATCCCCCACCTCTGTGCCTCTGGAATCACCTTAGCCTGCTTATTCTCAAACTCATCAAGCAACTTTGAAGCCTTCTCTACACACTTTGAAGGATATCACCTCCCTTCCCCTGCTCTCCCCCGCCCCCCACTCTCCCAGCTTTCTGACTCAAACTTTGCGGACAGTAATCAAATCAACACTGTCATTCCTGGAAAGCACATGCCAATAATTTGCCTTATGACTCCAATCAACATTCCCTCTGACTAGCTGGTTCAAAACATTCCTCTCTGGCCACCACTCCCCTTCTCTATATGTATTTTATTCCCCTATTCAAATCTAAGCTCCATTCAAAAGCCAGAGAACAATTGATGTGATAACAATAGCATCGTAAATCAAAATCTCTCCAGTGCGGAGACGTGAGAACTGTGTTCACCGAACTGGCCAACCACAATTCCAGAGGACTGAGAAGGAAACATGTTATTTACCTCTGAACCGAGAGACGCATATTTTCAAATATGGCTAATGTAGAAATTTGTTTATAGGAGAGTTCTATTTTTCATGTGAGGAAGGTTAGGCAGGGGAGGGGGAGCTAACAAAAAAAAGAAAAGAAAGGGGGCTATTGACGCATGTAGAAACTGCTTAGAAGAGAGTAGAAGGAAGGTTCTAAGGAAACAAACAAGAAATCTTTGAAAGCTACATGTTGAATTTATTATTTATTTATTAGAGAGCATTCTTTTTATGGACTGAGTGCTCTAGGTGGCTGTCCAGGGCCCTTCCAACTCTCCAATTCTATGTTTCTGTGATGTACTCAAAAGGAAAAGCAAGCCACATGTAAGAGATTTGAATTTTTATATGTAACTCTCTTTTGTTCTTCTATGTATGGAGAAATCCTAATTTTGTTCTTCTAAGAATATTAAAGGGGCAGCTGTGGCGCAGTTAATAGAGCACCAGCCCTGGAGTCAGGAGGACCTGAGTTCAAATGCGGCCTCAGACAAATGACACACTTAGTAGCTGTGTGACCTTGGGCATGTCACTCAGCCCCAATTGCCCCGACTTCACCCCTCCAAAAAAAACTTTATGGGGCAGCTAGGTGGCGCAGTGAGTAGAGCATTGGCCCTGAAGTCAGGAGGAACCGAGTTCAAATATGACCTCAGACACTTGACACATGTACTAGCTGTGTGACCTTGGGCAAATTACTTAACCCTAATTGCCCCGACCCCCCCAAAAAAGAATATTAAAAAAAAAATTTAAAATAAAAATGGAATTAAATATATATATATAATATACATACGAAATACACACACACACACTACACACACATATACATATATATATGTGATCCTTGAGGGATATACTCTCTTGCTTCCTTGTATTTCTGTTTCCACATGTTAGCACAATGCCTGGCACAGGGTAAGTGTTTAGTATGTACTGTTTCATTCATTCACAATGCTCTGAACATAATATAAGCATAATAATTTTTTGTTTAAATCTTAAGGTAATATATGTGGAATATATATGGATACATACATACATACCTACACACACATAGAAGGGACCCTAAAATTCATCTGGTTCAACAGCCTCATTTTACAGATGAGGAGACATGCCCACAGAGCTGAAGTAATTTGCCCAAGGTCACATGGGTAGCAAGTGAGAGAGACACAATTTAAACCTAGGTCCTCTCTTTTCCAATCCAGCATTTACCCTACTACATCAAGGTTTGGGGACTGCTAATATTAGGTGACAAGACAGATGTACCTGGACAAGTCATTTCACCCTGTTTGTCTCAGCTTCCTCATCTGTAAAATGTGCTGGAGAAGGAGCCTGGAGTCAGGAAGACTCATCTTCCTGAGTTCAAATCTGGCCTCAGACACTTCCTAGCTGTGTGACCCTGGGCAAGTCACTTAACCCTGTTTCCTCAGTTTCCTCATCTGTAAAATGAGCTAGAGAAGGAAATGGCAAACCATTCCAGTATCTTTGCCAAGAAAATACCAAATGGGGTCACAAAAAGAATGAAACAAGTAATCTTTGTCAAGAAAATCCCAAATGGGTCACAAAGAGTCGGACATGACTGAACAACACAAAAAACCAGGTCCTTCACTAAGGTAGGATGGAGCACATTCACTGTTTAGGGCAGGGGCAGCAAATATGGCCTTTGGTCGGGAGCCCTTCAGTAATGGAGTCTGGAATTAGCAGTCGGACGTGTCTCCCCATAGCAAAAACTGACCAAGAGGTCCCAGAAGCAGGAAAACCATAGCTCTACAGAACGTAGGAGGGGGTAATGCCAGTGAATTCCCAGCTCCTTCCTTATAGCCAGCCAGCTTTTCCTACCCCCACCCACCCCTCCTCCCAGCTGCTTCTACAAACACCCACATTCTGTCGCCACTAATTGGGATGCTAATCCCCTCAGACAAGGACTGCATTCTGGACTGGCTCATCTTTGTAACCTTGAAGTGGCTTAAATGCCAATCTCTCCTCCTCTAAGTGCCTTCGCTCTGCTCCATACCTCCCCCCTCCCCTGCCCGCACCCATGTCCTGCCCAGGGCATGTGACTACATCCACACAGAGGAAGAGAACAAATATTTTGCTAAAAAAAAAAATGCAATAAAAGTTAAGGCTTGTTTTACGAGGGAATCCTTAGTGGTAATCTGATCCTCACATGATAATGTGTTGCAAATTACTAGTAAATGCTCTCCCCAGTAATCTGTGAACTCGATTTTGTGTTGTACGATGAGTCATTGCATGAAAGAGAAAATGACCTTTCTCCTTCAGAAATGTGGTTTTAAACCCAGGTTTTAAATCAAAGTCCTTGATGAAATACATTTGGTGGATTCAGATCCCAATCTGCAGAGAACGATAATTCTCTAGAATGCAGGCCTCTTTGGGGGAAAAAGCCAAGCAAGAGTGGCTCTAGGCAACTGCCAGCTGTCTCAGGCTCTGTGTCCTCAGCCCATTCCTCATTTGGGCTCCTCATTGAAGCTCACCATTTTTCTTCCATCCTTGAAGGTGACTGACTTGGGTATCTTCCCGGAATCTGCATTTGAATTTCTGAAGTATTAACTCCAGGGTTATAGTTTTGCTGTCAACAGCGTCTGACAAAGAGGCATTCTTGCTCCCCTAACCCAAAGGATGATGTGATGCTTTATGGTGGAAATTCTGGGTATTTGGTAAGACGGGTGAGGGGAGTGATTTTTTTGGGGGGGGGGGAGTAATTGGAGAGTCTCTCATAAATTCAACGAACATTAAAGGGGAAAGGAAGTGAATAAGTATTTATTAAGCACCTACTTTGTACCAACCACAGTGCTAATTACTTTACAAATATTATCTCATTTAATTATTAAGGGACTGCTGTTTGCTGAACCATGTACTAGGTGCTGGGGAAGGTATAAAGTTTACATAAGATAAAATTCATGCCCTTATGGAGTTTACTCATCGAATGAGTAAGTGGATGAATGAAAAAATCATTTTAAAGTGTCCACTATATGCTAGGCACCGAGCTAGGTTCTAGGAGTAGAATGACTCAAGTGAGACAATCCTTGTTCTCAAAGAGGTTACATTCTACTGAGGGATACAACACGTATAGGGAAGTGGTGAAAGGTCATTTTAGTTGACGGAGTCACTGGGACTATGAATAGAGCAATAAGGCGGTTGATTGTTACTTTCCAGTAGCAATAGCAATACTGACTTGATTATGACACAAAACACAGGGAACTACCATATACAATATTGCACGGTAAGTGTATTATGGCAGTGCGAAGCAAGGTGCTATGTGAAGTCCATGGCAGAAAAGCCTTACTGAAGAGGGATGAAGAAAGGTCTCATGGAGGATATCTCCTTACACCAGCTGAGAATGGAGCACCGTCATTGATTCCTTGCCCAGGAATTAGAGTTGCTCCTTCAA
This sequence comes from Phalanger gymnotis, assembly GCA_028646595.1. Taxonomy (NCBI): domain Eukaryota; kingdom Metazoa; phylum Chordata; class Mammalia; order Diprotodontia; family Phalangeridae; genus Phalanger; species Phalanger gymnotis. The sequence continues at coordinate 736,192,491 of CM053622.1, read as the reverse complement.
TAGTAAAGGGCTCCATTGCCTCCTGGATTAGCAAACATTCTCAGGGAACAGCAACCACCACAAAAAAAAAAAAAAAACAACCCAACAACAACAAAAAGAAAGCCCTACCTGCCACACCCAGGATGCACCTAGATTTCCTAGACTGGTATGTCAATAAACGCATAGGAGGGTATTGAATCTGGAGAAGAGAATCATTAGGGAAAACATGAGAGCTGGCTTCAAATGGAAGAAGGGCTATTTTGTGGCAAAAGAATTAAACTTCTTCTGCTTGGCCCCAGGGGGGCCAAAGCAGGACAGCTTAATAGAAGTTAGGCAGATTTGAGCTCAATAGAGAGAAAAATTTACTAACAATTATAGTGATGGGGGACAGAGTCCAGATAACTGAAAGGTGGAAAGCAGTGCAGTGAGCTTTCTTCTATAAATTTTTCCAAGAAGATCTGGAAAATGCTCCAGATTGAATCCTGATAGGGAATCCAGAAAAAGTCAGGGAGTCATTTGACCAGAGCATCTTGGAATAGAGAGACAGACAAGGAGGTCCGTGGACACTGGGGATGGGTCAGGCCAGAGGTGCACCATGTGTAGACCACTCTAGCACCCAGGGAAAGGCTGTCCATTAGGATAAGAGGAGGTCCCAGACCCAGACTGAAGCACCACTGGACCCATCCTGGCACACGGTGGTGGGGACCGGTGCGAATTGGCAGCTTTGTTGCCCACTACCCAGTTCTGGGGCAGTTAGGTGGCATAGTGAGCAGCTAGGTAGCACAGTGGGTAGAGCGCTGGGCCCAGAGGCAGGAAGACTCATCCTCCTGAGTTCAAATCTGGCTTCAGACACTTCCTAGCTGTGTGACCCTGGGCAAGTCACTTAATCCTGTTTGCCTCAGTTTCCTCATCTGTAAAATGAGCTAGAGAAGGAAATGGCAAACCACTCCAGTATCTTTGCCAAGAAAATATCAAATGGGGTCACAAAGAGGATGGAACAACTAAACACCACCTGCAGCCTCACCCAGTTCTGGATCGCAGGGCAGCCCGAGAAGGAGACCCGAGCAGGGAGTGTTGTTCTTGCGTAGAGTCCTAGAGGAGTGTACAGAAGAAGGAGTTCAGAAGTTAGCCTCTGCAGCAGTGTGACTCCATCCCTAGGTGCTGAGCAGGGTCTCACTTCTAGCATGTAGCCCGGCCTGCAGAGGAATAACTAAGGCAGGAGTCCCAGACCGAAGGAAAGCCTACAGTTCTGCCACTCTGAACCAACAGAGACTTCCAGCTGGCTAAGAGAGGTAGAGTCCAGCAGCAGACTCCTTTTTTTTTTTTGTTGGAGCCAAACTCAGGTCAGCAACTTGTAGAGCTGGGGTGGTGGAGGGAGGAGCAGCGATCAGACTTTGACATGGACCAGGCCACCTTCAGAACTCTGAGAGCTCAAGGTCTCCAGCCTGTCTTGAGAGTCTGGAGTAACACAACACTTAATACCTTACAAGAAAGCAACAACAGCACCAGCCTAGACCTTCTCCACAAGTGTGGCAGAGACTAGCCCCAATACCAAGTCCTAAGGCAGGAAGTGGGGGCAGCTAGGTGGCATGGCGGATAGAGCACCAGGCTGGGAGTCAGGAAGACTCATTCATCTTCCTAAGTTCAAATCTAGCCTCACACTCTTACCAGCTATGTGACCCTAGGCAAGTCACTTAACCCTATTTGCCTCAGTTTCCTCATCTGTAAAATGAGCTGGAGAGAAATGGCAAACCACTCCAGTATCATTGCCAAGAAAAACCCACGTGGGGTCATGAAGTCAGATACACTTGAACAACAACAAGTGAAGAAGTAAGTTGGAAGAATGAGTAGACAAACGAAAAAGAATCCTACCATAAAGAGCTATTGTGGCAGCAAGGATGCTCGTGACATAAATCCAGAAAAAGAGAATGATGCTAAATCATCTACAAGCAAAGTCACAAAGAACAACACTGCTTTGGAAAAAATTTCAACTAAAATTCTTGGAAGTGATGAAACAAAAATTTAAAAAAAGATTTAAAATGTTTTTATAAATGAAATGAGAGAGCTCAAGGGAAAAAAATGAAAAGAATTAAGAGCTACAGAAGAAAGAATTGGAAAGGAAATGAACAGTTTAGTACAAGAAGTACAAAACCTTACCTTTGTAACAAACTCCCTGAAAATTAGAATGGACTAGAAGCCAATGAGACTGTGAGTCAAGAGGAAACATTAAAGCACAGTCAAAAGATTGAAATAATAGAAAAGAAGTAAGATTTCTCATAGCAAAAACAATGGACCTGAAAAACACATCAAGGAGAAAAAATTTAAACATCATTGGGTTATCTGAAAATCATGACTAAAAAAGAGTGTAGATATCCCATTTCAAGAAATATTAAAACTGCCAAGATTTCTTTGAACCAAAGGGCAAAATTGAGATAGAATCTATTAATCACTTAATGAGAGGAACTCCAAAATAAAAACTCCCATGCTCATCTTAAGTCAAAATTTAGAGCTTCTAGGCCAAAGAAAAAAAGTACTATAAGCAGCCAGAAAGAAAGATTCAAGTACTGAGGAGCCACAGTCAGGATCACCCATGATTTAGCAACCACCATTATAGAGTACAGAACTTGGAATATAGTAGTCCAAAAGGCAAAAGGTATGTAATTATGACAAAGAATAATTTACACTAGGTAAAAGTGAAGTTAAAAATATTCAAAGTATGGTTGACTAAAAGTGATACTTGCATGTAGAATTAAAAAAAAATAAGGTTGCTATTTGATTTAAGTTGCTTTAAAGAATTGTCTTCCCTGACACTTGTTTAAAATGTATTTAAGGTTTTTTGTTTTAATAAAAACAATTTCCTTTAAAAATAAAAGAATAATTTACCCAGCAAAACTGAGCATAGTGCTACAGGGAAACTAAACAAGGATAAGTTGTTTACACTCTAATATGGGGACGTGATACATGTGTCCTCTCAGAACCCTATCATCATGAGGGGTCATAGAGAAGACAGATCAATTAGATAAGGTCTGGGAGTGGTACCATTATGCCTTGATATTAAAAGAAGAATAGAAAGAAAGGAGGGAAAGAAGAATACACTGTTGGGAAAGGAAGATTAAGGGAAATTATTTCATATAATCAAGGTACACAAGTAGATATCTGTACAAAAAATGAGCCTTATAAGGATGAAAGTTTACTCCATTATGCAATATATTTATCACACTAAATACCCCTGTCTTTAACCAGTAAACATGTAGAAGGAAATGGATGCCCAGATTTCTCAAATGATCTGATTGTCTATTCCTTACAGTAGGTAATAATAACTAATGTTTATATAGTGCTTTAAGCTTTACAAAGCACTTTACATGCATTATCTTCACTGTAGTCTTGTGGGTTAAGTTCTATGGATATTTTTATCCTCATTTCACAGAAGAGGAAACTGAGGCAGAGAGGTTAAGTGACTTGATAACAGACTAGCAAGCATCAGACAGGTCTTCCTGATTTCAAGCTGTAATGTTGTTAATCCTTCATTTTCGAGGAGGACCAGTGACATCATGGGGTGGTCAAGTCCAGCACAGTATCTGCTATACTGTTCTGCTTCTGGGTACTGAGCCAGGCAGTTCCTATGTAAAAGAAAATCCATTTACTTGCCTACTGTAGGGCCACCTATCCTATCCATTGGTCAACGAGTATTTCTTACGTGTCTGTTGTACGTCAGGCACTGCACAAAGTACAAAACAATCTCTCCTCACAAGGAGCACATTCAAATACATATAAAATACATATAAAATATATACAATTATAAATATAAAGTGAATAAATAAAAATATATACAAACTAGTGAAATACAAGGTAGTTTTAGAAGATGGGGGCACTAGAAACAAAGGGGATCAAAGAAGGTTTCATGCAGGAAATGTTGCTTGACCTTGGTCTTGAGGGAAGAGTGGGATTCTGTGTGGTGGAGGTAAGGAGGGAGTGCATTCCAGGCATGTCCGATTGTCAGTGAAAAGCATAAATGGAAGGGAGGCGGAGCATCATGGGTGAGAAACAGAGAGAAGCCCAATAGACTAGCTCAAAGAGTGCAGGAGGGAGAGAAATGTCCAATGAGATTGGAAGGATTGTTTGGGGTCAGATGGTGAAAGGCTTTAAAATCTCAAGGTGGATTTATTCTAGATGTGATAGGGAAGGAGTGGAGTTGATGAGGGAGGGAAGTCACATGGTCACATCTGCAAATCAAGGAAAATTATTTTGGTAGCAATGTGTAGGATGGACTGAAGTAGAGAGAGACTAGAGATAGGGAGGTCAATGAGGAATCTGTTGTAATAATCTAGATGAGAGATGATGAGGATCTGGACTAAGGTGGTATCTATGTGAGTGGAGAGGAGGGATCAGGTAGAAATGGAAAAGTTTGGCAACTGGATTTGATACGTGGGGTGGGAGAGAGAGGGGGTGGGGAATCCAGGATAATACTAAAATTATGAACCTGGGACTCTGGAAGGCATACAATAGATGTTCATGCCAATGATTCTGGAAATATTTGTTGGTAGAGGAAATAGTTATTTTAAATTTTGTCAGCATCAGCTTATAGTTGGAAAGTTAGTTAGTCCAGCTGCCTCATTTTGCAGAGTAGGGAACAGAGGCCTGAAGAAGTGAATAATTTGCCAAAGGTCAAACGCATTAAGGGAGTAGCATACCTAGGATTTGAACCAAGGTCCTCTGACTCCAATTTCAGTGTTTCTTCCACTACATCAAACTGCCTCCATATGAAGGAGTGCCATTTATTCAACTCTAAAACTTCTTTTTCCCCTAAATACTACACAAATACAACAACAGTTAACTAGTAACTATTCAACTATATGTGCCTTTTCCTCTCTCTCTATTGGTATATTGGCTACTAGAAAACCAATAGACATTTCTTGAGCACATATAGGGATGACAGAGAGAGAGAATATAACTTAGCCCATTTCAATTAATGGTGGCAACTAGGCCCATGAGGGAAGGGATTGTGCATCCTATATATATAGAGGTACTCAATATATATTTGTTCAAATGAATGAATCTATAAATGAATGGATGGATGAAGAGAATGAGAACTCTTAGGAAAGTTCCTACTTGGGGAGAAACGATATTCCAGACCTTGAGACCTTTAATTTCATTCTATTACTTTTGAATGGAAAACATTCTAAATCAGGAGTTGGTGGAGTATGTCAAGAGGGCCAGGGCCCTCCACCTGTTTTTGTACTACAGGTAAACTAAGATGGTTTTTGCATTTTAAAATACAGTTATTTAAACACAATTATTTGAAAATGTAAAACCATTCTTAGCTCACCCAGAAGGATTTGCCAGAGGGCTGTAATTTGCTGATCTCTATTCTAAATTGTTCTCAGCACTCTCTTTTACTAATCCTTTTCTCTTATTTTCCTTCCTTTCCTCCAGTAACTTAAAAAAAATATCAGCTTTGAGATGGACAACACATAGTACTGACTTCATGGGTTGGAGTAGATTGGGGTGGGGTGGGAAATAAAGGGGAGAAGGGTCTAGAAGCAAAAACCCGGTTCACATATGCCACATGTATCAGTATAGTAGGAGGAATAAGGCATTTGAGGGTCAGTTCTAGACTAACCCTGTCTATCTGAATTGTACCAGTTGAGCTCGCTCTCCTTTTTCCTCTCTGAAGAGAAAGGAACCTAAGGAACAGGCCTTGATTCTCTAGACCTGTGTTGGTAAACAAAACGGGCTCTTAGCACTCAGTTCAACCAAATGCCCTTGAAGAGTTTGGCCTTTTTTTCCTTTGATTAATTCAGTGTATTTCATTGAGTCTTACTAGATGCTAAGCCCCAGGCCCTAACCCCTATTAGGTGCTAAACCTGTGTGGGTGTGAAGCTCCCAGGATCCTAAGGGGAAGTGCTAACTCAAGAGCCAATCATAGCGGCCTAAGTTCTGGTCATTCAGATGACATTTGATGACATCTGAAATGCTATAAGAAGAGAAAGAGCCATTTGCACAGGGCTCTCACTTTTGGTGGCGTGCTGATGTGGAGACTCTGGGCAGCTGTAGCTAAGAGCCCTCCAGCTTGTAAACCCAGATACTGGGACTTTGTTAAACCCTGGTAACTACGTATTGGGATTTGAATCAGACAAGATCTGTCTGTTGATGTTTGTAATTTGTTTGTATTTCGCTCTGAAGTTCAGGGTGCTGGCTTTTTCCCCTGAACTAAGTGAATGATGTCTGTATGTTGGATTAAAGTAAACTTGTCAACCCTTTAACGTTGCTTTCCTTAATAAAGCAGATCAAAAGAACCTATGCCGGCAGTGTCCTTGTTGTTGGGCTTGTGTTGGTTTTTCACCCCCACAGCAGCTGCTAGCCAGATTGTCAAAACAAGATCAGAGCTTGTAAGGGAGGTCAAGTCGATTGGGATCAGAGCCAGGGAGGAAACTGTCCACAGATGGTAACTAAGAGTTAGGACTATTAAGAGTTTGAAAAAAGGGGGCGCTGTAATTTAAATTTTTTTTCTTTTTAAGTAGTATTTTATTTTTGTCTAATTACATGTGAAGACAATTTTTAACATTCATTTTTATATAAAATTTTGAGTTCCAGATTTTCTCCTTTCCTTCCCCCACCCCGTGGCAATCAATTTAAATAGGTTATATATGTGCAATCATGTAAAACATATTTCCACATTAGTCATGTTGTGAAAGAAGAAACAGAACAAAAGGGCAAAAACCACAAAAAAGTGAAAATACCATGCTTTGATCTGCATTCAGACTGCATAGTTCTTTCTCTGGATGTGGATAGCATTGTCCATCATGAGTCTTTTGTACTCATCTTGCATCATTGTGTTGCTGAGAAGAGCTAAGTCAATCATAGTTGATCATCACATAATATTGCTGTTACTGTGTACAGTGTTCTCCTGGTTCTGCTCACTTCACTTTGCATCAGTGCGTGTAAATCTTTCCAGGTTTTTCCGAAATCTGCCAGCTCATCATTTCTTATAGCACAATAATAGTATTCTGTTACATTCCTATACAACAACTTGTTCAGCCATTCCCCAATTGATGGGCATTCCTCAATTTCCACTTCTTTGCCGCCACAAAAAGAGTTGTAAAATTATGCTTACTGAGAATGACTTTTCCCTTCTAGTACTTTACTTTTTCTTACAAAGGGTTTAGAATCATGGAATTATAGGATAAGCTTTGCTTAACTTTCCTAGCTCAGGATACCCTCCCCCTTTTTTTCAATTAACTCTATTTTAACTCTTTGGTCTAATAGAATTTCTTCCATGACTGGTGATCTCCTTTTTAGACCTGTCTTAGAACTCTTTCTAACCCTTAGAACAGTTAGAGTCTAAGGCCTGGATCTGTGATTTCACTGATATAAAGATGGCTCAGATGAGGAAACTGTCTATGCCAATGTAGCCTCATCACCTTTTCTTCAACTTATAAGTCTTAATGAATTACCTAGAGCATCTGAGCCTCTATATCCTTTGAATTTCTTCCTTTTGGCCTGCTGCTAGGTCAGTCACATAATATTACAATGCTTGAAAGAGGATTTCAGGAGAAAAATCAGAAAATTATTGATGATAAACACTATAAATTCCTGATTCTGAACATAAACCAGCTTCCAACCCCACAAGGGTGGAAGGTTGTCTATCTACCTTGAGACCTGGCTCTGTGCCCCCTGCTTTAACTATGGATTTACTCTGGGGAAGTAGTACATAGTGGATTAATAGTTTATCTTGGAGATGATCTTTAAAGGGGCCGTGTCTTGCTGCTAGGTGCCAGGCCTCTGCTATTGTTCTCAATAGTCTTTAAGCTGCTCACCGTAATAATAAGGGCAGCTAGGTGGCACAGTGGGCAGAATGCCAGACCTGGAGTCAGAATGACTCATCTTTATGAGTTCATATATGGCCTCAGAGAAGTACTTACTAGCTATATGACCCTGGGCACGTCATTTAACCCTGTTTGCCTCAGTTTCCTCAGCTGTAAAATGAGCCAGAAAAGGAAATGGCAAATCCCTCTAGTATCTTTGCCAGGAAAACCCCAAATGGGGTCACAAAGGGTCAGACATGAATGAAAAGTGCCCAAAACAAAAAACAAAACAACTCTGTAATAATGCCAAGTCTTCAAGAATCTGAAGCTACATCATCTGTTGCTTTAGTTGTGGAAGGAGTAAGATCTGCCCAGGTCAGGCCTACAATTGCACTGAGTGTAAAGTATCACCATAGGATAGGTCAAGGAAGGCTCTCTCTATGATCTTCACAAATGAAGATATCTCATCCCTGCTTTACCTCCCTCATTTCTGGATCTCGTAACATGTATTCAGCTTCATGCCAAACTTCCTGAGGCTGGCAGAATGTGTAAACACTACAGAACAATTTGGAACCCTAGTCGTTTAACTCTAAATCTGAGTGTTTGAGTTTGGGAATGAGTGCCCTCAGTGGTCACAAGCAGCTTGTCAATAGTCAAACGTCAGTAAAATTTATCAAGCGCCTACTAGGTGCCAGATATATTGATTCTGTGATGACTAACTTTGATAGACTTGGCTCTCCTCAGCAATACAAGGCTCAAAGACAGCTCCAAAGGACTCATGATGGAAAACGTGAGCTACACCCAGGGAAAGAACTGTGGAGTCTGAATGCAGACTGAGGCAAACTATTCGCTCTTTTTTTTTTTTTGGTTTTGTTTCTTCCCTCTCATGATTCATTCCATTGGTCATAATTCTTCCTTGCGACTTGACTATTGTGTAAATAAGCTTAACGAGAAGGGCTATGTAGAATCTATATCGGACTGCATGCCGTCTTGGGTGGGGGGAGGGGGAGAGGAGGGAAGGGAAGAAAATTTGAAATTCAAGAACATGTAAAACTAAGTGTTGTAAACTAAAAATAAAAAATCTAATTAAAAAAAAAGAAAGAAAGAGCCTCAGAGCCCATCTAGGCCAAATTGTACCTGACCAGAGATTCCCACAACTAACATACAAGGCAAGTGATCATCTCCTCTGAAAATCAACATATCTTTTCAATTACCTGTTTTCACTTTCTCCTTGCCACTTTTGTTTACTTCAGATATAATGCTCTTGTCCTGTACTTAGACAAGAAAGACAAAAACTCCCTCCTACAGCTATTTAAAAAAGAACAACTTTACAAATGATAAATATATGTATGCATATACACATATATAAAACATAGAACAGATATGTACATACATATACACACATATGTTCATACATTACAGTTCACGGATGGAGGAATTGTGCCGTTGTTAATGATCTTTCTGGTACCTAACACGGATTGAGCGCACAGTAGGTCATCAAAGAAGGCTGGTGACTGACTCATCGCAGTCTCCGTGCTTTTAAATAAATGTTATGTGACAGATATGTGCTGAGTCCTAAACTCCTAGATACAATGTTGTTTTATAATAGCTAGAACTAGTACCCAACCCTTTAAATCCTTACTACTCAGAGAGGCAGTGAGTGAACAAACAAAAACTTCGATTTTTCGAAGATGTAATATTTAGTGTTTGATATGTTCTTCTAAATCATTGCACAAATTTTGATAAGAAATAGATACTATGTAAAGATCCAAGCAGTGGTTTATTGGAGCCATCTTCTCTGGGCTTGTGAGAACCAATTGTTAAGTTTTCAGCTTGGGCATTTACACCTCAGAAATTGAAAAATACTTCTGGGCTTGATTCATGGTTTTGCTGACTAGTTCTAGACTTAAGAAAGTGATGAGGAAAATATAAATAATGCAAATAAATTCAAACATGTGTCGTTGGTACAGGTTCACCACCACCACCACTGAGAGCTGATTGTTAAACATTTATCAATACACCCTTAGATTCGTAGCTATAAGACAGATTTCTATCACATTTTCATCTAGGGTACGTACACAGGTTTTTAGTAGTGGTACAAAGTTCACATTTCTGAGTCGCTATCTGGACCTACATATTTCTCTTTCTTCTTCTCTTTTCCATCCCTCTTTCCCTTTGCCCAGCTACATACTGACCACTCTGGGATATCACTCTAATATTGGCCAAGCCACCATCCTTATCTTCAGACTTTCACAGCTGGACATGTGAGTACAGACAACATAACATACTACTATTTTATAATTACATCTAGTAAGATAAATGTTTTCTGCTCTAGTCTACCCCCTACCCACTCACCCAGCCTGAGATCAACGTTTTCATTCAATTCAGCCTGAAAGATGGGGGTCAGTGGAGATAATGGGAGCTTCAGACAGCAAAAAGGCCAAAGGAAAAGGGGAGGGGAAGGAAATGAGCCTTTGTATAATGCCTACTACGCGGCAGAAACTTTGCTAAGCCCTAAAGACTAAAAGGGGAAGGATGGGAACCAGAGCTGGAGCAAATAGCTTAGTTCTTAAGAAGATGGGAATCCAGGCTCCGTGGAAGTAGAAGAATCCCCAAACTCTGTGCAGCAGACATAAAGCCATAAAAACGAATGAAGAACATTATGGAGGGTGCCCAAACAAGGATGGCACAATGGAAGAGTAAGTGCTGAAGAATTATGGAGGATGAAGATGGAGTCACCGTTGATATGAGCACACTAGAATCTGACCTATTTTTCTGGTTTCTCCACGTTGCTGACTCTTAAGAAGACAAACAAGGTGGATTTGTTGGTAGAAAGGAGGAGCAAAAATAGGCTTCACAGACCCATACAACCAGCTTTCACTTAGCTTCATGCTAGAAATTGCCAGGTTGGGGAGCATTGATTATCTTCCTTCTTTTTTCTTCCTTCCTTCTTTCCTTCCTTCCTTCCTTCCTTCCTTCCTTCCTTCCTTCCTTCCTTCCTTCCTTCCTTCCTTCCTTCCTTCCTTCCTTCCTTCCTTTCTTCCTTTTCCTTCTTTATTTTCATCTGTAAAATATGTACTGGAACCATGATTCAACCTCTGTTATATAAAATGGAGAAGAAGTTGAGGGAAGGGAGGGAACAGAGGGCTGTCACATGAGGAGAATCTGCCTTTTTCGTGGGGATTTCTCTTATGCCCTTCCCAACCTTATTCACTAGGCCGAAAGCAGGATTCATGTTATGTTTTAATTTATAGACTCGTTGTTTATAGAAATGGATTTTTAAAAAAAATTTATTTTCCCCCCTGGTAAAGTCAAACCACCAGACCCATGTACTTAGTCAGCAAGGAAGAGACCATTTTTCAAAAGTACAACTTACCAGTGACCCAGAGTAGCTTTTAAATATAGAAGTGCTATTGGGGCCCTGTAGTGTGAAAGGAATAGTCAAAACCCCTGTCTTGGCCAGCTGTGAAATCTGTGATTGATTCCTCAAAAACCTATAGAGAAAAAGGGTTAAAGGAGACCATATACGAAAGTAAAAGAAATAAATTGAACACACATGTGTAATCATTATTCATATGAGCCTTCCCCGTATTACTTCATAACACAGCTGTATACACAAAAAAACCCAGTCCCCTTTGCTTTCTTCCTATTGGAGTCTTATTAATTTTGGTTTAATGGAACACAAATGTCGACGCTCTTCATTTGGGTCAGGGCAGACTGGTTTGGCATTTAAGCCTTAGCTAGCATGGCTATGACCATCTAATACAAATGTCTCCAGGCTTTTCAGAGCTCCTGACAGGGCAGCTTTTGAGCATGACAGTTGCTATGGCCACCAGTGTGCCTATTTGCAAGGAAAATTGGGGGCGAGGCTCCTTACGTCAAAAATTACGTTTGGGGGGAAAAGGGAGAATGTTTGCTTCACTGGCTGACACTTAGCGGTTTGTTGTCCTCCCGGCCCACACACTTCCGTGGAACAATAGCCCATTCAGTTACATAAGTCAAAGTTTGGGTCTCCTATCATTCTATCATTCCAGCTGGAATTGACATGAAGAGCGTGAACTGGGTATGGTCACTCCTGGAATCAATGGGGGCATTGACGTTCCCAAGCAATTGATGGCTTTCTTTGTTTGGTCCCAAGGCCTTAGAAAGGAGGCGCTTTGGGGGAGGGCTGGTGGTGGAGAAGCACTGGATTGAGAGTCAAGAGACCTGGGTTTTTGTCTTGGCTCTGCAACTAAGTAGCTGCAGACCCTGGGCCTTAGTTTTTTCTACTGTAAAGTAATGTGGTTGGATTCTAAAATCTCTTTTGGACTGGACTTGTTATTTCATTGGCATAGGATGCTTCCAGTGAGGAAACTACTTCACCAGGGCATATTGGCACCTGCTCTGAAATTTATAATTTAGAGAGTTGCTTGAGGTACTGAGAACTTCTCCAGGACACATGGTCACTATGCGCTTGAGGCAGGACTTGAACCCAGCTCTTTCTGACTCTTAATCCAGCTCTCCATTACTCCATGCTGCTGAAAAATTTCTAAATTTCTATGTTTCTAATGACCTCTCTTATTATGTGCTGCATTTAAATTATACACACAACTATACATTTCTGCTTACTGCTTTGTAGGCATATATACATGTATAAATACATACCTATATATGTGTGTGTATATATACATATATATGTGAATATGTGTATATATTTGTACACACACATAAATATATAGAATATAAATAGATAGATAGATTGATAGAGGTTTGAGGAACATAGTGGATAGAAGGCCGACTTTGTAATTAGGAAGACATGGGTTTGAATTCTGCCTCTGGCTTGTGTTAGCTATGTGACCGCAGTGGGCTATTCATTTAATCTTTCAGGACTCCACCTAAGACTAAAAATCTCAGAGAAGTCTCTGATCTCTATCCATGGAGAGATTTCCACAATGAATGAATTCACAGATTCCCACCCCCATTCCACCCCCTGCTTTTTTTTTATGTGATGGATATAAATTTACAGCATATATTCTTAGCACACAGCTAATTGCCCGCCAAAAAATACAGATGGACAATATGTTAAGAGCTCCTTGCGGCTGCATAATTTGCTAAATTAGCCTAAGGTCCCACTCAGCTACTTACTACTGTATGACCTTGGTCAAATCCCTTAGCCTTTCAGAGCCTTGTTTCCCTCATTTTTAAAATGAAGGGATTGGACTAGATGGCCTAGATTTTCTCCATTAATTCTAAATCTATGCTCCTACAATCCTATGATTGGCATCCATTTCATCCCTAACAATCACTTTTCTCAGGAGGATTCTCTAAGATATAATTGGTAACACATACACACATGACTTTTTGTTCAGTTGTTTTTCAGTCATGTCTGACTCTTCGTGACTCCATTTAAGGTTTTCTTGGCAAAGATACTGGAGTTGTTTGCCGTTTCCTTTTCTGGCTTGTTGTACAGATGAGGAAACTGAGGCAAACAGGGTGAAGTGATTTGCCCAGGGTCACACAGCTAGTAGAGGCCAGATTTTGAACACGGGTCTTCCTGACTCCAGGCCTGATGCGCTATCCGCTGTACCAATAGAACCTATTCTGCTGGACTCAGAAGGTCACCTCCAAAGCTGGAAATGTTTATACAATGATGATATTCACTTGCCTACTCAAAAAAAAATGAAACACAGCAGAAAAGACAGCCAGGGACCCAGGGGCAAGCTCATCTCATTGAATTTCCCTACGATAGCGGCCACACGAGAGTGGCCACCATCGTGAAGAAGAGCATTATCTTGAAGTTGCATGTCTGGGTAGAAGAAGAGTACCATCTTAGAGTTACAGGATGCCGCCTAAAGGGTCGAAGGAACACAAACAACCAGAAGCTATCCTTCCTTTCTCAACTGCTGCAGCAACTCACTTACCTGTTGCTCTTATGGGGAGTGAGAAGGACCAAGGGACCACCCAGGGTTTTCTCTATTATTATATGAGAGCACAAAGTCTTTTCAGCATCGAGTAACTGGAAATAACCAAAGGTTTGCCATCCTTACAGTATCAAACTTCCTAAGCCCTGAGAGACACATATGTAGTCACTTAGAAATAAAAGCCAGCTTTGTGCATCTCCTCTCTGAGACCAGAGTACCTATCAAACACAAAGGATTAAAATATATTTTCATTATTGGAGAGAAAAGAATTAACTTGGAAACAAGTGTGTCATTTTACCTGTTTCAGTATCTTAGATAAAGACATGGATAAAAGCCTCTCAGTTTTCAGGCGACTCAAAGTTAGGAGGGGTAATTATCATATTTGGTAAGAGATTCAGGATCCAGAGATCTTTGACTTGATCCAAAGATGAGGTCAGAATATTGGGATGAACTTAATGTGAAGAAGTGTGATAAGGATAAATGTAAAGTCTTACATTTGGGTTAAAAAATCAATTTCATATCATAAGGGAAGTGAGGTATGACTAGATAGCAATTCATCTAGCTGGGGTTATAGTCGACTCCCAAGGGTAATATTGGCAGCCTTGGTCTGCATTAAGGGCATCTAGATGGTGCAGTGGATGGAATGTTGGGCCTGGAGTCAGGAAGATCTGAGTTCAAATGTGGCTGCAGACACTATCTGTGTGTAAGGCCAGTGAGTTAATCCTGTTTGCCTCAGTTTCCTCATCTGTAAAATGAGCTGGAGAAGGAAGTGGCAAAGAAAATACTCCTAGTTTTCTTTGCTAAAAAAACCCCAAATGTGGTCACTACGAGTTGGACGTGAGTAAAAACGACTCAGCACAGGTCTGCATTAAGAGAAGCATTGTGTCCAGGAGAAAGGAGGTGACAGTCTCATAGTTCTAGTCAGTTTCTGTCTGGAGTGTTCATTTCTGGTTGTTAACTAAATGGATAGAGCATAGAAGAGGGCAGCCAGGATCAGAAAGGAACTCAAGATCGTGCTAAGAATCAAGATAAGATTAGATCACCTGAAGAAGTCAGAGATGTTTAACCTACAAAAGAGAAGACTTAGAGGGGGTGTGTGCTGGAGAACTGATTGTTGAATTTTTAATGTGAGCCTTTACACCCTGGAAATGCTACAAATCAGAGCTTGATTGTTTTCTTGATACTTTCTTAATAATAATATTTTAAATATTTTAATATTTTATTAATAATATTTTATTATACATAATTAATATAATTATAGATTAAACTTAAAAGTGTGCCATGCATACTTTTTTTTTCTTCAGAGAGTCATTTGTTAAACATTTACCAGAAAACTTCTGGGTAACATGACAATTGTCTTCAAGTATTTGAAAAGTTGTTTTATGGAAGAGGTACCTCTTATGGTTACCCCCAACACCATGAAGGAATACAGAAGACAATGCCAGAACACCATGTGGGAACTCTTTCAGGGCCTTATCAGATCTCTGCTTCTTCATATTTTAATTTCTAAATGTACTTGCCCCTTAAAATAATAATAATTATAACAATCATAATTATAGCTAGCATTTACATAGTGAGCATTTACAAAGCATTTTGTAAATTTTGTAAATTTACATAGCATTTACAAAGCAATTTGAAAACATGATCTCATATTATCCCAACAACAGCCCTGCTAGTTAGGTGTTATTTTACAGATAAGGAAACTGAGGTAGGGAAAAGTCATGTGACTTGACCAGGGTCACACAGTTATTAAGTGTCTGAAGCCAGATTTGAATGCAGGTCTTCTTGACTCTAGGTCCAGCATCCTATCTGGTATATCACCTTATTGCCCCCATCTGAATAACAAAAGAGAGAGAGAGAGAGAGAGAGAGAGAGAGAGAGAGAGAGGTTGGGGGGGGCAGAGAACATAACTAGTTTAAAACTATAGTCAAGCCTTATAGGATTTTTTTCAGGGCCTCTATGTAGCCTATATATTATGATATTAGACTGTAAGCTCCTTGTGGGCATGGATTGTCTTTTGCCCTTTTCTTCTATCCCTAGGGCTTAGCAGTGTGCTAAGTGCTTAATAAATGTTTATTGATTGATTTGAAGGGGCCAGAGAGGCCCCAAATGCCAACCCCATCACCTGTTGGCACACAATTACAGATTCCTTCTTTAGTGTCTCAAAAAAATATGTATGTGTGTTGTGTGTGTGTGCTTGCGTCCCCTTCTAAAATGTAAAATACCCCTTAGAAGAGTCAGACTTTTAAAGCAACTTGGTATTTGGAGGACCATATTACCAACATAATGAAAAGAGCACTGGATTTGGCATCAGGAGGCTTACTTTAGAGTGTCTAGTTTTGTCTCATAGAGTAGCGCTGTTACCTGGGTTAAGCCCCCTTCCCTGCTCTATGCCTTGGTTTCCTCATTCATTAAGTGGTATAAAAATACTTGAGCTACCTATCAGAATAAGGTAATTGAGAAGAAAGTGCCCTCACTTTATCTGACCATGACTGCTAACCATTTTCCTATATCTGTCCTCCTTTTTGAGGGTAAATTACTTGACAAAGCCATTGACATTCAGTGACTTCAATTTCATTCCTTTCATTTGCTTCTAGACCCTGTGTCATCTGCCTTCTAAATTCATTATTCAACTGAAATATTACACTTAGCCCTTTTATGTAAGGACTTCGTTACCAAGGAACACCATCACAGGAATTGGTTAGCCATCAGCTGAGAGTAAAACTAGACCTGCAGGTTTCACTGCAAGGGACTTTCTGGGACCGGGAGTGAGAAAGGGAATGCTGATAATTGTAGGTAAAAGAGAGCCAAATACAAACTTTGCTTACACAATAATTTTTGCTGGGCTCATAGTGAAGAGAACAATGAATTTGGAGCCAGAATTCATTTCAATTGAATTTAACTCAAGACTCATTTACTGAATGCCTATTATTTGCATGACACTAAATACACAGAAGACTTGGGCTGGATCCCTGGCTCTGTGCCTCACTTTCCTTATTTATAAGATGAGGAGTTAGATAAAATGATCTCCATGGTCCAATTCTCTGTCACTTTGATCCCTGTCTTAACTACTTCACAAAGTTGCTGGGAGGAACAAATTAGAAAATGTATGCTGGGGTCCTTTGTAAAACACTAGCACCATTTAAATGTAAGGTACCTTACCCTTATCCTCATTACCAAGTGTTGGTCACGTGTTTAGGGAATTAAACCTATCGTGCCTCTGACACCCACCCAAAGCTGTCCAAACAACAGTTCTTTCATAACTGTCCAAAAAGTTCCCTCAATTTCTCTAGCAGATTGCTTCTGTGATTATTCCCAGTTACTCGCTATTCTTCAGTCTCTCCTTATCTGCTGGCTCCTTCCTTGCTGCCCACAAACACGCCATTTTCTCTACCAACTGTCAAAAACCGTCTCCTGATCTGACCATCCCTGCTAACAATTATCCTATATCTCTCCTCCCTTTTGAGGGTAAATTGCTTGACAAAGCAATTGACACTCAGTGACTCCACCTTCACTCCTCTCATTTGCTTCTATAAACCTGTGTAATCTGGCTTCCAAATTCATCATTCAACTGAAATTGTGGTCTCCAAAGTTATTAGTCATCACTTAATTGCCAAATCTAATAACCTTTTCTCAGTCCTGATCGTCTTTGACATCTCTTGCAGTATGCCACACTGTTTATCACCCTCTCCTTCTGGATATTTTCTTCTCCCTAGATATTCTCCTCCTACCTTCTCACTTTTATTTATTTTTAAGTTAAATTTGTCCAAAACTTTGAGAGACATTAAAATCTCCTACTACTTTTATGCCATTGTGATTACTATGTCCTTATGTAATCAAGTTATTTTTCTTTTATGAATTTGGATGCTAACACAATCAGAACATATACATTTAACATAAATACTAGTTTGCTTTCTATCGTTACTTTCAGCATAATGCAATTTCCTTCTTTATTTTTTTAAGTTATGATTGCTTGTTTTTGCTTTGATTGCAACTCCTGATTTTTTGCCTTCACCTGGTGCATAGTAAATTTGCTTCACCTCTTCATCTTCATTTTTATTTTATTTTATTCTTTGTCTTTTAGTCATATTTACTATAAGATTGTGAGGTTTGTTTTCTTATCCAATCTGTCACTCTTAAAAATTTTAATCCATTCATATTTAAAGTTATAAGAGTTAGAGTTATGTTTTTTTCCATGTGCCTGTAAGTTTTTTTTTCTGAATTATGGAACACCCCCCCACACACACACTTTAAAGACAGTGCTTTCTCTCGTCAGTTTTTTAGATTAATTTACTTTAAGGCAAACTCTATTCCCATTGGCTCTCTTTCACTTTTTAATTTAAAAAAAATTTTAAAATTTTTTTTTTATTTTTAGTTTGCAACACATGGTTCTACATAATTTTGAGTTCCAGATTTTCTTCCCTCCTTTCCCCCCTCCCTCCCCAAGAAGACATGGAATCCCATATAACTTCCATGTATAACTTGGCATTGAATTAATTTACACACTAGTCAAATTGTGGAGAAGAATTATGACCAATGGAATGAACCATGAGAAAGAAGAAACAGAACCAAAAAAACAAACAAACAAACAAACAAACCCAACAACAAATACAAAAGAAAGAGAAAAAAAAAAGGGACAGGGAGAAAAAGGCAAGCATGAAGTATGCCTCGATCTGCATTCATACTTCGTACTTCTTTCTCTGTATGTAGATAGCATTCTCCATCGTGAGTCCCTTGGAGCTGTTTCTGTATATTGTGTTGGTGAGAAGAGCAAAGTCTGTCAGGGTTAGTCATCACAGAATCAATATATCTGTGGTTGTGTATAATGTTCTTCTGGCTCTGCTCCGCTCACTCAGCATTATGTTGTGTAGGTTCTTCCAGGTTGTTATGAAGTCCGTATCATCCCCATTTCTTATAGCACAATAGTATTCCATTACCTTCATACACCACAGCTTGTTCAGCCATTCCCCAATTGATGGGCATCCCTTTGATTTCCAATTCTTAGCTACTACAAAGAGAGCCGCTATAAATATTTTTGTACATATGGGTCCTTTTCCCACTTGTGTGATCTCTTTGGG
>CM053622.1:736113693-736173229 GCA_028646595.1 Phalanger gymnotis | reverse complement strand
T
The DNA here is from genome assembly GCA_028646595.1 of Phalanger gymnotis. Lineage (NCBI taxonomy): Eukaryota > Metazoa > Chordata > Mammalia > Diprotodontia > Phalangeridae > Phalanger > Phalanger gymnotis. Next base: position 736,173,228 of record CM053622.1, on the reverse strand, counting down.
GGGAGGGGAGTGGGGTGACAGAAGGGAAGGCTGACTAGGGAACAGGGCAACCAGAATACACCCCATCTTGGAGTGGGGGGGTAGAAATGGGGAGAAAATTTGTAATTCAAACTCCTGTGAAAATCAATGCTGAAAACTAAATATATTAAATAACAAAAAGAGGTAAGAAAAAAAATAGATGTAAGAATTCAACTTTAAAAAAAAAAGAAAAAAAAAAGAAAAAAGGGCCACCAACCTATCTGCATACATTTTGAGGACTTTATGCATTTAAACGAACTTTGTAGTGTGAAAAAAATAACGATGCTATGATTAACACAATCATAGCTGGAAGAAGCTGAAATAAACACAGTAAAACAAAAAAAATTTTTAAAGACTTATTTTTTCGATTTTGATTTCTCTCCCTTCTGCCCCTCCCCCAACCATTGAGAAGGCAAGAAATACTATATAACTATACATATGATGTCATGCAAAACATATCTTCACATTAGCCATGCTGTGAAAGAAAAAAAAAGTAAGAAAAACAAAGCGAATGAAAATATGTTTTAATCTACACTGAGAATTCATTAGTTCTCTTTCTGGAGATGGATAGCATTTTTCATCATATGTCCTTTGAAATTGTCTTAAATCGGTGTATCGATCACAGTAGTTAAGTCTTTCACAGTTGATCATTGTTACAGCATTGCTGTTACCGTGTACGGTGTTCTTGTTCGGTTCACTTCATGTTGCATCAGTTCATATAAGTCTTTCCAAGTTTTTCTGAAATAAGCCATTCTCCATTTCTTACAGCTGAATAGCATTTTATTACAATCATATATTATAACTTGTTTAGCCACTCCGCAGTTCTCCAATTTTTTGCCACACAGAAGAGCTGCTTTAAATATTTTTGTACATATAGATTCTCTTCCTTTTTCTTTGATCTTTTTGGGATACAAACTTAGTAGTGGTATTTCTGAGTCAAAGGGTATGCAGAATTTTATGGCCTTGTGAGCATAGTTCTAAATTGTCCTCCAGAATGGTTGGGTCAGTTCACAAATAAATTAACAGTGCATTAATATACCTGTTTTTCTACATTTCCTCTAGCATTTGTCGTTTTCCTTTTCTGTCATGTTAACCAATCTGATTGGGGTGAGGTAATATCTCAGAGTTGTTTTAATTTTCATTTCTTTAATTATTAGTGATTTAGAGCACTTTCTTGTATGACCATTGATTTCTTCTTCTGAAAACTGCCTGTTCATATCCTTTGACCATTTATTAATTGGGGAATAGCTCTTACTTTTATAAATTTGTCTCAGTTCCGATATGCTTGAGAAACAAGACCTTTGTCAGAGAATCTTGCTATAAAATGTTTTCCCCCAGTTTCTTGTTTTCATTTTAATTTTGACTAAACTTGTTTGCATAAAACCTCTTTAATGTAATCAAAATTATACATTTTATGACCCATGATACTCTATCTCTTGTTTGGTTATGGACTTTTAATTCTCTTCCACTTACCCCTGAGCTCCCCCTCCCACTTGCTCTCACTTGTCACCCCTTTCCCTAGTTTTGGAGTTTTGTTTTACTTATTAATCACTTTTCATCTAGTTTTTTAAAATCTTTTTTTCCTGTTAAATAAATAAATAAATACCACCACCCCCCCCCTTTCTCCCTTTCCACTTGTTTTGTTTATTAGGCTATTTCTGGCATTTTCTGTACTTTTCAAAATAAGGATCTCTTTCCCTCGTTCTATTCATTTCTCTTTGCTAGCTGCTTAGTCTAGACTTTTATTCTTTAATTCATGACCCTTACACTTATATATTTCTTCTTTCATCTCTGTATTTCTCATGGAATTAAAGTTTTTAACTTTGCTATTTTGGGTTTCCTCTTCTAAATGCTTAAATAGAAATCAGGTTTTCTTTAAGTGTTTTTGTTTTTTGCTTCTCTTTTTCCATATTGTCCTCTATTTCAATGTATTTGTATTCACAATCAATTGTTTTCTCTTGTGTTTCTTAGACGTGGTTTGCCACCATGGTTTTCTGTTAATTAATTCTGCTATGCAGGCCATAACTTCTGCTTTCATAATTCTCATTTCTGTCTTAAGCCGTGCGGGGACGTTCTGCTGTGGTTCCATCCTCTAAGAACGCACGTGCCTCATAAGGTGTTGATTCCTTTTCCTTGGTCTTACGGTGTTTGTTCATAGGTGTCTGGACTTGTTAGTTGATTTGGACGCCATTTCCCCCTTTTTGACAATATCTTCTCTGTCGCTTTAGCACTTGCGTGCATGGTCCTTGACTGAGCTTTGTTCCTCCTGAGATCTTTGGAAATTTCAGGGCGTTGTTTTGTCCTCCTTCTAGTCTCCTACTGCTCCCTTTCTGACTCCTTCTCCTTCGATGGTTAGTCACACAATGAGCAATTCATATTTTACTAGCCTCATTCTGTTCCCCGTGTGATTTCCGAGGAGGCAGCATTAGCCCAAGCTGAATGCGAGACCTGTTTGCTCTGGGCCTGGTACATCCACACAGGTCGGCACCTGGCTGCGATTCTTTTTGTTCTTTAGTTCTTCGCTCTACAGTCCCACTCAGAGCATGTGGCTGCCTATTGGTTCCCTATAGTGTGGGGAGGAAGCGGGGGCAGAATTGAGTTATTTGGCAAGCCTATAGGTCGGCCCTGACAGAGCATGATAGCCGGTAGGGGAAGGGATGCTGCATGAATGCCTCGATGATTATGGTTCGGCCCTCTCTGCTGTTAGTTCGTGCGGTTGTTACATCACAGGAGTTCTAGGTAACTCAGACCATGGAGACGGTTGAAATAGCTTCATTGCTTAGATGTATTTCTTATTTTGGAGAGGTTTGGGAAGTTATGAAGATCGGAGGACCCTTGGTGCTCTGAGACCCTTTTCTACTTCCACGGTAATGGTTATATAGTGGCAGAAAAATGAGTAGGCAATGAAGAGGATCTCATAATTTTAAGTGGTCTTTTCCTTAAAGTCATCTTTCTCATTCAATTTAATTCAATTCAATTAATTCAATTCAGTTTAGAGAATCTCAGAGTTGAAACAGACATCCATGGACCTTTTCCAAACATTAATTTAGCTTATTACACATATACATATATACATATATGTGCATATGTACATATACATGCATATACATACATACATATATATGCATACACACATATGGGTGGGGCATACTCAAGATTGCCCCAAGATCAAATGGAGGCACCCCTAATGGAGGCATGTCACGCTCAGATAAGCCTCCATGTTAGGCAATCTGGCCGTGCTCCAAAGGCAACCCCAGTTACATATGAAATCTTTGACCGATGACCCACGGTGAACTGATATACTATTGAATCATACTCATATTGATGTTCAAACTATAAATGAAACCAGAAGATGTAAATAAATTGCAGTTACGTGGAAGGAACATTCCCAAGGTCTTCTTGGAGAGGCAAATAAAGGAACTGGCAGAGTTGGTTGTATTGTATGCCCAAAGGCAATGAGAAACATCATTTCATGGGACACTCGGTCGTGTTGCCTGACAGTGCTCATGATGATCCTAAGCAAAAAGACCACCAAGAAGATAATTATGGGTTAAGCTAAGAACCAACGTCCTCAGTAGAGGACGAAGCAGATGCACTCTGACCTCAATATCTCAGATAAAATGCTAGCTTGCTCTTTCCTTTGAAATCTCACATGACCTCTGAGTAGACCCAGAGCTGGAAGGGATCTTAAACATCATCTTGCTTAGGGGTTCTTAGCGTGGGAGTCCATGAACTTGTAGTTTTTCTTTTTCAAAAAATTCCCTGCATTTCAATAGAAGTAGTTTCTTTTGTCATCCTATGTATTTTATTTTATGCATTTAAAATCCTTATTCTGAGAAAGGGTTCATAGGTTTTACTAGACTACCAGAAAGGTCCATGACACAAAAAATGTTAAGAAACTTTGATCCAGTTCAATATTTGTATTTAATACATAAGAAAAGTCAGACCACAGAAAATTTCTCAACCTCCATTTTAGTATAATCACAACAGGGACTGTCTTCTTTTTGCTTGCATTTGTACCTTCAGCACCTCCCTTCCTCCCTCCCTCTTTCCTTCCTTCCTCCCTCCTTTCCTTCCTTTCTCCTTTCCTTCCTCCCTCCTTTCCTTCCTTCCTTCCTTGCTTCCTTCCCTCCTTCCTTCCTTCCTTCCTTCCTTTCTTCCTTCCCTCCTTGCTTCCTTCCCTCCTTGCTTCCTTCCTTCCTTGCTTCCTTCCTTCCCTCCTTGCTTCCTTCCTCCCTCCTTTCCTCCCTCTTACCTCCTTTCCGCCTTCCCTCCCTCTTCCTTCCTTTTCTCCTTCCCTCTCTCCTTCCTTCCTTCTTGCTTCCTTCCTTCTTTCTTTCTCCCTTCCTCCCTCTTCTACATGGCATCTCTGCAAACACTTGAAATTTCCTCCTAAGAATTTCCTTTTCCAAGTCAAATGTCTCCAATTCTTTCAAGCTATCCTTTCATAATATAATCAAAAGAAATACAAGGTACTGTTTTAGGCAGCTAAGTGGCACAGTGGATAGACTATAGGGCTGGAGTCAGGAAGACTATTCTTCCTTAGTTCAAATCTGGCCTCAGACATTTACCAGCTGTGTGACCTTGGGCAAGTCACTTAACCCTGTTTGCCTTAGTTTCCTCATCTATAAAATGAGTTAGAGAAGGAAATGGCAAACTACTCCAGTATTTTGCCAGCAAAACCTCAAATGGGGTCACAGAGAGTAAGAAATGACTGAAAAACAACTGAACAACCACCATTTTAGAGGATGCACTAGCAAGTCAGGGCAGGAAAGAAGGGATCGACAAAGTCCTCATGTGGAAGGTGACACTTGAGCTGAATTCCAGGAGATGGCAAGTTAAGACAGGGGACAGCCAGTGTAAAGGTCTGGAGATGAAAGATAGAGGGTCACGTGTGTGGAACAGCATGAGGCTAGTTTTTCTGGACCATCTTGGACTGTCACTAGACAAGTAAGAGATTTGTCATGGACAGTAGAATTTTTGAGACCCTGTTTGGGGAGAGGATTTTTGACTCATTTGCTGATACTTCATACCAACATGAATGCCTTTCAGACTGTCCTGAAAATACCTACCCTTACTTGAATGCTGCTCAGCCTAGATCTTTCCTTTCCCTATAAGAGCAATACCACAGTCATATTAGTGAAGACGCCAGCTCAGTGGAGTACAGCTCCTCCTACGTCACCCAGGACAGCAGTTTTGTTTTTGTTTTTTGTTTTTTTTTTTGGTTCTGACCTCCCGGTCAAGACACTTCAGCCAGCCCCCAGGAAAGAGGAAGAACAGGGCTGTAACTGCACTAAATGAGAACCATAAGCCATGAACTCTGCACACAGGTTCTTGTGCCAGGTTTAAAGCAATGTTACTCATTCCAGGAACTATGCATTCCTCATCTATGTGGAAGGTGTTGCCTGATCTTCAGCAGAGTCCAAATGACCACCTGTCAGGGATGTCAAAGGAGGAATTCCTGCATTGGGTGGGGGCTTGGAATTCCTGACCCTTCTAAGTGGTACATTCTATCATGATCATTATTTTTTTTATTACCATTACACCCCCTCTACAAAGAGAGTCATGGAAGACCAGACAGGAGAAAGGAAATATCTTTATATTTACCTGCGCTTACCTCATCTTACTATTGTATTCACTCTGGAAATTGCACGTAAAGTAAATATTTGTGTGTTAAATCCTATTTTTTATTTGACTTTTGATTACAGTTTTGGAGACTGGAAGATTTACTGAAAGACAGATAAAAAGATTAGGTGACATCTGGATAACTATATTCAATTTTGGGTTCCACGTTTTGGAAAGGACGTTGATAATTCAGAGTAAATCCAGAGAAGGGAAGGTAGGTGGTGCAGTGGAGAGAGCGCTGGGCCAGGAGTCAGAACGTTCTGAGTTCACATCAGGCCTTAGACACTTACTAGCTATGTGACCCTGGGCAAGTCACTTAATCCTGTCTGCCTCAGTTTCCTCATCTGTAAAATGAGCTGGAGAAGGAAATGGCAAACCACTCCAGTATCTCTGCCAAGAAAATCCCAAACGGGGTCAGGAAGAGTTGAAAACAACTGAACAAGTCCAGAGAAAGATGACCAGGATAGTAAGATCAGTCTTTTAGCCTTTATTAAGCACCTGTTATGTGCCGTGCTCTGCACTGTGTGCTGGCAGGGAGACTAAAGGCTATGCAACCTCTGAAGGATGAGTAAAAAAAAATTAAGGATGTTTAATCTGGAGAACCTAGGGACAGGCGTGAGAAGTGTTTTCAAATCTTTGAAGGGCTCACATGTGAAAGAGGAATTAGATTTGTTATTGCATTCTGGGTCATCTCCAGTCATCCTGATGAATGTCCAGTCACTGGATCCACATGGCTCTGGAGGAGAAAGTGAGGCCAGTGACCTTGCACAGCCCTCCCTCCCTCAAATCAAAGTCAACTGCAAGTTGTGTCATCATCTCCATGATGTCATAGACCTCTTGGAAAACGAAGGACAAACACAGCAACAACCTTTGCCCTGCGGGACAGAACGAGGAGCAGCAGTTGGAAGTAGAAGAGGCAGACTTGGGTTTGCTGTGACATTAAACCTCCTAATCGTTTGCTATCCCAGGTAGCAAGTAGGTGGTACAGTGTGTAAGTGGAATCAGGAAAACCTGATTCTGAAACCTTCCTCAGAGACCCGCTTGCTGTAGGACCTGGGGCACATTGACTTAATTTCTCTCAGTCCCAGCTTCCTCTTGTATTAAAAGGGGGTGATAATTACACCCACTGCAAAGCACTTTTTGAGGATCAAAGGCGATAATGTGTAAGGCACTTTATAAACTTTAGAGCACTATGTAAATGCTATAATTTTTGTCGTTATTGTCATATTGACTTTCCCCTCATCGGAGGGAATTTAAGCCAATCCAGAAGGATGCAGTTGGCTTGCTTACAGGATGTTATACAAGAGATTGTTGTTCATGTATAGGTCGAGCCAGATGGTATCTCTAGTGCCTGATGAGAATGAAATTCTGGGAGGCTAAGGATGGAAAGGCCTGGAGGAGTCGCTATCCTCCAAAAAAACCAGAACTACATCCACCTGGCTTTCATTTTTGTTCTCTCTCTTCTCACCCTCCACAATTTTCTCGTCAACTCAGTGGTCACTGACTGCAGAAAAGCTCCCAAGCAGCTTTAAGGGAATACCCACGCGAATCTTATTGGGAGCTCGTGGAATTAAAGGGACGCCTTTATTTGTCTTATTAGGATGCTTGTCTAACAGGACTCAAGATATGGAGTCAATAGCCAACTATTTCATCGTTACAAGTTTGGAATTGTTTTGTTTCATTGTAGAATTCTAGCCTCTCATATTCGTGTGTTGTCAGGATGGAATGTATCGAGAGATCAATGTATGGAAAAATTTTTTGTGCAGAAAGAGAACTTTAACGGTTTTCATTGAGATCAAACCATTTGTTACTGTTTAGGGTCCTTAAAAGTCTTTGTGTAACTAAAGCCACTTCTGCGTTCCCTTGAGCAGTAAGAAACTGTAGCAATAAAAAAGTCTATCTGTGAGAGCTACTATTTTTTAAGAGTTTTATTGATATCTTTTGTTTTAACATCACCTCTATTTCTAAATATGTCCATATCATATCTCCAATTAGTTATTGCTTGTAACAGAAAACGTTTAAAAAAGGAGACATAACCAGTTCACCAACACTAACAAAAAAAAATCAGCCGAGTCTGACAGCAGATTCCATGCTCCACACCCACAGACTCCCATCTCTGCAAAGAAGGTACATCATTTCTCTTCTAGAAGCATAAGCTTCGTCATTAAAATTACTCAGCATCCAATTTTTGTATATTCAGTTTATTGCAGGTTTTAGCAACCTTTCTATTTCCACTGTTGTGAATTTAACATTAAAATCACTGCAGGAATTGAGGGGTTTGGACTTTGTACCCTTTCTCTCATCCCTCTCCTTTGGAACTATGTATGTTGGGTTTGGAACTGGGAGAATCTGGCCTCATAAAACCTTTTCTTTTACTCTTTGACTCATTACACCCCTACCCTGGCAGGTCAATTGAATTAAAGCTTAGGTTTTAGCTCATATCTAGGATCTCCCCCAAACTGAGGGAGTAGAAATGTACTCAGTGTACAGGATGAATCAGATTTGGGATAGCTAATGGTAAACATAAAATGCAAATGCATTGACCAACTTAAAATAATTAATTAAGCAAGAAGCAGTAATAACTATGGTTATACTCTGCAAAGTGTTTGAGCTTCAACTTCTTCAAAAATAAAGCAGTTTGTGGGACTGCTGAATTGGTTTTATTGCATTTTCACTTTAACTCTGTACTGCCTCCTTCATGGCAGATAGCTTCTCTCAAGCCAAGCCAAGGCTTGGAATCAAAGTGTTGTTGGTTGTCATTTCTTCCTCCAGGAGATCCAGGGTAGTTACTGACATCCAACTCCTCTTGCTACCAGTCATCTCTGATCAAAAAACCTGGGAATGCCAAACTTCTCAAATCTACAAAATGACCTCCAAGACTGTATAGAGCAAACTCAGAAGAAACAGCCCAAAACTCAGGATCATTTTAGATATCAAGAGTCCACTGGTGTGTAACATTGTACATAAAGTCAGATTTTTTTGCCATCTCAATGGAGTTTGCTGGGTTTTTTTTTCCTATTTTTCTTTTCCTTTTTTAGCTAAAAAAGTTCTTTTTTTTTTAAAGAATAGCTTTCTGGGAGAGGGAGGAAAGGATACAGATGGGAAGGTACATGATATAAAAATGTATCAATAACTTTTAAAATATTCAAATAAAAATTTGGAGTGAAATTAGTGACAATTAGACTATTTGGTCTTATTGTTAAGGCAGAAATGACTTAATGGTACCTTGTGAGACTGTTAGATGTTAACTTTGTTTAAAAGTAAGTCCTCACTTGAGAAGACATATGAAGAAATGAAAAGTGAAGAGAGTAGAACTGGGAAAACAATGTACATGATGACTATAACAGTTGTACAGGGCATGTTCAGAATTTTCCTTCCTGATTCTGACTGATCTGGTCCTAAATTCAACTCCTGGGCTTTTTGAGAGTTATGGAGCCCTGGGCTACTTCTGGTGACTCAGTAAGAAAGGGAGCTTTAGGAATGACTTAGCCATTCCCTTAGTGGTCATGACTCAGTGGACCTTTAAAATAAAAGTCTTTCTTTCTGACTATCTTTTTCCTTGGACTCTTTGTAAGGCAAGTAGCTCTTCCCATAAATAGAACGTGAAATGTCAGTGCTAGAAGGGGTCTTAGAACGAGGAATGTCAGAGTTTGGAGGACCCTTAGAACACAGGATGTCAGGACTGGGAGGCACTTAGAACACACTTAGAACACAGGATGTCAGAGCTGGGAGGGGCCTTAGAACACAGGATGTCAGAGCTGGGAGAGGCCTTAGACCACAGGATGTTAGGGATGGGAGGGCCCTTAGAACAATGGATAGGAGGGACCTCGAAGCAATATCCAAGTTCCAAGTTAGTCTAATTCCCTCATTTTAGTGGCCAAGAACCTGCAGCTCAGAGTAGGCCAAGCTTTTTTTTTTTTTTTTTTGTAATTTTACAGAATCAGTTTTGATTCTTTTGTGGCAATTTTTTTCCATTTGTGGTGGTGTAGTCATTGTGTACATGGGTTTTTGTTTTTTGTTTTTTGTTTTTTTTTGGCTCTGTTTACTTTTCTTTCCATTATGTCCAATGTCTTTTCATGCTTTTCTGTATTCATTATACTTGTTGTTTCTTATAGCGTAGTAATATTCCATTACTGCCATGTAGAATAATTTATTTGACCAATCCCTAACTAATGGTCATCAATTTTGTTCCCAGTTCTTTGATATCATAAAAAAAATGCTGTTCAAAATATTTTGATGTATGTGGAGCCTTTATTTTATTAGTGATTTTGTTGGGATATGTGCCTCAAAGTAGACTGTCTGTGCCAAAGGGTAGGGGCATTGTAGTCTCTTTATTTGCATAATTCCTAATTGATTTAAGGAATAGTCATACTAATTCACAGGTCCATCAACAACACTTTATTATACCCATCTTTCCATAGCCCCTCCCATATTAACCTCATTTGGGATTTTGACCAAATAAAGAAGGGGAAAAATGAGGAATGGAATAAGCATCTATTAAGTGCCTACTACGTGCTAGGTGCTTTACCAATTTTAACTCCTCAGAACAACACTGAGAAGTGGATATTATTGTTATCCCCATTTCATACTTGAGAAAAACACTCATGTTTGCTTCTTCTTCACTTCCCTGGGGGGTACAGGTATGGGTTACCCAATGGGTACGTGACTATTTTGGATACACTGGGTAAACAGTTCAAACTTTTGTGCAGGGGAGTAGGGTGAATTAATAATAGTCAAGGTGTATCTCCTTTTAGCCTCCAGATGATTTCCTATTTGAGCAAAACACAAACCATAGCTACTCAGCAGCCTTAAGGTAGGTACAAGATAAAGCAACATTGGTCAAGCTTGGAGCTACCTTAGACACCATCTGACCCAACCACTTGGTTTTATAGATGAGAAGACTGAGACACCATGATTTTAAATGACTTTACCAGCGTAACATAGCTAGTTAGTAACAGATCCATGTCTTTTGACTCCCAGATGAGTGTTTCTTTTACAGCTGACTGCTTCCCCTCAGACACAAATAGGGAGGTCTCTTGGGAGCTGAGTTTTTGGCTATTTTTCTCCTCATTATGAAAAGTAGCATCCAGTTCATTTCTTGCTTCACTTCTGCCTCACCTGCTTTATAAGGGCTACTGACATTTCAGCTGATATCGTCGAGTTTTTCGGGAGCTGCTTATCAGACAGCCTTGGCAAATTCCTAAGAGTTTGGTGTTGTTTGATGAGAACCTCCCTTAAAATGGCACCCCCCTTTTCTCATTGGTGACAGAAATTGAGCTCCCAAGCATTGGTAGGCATTTCTATAAAGTTCCTCTCAGAATATTTCTTTGAGAAGATATCATCCTGGGGCAACTAGGTGGCTTGATGGATAGAGCACTGTCTCTGGAGTCAGAAGGACTCCAAATTCAAATTGGACCTCAGACACTTACTAGCTGTGTGACCGTGGGCAAGTGACTTAACCCCGACATTTCCCTTCCCCTTCCCACCAAAAGAGAAGATAACATCCTACTCATGACCAGATTGCTGCTCACTTGTGACGACTGCAAACTAGAGATATCTATCGCATAGTGAGGAAACACCCCAACCTTCTAGTCTTTATAGCATTGAGTGGGGCACTGAGAGGTCATTATGTGTCAGAGGTGAGGCTTGAACCCAAATCTTCCTAGTTCCAAGGCTGGCATTCAGTCCTGTAAGCCAGAGATAGAAAAGACCTGCAGTATATCCTGTAACACTCGCAAGTGTGGCAGAACCAGATTAAATTGTAATTAGGAAATATTTAACAAAGCAAATAAAAATGTAGGATCATTTTGAGGGAAGAGTCTGCTCAGCCAAATAAACAGAGAGCGAGGAAATCTTTTCTGGAGAATATTGTCAAAAGGATAGATTCCCAAAGGCTATAGAGCAAGGCATCCCTATATCTCAAATGAGCATAAAGATAACCCCCAATTTTAAACAAGCTATCTTTAAAAGTTCACAAGTATAAGCTACTATTTGAATATTTTATGTTTTCAGTATTTTTCATATGTGCTTTTGGTTTCTTTACATTTTACACATTTTCTGTGGGATGAAATAAAGGCTGTGCTATACCTGGTAACTAATTATAGTCTACATTGAGTACCCATGTGTCATGGGACGCTTTTACTTACAATTATGGAGCCCTTCAACATGAAGCATACTTATGTTTTGCTTTAGACATTTTCTTACAGTTTCTCTAGGTTGAGAGCAGAGAGCAAGAGAGAACATGAGGAGAGAGAGAGAGAGAGAGAGAGAGAGAGAGAGAGAGAGAAAACCACACCCTAGTACCCACACATAGTAGGTGTTTAATAAATACTTATTGACTAACCCAATAACTCGGCCATGACCACACAGCTAATAAGTGCTAGAGGCTGGATTCAAACCTAAGTATCCCTGACGTTGCACAGTGCCTGGCATATAGTAGGTGCTTAATAAATGTTTATTGATTGATTGATGGATTGACTCTGGGTCCAGCACGCTTTCCATTAAATCAGTCTGCTTCACAAAATCCGGGGTGAGCTAAGCCTACATGGGGGTGTGAGTTGGGGGAGGAAGGGGCATGGCATTGGCTGGGCCGGCTCAGTTTTTATAAGAATACTTAGTTCAGCAGCCATGGCAACCAAAACAATACATAAAAATACACACAGTAATCAGTCACAAAGCCCCTTCTCAGAGACACATAACCCTTGTACGATAAGATCTCTGTAAGAGGTGAGGGCAGGGGGAATACACTTTCCTTTTAAAAAAAATAGGCATGCCTCCTCCCACTTTTATTGCTTTTATAATGGGACTGGTTTTTGTTTAGCACACACACACACACACACACACACACACACAATTATCTCCCTTGCACAGTCTCTTTCTCTTTATTCAGCTAGACATTACAAAATATCCAGAGGATTGGCTATTTAAAGGTGAATTCTTAAGACCTGAGCTAGGTATTGTGTGGGCAAAAACGTGATGTGGCACTACCTTCTGGGCCCCTGGCCTGTGGTTGTGCTGTGCCTGCCTCTCTGGCCAGCTCCTCTGAAACAAGGATCCTTAACAATCCTTAACAAAGGCCTTGTGGTCTCCCTTCAAGGCCTCTGGGGAATCCTTTATCCAGATGGATTTTCTCATATTTACCAATCTAAAATCCTGGTTCCAAAAGAGATATTTTCCAAGTTGTTGACACAAGCTCTGGCCAAATCAAGGCATCTGGTTTTTACAAGAAGTGATACAGAATCAATCAATCCATAAACATTTAGTAAGCACCTGCTGTGATCCGGGCACTGTGCTGGGCACTGGGGACACGGATATAAACAATGAAACAGTCTCTGCTCTCAAGAAACTTACATTCAATCCGTCAACAAGCATTTATTAAGCATCTGTTACTATTCCCTGTTCCATAGGGAATTCGCTAGGTCCCAAGCTAGTTCGTTGCATTTTTGCACATGTATACTTTAAAAAGTCCATCGTCTCCATCATTTCCACTTCTTGGCCCTAATTTTGTTCTACTGTATAAGAACTGGGGGCACGCAGACAAAAAATAGACAATTCACAATGAAAAAAAAATAGATTTGTCATCGTTTTGTAGGGAGTTTGCTCTAACTCCCTCTTGCAGAGCCGGGCTTGCTTCATCTGCTCCTCAGGATTCTAGGGTGCCCCGAGGAGTCTGTGGGTGTCTCTTCTGTACTGTCATCCTCTCGAGCCCCTACTGCTGGCATTATTCTCCATTGTTAGCAGCCATTAAGTAGGCTCCAGTTCCATTTAACCACTTAACATAAATTAGCTTTTAGACAGGAACATATTTACTTTGAAGATGTAAAAGGAACAAAAGTATAAATATTTCCTTCAGACACCTTGGGAACGCACTCCCCCTTATTCCACCTTGGTCTGTGGGGAGAGTGGGGCTTAAACTTAGTTCAGTCTCTATATAATGTTGGTCCCACAGATATGGCATGACTGCAAGATGGGCCCTCATCTCAGTTACCCCTGGGCTAGGGCCCTAAGGTCACTCCCAAAGGTCATTCCTTGCTTTCCAGGCATACATGCTGCACTGGCTTCAGAATCCAGACTCCAGAACCATGGGATGCTGGGAAGCTCTCGTGGCCAAACAAGATTGGATTGCTTCGTCCAGAAGGGAGATGACAGACGCCAAGGACTTGGGTTTGTTTCTCGGCGTCACGTGGCCTCAATGGGAAGAAAGCCCCAAGGTCTCTCCCCTTACAGTATTGTCTCTCACTGTACGCTGTGAGTGTAGGAAGAGTCTAACCACAAACAGAGCAGCTGGAAGAACTAAACCAGGCCTTTCTGAATGCCCCATCTCCACTGTGTGGTTAGCTGGCTGGAGCCAGTTACAGATTATCTAAGCATGCTCCGATGTCTCTCCGGGTCATTTCCATCATATGCCATCAAAACTGTCCCCAAAGGAGGCTCTCTTAGCAGGTAGGTGGCGCTGTGGCACACAGAGCGCTGGTCCTGGTTTACAGAGTTCAGCTCCAGCCTCAGATGCTTAGTAGCTGTGTGATCCTAGGCAAGTCACTTAACTTCTGTTTGCCTCAGTGTCCTAAATTGTAAAATCAGGAAAATAATAGCACCTGCCTCCCAGGGTTATTGTGAGGATCAAATGAGATAAAATTTATAAATTGGTTAGCACAGTGCCTGGCTCATAGTAGGGGCTTAATTAACGCTTATTCTGTTCCCCTCTTCCCCTCCCCACATGAGCAATTTGCATCAGCCAAGCAAAGTGATGCACTTTGTGCATGTCCAAGTCCCCTTTACAGTTAAAAAGGAAATTTTCCCCCCTTTCCTTCTTATAAGTATTCTCTCTCCTAACTTCCCAGAAAAGTAGGAATAAACATTTTACTCTTAATATAGTATAAGGATGAACAGACATGGATTTTTTTTGCACCCCAGCATTGGCACCTGGAAGAAATGTGTAACATTTGTTAAAAAAAAACCCAACTTAAATATTAACATTCAGATGTTTGTGAATTTCTGAAAGTTCTGCAAAGGACTAATTTGCCAGGAAATGACTCTGAGAAACCAGAAATGTGTTTCCTGTTTGGCGATCTTTGGGGAAAGAAGAAAATTTAGAAGGTCTGATCTCTTCCACTCTGTTTGCTCCTATATTCCTTTAATGCTTAGGCCTCTGAACAAAAATAAATAAATACATACATAAACAAACACATGAAGAACGAATGAATAAAATAAATTAATTCTTACTGGTGATCAGGAAACAGCTATTTTTTTTCTTTTCTCTAAAAGATAAGGTGAACAGTGGGTGGGGGGCAAAGTGCTGGTTGGCTCTTACTACTTTGGGTTATTCATTTTATTTCAACTGGTCTGTTTCCTTATTGGTAAAAGGCAGGGAGGGTGTTGGACCAGACGATCCTTAGGGTCTCTTATCGTAATGAATCAATGGTTCTTTGAGTCCCTTTTAGTTCCAGGAAAGCGATTTCTCTCACTTCCCCAGCAACTTGGTACAATTAAGTGCTAGCAATGCAAGCCTGAGTTAAAAGCAAATCTTTTAAAAATGAGAGCCTAACTATCACAGGGGAAGTGGGAGTGAGTGGAACAATGACCAACATGAGGGACCAGGTACTCCTATGCTCTGATCCCGGCTCTCTGAAAGGGTGAACTGCCACCAGTTGCTGGCCATTTCTTCTTTTGCTTCCCTTGGACTTGGGAAGAAGACCAGGTTTCAAAACAAGATTGCTACTTTTACTAGTTAGATGACTGTGGGAAGTCACTTAACCTTCATTTTCTCATCTGTAAAGTGGGGATAATGATACCTATTGTGCCTACCTCACACAGTAGTGTTGAGAAGAGCCATTGAGATAATAGAGGAGGAAGGCTTTTCAAACTTCAAAGGCTCCACTTACAGGTTCTGGATTTACTCACCTCCCCTACTAGCCCTGGCAGGTTGGGTCCCCAGAGCTCAGCTATTCCTATTACTAATAGCCCAGCAGTTACTGTTGTTCCCCCTCAGAGTTCTAGCAGTATCCCTATAGAATTATAGGTCATCTCTAATGCTATCGTGGTTTGAGCCTCCATCCAGTGTATTCTCTCTGATATCAATCACAAATGAGAACTACTCTAATATAATTTATGAGTGTCCATATATATAATTTAACATATATTATATTAAATATAATTTAACCAGTTGACATCTCCTTGATAATCTCCTGATTAGCCCTTAATATCCACTAGCTTTTACACAAGAATGTTGACTGACATGTTCACAGAATGAACAAAAGTCCAAATGCATCCCCATGAATTAGAGGTACCACTTTTCCTCTACCTCCTTGGTCCCTGGAGAGAAGAGGTTCAAACTGGTAGGTGCTTAATAAATTCTTGTTCATTGGTAAATTGATAATTCTTCTTTACTTTCTAAATGAGGGTGGTGAGCTATTGGTCTTTATGTGGTTTCCTGGTAGCAGTTTTATTTGGTTTGGATTATAGGCCCAGCCTGTGATTATTTATTCCCAGTGTATGAAGTTGTAAACAACTTTTCCCACTGAACATTTCCCACTGAGCATTTCTAGGCATATTCTGAGAAAGTTTTTATCCTTTATTCCATGTTCTAAGTATAACTAATGTTTTTCCACTCCTTATAGCCTGACAGGTGTAAGCATCTTTTAATTTAGTCAATTATTTCAGGTGTTAGAAACATCTTTCTGGATCACTTTGAAGGTGATATGAGAAGGGGGAAAACCCTGTTAGGAACAGGCAGAAACCTTGTGAAAGGAATGGGTTAACAATGGAGATTCTTAAATAAGAAGGCTGGGACAACTTGAAGCTGTGTCCAAAAACACACAATGGTGAACTCTACAGCTGGAAAACTCACCAGCCTTCACAGCACACATGCCTGGCTCATTGATTCCTTGCAACCTAGCAGCCTCTGTGGCAGGTATGAAAAGCTTGACCTGTGCTTTCTGGAGCATGGCTTGGCTAGGCTAGCCGATGCTGCTGAAGCGTTCTCTGACTCTGCTCTGGGACCCCTGATTTGATGGAAAGCTATTTGCATGTTTCAAAGGAAAAGGGATCCCAGAAAAAAACTGACTCCAAGTTATTGTTCGTAGGTTTATTGTTTTCAAATGTCGAGGGCCAACTACTCAGTCAGGAGAATGCCAGACCTAATGAGGCGAAGGAATCCCTGGCTGGGTCTTAAACACAGAATGAATGATTGGCAGCTGAGCCCATCCATTCATCTTGATTGTCAGCAGTCTCCAAGGATCAAACCTATAGGTATTTGTATTGATTGGGGAAAGGGAAAAAAAAAAAAAAGAAAAAGAAAGTACCCTGATGCAATATACCCAGCATGTAGAGATGGCCTCAGGGGATCAAGAGGACAAACTCCAGCCGTGTCAGTTTCCTGATTTATGATTTTAGTGTATATTGTATTTAGTTAAATCAATCAGCACACATTTGCTGCATGTGAGGCCCCACATTAGGTGTGCCAAGAAGAATAGGACACAGTTCTTGCTCTCAGAGTTTATAAACTGGGGGGAAAGGGGGCCCCACAAAGCACAAATGCACACAAAAATAGTACAAGACACTGTATAACAAAGGCCAAAAGAAACATGATGGTGCTGTGGAAAAAGCCCCAGATTTGTAAGCAGCAGATCTCAATTTGAATCCAGATTCCTGCTTATCTGACCTCGAGAAAATTGTCGATTCTTCTGCTCCTCAGTTTCCTTATTTGTAAAATGAGGGAGGAGTAGATTAGAATTCAGAAATGGGGAATCTGTGGCTTTCTAGGTCTTCAAACTTGGATTCAGTCAGCCTGAGTCTTGAGGACCTGGAGGGCCACATGTAGCCTCAAGGCCAGCCCTGGACTAAGTAATCCGTAAGACTACTTCAGACTCCTTGATTCTATGAGTGCTGAAGATAATAGGTACTCTGGGAGTCTGGGTGAGGGCAATAGCAGTGTGGACAGGACAGTCAACAGTAGAGAACTAATGGGAAAGTTAGGCTGGGAGCTGAGAAAGTGGAAATTAAATTAGTAGAAAAGAAGATAGAGGGTATTTCTGATTGCTCTGTGGTAGATCAAGGGAAATATGTTTATAGCACTTAGCACAAAGCCTGGCACACTGAGCACACTATATGGTATTGTCATTCAGTTGTTTCAGTGGGGACCAACTCTTTATGACCCCATTTGGGTTCTTCTTGGTAAAGATACTAGATCCTTCTCCAGCTCATTTTACAGATGAGGAAACTGAGGCAAACAGGGCTAAGTGACTTGCCCGGGGTCACACAGCTAGTGAGTGTCTAAGGCTGGATTTGAACTCCAGAAGACAAGTCCTCCCAGCTCCAGGGTCAGTGTTCTATGCACTTTGTCGCCTAGCTGTCCAAGTTAGCTGTTATTGTTATCATTATTGGAAGGAGACCTGGGACTTTGTGAGCAGAGGAATGGAGGCAGCAGTGCCCAAAGGCAAACTTGTTCAGGGTCAGTGAGAAGTAAAACTTCATTCACCTTCCTGTAGCTTTCAGGTTTACAAAGTCCTTTCTTCACAACAGTCCCACGAAGAAGGTCGTACAAGTGTGTTGTCCTGGGAAACACTCAGGATTTAGAGTCAGAAGACCCGCTGTCTGTGTGTATGACCCGGTCTCTAAGCTCCCCACCAACCTGGGGGCCCACTTTTGAATGCTTCCTTAGTTGTGTCTCACCCCAGATTGAATATATCTCTTACAAATGCCTTTGTTTTAAGTTCACAGAAGAAGCAACAGCAGTAGCTTCCTCTTGCATATTTAAGCAGTCGCTTTTGCTTTTAAGGAAGAATTTTTGTTCAGTTTTAAGTCAACAACAGCCACTCTCCTCCTACACAATACCTTATGGACAACATAAGGACCTTTTCATTCATAGGAAAAACAGAGCCACAGCGCCATAGTAGATACAGTGCTGGGTGTGAATTCAAATCCTGCCTTGGGTGCAGACTAGCTGTGTGACCTTGGGCAAGTCATTCTCAGATCCGTAGTTTCTTCATTTGTAAACTGAAATTAGACTCAGTGATCTCTAAGCTGTAAATCTGTCTATGATTATGATCCACAACCACTGCCCTCTTCTCTGGTCTCCTTTACCCCCTTCTCCTCATCTCTTGCTTCTTCCTTCCTATACCCTCTCTACCGGTACACTGTGTACATTATGGTCAAACACTCATAATGGCTCACCCGTGGCTGTTTTGAGAACCGCAATAATTCTGGCCCTCAGAAAATTAAGTCATCTTTTCAAAGCTGTCTCCATTCGTGGGCATATAGTGCCAAGCATTGGAGGTCATGCCTAGTGCTGAGGACACCATATTTCAAAACACAGCTGAGTGTCTGAATTTGCCAGTAAAAATTGGAGAAATATTATTTTGCACTTGCATTTTTTTTTATCCTGGAATAGGATAAATAGCAGCCTTCGAGCCATGTATTAAACCTTTCTCCTTCCCAGCTGTGACGTAGCTTGTTAGTCCTCTCCTCATTTATTGAGGCTCTGGAGATAAGGGACACATCCAAGGTCACATACTCAGGATCCTGTGCCTAGTCTCATGAGTACCTGCTTCTAGTCCAGTTAAATAGCATTCTCCCCTAGAGATCAAACACATGACAATGAGGGATGTGAAATGAAGAAATCTGTATGGAACAACCTTTTCACGGAATCGACAATTCTAACTGCATGCGGGAAAACCTGGTGCTTTTGCAAAACTCCTTGACCTGTTTTTTCAGACATTTTTGGATTTTGGCAAAACCTTTTGTGTTTTGAAATATCCCCCCCCCTCTTTAATTTAAACCCTTGTGTATTTTCAAGGGGGAATTTAAGTAAGAAAACATATCTTTCTGGCTAGGTGTGAGCCTGTACTGCTTGTTCCCCCGTTAAAGATGACTAGAACCTGACCAGCCATTAAAGAGATTGGGGTGTGGCTGGAATCAATTGAAATTAAGTGCAATGGGAGTTCAGATTAGGGGAGATGTCAATAGCTTGTGTTATAACTTGCACTTTGGGAATTTTCGTACTTGATGGCCAGAGCAGCTGTGGCTGCCAGCTTGCCTCATGCACGTGACCTAATCTTACCGGAGGCAGGGGTATGGTTGTAAAGGTAGAGGAAGGCACAGCACAATAGTGCCTCTGGCTGATGATACATAACCCTCAAGGGTTAGGCAGGTGTGAGGAAATGTCTCATTGACTACATTTATTTTTCAGTGTTGTTAGGCTGTTCCTGTAAAAGCCATAACTATCTCTTCCTCGAGGGCAAAGGACTGTCTTATGTTCATCTTATATACTCTGTAAATAGCCATTGTGCTTAGCGTGCAGTCAGTGTTTAATTCATTCTTGCTGAATAGAAGGAATAACTGGCATTTATATAACTCTCTAGTTTACAAAACGCTTTATATAATCTGTATTATCTCAGGTTTCTTCATCAGTAAAACACTCCAGTGAAGCATCTGTGATCTCATCAATTCGCGAATTCCCTCTAGTGATGCAGATTGCATCCCACACCTGCCTATTCTATGAAACCCTTGCCCAAAATCTTCCAAAAGCACTCCATAGGGCGTCAACCAAACATGCCAAAGGCCTTCCTTGCTTTCTTGAGTAGGCTAAGTGAAACATTCTGACTGTCTGCCTGTCCTCTCTCCTGTTCTTTCTAGTCGTTTCCTCTCTTCTTTTTCTCTCTCACTCTTTCTTTCTCCTGTCCTTTCCTGTCCTGTCTTCTCCTTGCTCTTCTCTTCTCTCCTTTCCTACCCCCCTCTCCTTCCCTCTCTTTCTCCCCCTCCCCATCTCTCCCTCTCTTTCCCCCTCTCTCTCCCTCTCTTCTTCTCTCCCTCCCTCTCTCTTCCTCCCTCTCTCTTTTCTTTCTGTGTGAGCCCATCTTTTCTTTCTATGACAAATTAATGACAGAAAGACTCAATTAATTCCTTGATGATATTATTGATACTTGTTCTCCTTTGACATTACTCATTTTTAGATGTTGCAGCCTGATTACATCCACAATTCACTTCTCCATTGACCTCTGTGGGATATTCATACTTAGTTCTTCTGAGGTCAAGCAGTACTGTTACATGTCTCAATGCCATAGAGCAATGCCAATAGAATGTTAAAATTGAAAAGATGGAACTTTGCTTTCATGGGAAGCCTGAGGTCAATAAAATTGTTTTTCTGAAAGAAATCCATTTAGCTCTCCCCCTCCTTTTCAGCTCTGGGCTGAGATCATTGTCTAGCTGTACTGTCTGTCCCAGACACAGATACTATTGGAGAAAGATCTATTGGGTGTCCATCCCCATTTGTGCCAATGATAATAGGCATTCTTCATCCACTTAGTCATTACTGTGTAGATGGACAAACTAAATTCTTTTCAGGTGATTGCAGATCTCTTCCAGGAGGCTCTGTGATGTTCTAGGGCTTGAGGCAGTGAGAATACTATCATTGAAAAACAGGAGCAGCTCTTAAGAACTCATATTGTCTCAATACAGACTGAAGTAGCTATTTTTCTTTCTTTTTCGAATCTTCTTGTACAAAATGACTAATATGGAAATGTTTTACATGTATAACCTGTATTGGACATAGTGTCTCAGGTTGGGGGGAGGGGAGGGAGGGAGGGATAGA
The DNA here is from genome assembly GCA_028646595.1 of Phalanger gymnotis. NCBI lineage: Eukaryota > Metazoa > Chordata > Mammalia > Diprotodontia > Phalangeridae > Phalanger > Phalanger gymnotis. The sequence goes on along the minus strand of CM053622.1, from coordinate 736,151,999 downwards.
ATTTGGAACTTACAGCTTTCAAAAAATGTTAAAAAATTATTTTAACATGTAATTGGGGAAAAAATAAAATATTATTTCAAAAATAGGGGCAGCTAGAGGATGTCACTGTTCATAGGGACCTTCTCTTTGACCTGGCCTCACCTATCACAGGGGCAAATACTTTTGACAAGCATGTTTTATTCTTTTGTATTTTATGCCTTGCTTGATATTTACTACCATTGGACCATTGAACAGGGTTATTTCTGTTTTTATACCTTTCAAGGAATCCTATTTGATCTTGATAAAGGATGGAAGACAGTACTATGAATGAGTTCGTAAGGTGGCTTTTTGTTCCACAGAAACTAGTGATTTTTTCTTTGTAATCAACAAACAATAGACACAGTGGCACCTTACATTCTCAAAATTCTTTCAAAAATTTATTTTTTTATTTTTAGTTTTCAACATTCACTTCCATAAGCTTTTGAGTCTTCAATTTTCTCCCCTTCCTCAAGACAGCCTGCAATCTGATATGGGCTCTATGTATACATTCATATTAAACATGTTTTCAAGTTTTAAAGAAGTTGTAAGGAATTATTAGAATCAATGGGAAGAACCACATATTCTCAAAATTTTTTTCAGTGAATTGTGAAATGGTGTAGAAAAGGTCATTTATTGATTATCGCAAAAACCAGCTTGTTCCCTACTAATGCCCTCATTAGGGATGCCCTCAATTTGTGTATAGGTAATTTTCTTAAAAGTTTTGTACAGATAAAAGAGTAGGCATATAAATAAATATATATATACATATATATGTATATATGTGTGTATATGTACCAGTAGTTATTGGTGTCCTCTTGGTCACTCACTCTTTTTTTTTTTATTATTAACAAGGTCTGAGTTTTTTTTCCCCAATGCTTTTGGTATTCCCCCTACCTTCAGATGCTTTGTATGTTGATCCTTCAGTGTCCTCACAATTTGAATGCTGCCAGCACAGAGCTCTTCTACATATATGGGAGCCAATCCAATTGCTATTCCCACCTTTCCTTTCTTTAGTGACAGAGGGTAGCCCATCTTCATTAGGCACCTTGGAGCTGTGACTTTATGGTACAGTGTGGTGGTTATGCCATCTTTGATGGAGCAAATAAATTGTTAAAATAGCTTTAAAAACATGTTTCCATTTTCTTTCTATTTGTAGTCCTCCTTCCATTTTTATCTTTCAGTGTCCCGGGATGATTTTGCTTAGTTGGGTGTCTTGCCACACTTTCTTTAAGCTGGCTTTACCCTCCACTGTTTCTCTCTGCTTTATGAGATGATATTGCTCATGATTGTCCATCATCATTGAATATTTTACTGAAAAGTTTATCTTCTAACCTAGTGTTGCCTTTGGTAGTCATCTCTGACAAATTACGTCAGATGTTTGCTGAGTAAGGCAATTTCTGGGTTCTTTTGATCTTGTTGTGGCCATTAATTTACTTTTGTTAAACTTCTGGATGAAATTATCATAGTTGATGTTGGTGCTAGTTTTTAACTGACATCAAGATTAATTATTTCCCATTTAAAAATTTTCCATTTTAATTAATTTTCCATTCCATTTTTAAATTTCCAGTTGTTTATTTAAATAATCAAAACCAGTTGTTTTAATTGCATGACATATGCTTTCTCACTATTAATCCTTTTTTTTTTATTTTGCAGTTCTGATCTTCATTCAGAATTGGCAACCTCATTGTAAAAAAAGGGATTAAAAAACCCTCTGCAGTTTCAATCTGAATAGGTTGTTGCATGCATCTCAAATTGGAGAATGTATGTGAGACTTTTTGCAAACTTAAACATTCTATTAAAATTCCAGTCATTATTATCTTATTTGAACATTCCACAACAAACCTGTGAGATAGAAATTATAGGGACTTTTATCCACTATTATCTTTCTCTTACTGGTGAGGAACCCAAAACTCAGAAGGGTCAAGTGAATGGTCCACAGAAGGGAATAAGCATTTATTAAACTGCAATGATGTGCCAGGCAGTATACTAAGTACTTTTTTTTTTTACAAATATTATCTCATTTGATCCTTATAACAACTGTGCATGGTAGGTGCACCATGTGCATCTCCATTTTTATAGTGGAAGGAACTGAGGCAAATATTAATTAAGTGACTTGCCCAAGATAACACAGCTGGTTAAGTGTCTATGGTTGGGTTTGAACCTGGACTTGGTGCTCTGTCCACTGAGCCATCATCAGCTACTTCTGCATCTGGATGTGCAGCCACTGAGAGTCACAGGCAAGATTTGAACCCTGATCGTTTTGACTCCAAGTCAATTTGTTGACTCCACATCCAAGAGTGAATTGATTCACTTAGTTCATCAAACAACAATTCAGTTCAGTGGAGGGGGGAAAAAAGGGTGAAACTGTTTGATTGAATTGACTGGTCAAATAAATTAGAGCAGCTGAACCAGCAGCCCCATGTAGAAAGAGTTTGAGACCCGCCCCGTCTTTTTAATTTTACCCCCTTCTGACCTTAGCATGTCTTTCCTTTCTTCTCTCCCTGTTCTTTTCAGATGCTAACAAGAACACCAAGTTATTCCACAAACGATGCGTTTCAGTAGAAATGTCATGGATGGGTAATTCTCTTGTGTCTTAAAAACGGGGAGAGGGGGGAGAAGTAGGTCACTTGTGGTAAGACTGGGGTGGAGGGTAAGAGGCAGGCAGCAAGGCAGCAGCAAAGCCTGGTCCTGGCTGAGGTAATGAATAGTAAAAAGTCTCACCAAGTACTTTGCAAATATGCAGCATTCACAGACGTCTATGAATCATAAGGTCATAGGGCCATAGTTCCAAAACTGGGAGGTTCCTTGGAGACCAGTGTTTTTTCCACTGTACAAGGCCATTTCCCTATTATTTATTAACTCAGCCTGAATTTTATTGATGGAAGGCACTTGGAAGATTATCCAATCCAGAGTCTTTCTTTTAGAGATGAGGAAAGACCAAGATAGGGAAAGGGAAATCTATAAGATCGACAATTAGGTGGTAGCAGAGGTGAACATGGAACCCTGGCTTTCCTGTTGACAGAACTTTTGGCTCTATTCACTGCAGCCAGAATGAAGAGAGAGCAGTGTGTATAAAGGACTAGCCACAAACCCAAGAACCTCAGGGAGGACCTTAGTTTTCCAAGAACTCAGACCCTTCTCAGAGATGATCCAGCCCAACTCTTGGCTTTGGCCTATTGGTTCTCCTAAAGCTTGTTGACCTTTTAAACAGACACCGGATCAAGGGACCAAATCCCTGAAAATTTTAGCTCCTTGAGATAAGAAGAACGAATGAAAAACCAGTTATTAAGCACTTAACTATCTAATGATGAGTTGAGTCACATACAATCATTAATTAAGTATTTTGGATTGGTTGCTAGGAAGACGTATGAAGGTAAAACTAGAGGAATAAAAATGCTGGGTTTTTTTCCTACCATGGATCCATCTATTAATTAAGCAGTGTGCATTTATTAAGCGCCCATTGTGTTCTGGGGCACTGCATTAGATGCTGGGGATATAAATGCAAAAGTAAGACAGATTATGCTCTCAAGAGCTTTCATTCTCCCCAGTCCTCCACTCCCTATGAACATCTCCACCTTAAGAGATGTACCATATTTTATATCAAAATTAAAGTGTCCTAAATGTAACTCATTATTTCTATCCCTCTTCCCCAATCTACTCTTTTCCCTAAATTCTCTGTGTCAGTATTTATTAGTGTCCAGCACATTTGCTATTGTTCGGTCATGTCTGACTCTTCATGACCCCATTTGGGGTTGTCTTGGCAAAGATACTGGAATGGTTTGCTATTTCCTTCTCCAGATCATTTTACAGATGAGGAACTGAGGCAAAGAGGGTTAAATGACTTACCCAGGGTCACACAGCTAGTAAGTGTCTGAAGAAAGATTTGAACTCAAGTCTTTCTGACTCTCTAAGCCCAACACTTTATCTATTGTACAACTTAGCTGACCCTGTCTGGCACATAGTAAATACTTAATAACTACTTGTTGAATTGAGTTGAGAAGAGAACAATGAAAACGTTCAAACATTTAATGTTTAACATTTAATAGGTGAGAAAAGGTTAAAGAAATTGTGATTACTCTGGAAAGCAGGAAGGCTGGTTACTCGATAACTGTGTTTGAGGGTAATTGGTTCTTTTTTCAGTTGTTTCTGTTGTTTCAGTCATGTCCAACTCTTCGAGACCCCATTTGGGGTTTTCTCGGCAAAGATACTGGAGTGGTTTGTCATTTCCTTCTCCAGCTCATTTTATAGATGAGGAAACTGAGGCGAACAGGGTTAAGTGACTTGCCCAGGGTCATGCAGCTGATGAATGTCTGAGGCAGGATTTAAACTTAGGTTTTCTTGACTCCAGATTCAGCATTCTCTCCATTTTGTCACCTAGGTACCCCCTCAAGGGTAATAGAGAGCAATAAATTCTATGAACACAATTTATTCAAAACAGTTCAGAACTTGGAACATCTATTTTGGTTTTATTCTCGTTATATTCTCTCATCTTCTTTTAACAAAAATAATAGATACTCTAAAACTATTAATTTCAAAATCTCCCTCACTGTACATCTTTCTCACGCATATACAAACACACACATACACACACACATACACACACACACACACACACACACACACACATATATATATATATTTGACCCTGTTACTAAAGAATAGTAAGGCAATAAAGGGAAAAATGAAAATTTTAAATTATACTTACTTCGGTAAGTAGGAACCAAAAGAATTTAACTCTCTGGCTTGCTCTAGCCTGCTTCTACAGATTGGTCATCAGCTCTCCTGGAACACTGAGAACATAAATACTATTTTAATTTCAATCGCTATATTTGAATCCCTCCATTCTTGTCTATAAAATTGTCTGCAGTAAAATCATGATTAATGTGAAAGAGCTCTGGCTTACTGGCAGAACAGCACACAAAGACCTATAATGGTGACAACAGAAGCATCATCCCATCACTGTAACCTCTGAAAACTGACCATGGTTACAGAAATCTGAGAGAAGTGTACCCGGAGCCTCAGAGACGTCCATAAAAAAGTCAAGATGTGCTCCTTACCTTTACAAACTGTGAACAAAATAGCAACCAAAGAGTAAACAGCTCACCCAACTATTGTCAAAACTTGCAGTCATAGAAGCCGTCTTTATCTAGTTCATAGGGCTATAAAATCTATTCCATCAGAAGTAAGTTATCAAATCTTGGCTTCTTGGAAGCTCTGTTGGAATTTAATTAATAACACAATTAGCTGATCTGGTCAGATAATATTGAAAGAAAATGTTACATACACACACACACACACACACACACATACACACACACACACACACACACACACACCCTTGAATCATGAGGAGTTTCTGGTATTTATAACTTCCATACATTTCTATTGTCATGACTTTAGTCTCATGTAACATCCCTGACAAAGTAAAACACAAAGCTGGCTAGTGTCCAGAAAGGTCTAGTTTTATTATCTTATCCAAAGAAAAGAATCCATCATAATGGATTCCAGGTTGGACCTCCACAAACAGCCCTACATTCAGAAGCATGAAGCCCTTTCAACCAGGAGTATTCCTAAATCCAATTCTCTTGTTTTTCCTTAACCTTGATTTTTGATTAGAATGATTTGAAAGACAAAGTCTCCAGCTGGTTGCTGATGTCAGCTCTTTGCTTTAGGACTGGTACGTGCATGCCAATTGTGTTTTGTTTGCAACACAGGCTTCTCTGAGCACATCCAGTTCTCCTAACATGGAGGTGTTCTTGAGGGGCCTTTAGAGCATGCCTGGCTTGTATAACATGGAGCCCAGGCTTTTTTCTTAGAGCCACAATAAAAGAGAGGGAGCAGGAGAAGGGAAGTTCTTCCCTTTTCATTGTTTCAGTTCATGGCATCCTCTCTGTGAATGAACTAGGACCTTTGTGTTCTGGGTACAAGAAGACAAGAGTGGCTGGAGAAGAGAGAGTGGTCTTGCTAGCACTAAAGATGCAAGTAGCCAATCAAAGGAGGCTGCCCCTGCCTACATGGTAGGGGACACAGCAGACTCCATGATAGGTACACAAGGCATGCTTAAGAGGGTGTCTCCACAGGAGCACTGGGCATATTCAGGGAAGCCCAGGTTACATATTACTACCCATTTCATATGTGCATATGATAAAAAAATTTATGGCTAGAAGGGGTCTTTGGGGCCACAAATTGCAACCTCTTTTTATAAATGTGCAAACTGAAGCTCAGAGAGTTTAGATGACTTACCCAGGGTTACCCAACTAGTCTGAGTTGTTAATTGTTTAATCATTTTTCAGTTGTGTCCAACCCTTTGTGACCCCATTTGGGGTTTTCTTGGCAAAGATACTGAAGTGGTTTGTCATTTCCTTCTCCAGCTCATTTTATAGATGAGGAAACTGAGGCAAACATGGTTAAGCAACTTGCCCAGGATCACACAGCTAGTAAGTGTCTGAGGCTGGATTTGAATTCAGGAAGATGCTTCTTCTTGACTTCAGGTCCAGAACTCTATAGTGTCACCTAGGTGCCGCCCAACTAGTCTGAAGCAGGATTCTGATCTAGGTCTTCATGATTCCAAGACTAGCACTCTATACCCTATGCCAGAGTGCCTCTCTTTGGTAAAGTTTTCTAAGAGGGAACCAACCGTCAGGGACAGGAACACTTGTTCCTTTTTTTTGCTTCTGCCTTTCGTTAGGCCTCTGATTTCTTATGTGCCAGACAGGCCTGGGCACTTTTAAACTGAGAAGGACAGGCAGCTGTCATGGTAAGAAGCCTCCTTTTTGTGTCAGTCAGGAGGGGAGGGGGTAGGTAAGTGGTGGTAAAAACAGAGAGCCAATGGGAGGGACTGGTGTTAGGAACTCCCATACTTTGGGACCTCCAAGGGCTTCTCAGAATTGAGTCACTGGGACCAGAACATATCACCTGGGGATGTTGTGATGTCATCATCTGTAGTAACAACCGCACTGGCATACCTAGGATGGCTGCTAGAGCAGCTTCTTTCATCTGCTTTACTAAGGAAAGATAGCTGTTTCAGGGGTCAACAATCTTTTTTAATTAAACAGAAAAAATACAGAGAAGAGAAATAAAGACCAACAGACAGGGCCCTACTGCCTAAATCAGAGTTTTACATCCACCACTGAATCGAGAGAGCCTTTACCTCTGAGGAGTCGGGGAGCTCTGAACGTACGGCCACTCAGGCTATCAACAAGATCCTTCTTATAAGCAAGCTCCCAAAGCAAAAGCTTACTTCTCACAATATATACTCTTTCAGCTAATAGTGCCTAAGTAGAAATTAAAAGGTGTGTAAGTCTTCCTACAAGCAAGCTTCCCTTAATGTGCTCCACATGAGGCCTATTGAATTATCATCTCACCCCATACTCAAAATACACACCTGCCTATTGTTTTTCTTCTTTATAACAGCTGGAGCTGTTATAACGTGACCTCTCTGGTTCCCTCATGTTGCTGAAAGAGGAGGATGTTTCATCTTTTTTATTGCCCCTTACTTGCCTTTCAGATGTTGAATGTTACTTGCGGGAAACTCATTATTAGATTATATTTAGGATGTTTTTAATATTAAATTTTTTGTATTAAGTAGTATTTTATCATATTCTAATTCTTTGAAAACTGATTATCCATTTTGGGAGACATAGACAACCTCCATGATTGTCTTTATCTTATATTTATAAAGTAATTTGTAGTTTTCACAGTATTTATGCTCATTTTACCTTGTACCTTGCACACAGTAAATGCTTAATAAATGCTCTATCCAGCTATCTAACCCTTATAATAACACCGAGGCAGACAGGGTAAGTATTATTATCCCCAGTTTATAGATCAGAATACTGAGGATATGAGAGGTTTTGATTCACCCACAGCCACGTCATTTGTGGAATCAGAATTTGAACGTCAGTCTTCAGTCTCCACAGTTGTAACTAAGGCAGAGTAATTAGTGCTTCCTCCCAGGTGCTGAGAGGTAGAAGACGCTGACAGTGTTTGTACAGGTAGCAGTCAGGTGCACAGCTGGCGTCTGTGTGAGAGGCGAGTTCTTTGCCAGCCCGCCCCATTTGTTAGCTGTCCCCATGGTTCATAGTTCTCTTAGAACTATAGCCACCACGCAATTGCCCCTGCCCCCTTAGCTGGGGGGCTGTCACCACCGGGGTCCTATCATACCCCTCTCTTATGGCCCATCTTTTCCGACTACTATTCTCCTGCCTGCTGTATCTTTCATTTGCGTTTCCTTTAGGGGATTAAGGAATGGAGGTGGTTGACTTTGTAGCATGGGCACAGGCTAGACTTCCCAAGGGAAGTTGTACTGGGGCAGAATAGCCTCTGACTGCCAACAAGTCTGTGCCCGGGGATTCACACTTTACTTTTCAGGAGGTGTCCAGGATGAGTGGCAATATAAGTGACCCGTGCCGCCCGTCTTGAAATGCACACTGAATCAGGCAGGGTTCTGGTATGCAAAGCACTTGGGTACACCTGCCAAAGAGAGCTTCCCTCCATCACATGCCACTGGCTTCCTCCTCTATCAGCAGCTCACTACAAAGCAACAGCCTTTCTGCTGTTGACCCTCATGTCCAAGGTCTCCTCCCTTCACACCTACTGCAAATATCTTTGACTTTGCTACCAGAATACCTCGTTTGAGTCCTGGAGTTCCTGTGCTCCCCTCCCAACCTTTACCAACCTCCCTAGTCTTTACTCCTCCCAACCTTTACCTGCCTCCCCAACCTTTACCTCCCCGCTCCTCCCTAAATATTTGCTTAAACAAAACACCGTATCCTCCAGACTTGCCAGATAATGGTGTGTCCACACTAAAACATGACATGATTCTAAATAGGATTTGGGACAGGAGTAGTAGAAACTCAGCATTCATAAAGTTGCCATTACATGAGCCATAAATCAAGAAATATACAAATACACACAGAGAGTATATGTATGTTTGTATACGTATGTATACATACACATGTTTATACTTCTTGATCTGTATATTGTGTTATGTCTGTGTGTACACATATGTGCTTAATATATAAGCTGTACTAGTATGTATGTGTGTATACATATATATGTGCACACATATAAACTTGAAGAGTATAAAACTACACTAAAACTTTGGGGTATGCTGTGTGCATACGCATCTGTTACCTGAAGACTCAGGTAACATATATCACTTTACAGAACTGTAAGGTTCCATTGGCCTTGTGCTTCAGAGGCTGTATTTGCTCCTTTACCCCTCTTGCCTCCCACTGTATTGCTCTGGGCCATGAGACCCCCTGCTTGTTCAGTACTTCCACACTTCGAATTGTTACAAAGATGGAACAATGCATTTCTAAAATCGAGCAGCTTCTACGAAGTTCTAAGAACAAAGCCTGAGCATCCAAGCAGATCAGTCAATCAATGAAGCAGTAAGCAATCATTAAAATGTTAATACGTACTTGTGCATATCATTCTTCTGCAGGACATTGGTAAGAGGATTTTTAACAGAAGCTTTATAGCTTTACAATCCAGCGTGCTTTGCTTCGTTGGTTCTTTCAGTCCATCGACATGATTGCCTCCCACTATGTCCAATAACTAAGCAGGATTACTGTTTTTGTTCTCTTATAGTCTTGGGCTATTATGACCAAACTTAAATAACCACAGGGCATTGCTGATTCGTATTTTCTGAGTTAATTATTTTTAAATGTAATTAATTAATTAAAGATGAGGTCTCCCCATTTCACCCAGTCTGCAAGCATAGGAGCTCCTTTACTGATTGGCACGGGAGCTTTGATCTGCTCCATTTCTGACCTGGATTGTTTTGTCCCTCCTTAGGAACCTTGGTATACTCTCTCTCACCAAACTCTTGGCATTCACCACTATTAAAGCTGAACTGATGTGAACACCTGATTGGCTCGAGCCGCCGTGGCTCAGAACCCCCAAGCTCCAGAGATCCACAAACCTGAGTTGGCCTGATACCTTGGATTACAGGTGTGCATCATGCTTTACTGACTCCATTATCTATAAATGAACATTTTGCTTAATTTATTTTTAAAAGATTTACTGTATCGCTTATAATTTTATTTTATCTTGGGTTCAAAAAAGTTTTTCCAAAAGAGCATTCCTTTGATTTTATAACAGGAGTTAATGGAGAAGTAAAATTTGATGTGCAGAATATTTGCTTTCAAAGCAACTTTTCAAGGACACAAAGAAAGGCACATCTGCAATGAATTTGTTAGACAAGATCAGAGGCAAAAAGACCTTGACAGATTGGAACAATGGGCCAAATCAAACAGGATGAAATGTTACAAAGACAAATGTAAAAATTGGAAGGCGGGTTCAAAAACCCAATAATATGACTATGATAGAGAAAATCTGGCTGGAGAAGCCATCATGTGAAAATATATAGGGCCTTTAGATAGCCTCAACCTTAAGGAGTTGACGGTGCGATTGATGTGACTGTCATGAAAATAGTAATGGGAACGTAATAACATTTGAAGATTTGCAAATCTAATTTGATCTTTACAACAACCTGGTGAATTATTATCATCCTCATTTTATAGATGAGGTAAACTGAGGCTCAGAGAGGTTAAGTCACTTACCCATGGTTACACAGTCAGTAAATGGCAGAGGCAGGATTCAAGCCCAGATCTTCTTAACTAAGTCCAGTGTTCTTTCTGCTACATCCATTGTATTTATTATAGTATAAGCACAAACCTAGGGACGCAATAGTCTTGCTGTATATTTCTCTGGTTAAGCCGTACATGAGCATGGAGGAGGGCAGCCAGAATGACGTTACTAAAAACTCCATCAAATGAGGAAAGAATGATTGAAAGAACCGAGGAAGAGGGATAATAGCAGATAAGAAGATGCCAGTTTTCACATATACTGCCTCCCAGAATTGTGAGGGTAAAATGAGATTTTATATATATGTATATATAATATATGTATATATTTGCAAACCTCAAAACACCACATAAATGCTCTTTACTATCATTGATGTTGTTATAATCTCTCTTCATGTAAAAAGAGGATTAGATTTATTCTATTTGGCTCCATGGGACATACCTAGGACCGAAGGGTGGAATTTTTAGGAAGGTCAATTACAGTTAAACTAAATAGGGAAGAACCTGTTAACACAGAGAATCTGTCCCAGGTTGGAATGGGTTTCCTCATGATTCAATTCAATTAAATATTCAATTCAATAAACCTTCAGTGCTGACTATGTGCCAGGCCCCGTGCTGAGCTCTAGGGAGACAAATAAGAGAAAGGAAGACGGTCCTAACCCTCAAGGAGCTTACAGTCTGATGGGGGTAGACAGCACACAAAAGGAAGCTGGAAAGTGGGATGGGAGGGGATGGGGGAAGAACCCTAGGGGGCTCCTTGTTCTGGGGAGTTCAGACTAAGGAGAGCTGCAACTGTGGAGTATTAATGAATGAGTTAAAGAATTGGTGAGTTATGAGTTAATGAAGTACCCATTTCTACCCATTGGGGGATATTGTTGAGTGGATTACTTGATCAGTTGAGGAAGGGTCTGAACTAGATTACCTCTAGGGTTCCCTTTAACTCAGTCCTAGGCAATGATCTACTATGTTTCCTTTATATCAAGCATGGCAAGCCTAAGCCAAGTGTCTAAGATTCTGTGCCATATAGCAGCAGACTCATCAAGGGTGGGGAAGGAGGTGATAGAAACAGTAGGACTACCTTCATAGGGCTTATGGATTTCAGCAATCTATCGCTGAAAGTTGGACAAGGTGATAGGGCATGTAGGCCCTATTTCTTATGGTGTTATTATTGATTTCATCACTGTTCTGTGAGCAAGTTCAAATAGCTTGGCACTATTCACTGTTGGTAAGCTTTTTATAGCTAATTAAAGAATTTAAGCTACTTGAGGTCAGGGATTGTTTCCTTTCCTTTCTTTTCTTTTTTCGCTTTCCCTCCCCTCCCTTTCCTTCCCTCCCCTTCCCTTCTTTCCATTCCCCTCCCTTCCCCTTCCTCTCCTCCTCAATTTCAGCTACCAGTACCATTTTGTATTACTTAGAAATGAGAAGTAGCATGGTGTGGTAAATAAGGAGCCATCTTAAAGCCAGGAATTCAAGTCCTACCTTTGACACAAACTGGCTGTGTGACCCTAAGCAAGTCATTCAACCTCTCAGTGATCTAGGCCAGGGTTGGGGAACCTGCAGCCTCAAGTCCACATATGGCCCTCTAGATCCTCAAGTGTGGCCCTTTGACTGACTCCAAACTTAACAGAACAAATCCCCTTAATAAAGGATTTATTCTGTAAAACTTGGACTCAGTCAAAAGGCCACGTCCAAGGACCTAGAAGGCCACATGTGGCCCTGAGGCCGCAGGATCCTCACTCCTGGCCTAGGCAACCCTCTAAGACTGTGTAAGTTACAGACAAGGTGATGACCAACATTAGTGTTGGGATTTTTCACATCCAAGAGCTCCCTATACCATTGAAATCTTAGGTCTGGTCCTTATTCTTAATGAGAAATACTTTAGTAGGGAAGATCATTCAATTCACCAAAGAGTTATGGGGGACCTGGTGTGTCGAAAGGTATTCTGAGTCTTAGGAGAAATATGATCATTCGATAAAACAGAATGTCTGCCCTAATAGAGCTTATGGTCTAGTGTTGTCATCAATATTCACCTTAGCCAGCCCTATTCCACCACGATTCTAGATTCTCCTCTGCTCTCTTGGCACACTGTTCCCATGAGAGCCTCGGCACTGGTCAGTCCAGTTCAACTAGCAGTTGTTAATCACTGCCTGTGCTTAATAGGCACAGGGGGAATAAGACAGAAAAGCACACAGCTGAGGATTGTCTCATTACCTGCGTTGGTCCACTTTTCAAAATGAGCACTTGAATGAGTTCAATATGTCTGTCATCTATCTTTATCTGTCTGTCTATCCATCTTTCTATCTGTCTCTGTGTCTGTCCGTGTTTCCATCCATGCTTCCATCTGTCTGCCTGTCCATCTACTTATATGTGTCTCTATGTATCTATCTAGCTTTCCATCCTTGCATCTCTTTCCTTCCTTCCATCCATTTTTCTATCATTATCTAGCTTTCCATTCATGTATCTATCTACTATCTATCCACCTATCTGTCTGTCCTTCTATCTATCTATCAATCTCTGTGTCTTTCCATCCATGTATTCATCTGCCTACCTATCTACTTCTCTCTCTCTTTCTACCCATGCATTTATCTACCTACCTACCTACCTATTTATCTGTCTATATATCTGTCTGTCTATCTATCTATCTATCTATCTATCTATCTATCTATCTATCTATCTCTCTCTCTGATACATTATTCAGCACAGATTTCTCATGTCATCGTAGGTTAGCTTCTGCATGTTACCTTTTTATTTAGGGGACAATACAGTCATGGAACTAGGCATCCCACATGTCTCTTTGGCCAGATGGAAATGGTTACGAGAAAGTGCTGACGAACGCAGAATTTTTATACATATTGTTTTCACAATTAAGAATGGGCCAACACAGAGCTGTTCAGCCCAAAGCCATTGGGAGAATTCAGCTCCCGTTTACTGCTATAAATTTTATTCTCCCTGCTGCCAGCAAACACGAAGGGTTGCAATGCTATGGCCAATTTCAGTGGGCCTGCCGGACAGAAGTGAAAAATTATCTGTTGCCCAAATGCTGATAGAACAGGCATGTCTACAATGCTGGCTGACTCAGAGGAACAAAGAAGAGCTGAATAGAGTTATTGATAAGAAGTTTTTGAGGTTGATAGGATTGAAAAGGGTCCCTGTGCCATCTGGTTTAGCAGACTATATACCTATCTAGGATAAAATAGTAGCAAAATAAAGATTTTTACTCTGGTGCCCACATACCTGAGAAGAGATCAGAAGGGCTGAGACTGATTACAAATGAAGGCTCACGTGTGTTATCTGTATTGCAGAGAGAGAGAGTAAAACCCCACATGCTTGTTCTAGACCTGGATTGGAACTCTTAAGAAAGAAAATAAGCCAGAAAAGAATATACACTAGTGACCAGTTTAGAATACAAGGAATCTAAATGCTGTGCATGATGAGTGAGTAACATCGATAAAAAAAAAAGGGTGTGGTGATTTGCCATTAATCCGTAACAGATGAATTATGAGGCTCTATCAATAGATACATTTGTAATGATTTCAGATGTCTTGTGAGTCCATCTGAGGGAGCAATGCAAGGAGACAGATTTACAAATGGCTTTCTGAAATTTATCTTGGTCCTGTCTTTATTTATCAGTGATGCTTCTCCCCCGTCTTAGACATATCTAACTCCTTCCAGATTAGGTAACTTCCATACTTTGACAGATACTTTGATGGATTAGTGATCTCTCTGTTTCTAGGTACTCTTTACATTGAGGCACAAACATTTTTTCTCAGCCAGTGTGCCTCTTGTCTGAATCCCCAAAGCATTTCCTCCCAGCTATTCCTCCCCATAACCTCATCCTTGTCTACCTCATCCCCTACTCCTCCACAGTCTATCTCTACCTCTGCTCTCTTGGTACATCGTTCCCTTTGGAATGCCTGCTCTATTTTTTTTTTTAGTAAATTCGGTTAAGTTCAATAAGCATTTATTATACATCTACTATATGTCAAGAACTCTGGTGAGCCCTGGGGTTACAAAGACAGAAACAAAATAATCCCTGCTCTCAAGGATTTTACCGTTTATCAGGAAGAAACAACCTGGTCACAGACCAATAAAAGCAAACTATGTACAAAATTATTTTGAGGGTTTTTTTAAAACTAACAACTGGGGGGTTCAGGAAAGGGCTCTGAGTGTCACTTGAGTCAAGCCTTGAAGGGGGCAGAGATGAAGGGGGAACCCATCTCAAGCATGGGAACAATTTATGCAAAGGTAAAGATGATGAAGGTGGAATAACAAATAGATCTATGTGGCCTGGACATTAAGTGCATGAAATTCAATAAGGCGTATTCATTCTGGAAAGAGAGATTGGAGCCAGATTGTAAAGGGCTTTAAATACCAAAATGGAGGTTTACATATTGTATCCTGGAGAAAACAGGAAAACACTGAAGCTTCTTGAAGCAAAGTCAGAACTATGCTTTAGGAAGATTGATTTGGCAGTTGCAGGGAAGATTGGTGGAAAGGGGAGAAAATGGAGGCAAACAGGCCAATTTGGATGCTGTTGCAATAGTCCAAGTGAGAGGACATGAAGGAGGTTGTGGAAGTAGAATCAATAAGATTTGGCAACTAATTACATTAGGATAGGAGAGTTAGACTAAAGAGATGAGAATGACTCCTAGGTTGTAAACCTGGGTGACTGATAGGATGGTGGTGCCTTTAAAGTAAAGAGGAAAATTAAGATGTAGGGTAGACTCAAACTTAAGGGGAAAATTTCCATCCAAGTTACATGAGAAACATGTTGATTCAGAGATGCCCATGGGACATTCAGGTGGAGAGCTGAGGAGTGAGATGAATGAATGAAAAGACATGTATTAAGCAATTTCTATATGCCAGACATTGGGGATACCAATACAAAAGCAAGGGTAGTCCTTGCTCTGAGGGAGCTTACTTTCCAATAGGAGGAGACAACACACCAATCAACCAATAAGGATTTTTTAAGTGCCTGTTATATGCCAGGTATTATCTAGGCACTAAGAATACAAAGCAAAAAATGAATGGTATCTACTCTTAAGGAACTCATATTTAATCAG
Source organism: Phalanger gymnotis (assembly GCA_028646595.1). Lineage (NCBI taxonomy): Eukaryota > Metazoa > Chordata > Mammalia > Diprotodontia > Phalangeridae > Phalanger > Phalanger gymnotis. The sequence continues at coordinate 736,136,326 of CM053622.1, read as the reverse complement.
AGGAATATGTATATACATCTATCCATACATACATATATGCATGTACACATAATAATATGTATTTATCTATGTGTATAAATATATGTGTATATATGTATATATGCAAAAAATACATATATTCAATATACATGTACATATACTGAATAAATGTAAAATAACTACAAGATAGCTAAATTTAACGTAGTTAGGGAAGGATGGTTACCACTAAATACTGGGGTTCCATTTTCTTGATCAAAAACTCTGACGTTCTCTTCTCTGACCTTAACCTTATGTTATTGCATCCTTATGCTTTGCCCCTCTTAAACTTATTCTTTACCCTAATAACAATCCTCAGTCTCTACATCTCTTACTAATTTCTCAGGCTCTGAATTCACTTTCTTCCCTTCCCAGTCTTGACCATGTAGTTTAATATTTCACCTCTATATTTTCATATATTATTGAATCTTTCGCTCCCTTGTTCTATTGCCGATTGATTACACTTTTCTGAATCCCAATTCTGCATCACCTCTTCTACTCAGGTTCTGGCTATACAGAGTTGGGGGAAGCCGTGCAACTGAGCTAACTGGGTACACAAGAATTTATGTTACTAGACTCAAGTGAGCCCTCAGTGTAACAGGACAGTCTTTTTACCCCTTCCTAACTGAATCACTGTCTCACCCCTCACAGAGGCTTAAACCTTCTCGTCTCCTTAAGCCTACGGTACCTTACTCTATCCCCATTCTCTCAGCCGAGGGTCACATTTCATATTTTACTGAGAAAATTGAGGTCATTGTCTCTCAAACATTTTCTTCTCATTATCTTAAAATCCCTTGACCTCATGACCCATTCACTCCTCCTTTCCTCCAGGATCTGATAATGAGGTGGCCCTTCTTGCCAAGGAAAACTCTTCCATATGTGCCTGTGTTCCTAACCTCTTCCACTTTCTCCTATTATACCTTACTTCTCTAACTTGCAATCTCTCTATCTAATGATTCTTCCCCTGTTGTCTTTGAGCGTACCCAAGTATCTCCTATTCTTATAAGTGCCTTCACTGGTCCCTACCACAACCTCAAGTAATCACCTTTCCTCTCTTCTCAGCCTAACTCACAGAAAAAAAGCTATTTGTACTCCTTGCCTCCACTTCCTCTCCTCTCACTCACTTCTTAACTCTTTGTAATCTGGCTTCTGACATCATCACTCATCTGAAACTGCTCAATAATCTTTATTTCTTAACATTCTTTTCTTATTAAATCTTGAGTTCCAAATTTTCTCCCTCCCCAACCCACTGAGAAGACATGTAAAATGATATTAATTATACATGTGAAATCATGCAAAATATATTTCCATATTAGTCATATCGCAAAAAGCAAGAAAAGTAAAGCAAGAAAATTACACTTTAGTTTGCACTCAGAATTCATCAGTTTTCTCTCTCTGCAGGTTGAGAGTACTTTTTCATCACGACTCCTTTAGAACTCTGTTGGATCATTGTATTGATCAGAGTAGCCAAGTCTTTGCAGTTGATCATTAGAACATTCCCCTAACTGTGCACATTTACTTCCTGGTTCTTCTCACTTCACTTGCACAGTTCATATAGGTGTGGCTGTGGATTTTCTAAAACTACTTTCCTCTTCATTTCTGATACCACAACAGTACTCCATCACAATCATCACAACGTGTTCAGCCATTACCCTATGTATAAGCATCCCCTCCATTTCCATTTCTTTGCCAGCACAAAAAGAGCTGCTACAGATATTTTTGTACATGCAGTTTTTTCCTTTTTCTTTGATCTTTTTGGAGTATAGACTTAGTAGCAGTATTTCTGGGTCAAAGAGTATGCACAGTTTTATATTTCTTTGGATGGGTATTCTGCAGAATGATTCTAGTTTCTAATCCATTCTGCTATCTACTTCCACAGATGTCACATGCATATTGTGTACTTATCACAACTACACCAACAATTTATTAGTCCACTTTTTTTTCTTTATCCCCTCTAACGTGTTATTCCTAATATGTCTGAGGTGGTACGTCAGAGTTGATTTAATTTGTATTTCTCTAATCGATAGTGATTCAGAGCATTTTTCATATGACTATAGATAGTTTTGATTTCTTCTTATGAAAACTGCCCGTTCAAATCTGTTGATATGATTTATCAATTAAAGAATGGCTTTTATTTTTATAAATTTGGCTCAGTTCTCTAAATGTTTTTGAGAAATGAGGATTTTATCAGAGAAATTTGCCCTTAAATTTTTTTATATTATTTCTCTGTAGCAAACTGTAGTTTGTATCATTATCTCTTTTAATTAGGTCTATTTTTGCTTTTGCTTTGTCTGAGATCATGATCGCCTTTTTTACATCAGCTGAAGCATAATAGCTTCTGCCTCAGCCCCTTATTTTAACTCTGTGTGTGTCTTTCTGTTTCAAGTGTATTTCTTGTAAACAACATATTGTTGGATTATGGCTTCTAATCCATTCTGCTATTCACTTGCATTTTATCAGTGATATCATCCTATTCACATTAAATTATGATTATTGACTGTGTATCTCCCTCCATCCTATTTTCTTCTGTTTATCCTCTTTTTCTCTTTATCCTTTCCCACCTCAAAAGTTTGCCTTGTTTCTGAGCACTGCCTCTTTTAATCAGCCCTCTCTTTTATTGTTTTATTATTGTCCCACCCCACCCTATATCTTCTATCCCCTTCTTTTCCTATTTCTTTATACGGTAAGATAGATTTCTATACCCAACCGAGTGTGTATATATATTCTTCCCTCTTTGAACCAATTCCAGTGTCTGCTTTTCTTGAGTCTTGTGTTTGAATGTTAAATTTTTTATTCAGCTCTAGTCTTTTCATCAGGCGTGCCTGGAAGTCCTCTATGCCACTAAACATCCATTACTCAGTTTTGCTGATTAGGTTCTTCTTGGTTGTATGTAGCTCCTTTGCCTTCTGGAATATCATAATCTAAGCCCTCTCCTCCTTTAGCATGAAAGCTGAAAAATCTTGTGTGATCCTGACTGTGGCTCTGTGACGTTTGAATTGTTTCTTTCTGACTGCTCACGGTATTTTCTTCTTGACTTGGGAGCGCTAGAATTTGGTTATAATATTCCTGGGAACTTTCATTTTGGGATCTCTTTCAGGGGGTGTTTAGGGGATTCTTTCAATTTCTACTTTACCCTCTGGATCCAAGATATCAGGTCAGTTTTCCCTTATAATTTCTTAAAATATGATGTATTTCTTTGATCATGCTTTTCAGTTAGTCTAATAATTCTTAAATTCAGGTAGTCCCATAATTCTCAGACTCTCTCTCCTTGATCTATTTTCCAGTTCAGTTGTTTTTCCTATGAGACATTTTACATTTTCTTCTACTTTCATTCTTTTTACTGTATTGTTATTTCTTAATGTCTCATAGAGTCATTAGCTTTTACTTTCCCAATTCTAATTTTTGAGGAATTATTTTCTTCAATGAGCTTTCGTACCTCTTTTCTCATTTGGCCAATTCTGCTTTTTTTTTAAGGTGATATTTTCTTCAGTATTTTTGTGCCTCTTTTATCAAACTATTAATTCTCTTTTCATAATTTTCTTGCATCATGCCTTTCTTTTCCCATTTTTTCCCTCTATCAGTCATCTCTTTCTTTAGCTCTTCCAGGAATTTTTGTCGGGCTTGTGTCCAATTAATATTTTTCATTGAGACTTTGCTTGTAGCTGTTTTCACATTATTGCCTTCTGAGTTTATGTCTTCATCTTCCCTGCCACCATAATATTTTTTTATGGTTGAGTTCTTTTTTTGTTGATTGCTTATTTTCCTAGCCAATTTTTTTAAAATTTTGAATATTAAGTTGAAGTTGGACTCTTCTCACCTTGGGGTGGGGAGATGCTGTCCCAAGCTTCAGGCTTTTTACTGCTGCTGTTTTCACAGCTAGTTCTGAGGGTCTGCAAATTTTTGGTGCTTTCAAGGTTGTGTGATCTGAGTAGAGGTGTAGTCACTACTCTCTTAGTCCTTGCTCTGCAGAGTCTTTACCTTGTTCTTTTGCAGCCACCAGTGTTAGCACACCTCTTGGCCCTGGGACTGTGATCAGGTCTCCTGCTCAGCTGCAGCCACAAGTGCTAGTGTTCCTGTCTGCTTTGGAACTGGGACCCCTGCTGCCTTGTGCCTTATCACCAATGCTCCTCTCCTCCCTGGAGCTATGACCCAGAACTGCATATGGGCAATAGAGTTGCCAATCAACACTAGCAGCAGCCAGTGTCAGCAAAGCATCTCCTATAATCTATTTCTGATGAGTTGTTCAACCCCCTCCCTCTTGACTGGGACTCCTGAAGCTCCTGCTGCTGCCGTCGTAGCTGCCTTTAAGGCCCAAGGCTGGTGCTACTGCTGTGCTACGGTCCAGCTCCCACCCTAGTGTTAAGACCTCTTCTGTCAACCTTCTAAATTGTCTTAGGCTAGCAAAATGTCTTACTCTGACCTTTTGCTGGCTCTGCCTCTCCAAAATTTGATTTGAGGAGTTATCTTAAAGTTTTTTTTAAAGGAATATTAGGAGAGTTCATTGGGTGGCTGCCTCTAATCCACCATCTTCCTTCAGTTGCCTTTTAAGGCAGGTTGGTGGCTCGGTACTTAGAATGCTGGGCCTCTGTTCCTTGGTTATTTCCTTCAAAATTCTTCTCAAGTGCCACCCTCCATTAAACCCTTTCTGATTCCCTAGTTTCCTCTCAATAATCTCTTAATTGAAAAACATAATGGTATTTTTTGAGTCCACATCCTTTTTGATCTCTCTACAACATATGATGCTATTGACTGTCTCCTCCTACCTAGTTACTCTCTTGTCTCTGGATTTTCATAGAGCCACAGAAGGACAGAATTTGAGAGTTGGAAGGAATCTAAGTAACTGTAAATCCAACCCATAGTTACTCATGACACTATTCTCTGCTAATTTTTACTTTAAATGGCTGACTACTACTTCCCAGTGTCTTTTGCTTGTTTGTCAACCACATCTCTCCCCCTTACTGCGGCTGAACTTCAAGGTTTTTAACTAGGCTGGTTGTGTAGTTTGGGCAATGCTCTGCATGGAAGTGTTATTGGAACCAGTGGCAGCTGATGAGATCTTCAAGAAGAACAGAGAGAAAAGGAGAGACCAGGTTAGAGGCCTGGGATTTATCCAAGCATAGAAATCACCCACAGTTTGGTCCTTTGGAGTTTTCTTCTTCTATAGCTCACTGCCCTATAGCATTTTTAGAATTTTGGCATTAAGAAAATGGGGTTTTGATTCAGGGAGAAACTAGGGGTCATTGAAAGCACTGCATAATTTCCCAAATGAAATCTAGTCTATGCTGACTTCTTCCAGTTCAAATTTGGACCAGCTTATCATCTATTTACAGTCTCTGTTCAAGATATTTGTAACTTATGGACATGCTCTATGGACTACCCTTCCAAATGCATGTCATAGTCTGGGTAGCAGATAACCTTCATCCATTTCATTTGTCCATAGTAGGCATTTAATGAATGTTTGTTGAATTAAATCATTGAAAAGCAGGGAATAGAATTTAATCATCTGGAGGCAAGGACTCTATGAGGTAATATGGCTTGGACCAGAGCACTGCTCCCCAGGGGGCTATCCCAGGCAGAGCTGAGGCTCTTGGAGATTTGATAAGAGCAGCTGAAGAGTTGTGAACAGTGTCCATTCCATTTATTGCTGAAGGCTTTTTGGCTAGATACTAAGTAGACTAAAAGAACTAAATTTAATTTAAAATAAAAGGAAAATAAAGAGAGAGCTCAATGAAATACTGTATATTCTGATTCCAAGTGTTAACTTCAGTCATTGTGAAATGAGGCACCCTTAATCTTCGAGAGAGGGAAGGCAAATTATTCAGGACGAAAGGGCCTAGCTATCTTTTTCACATGGCTGCTGTGGCTGGATTTCTGGCTTGTCTTTGTCTGGGGCAATATGGCAGGGAATTGTGAGTGGGAAGAAAGTGATGGTATAGGTAGGACTGGATTTCGAGGGCAGCTGAGTTTTATGAGCATTTTGTTTGTTTTGAGAATCAGTGAGAATTTATGTTTTACTTTTTTTTTAACCTTTTTTATTTCATTTTTTTCTACATGACCTCAGTTTTCCTGCATAACTGTATAGATAAGAAATTGTTGTTTCTTATGAATAATGTGTTACTTGTAAGTGTGAGTTGTGTGGTATGGATGCTTTTGTGTATAAATCAGAGTTGTAACAAATAATTATGGTGCCCAGGTCAAGAGTCAGAAAAGGTACCCTTAAGGCCTCCGCATAATCATCCCATGACTGAGCAGCCAGAGGCTCTGAGATGCTACTTTGAGGTCACCCCTGAGGAGGCCCTTGCTAGAAAAAGGAGTGGAAGTAGTCTGGGGTCAGGATCGAAAGGATCTCATCATTGGGAGAAGGGGTAAGAAGTGACCCCTTTAACGGTACTTGATAACTTGTTACCAGGCTCAGTTGTTTGTAAGCCAATGAGTAAAAGTACTAAGTCTGTCCCATCCTAATTATACGTGTAGGATGTGTGGACATGCGTAGTTTTATCTGTATTTCTTATGATTTTACCTCGATTTGGGTTGTATCATAATGTATTAGAGAACCTAGCTAAAAATCCAGAGATCTGAATTCCAGTCACGTTCTGCTCATTCTCTGTGTCAACTTGGGCTGGCTTATCTTTGAAGCTCAGCTTATAAAAAATACTCTATAAATAAGAAAGTTTAAATCATGTTCAAGTTCTCTCCTAACTATCACAAGTCTATGATTTTCCACTAATACAATGAACCATACATCTTGGGTGTCTTCACACTACAAAAATCATAAAACTTGACCTGTCTTGAAGTGACGAGGCTTATATACAGGTTGAAAACACAGCACAAGAAGTGACAGAAAAGCAACACAGTTCATCTTTGTCTTAGCCACCTCATTTTCTCTCTCTCTCTCTCTCTCTCTCTCTCTCTCTCTCTCTGTCTCTCTCTGCCTCTGTCTCTCTCTCTTTCCCCCAAAGTTCCAGTTAATTTCTTATACTGACTGGTGATACATCAAAACTGTAATGGGGAAAGTCACAATATGGAAGGGATAACTGCTTATAAAACTGAGGTTAATAAGCATTTTTTAAACTTAGATCATTTTTAAGCCCTCAATCCCAGGTGAAAGATGAAAACAACTGTTTTTGCTGATGGTGACTGCCCAATCCTTCTCTGTAGGGTGAACAGTTTGGCACAGACTATGAGCTCCTTGAGAGTAGGCACTGGTTTTGCCTTTCTTTATATTCCTAGCACTTAGCACAATGTCTGTCACATAGTAGGTGTTTAATAAGTGCTTATCGATGGACTCAGTTCCATTGACTACTACTACTATGAGGCTGAATTGGAGTTTTATGTCAGTTTTCCCTGTACTATTCAGGAAGGAGGGCATACAGCTAGAATAATATTACATGCTTAAGGAGCCATATTGTTGCATGGATAGAGTCCAAGAAACTGGGTTCAAATCCCACCTCTAATGTTTATATGCCATGTGTGATCATAACCTCTCTGGATCCCAATTTCTTCACCTATAAAATTAGAATTAGACTGCATGGCCTCTGAGATGCCTTCTAGCTCGAGATTTATGGTCCTATGAAAACCTCAGTAGGACTAGATGAGGGATTCATGGTTTTTCCTAGGGTGTTGAGAGGACTGAGTGGCTAATTTATGATATCTTTCAAACCTTCTCTGAGCCTGAAAATTCCCTGAGATCTTTATTTATCAGGGAAAAGTGAACTTAGTAAGAAATAGGGCAGATTGAGCTAATAATTACCTAATTCCAGAAGATTATGACTTAATTTAGTCTAAAGTACTAAAAAGACAACAGTTTGGGTTGTAAATACCATCTCCATGTCAGTTCAGAAGAAGAAGGCCAACTCTGATCTTCTCTAGGCCACCTTGTGACAATGCTAAATAGAACAAACAGTATAGTGAATACTGATGTTCTGACTAGAACAGGAGTCCTAAAGGGTCTGTGGGTAGATTTCAGAGGTCTGTGAATTTGGATGGGAAAAAATTACATCTTCATTTTTGTTAACCTCTAATTGAAATTTAACATTTCTTTCAACTACTTAAAAACATTATTCTGAGACTGAGTCCATAGGCTTCCTCTGCCTACCAAAGGAATTCACAACATATAAAAAAGATTAAGAACTCCTGGACAGTGAGGGTTTTGTGGGGAGAGCAAATCAAATCTCAAAGCTTGATTTCCCCTATGTCTCCTGGTAAGAAAAAGAGGAAGGAGATAGAGGTCACAAGTCCTCCATAGAGACAGGGCTTGGTAAGTGGGATGAAAGGGGATTCCTGTTAGATTATAAATTCCTTGAGGGCAGACACTATTTTTTGCCTTTTGTTTGTATTCCCAGCATGTAACAATGTGCCTAGCTTGTAACAGTCGCTTGTTACATGTTTATTGATTGGTTGATTCTGTACCAAGCTATACTGGAGATATCCTTGCCTCTCATTCTTTCCAGATCAGAATCAAAGAACAATGGCAAAGAATCCCAAAGACCACCATATTTCTAGACAGTACCTCACTTGGCTAGGATATAGGGAGTCCTCAGTATTGGCTGTGGATTTTATCTGGCCAGCAGAATTATAGATGTTATAAGGACTGTTGCTCAGCTCACTTTATGGTCTTGACTTTGATGAGGACAATGAGGTTTGCCAGAAATAGCCTTGGACTTAGAGTCAAGAGACCTGAGTTCATCTCCCATCGCTCGCCTGTGGACTGCTCTGAGCTTCAATTTCCACATCTGTAAAATGGGGATAATATTATCTCCACAGAGAGATAAAAAGCTCTTTATAAACCTTAAGGTACAATATGAGAAGCAGAAAGGAATAGTGGGTAGAAAGCTAATCTCAGACCTAGGAAGAGCTGGGTTCAAATCCCTTGTGAAATATATTGGACCATGATCCTCAGCAAATCATTTAACCTTTTAATGTCATGGGCAAATCTCTAAAATTATAAAGTCCTGATCTTCATTGGCAGAAGGGGTCCCCTTCATGGGAGTTCTTTGTAACAGTGGGATGACAGATTCAGTTATATATGTATACTCACACTTACATGTGTATGTGTATATATGTGTGTGTATATATATGTGTATATAATATATGTATATATATGTATGTATGTATGTATGTATGTATGTATGTGGTGTCATAATGGACCAAACATCCTGAATGCTGTTCCCTTTCTAGAAACAGGGTAGACTTGGTAGCCAACATGTGGATAGCCTGCACTTGGTAATGTCTACAAAGTATATAAGAAATTAGCAGAAACCAACTATACTGTTTTTCTCACCTAGTTATACAGAAATAGTCATAGCAGCTTTATTCATAATAACAAATAAAAAAAACAAAATGCTGGAATTAATCCATGTGTCCAATGATCAGGGAATAGTGAAAAACTGTGGTTTAGGATTACAATGTACTGTTTTGAGGCCAAAAAATAGTAGCAATTGACATTTTATAGTGCTTTAAGTTAAAAAATACACCCTCTTCATCTCCTTGCCAGTAGTTTAGCCCTATTCCCCCAAAACCAAGGGAATAGCCTTTCTTCTGTCTCTTTTCTAGCTTCTCTTTATTAGTGGTCTTCTTCCATTAGAATATAAGCACAAACTCTGGCAGGTCCTTTCAAGCTGGATAGGCTTTGCCTGTGTGTCTCATGATGGACTATGTCTATTGTCAGATGATCAATCAATCAATCAATCGGTATGCATTCATTAAGAGTTTATTTTCTGCCAGGCACTATGCATTTTGCTAAAGCTATAAAGATACTCTACCCTACCATAAAATCACTTCTTGTCCTCAAGAAACTTGTATTCTCTATTTTTTCCCCAAAGAACAAAAATCTATTGTCTTACCCTCCCATCCCCTACCCCATTAAAAATAAAGAAAAGTGGGACAGCTAGGTGGCACAGTGAGTAGAGCACTGGCCCTGGAGTCAGGAGAACCTGAGTTCAAATCTGGCCTCAGACACTTGACACATGTACTAGTTGTGTGACCTTGGGCAAGTCACTTAACCCCAATTGCCCTGCCAAGAAAGCAAAACAAAAAAAAGAAAGAAAGAAAGAAAAGCAAAACCACTATAACAAATATTCATAGTGAAGCACAATGAATTCCCTACATTGGCCATGTTAAAAAACTATATGTCTCATTCTGTCTGTACCCTGAATCCATCGTGCCTCTGTCAGAAGGTGTACAACGCGTTTCATCTTTGGTCCTCTAGATAATCATTACATTGACCAGACTTATTCATTCTTTCAAAGTTATTTATATTTATCTTGTTTCTGTTATTATATAAATTATTCTCCTGGTCCTGCTCAACTACTTTGCATCACTTTATTAAAGTCTTCCCACTTCCTTTATAACTACTTTTGCATACCACAATTTGTTCATTTATTCTCCAAATGATGGGTGAACTCTTAGTTTCCAATTCTTTGCCACTACCAAAAGGGTTACTACAGATATTTTTGTGTATATAGGTCCTTTTCCTTTTTCTCTGTTTTCTTTGAGAGTATAGGCATGGTGGTGCTATGATGGGTCAAAAAGTGTGCACAATTTAGTAATTTTGGGAGCATAGTTCCAAATTGCTTTTCATAATGATTGAATCAATTCATATCTTCAGTAACAGTAAATTAATGTTCCTGTTTTCCTGTAGTTTTATCCAACTGTAACAATGATGTTGCTAGTAGTTACTGTGGCTGTGTAAGGCCAATAGCAACAGCACACAGAAGGGCTACCAGCACAGGTTCTTTGAGCTGCTTTTCTAAGGAAAGCAACTTTAAGGGGTTAACAATCTCAGTTTAATTAAATATACATATATTATTCACTTAGTTCAGGGGGAAAAGATGAGCTCCCTGAACTTCAGGGCAGATACAAACAGAAATTACAAGCATACATTATAAACGAAGCAAATAACACAAACCGGTCTATCTATAGCAATACATAGTTACCAGAGAAACACCAACATCTATCTGTCTGGGTTTCAAAGCAGGAGGAGGGGTTGCTATTTCAATGGCTTGCCCAGAATCTCATCACTCTTTCAATGAGTGTACCCTACAAAAGTCAAAAGCCAACCTCAGATCTTATTGACACATCTCAGGGCCCTGGGGCACTTGATTACCTCAGTGCTGAGAAGCACTCATAGAAAGAACAGTGAAAAGTCCTAGTTTGCTGGCCATTACATTTGAAAGGCAAGATTCATCAAAGGTACTTGATTACCTCAGCATTCCAAAAGAGAAGACAACAAAAAATCCTGTCCTGATTGCCATTACACCGACATTTGCCATTTCCTCTCTTTTTTTTTTTTGTCAAATTGAGCAAACTGATAGAGGCAAAGCCTCAGAGTTGCTTTAATTTGCATTTTCTAATTTTTAGTGAGTTGGAGCTTTTTTTTTTTTTATATGATTACAAGTGCCTTGGATTTCTTCCCTTGAGAACTGCCTGTTCGTATCCTTTGGCACCATTTTAATTGGGGAATGGCCTTTATTCTCATCAATTTGAATCAATTCCTTATGTATTCTGGAAATGAAATCTTTATCAGAGAAACTTGCTGTGAATACTTTCCCCCAATTACTTGGTTCCCTTTTAATTTTATGTGCATTAGTTTTATTCGTGCAAAAACTTTCAAAATTTTATGTAATCCAAATTGCTCATTTTAACTTCTGTGATTTTCTCTACCCCTTGTTTTATTGATCAACCATTCCCTTATGCATAGAGCTGAAAGATAATTTCTTCCATGCTTCCATAATGTTTAAGTCATGTATAGAAGTTTGGATTTTAATGGGGAAAAAGGAACAGATATAAATAACATATGCAAGATACCTATGGAGCAGATGGAAGGTAGCTTTATTGGGGAAAGCTTTAGAAATTAAGAGTGAATAGGAAAGGCCTCCTGAAGGATGATGTCCTAAACCGTAGATATCTTTAAAAAATTACTATTAAAAGAAAGTGAAACATAAGAAAAACAACTGATCTGGAGAACAGATCAAGAAGAGAAAACAAGAATAATTGGACTACCCAAAAGCTATGATTAAAAAGAATCTTGATACAATAATACAAGAAATAATTGAAGAAAATTCACCTGAAGTATTAGAACAAAAGGGAAAGTAAAAATAGAAAAAAATCCATTGATCACCACTTGAAAGAAATTGTATGAGGAAAACTCATAGGAATATTATAGTCAAAATTCAAAACCCCAAGCTCCAGCAACAAGAAAAAGACAATTTAAATATGACAGTGTCACAATTACAATCACATAACACCTAGCAGTGGAGACACTAAAGAACTGAAGGTCTTGGAACACTATATATCAAAGAACAAAAGAACTGGGGCTCCGGCTGAAAATATCATACTGTATCTGTTAGGCAAGATTTACTATATCCACGGTGACCATGAATATACCTGTATAGTTCAGAATCACAAAATATGAGAGACTTTCTATATAGAGGGCAAAAGAAATAAAACATTTATTCAGACACAAAAGGATCAAATCTCAAAACCAATAATTTCAATTCAACATAGCAACAATTATATCCACACCTAGTAAGTCCACTTCAATGTAACAGCAAGGAACTTAAAACACAATATCACAGCAAGGAGCCAAGCCATCCTGTTACCTTCCCCTCTGCTAGGGCCTTCCCATAAATACTCACTCATAAACCCTAGCTGTCTCCTTGCCTGTGTCTTTTCCTCCCACAGTTCTGAGAGCTTTCACTTCTCCCAGCCCTTGCAGTTCTCTGTTGAGGCTCCCCCTAACCCCCATGTGTCCCTCAGGGTATATATACCCTTCTTAGGGCTCCAGGGCGTCACACCTAATCAGCAAAAGGGTATGGGCCTGGGGCCTCACACCTAGTTAGCAAAAGGGTGTGATCTTTCCTACAAACAAGCCTCCACTAATCAAGCTTCCCTTAACTAGCTCCGCCTGAAGCCTCCTAAATGGGCGGGGAAGATTTTTAATCACATTAACAGCACACCTGCCCAGCAAAAGTAAACAATCTTCAATGAAAAAAAAATGGATATTTGATCAACTGTCAGACTTTCAAGATTTTGTTAAAAAAAGACCTGAACTTAATAGAAGATTTGACGTACAAGAGACAAGAGAAACATAAGGTACATACCAAAGACTGATTACAAGGGATTCAATAAGGACAGACCATTTACTTTTTATATATGTGAAATGTATGTCTAAGATTTCCACTAGTAATTGGGTAGTTCATAAAAAAGATTAGGGCAGACCTGAGTGTGATATGACTTTAAAAAATAAGACCATTTAGGAACAGCTAGAAAGAATAATTATTTTATACAAATGAGGTGCAAGAGGGAGAATCGATACAGAGAAATTAGATGGGGGAGGAATGCTGGTAGTTCTGGTAACCTACTTTCATTGGGAATGGGTTTAAGCTGGAACAACACGTATAAATCTAGAAGAGTATAAAAGTCTTCTAAATTCAGAACAAATAAAATGGTAAGGGGATAGGGAGAGAGAGGACAAGGGAGGGATCTCTAAAGGGAAGGGTGAGGGAATAGGTTAAGGGGCATATAGGAGAATGTTTAGATCAATGGGAATGGAAGGATAAAGGAGGATAAGGGGAGCAGGCTAAGTAACAGGAGGGCAAGGTAGTGGGTAGAAGTAAAGTAGAGGAGTCACGAGGGATAAGAAACAAGAAATATGCACATAAACATAAAAACAAAGATCAGGAGTAGAATTTGTTAGGGAAAGTATATGTCGTATGTATGTATGTGTATATGTGTGTATATATATATATATGTATATGTATATGTATATATATACATATGTATATACAGAGAGAAATATATCTGTACTTAATTGTAGCCTTTGGTGGGGAGGGAGCAGGGCAAAAAAAAAGAACAAAGTAAAAAGTGCACAGCAGAGAACAAAAGAAAACTTACAAGGAAGCAAAGAAAAGATGAACAGCTCTTAACACAACATGTAGCATTTATCATACAGACTTTCTTGAAATGAAAATTTATCATTTCATATTTTGAGTCCTCTCATATTCTGCTATACACATGACATGCTTTTTTTCTTTTTTTTACTTTGTATTTAAGCTCCAATATTTAAATTTATGATATTTTTTTTCTTTTCTCTATTTTGTATTTGTGTTCTGGTGTTTGTGTCTAAAATAAAATTTAAAAAAAGAATTACTATTAAAAATTTGGCTACCACAAAAAGGATTTTTAGGTCATATCCTATCATAAAAATTGTTTACATAGCTGCGAAGGCACTTTCAATAATATCTGCAAAGGAAATCATCACGCTGATGACATCACAGATCTTTTTAATTGTTGAAATATATGAGTCTTAGATGTTAGTGAGGGAGTCCCTTTGAAATCCCCAGGAGGCAAAATAACTGCGTTGGGAAGATAGACATTACACCAGCCCAAGAAATCTCCCTAAACAGCCAATTGGAATGATTTCTTTCCTGGCCTGGGCATTCAATAGTTATTCTTTGATATCACTTTTAATTTGACCATATTGATACTATTTTATCTCTCAATACCACACAGCAAAAAAAGAAAAAAAATGAAAAAAGAGGAACAAATGAAATAATGAAAAAGAATTATGCTAGAAATAAAATAGGAAAGGATATTGGCTAGCGCATATCCCCTCATCACCCAAATGAAGTATCAAAATATGTGCCATTTCTCCATTCCAGGTAATTCTTTTTGGGATCTGAATACATTTTATTGGCAGTTGAATAAGCATTCAAGCAGCATCACATCTGTCAGCTAAAGTCAAAGGAAAGACCAGTAACAGAAAGTGATTAATGAATAGTTTCTTGTCAAAACTCCTATAAAGTTGGTGGAATAATTTTTAAAGTCATTCCTTAGGGAGGAATAACATGGCGTAAAGATAAGAGACAGGGCCTGTAAGACATGTTTACAAAGAGTAAGCCACTCACTTGGCCAGAGATGAAGTGAATTCTCCCATTCCTGCTGTGTGCAGAGTTCTCACAAAGGAACAGCTGGCAAAGGTGGCGGCTACTGCTGCCCCTTCCCTGGCACCAAGGACCCTGAGACAACCGGAGGCATTTCAACCACATGAAAGTGCATTTGGGAATATTAGCATTTTTGGTTTTTAGGAGTTCAACATCTGACACATTTCTAATCAGCGGGGTATGCTGAGGTCAGCAGCCCTGTAATGACAGGGCAGTTTAGCTTGACTCAAATTCCAGTATCTCTTAAGCCGATGGCCATGCTTGCTTTGGAGAGCAGCAGTCCCATGGTATGGCTTTCTCTGGGAATCTGGGATACAGAGGCAGTTGGGCCTGGCCTCTGATTCTTGGGGACGAGCATTAGAGGGGTAGCAGCCACTGTTGTTCCTAGTAAATGCACACATGCGTAACATAAGCACACATATACACGTTATGTATGCTATACATACACATGTAATATACACATACACATACATAAATACATATTATGCATGCACATATACAGATACACATAAATATGCATGTATGTATGTATCTATGATATATATGCACAAATGTATAAATGTTATTCTCATAAGATATTTGTTATATTTTCCCCTTAATTCTTGTACTTTGGTGAGTAAAAACTAGGAAAACTAAAGTGAGTTTGGTTTATATTGAGTTTTTGGTCAAAGGGAAAAGATAGAGGGCAGTCATTTCAGAAACCATTTTTGCAATGGATGAAAAAAATGATGTTGTTCTTGGTCATATTTCAAAGCTATAACTTGCTAAGAAATTCAGGATATGTAATAAGACCCTAGACTATTGTGTGCCTTAGTGTCTTCGAGGGAGAAAATACTCAAGCCTACAAATATCTTTTCTGGGGCCAATAAGATTTTTTTTCCAGGCACAGACCAATTAAGCTCTGTATTCACATAATGTTTTAAAATGCATAAAATAAGATACATAGGATTACAAAGGAAACGAAAGGTTAGTGAAAATAAAGATTTATTTTGCCCATCCAATTTATTCACGAATGCCTTTGAAGTCCATGGATCCTGGGAGGGGATCTACTCCAATATATAGCTAGTGATTTGCCACCCTGTATTATATATCATTTGGAAGCCTAAACAATTTTAAAATATAAATCTTGATACCCAAAACAATTCATCTTTTTTCTATTTCTTTTCAAGACAAAGTACCCCTTGGGAACATGTTAGTATAGCTTGTTTACAGAGAGTTTCTAGCAATTGTCTTCTAATGGGCTTTCAAATGTATAGCCCTACTGTATCATAAAACCCCTAAATTGCCCCAAAGGTATTTGTTTGCCTGCTACAGAGATTGCTGTAAAACCAGCTCCTTTGGAGTCCCTGAGTTGCCTTTTTGAGGTTGCTATTATGAAACATCACTATAAACCTGCACAATCCAAGAAGTCTGAAAATGTGTAGTAATGGGTACCATTTCATCCTAGCAATTCCCAGGGATCAGGAGGACCAAAATAACTACTTATGGGCACCATATTGTTCACATGTCCACATCCTCTGAGCCTGGTCTTGGTAGAAGTGAGAAAAGTCCAAGGAAGTCTTTTGTCTGTCTCTGTTTGCTAAGAGAAAACCACTTGTGACCATTTCTGCTCTTCTAGTGGGATGGAAGCATTTTAAAGATGAGCAGAAGCAGAAGATAACATCAGGGAAATGTTCAATATGAAGAAAAAGGGAAGTGGTCATGTGGCTAGAATGAGGGATGACATGTGTACAGCTATGTTGCTCCATCGTTGTCTGTGGTATACCATGAAAAAGTGAAAAAGGATTTCAGTGTGTTGTGTGGACTTCCTTGGGCAAACTTATGATAGGACATGGATGCGAATGATTGTGATCTATATTGAAATATCCAAATCAATGAGATTGCCAATGAGAGGGGGGCGGGGTGCTTTTCCTCTTTTCCTTTTTCCATTGCCAATGAGAGGGGGGAGAGAGAGAGGGAGGGGAGAGAAAGAGAGAGAGAGAGAAATTTATCCAAATTTCAGAGATCCCAAAACAATTTCCATTTGACAAAGGACTTGAAAGTGACAGGGAAATAGATTGATAAGTATTTGATGCCGAGTTAAATGCAGAAGCTATTGAGTTATATTCTCCTTGTCAAGGCTATGCCCTGGCAAAATTATAAAGTAGATTGTAGAATATCAGAGGACCTTAGCATACCTTAGTCAAACCTCCTCTTTTTATAGATAGAACACGAGTGCCAGAGTTGATCAGTGCGACACACTCAATCAATCACTGAGCATCTATTAAATGCCTTCTGCACGCCAGGCAGTGTCAGACATACTGGAAAGACAAACACAAAAATTAAAATATTCCTTCCTGTCAAGGAATTTATTTTCTTCTTCTTTGTCTGAGAGGACAACATGTACATATAGGTATATAGAGAATGAATAAGAAATAAATACAATGTAGATACATGCAAGATAGGAAAGGAGAGAGTTAGCAGTTGGGGAAACATGAAAAACTTTGCACTGGTAGCATATCTTGATGAAGCAAGGTATTCTATGGGACTAAAGTGAACAGAGAATATGTTACAAGCGTGGAGGATACCTAGGGCAAAGACACGGGGGTAGAAGAGGTACTATTGTTTGTAAAGAGCAGAGAAGACTTAGTTTGACTAGACTGTAGAGTATAGGAAGGGAAGCTATGCATAAGGACGCTAGAAATATAGGTTGGAGCCAGGTTGGGAAGGACTTTAAAAGACTAATAGAAGAGTTATTGCTTAGAGGCAATAAAGAGCCTGTAGAGTATATTGATTGGTAGAATGGCATAGTCAGATCTGCACTTAAGAAACATCACTTGTGTGGACAATGGATTGGACTGGGCAGAGATCTGAAGCAGGGAAACCAGTCAGAAGGCCATTTTAATGGTCTGTGTAAAAGGTGATGAGGGCATGAACCAAAGTAGTGACAGTGTGAGTAGAGAAAAAGTTCATATTCAGAGATCTTGAGGAGGTGGAAATGGCAAGATTTACCAAATTATCAGCTACGTGGAATGAGGGAGAAAGAGATTGATGCTGAATTTTGGAACCTGGAATAATAAAAGAATGATAGTGCCTTCAACATAAAGAGTTTTGGTAGAAGAGTGAAATTTGGTGAAAAGATAATGACATATTTTGGATGTGCTGAGTTTGAGATTTTCTGGGAAGTCGATCCAGGTTGGGTTTTGGCAAGTGTTACATAAGGGACCAAATGATTTTAGAACGGAGGATAGTGTGGAATTGAATTGGTTAGCTGTAGAGCTGAGGTTGGGAAAGGAGGAAAATGAAGTCAGAGCAGGGATAATGGAGAGAAGTGGTGCTAAGAGGGGGTGGAGAAATAAGGGCAAAGTATAGGTTGAGGAGAGGTAAGACATAGTGAGAGCCTTAATGGTAGAAAACGATAGTCAGAGAGATATCACAGTTTTTGGTCATTTAAGTGGGCCACTTCTAATTAAAGGGGCCATCCCTTGACTCACTTCTTAAAGGGGCCTACTCACTGAATGGGCCTTACCTCACTCTTAAGCGAGTACATGAAAAGACCTTAGTCTGGAATGGCCAGGGTCTCCCAATGCGTCCTGGGCCATCTCCAGTCGTCCTGATGAATATCAGGTCACTGGGCCCAGATGGCACTGGAGGAGAAAGTGAGGCTGGTGACCTCACTCACTCAAATCAAAGTCAACCGCAAGTCATGTCATTTCCCTGATACCATGGTCCTCTTTGAAAATGAAGGACAAACACAACCTGTTGGTAATAATAAGATCCCAGGTATGATAAGCCCTCTGCACTGCTGATATAAAGTGGAGAAGTAGGTCATGAGACACAAGGAGATTGAGAAGCTGGGAAGTTAGGGTGTTTGAGGGAGTAGTAACATGAATGCCAAAGTCCTCTCTCATGAGGGCAGGCACCTTGGAGTAGACTGTGAGCCAAGTGCTGAATTCCACAAAAGAGGTAGAATGATCTGGAGGTTGGTATATAACAGTTAACATGATCTGTATTTTGTGATAAATTTTAATAGAGTGAAGTTAAAAGATTAAGATATAGGTTGCTAAGTGTTGGAGGCAAAGGGAAGGTCTCTAAGTGACAATGGGGAGCAAGAAGTATTCACATTCCCCCTCTAGGACTAATGTGTTGAGGAGCATGAGAGAAAGTAAAACCAGTGTTGGAGAAGATGGCCATGGGTGCAGTGTCATCTGGGTGGAGGCAGGTCTCAGCGAGTGCAAGGTGGTGGAAGGAGTATGTGAGGTAGAGATCCAGAATGAAGGGGAGTTTGTTCCTCATGGAACAGGCATTCTAAAGGGCACAATAGAAAGGGGTATAGAGTTGCAGTGGGATATTTTTTCTGTAGACTTCAGACTCAGTGGTTCTTTCCAATATCAAAACTCAAGACTGTTTTTTCTGTAATTAAAAAAAATTTGTCTTCAGAATCTTGTGCACAATCTTTTGAATTACTTTTTTTGGGGAAAATATCATCCCTTAAGGGTAGATTTGATTTTTAGAAATAGACAAAGTTTATTTTGAATCAAGTCTTATGAATAAGTGGATAGTTTATTTTGTTTCTGGTCTAAACCTGAGACTTCTTTGAATTGTAGCTCTAAAACTGGAAGGGACCTCAGAGGCCATCTAAACTCCTTATTTTACAGATGATGAAACTGAAGCCCAAGGGAGTGAAATTGCCCAAGGTAACATGGGAAAGTATCAGAAGAAATATTTGAACTCAGGTCTTTTGACTCTAGAGTCAGATCTTTCCTCTATGCCACCTAGCTTCAAACTGGTGTAAGGGAATTTCCAGTGTGTACATGCCTTTCACCATTGCATACTGGAGACTTATTTGTAACGTCTCCTTAGAGAGTTGTCTAGAGCATTGCAAGGTTAAGTAAATTGCCTGTGTTCACATGGCTATGTCAGAGGCAGGGCTTGAATTGAGGCCTTTCTAATTCCAAGGCTCATCTTCTATTTACTATGACACATAAGTTATATAATGTCATTTGAAATTTTTTTTAAAAATGAGTTGTGAACCTAAGCAGTATTGGACTTTTTGTGTGTGGCTTATAAGCTGTCAAATAAAAATTAAAAAGGCATCACCAATATGATTTGAATGATGGTGGTATTATTGGATACATGTATAGATTGCAGAATGACTGCCTTAAGAAATAATACTTAGATGTAGAAATTTTCACAGAGCCATAACTAGACAAGCAACAGGAAATGGACCTGGAGCAAGCAGTAAGATAAATCCAGTTGAACATTGATCCAGATGGTACTTGGGCTTCATAGAGAGACATTGGTTTATTGCCCCATGAGGAAGGACCTTCAGACACCTCAAGTTCATTTCTGGTGGAGAAAAGTAATAATCTTGGAGGAATCAGGGTGGGGCTAGGCCAGGGAGAAGCTCACTTAGGTTGTAGGAAGGTGCAAGAAAATGTAATCATTTGGTAGCTTCCATGCTGTTAATTTTGATAGCCTACAATAAAATATCAGTCACTTTGCCCTACTCTTAGTTTCTTCCTTCCTCCACCTTCTCTCTTTCTCTCTCTTTTCCTTTCTTCCTGTCCTCCTTTCCTCTTTTCTCCTTTCCTTCTTTCCTCCTTCCCTCCCTCTCTTCCTCCCTCCCTTTCTTTCTTTCTCTTTCTCTTTCTTTCTCTCTCTTTCTCTCTTTCCTTGTTTCTTCCTTCCTTCCTTCCTTCCTTCCTTCCTTCCTTCCTTCCTTCCTTCCTTCCTTCCTTCCTTCCTTCCTTCCTTCCTTCCTTCCTTCCTTTCTTTCCCTGTATACTACAGCTAAAAAAAGGAAGCCTTGTACTTCCCTCAACAGGCAATATAAAAATGCCTACTTTTTTATAAGACCCAGTTTTCCAGGATATTTCTCATCTCGTACCTACCTTAAAATAATTCTTATTTGGAAAGATTTTCTCTTCAACTTTTATTCTGAAGATTGCTTTTCTAAAAAAAACCTAAGTGTTATATGATCCAAAAGGAAACCGAAATTCTAGAGAGACAGCATTGCTTAGCAGCCAGAGAGCTGACCTTTAAGCCAGGAAGATGGGGGTTCAAGTCTCACTGTTGATATATCCTGGCTAGGTGAGCTTTGGTCAAATAACCTGACCTTTCAGTCCTCTCCAGATCTTTAAGATCATAAATTGCAGAGCGGTGCTGATCATTAAATGGTAAGCTCCTTGAGGGCAAGGATGGTGTTTTGCCTCCTTTTGTATCCTCAATGCTTAGATATTTATTTATAATATTATGTAATATTTATAATAAGTACATAATATAATATAATAGTATTTACTTACTGATTGTTCAATTGACCAATATTTGGAAAGGGGATTTTTTTACTCACATAAATGAAATAACAGTTCTAGTCCTCATCTCTATTTCTTAAAAATTCACTCTAATTTTTATAATTTCAAAAATACAGAGAGTATGGAGCTTTTGAGCACACATGAAGGTCCTTTCTGGGCAGGACTTGGGGAAAGAGTGAACTAACTAGTGAAAAAGGCAGCCTTTGGCTTCCTGGAGACACAAAACACATCTCCTGAGTGTTTCTTAATGTTATATTGCTTTCCTGCGGACTTTCATACTATTTTTTAAAAATGGTATCACTTACAAGTAAGTCTTTCTGTGGTCTTGGGACTAGCTACTATTAGGACTTGCTGACATCTTATTCTCTACTAAATCTTTGTTTTTTTCTTTAAGAAGGAATGAATAATAACAAAACCAAAATGAAACCAAACCTGGGCTTCCCCTTGCTTTCTTGTGGAAAGCTTAAGCATTAAAGTATCTAGAGTGGTCCGACTCCATGGCAGACACTGGTTTCTAAGTTATAATAGTTGCCTAGCCTGATTTGCTCAGGAATCATTTTTACAAGACCATTCTTTCATTTTCATCTTCATAAACATATTAAGCACTTGAAGAATGTGTGAAAGGGAGGAGAAAAATGAATGCACACACCAGGCTGACTCTGGGAAAGTTCACAGAGAGGGTAATAACTCAGGCGTGACCCACAGCTCTCCTCTTGGCACTGGGGGCCTCTGGGGAGCCCAAACTGTCAATCCCTCCAACAATGGGGCTGACAGGTGACCAAGAGGGACCAGAGTGAGGCAATTGAATTCAATTTCATTTCTGACCTAAATGGAGTCAGAATCCCAGCCTCTTGAGGGTGAAAGGTCATTCAGCTGACCCACTAGAATAGGAGAAGAGATAACTAGGAACCTTGAGAAAACTGAAAAACATAGACTCTGCATTAGGATGCTTTCAGTGGCTAAGAGCGTCACTCAATTATGGAAACTCTTTTGCTAGAGTTATTTTAAAGGCTACTACGCAGAGGAGTTCCAAGGACAGTTGGGAGTTTAGAAGATATTCAGTAAATATTTGATGAGTGAATGTGATAGGAACCCAGATTGAATGAGGGAATGTTCGGTTGGCATGTAACACAAGCATAATCCTGAAGAGGATCTATTTCATGCTCTCCAGCAATATAATCAGCTATCTTCTAGGGCTCTGTAGAACTAACCCTGTCACAGCTACCATTTTAAGTCCTTCAAAGAGAAGACTATCTTCATGACAGAGGCCAAGAAAAAGACTGTTTATAAAAGTCTTTTTAGGAGGCACAGATAACCAAGGATGCCTTCCAGGATCCTCTCAGTGAAAAGAAAACTAGATCCATCAACTGCCCTGGAAACTGA
>CM053622.1:736081387-736113193 GCA_028646595.1 Phalanger gymnotis | reverse complement strand
GGTTCAAGTTTTTGCTGTGGTGGGGCCTAAATAAATTTCTTGTTGTTTTCTCCTTAGAGAATCTCTCATACCTGGCGATTTCGGACCATTCAAACGTATACATGATTATATTTGAGATCATAAATTTGGCCTTCCTACTACAGATGGTGGGCTTCTGAAGACCTGAGTGACAAAGTAGTCTTCATTTCAAACCACAGCCCATGGAAGCTGTGAACAAGTATATTTGAATATGTATCTTTTGTCCATAGTTCCCAAATACATATGTTTATTCATTCTGCTGTTCATGCAGAAAGTAGTCTTTAGCTTTGTTGTAACGACATAACAGTCCTGCAACTCTGAAACTTATTGGCTTCACTAGAAACACAATCCGTTTTTCCCTGTTTCATTGACAGATCAGATGGCCTCTGGAGGTCTCAAGATGTGTTGATAGAATGCTTTTCTTCAAAGCACATGGCGTATTCCAACCAATGTGCCTCCATTTTCCTCCCCATCCTCCACATACCCCACCCTCTGCTAAAAATTTACACATCCCACATACAATACATATATGTGAAAGTGTATTAACTATTTTTGCATGTGTATACATACCTATCTTTATATCTACATGCCCCACATACATATGTGTATGTGTATTAACTATTTATATGTGTAAATCTATATGTCTATCTATATCTACGTATACATGTATGTATATTATCCATATCTACATGTATGTATTGTATATGCATATTAAATATTCATATGTGTATACATATACACATACCCAATACAATAAATATATATGTATATTAAATATCTCTGTATGTACATGTGCGTATGTATATCTGTAGCTAACCTAATCTATTTATCTATCTCTATCTATCTGTCTATCTCACGATATGTCATGGAACACTTCATTAAAAAGATACACGGATTTGCCTTTTCCGTAATTATGGGGCCTAAGTCTTTCTCAAGGGAAGAGTTCCAACGTGAGAAAGAAAATACATAGTTCAAAAGCCCATGTTTTCAATTTGCTAGCACATGGTTTAAATTATCCCTGTATTTATTAAGGGCGCTAAACGGGCAGCTCAAGTTAGGAGAAGGGGTCATTCCAGTTGAGAAAAAATCCTGTTGAATCCCTGAGTGAGCTCGCTCTAGGTTAATTGTGCCTTTCGAAGGCAAAGTGGATTTAGAGGCAGATAAGAACAAAGTAATGCAGTTGGAGATTAAGGTTGTTCTCTTTGCTTCTAAAGTTGCCAGTTGTAAATGAGGATGGAAAACCATTAAGCGTCTGGCTCTAGGGCATGGTGGCTCCACCAGGACACTGCATGGGACAGAATGACCCACTTTTTTGGACTTTCAAAATGTGAATGCTGCCTCTTTGGGTGGTGGGGGAAGCTTCTTGAGCTCCTGGCCCTTCCATGTTTTGAACTGATGCATAATTAAAACCAAAGAGTCAGGGCACTCCAGCTTCATTTTGCAGCGTGACAAGATCCAGGTTTTCCCTGTTTGATACACCTTGGGGAATTCTCCAGCTCTTCTGTGGGGAATGGTATTGATTATAATTAATTAATGAAGACACCCCAACCTCCATCCCTAGTATGTCCCAGCACCCACTGCTCAAATGACTTTCCTTACACTTGCACAAGTCGAAGTGTCCTTTGGCCAGCTCTAATTTGTGTGCCCAGAACTTCTCTCAACGATTACCCATGGTCTTTCTGACTTTGGCAGTACCATTGAGGTCATATTTTCACACAGCTGAAATGCGCTTGTACAATTTCTCCAATGTACTATAGAAAGCACAAACAGGTTTTTCTTCAGCAGCCCTAGTAAGGGCCATGTGCCTGAATGTCTTAGATTTCCACCTATTTTGCTTTCAACAAATGTCTCCCAGCTGAGCAATGCCAGGAAGCTGGCTTTTCACTCACTCTGGCCTTACGTCCTCCTTGTGCCCCCTGGCCACTGTCACAGTCACTGGGCACCAGTGACAAAATGTGGTATCTCATTTCCTGTTCTATCCTCAGGTCCCATTTGTTTCAAAGATGTGTTATTCACTCTTTGCTTCATTCTTTCAGCAACTGTTATCAGTTGCTTTCAGAGGATGAAGATTCTAGTTTGCCCAAAGCAAGGATGCCATGAACTGAACCAGAGAGAGGGGAACCACTTTCTTCTCCCCGCTCCTTCTCTTTTACCCCGACTCTAAGATAGGTTTGTCTTCCTCAGGTACTAGAAGTGATCCTCATGGACCAGGAGTCTGACCCATGATGACCTTTGAGCCAGGATTGTAGGCAGGGTGGCTGTACCATCTTGCCTGCAGTCATTCGGACCGAAATAAAAGCTATGAGAAGCCAGGATGCCTGGGGATTTCAAACTGGGCCTGTGCTCTATGGGACTGAACTAAGCTATGAACCTAATTCCCTTTCCCTGTCCAGAGACAGAGGTGGTGTAGGGAAAGGGGGATTCTGCCCCCTACTTGTTGGGTAAGTTTGCATATTTGTGATTATACCTTTTCAAGTAAATAGTCCTGTATAAAAGCTAATCTAAATGTTTGTGGCTAAATGGAATTGGGTATAGAGGACCCACACCTTCTACAACTGAGGGAACAATTTCTGTAGGACTGGAGCCATTTGTAGAGAGCCTAAGCATCTCCCAGTTTTCTTAAAAATACCAGAAAACCATGGAGAAGTAGAAAAATCTAACTTTCCTTCAGGCAGTAAGAGCCAGGGTGGCCTATGTTACAAATATGTATGAGATATCCTGTGTGAGATGTCTAATAAGCAGTTAGAGATGCAAAGCTGAAGGTAAGTTTCATTAGGTTAGGGTAAGTAAATGAGAATTGTTATTATAGAAATGATCATTGAATCCATGGGGGCTGATGAAATCCAGAGAACACAGCAGGGTGGTTGGGTAGCTCTTAGGTGGGTTGTTGGAGGGTCTGGACTGAGAGGAATGAGAAGAAGGCAGTGGGCAGCTGGGGGTAGAGAATGGTTTTGTACAATGACAGCAGAGGGTTCAGAATCTCTGGAATGGGAATTGCATGACAGGGTGGGAGTATGTTAATTATTGAGGAATGATTCTACAATATGCCACAAGCATTTATTAAGCATCTTCTATGTCAAGAGCATTGTGCTAATTACTAATAGAGATATTAAATTTAGATAAGACAGTTCTGACCTCATTTTTAGAGCTTACAGTCTAGCAAGATGATGACAACACTCATAATCAATGTGAGTTTTCTGTTTTGGATTTATTTTTGTTTTTGACTTGAACCTATGATATTACTGGTTTGGGGAACTGCCAGTTTGAAAAATGCCCCATCAGAGCAGATGGGCAACTAATTTTCAACTTATAGCTTTAGATCCCAAGGCCTTAAGAAGCCTGAACACGAGGACTTACAAGTTTGCATAATTCTAAGACTGGCCTTCTCTATACCACAAGCCCACTGTCTCTTGATAAATACATTAGCTATTTCCAAACAAACTTCTATGCAAAGTGTAAAGTCTGAGGGGGGAGGTCATACCCACCCATGTAATTTCTGTGGACAACAGAAATGTGGGGATCACATTTTTTCTCCCCAATTGAAAAAAAATAAAAATGAAACGCTTGTAACAAATATGAAGCATCAAGCCAAACAGTTTCCACATTGGTTATATCTGAAAATGTCATGTTCTGTATCTTTTTTTCAGAAGTAGGTAGTATGCTTTATCACTGGCCTAATGAAATTGGATATTGCATTCATTAGAGTCCTTAAATCTTTCCAAGTTGTTTTTCTTTATAATATTATTGTTATTGCATACATTGTTATCTTAGTTATCTTATTCAAGTCTTTCTAGATTTCTTTGAAAATATTCCGTTTGTCATTTCTTATAACACTACAATATTCTATTATGTTCATATGCAGTAATTTGTTCAGCCATTTCCTAAGTAATGTGCTCCCCTCTACTTGGATAAAGATACTTGAACAAGATAATGGCATACATGGTAAGACTTGTGCTTTAAGAAGATTGTTTTGGTAATTATGTGGAGAATCAGTTGGAGATAGGAGAGACTAGTGACATAGAACCAATTAGGAAGTTATTGCAAAAGTCCAGAAGAGAAGTGCTAAATATCTGAACCGGGGTAGTGTGAGTGAAAAGAAGAGGACAAGGCAAGAGGTATTGGGGGGAAGAGTCAATTTAAAGCTTGGCAACTGATTGGATATGGGGGAGGTAAGGAAGAATGAAGAGTTGAATGAGAGGGAAGAGAAGGGAAGAGAAGAGAAAGGGAGGGAGGAGAGAAGAGAAGAGACAGGAAGAGAAGATAGGAGAAGAGAAGAGGAGAGAAGAGAAGAGGAGAGAAGGGGATAGAAGAGGAGAAAAGAGAAGAGAAAGGGAGAGAAGATATGGGAAAAGAAGAGAGGAGAAAAAGAGAGAGAAGAGAAGGGATGGGGAGAAAAGAGATGGGGAGAGAAGAGGAGAGAGAGAAGGGGAGAGAGGGGGGAGGGGAGCAAGGGGAAAGAAGTCCTATCACCAAACCTAAGTTTATACTTTACCCTAAAACTATTGGTTTATCTGATGAAAATTTTTGAAACAATAGAATCTGAAGTTACTGATGCCAATGTAGTGACCTAAGGATAATAGTACTCATTTCTAAGATGTGATTTGAGGGTCATTGGATTTTTACCAGTCCCTTAAAGCCAAGGCAGCCTTTTGATTCTCCTGCAGGCCACCAACATGGGAGTTTAGTTCAAACACAAAAATGGAAGTGCTGAGGTGAATTCCCATTTCTGTGCTTCACGCAAGTCTGGCTCTCAGGCTGGCCTGATGCTTTCCTTTAGACCTTGCATAGTACATTGGTTAGGGATAGGGTTTTGAAAGAGGAAGAAAGGAAGGAAGGAAGGAAGGAAGGAAGGAAGGAAGGAAGGAAGGAAGGAAGGAAGGAAGGAAGGAAGGAAGGAAGGGAGGGAGGGAGGGAGGGAGGAAGGAAGGAAGGAAGGAAGGAAGGAAGGAAGGAAGGAAGGAAGGAAGGAAGGAAGGAAGGAAGGAAGGAAGGAAGGAAAGAAGGAAGGAAGGAAGGAAGGAAGGAAGGAAGGAAGGAAGGAAGGAAGGAAGGAAGGAAGGAAGATGAACAAAAAAAGAAAAAGTAATTGAGACTTTTTTGAAAGCACAGAAGAACATAGAAGGTTGCAAGGAGTCAAAAAAAAGTAAATGTTTGAAAGTTACATGTTGACTTTATTATATGGTTAAAAGCAAAATATTAATAATATTCACAGTTTCATGCACAATCCTCTTTTTCTGTTCTATTACATATATGGAAATGTGCATTTTATTTGGTGTTTGATAAGTTAAGAATAAAAAAAAGTGAACAAAATCAAGTACGTTTAGGTACTTGAAAGAAATCAAGCACCTTATTGCCTCTAGGTCTAGGGTCAGTCAATCAATCAATTACCAAGCATTGTTTAAGTCCTTACTATGACCTGGGTGATGTACTAAGCACCAATGTTGCAAAGAAAAAGCAAAAAACAGTCACTGTCCTTAAGGAACTTACATTCTAAAGGAGGAGACAACACACATGAAACAGCATATACATATTCAATGCAAAATAGATGGGGCTGGGGGACAAAATATAAACTTCTCTGTTTGGTATCTGGAGGTTAGGATGCCTCTCCATGTTTCCCCAGTCTACTCTTCTAGGCAGGTTTCACACTGTTGTGCTTGACATTTTCTACATCCAAATACTCCTGAAATTGGAATTCTATTTCCTGCCTTTGTTCCTTTGTATAAGCTGTGTACCCGTGGGATATAGCCCTACCTTGTCATCTCTTAGAAGCTCTGCCTTCATTCAAAGCTCAGGTCATGTGTCATATGTCATTCCCCTCCCCCACTTGTTAAGTCCCCACATTTTATCAAATTAATCCAGGTCCCTTGAGTTCTGGGGAACCTTGGCCCTGGGTTCTAGCTAAAGTAAAGTAGACCACACTATGGCCAGAACTGCTAATATTGAAGCCTAGGTTTATGATAGAATGTCACTTGTTAAAGCTTGCTCACTTTTCAAATTATCATGTACATATTTAACCATTTAAATTTTGTGGCCCCTAGTAGAATGGAAACTCCTTGAGGGCAGGGATTTTTTTTTCCTGTTCTGCTTTCATCTTTGTACAACATGGCACCCATCACAGTGCCAAGAATGTAGTAGATGCTTAATCAACACTTGCTGGATTTGATTAGAACTGGTTTTTTTTTTCAGCATTATTCCACAAACATATGTTTCCTAATTTAGGAGATAGGGAGACATTCATGAAAAGATGTTGAATCAAAAACCAATATAAGAAGAGAATTAAACCAAACCCCACAAAGAGCAAACTTGAAGGTATATTCATTGATATTCTGAGTCATAAAGTGATCTAATATTTAGATTTACATTTCTATTTGTATTCCAGCTTTTATGAACTTCCCAGCCAGTGTTATTCTTTTTTGTCTCTGGCTGTCTGCTACAACTGAAAACATAGCTTTTATTTAAGACAAGAAAAATAAAAAGCCACTGAATCTCATTTAAGTCCCAGTCTGCCTGGCTTGCACACACAAAACGCACAAGGGAATTGACAGTGTCATCACTCCTCAAATGCTCTCTCCCCGTGTCCTTGTGCGTCATTCCAAAGGATTATCCTGTCCAAATGACTCAGAGCCCACAACACAAATTCTGACTTAGAACATCATGGGTCCAAAAGAGTGTAGACATGGCAAATGTCAAATGTGATGTTTCCCATTTTCATGGGAACCCCCTCAAAGCATCAGGATACTTTTCAGTAATGGACCAATCTGAGAAGTATCTAACAGAGCTTGGGCTTTTTTAAGTTCCCACATTTTATCAAATTAATCTAGGTGCCCTGAGTTCTGGGCAGCATTTGCCCTAGGTTCTAGTTAAAGCAATGGAAAGCAGACTACACTATGGACAGAACTGCTAACATTGCAGCCTGTGTTTATAACAGAACATCACTTTTTTAATTCTTTTATTCTTCCCCTTTGGTTGGTGGCTGCATGGTGCAGTGAGAAGAGCATTGGATTTTTTTTTTTTTAAGAAAAAAGTAATTTGATGTTTAACACTGTCTAAAACTCCTACTCCAGAGAAAAAGAAAAAAATGTCAAACAGATAACTATCTTTGGCTCGGGGCCATCTTGTTTGCCCTTCAGCTTGCCTATCTAGTCACCAATGACATCAAATGCCATTGCTGCCATCCGGCATTCTCACTCAGCCCTTTGCCACCCCACAGTTCACAGACCACTTACTGACAAAGTTTAAAGGGCTTTTGCCCTCCCTTTCCTGCCTGGAAATGGAAGACTTGGTGTCTTTGGGGGGTAGAAGTGAGATCTGCCCCAGAATGGCAGTGAGCAGAGAGAAGAGCTCGTGGTGCCAGCCACAAATGTTACTGTGATTAGCCATGTACAGTGTGGCCATTGTTTTAAAACCGTCCTACAGGCAGCTCTGTCTTATTAGCCACAGAGCAATTTTTCCACATTAATCATTCAAGCTGACATGGGTAAACAATTCCACATGTGGTTGCGATGAGAACTCTGTCTCCATAGCCTGTCCTTCTCAAGGTGCTCCGAGGGTTTCACTGTAGTCTGGCTCTAGCTGAGGGACTGGAGAAAAATCTCAGGCAAAGGTAAGGGGCTCTACTGCATGAGAAGGCTCAGAATGAGGAAACTTGGGAAGGAGACAGAGGTGGTGAGCTGAGTACTCACCGCAAGTGAGAGGATTGAGACTTTGATGAGGTGTATAAATAATTAGGAACATCTGGGAAGGCTCCCAGTCTCTCTCTCCCACCCACATTGCTTCTCCTATCTCTCTGACTCTCTGTCTCTCTCGCACTCACACAGACATACACACACACCCCTTACCTCCAACAATTTTTGTCCGTTGTATTTCTACACACAGGCTCAAAGCAATTCTGGTTTGACATTTCTACAGATGGCTTACACGAGTTACAGTTGGATGCTACAGATATGGCCAACCCTAGACAAAGCTGTGAAATAGGTGAATGTTTTCTCTGGCTTCTTGTGTCCCTTTCTATTGGCTCTTTATTTTACTAGGTCAGGTGGGAAAGATCTGGTAATCCACCTTGTGGTGAATTAGTCAAACATATTAATTCTCCTAAGAATATTTGAGTGACAAATTGTTTACCTTCTCAAGGGGCGGGGGGGGGGGGCAAGAGGAAGATTGGAGAGGGAGAGAAAGAATTTGAAACTCAAACTCTGAAAAAAAATTAAAATTATTCTCATGTGTAATTGGGAAAAAGTAAAATATTAAATAAAAAAGAATATTTGAGATCCTCTCAAATAAATAACTGAATAAGAGCAAACCGATTTAGATCTTAGATTCATAGGACCATAAACCTAGAGCTGCAACGGATATGAAAGGCCAGCTCCCTCCTGGCTCCCCATTTGACAGATGAGGAAGCTGAGGCCTACAGAGAGCACAGAATGTTAGAGCTAGAAGGAATTGCCTCTTCTAGATTCTTACAGGTGGTGAGAGGAAGACCCACAGAGGTGATGTGACTTGTCCAAGGTGCTAGCAAGACTTAGGACAAGAACCCCAGTGGTAAGAATGCTGTAGAAATAAGAGTCTGAAAGGGAATGAGTACAGGGTCAAACATTTAAGGGAGAATAATGATAATGACATTAGGTGGCACAGTGGATAGAGTGCTGGGTCTGGAGTCAGGAAGATTCATCTTGATGAGTTCAAATCCGTCCTTAGACATGACCCTAGGCCAGTCACTTAATCCTCTTTACCTCAGTTTCCTCATCTGTAAAATGAGTTGGGTAAGGAAATGGCAAACCGCTCCAAGTATCTCTGCCAAGAAAACCCCAAAAGGGGTTACGGAGAGTCTGGAACGACCGAACAATAATGAGGCACCAACTCACATTTATATAACACTTTGTGGTTTATAAATAGCTTTCCTATGAAGCAGTTAGGACAAGTGCTTATTAGCTTTATTTTAGAGATGAGGAAAAGAAACCTTGAGATGTGTGATAAACTAATTAAATGGTACTTTCCAGACTTGAACTCAGATCTTCTTACTCAAGATTCAGACAGGAGAGACATGAACGATCAGAGGAACCCCAGGGGTTTGCTGATAAACGTTTAACGACCTTTCAAGCTTAATCAGAATCATTGGCATTTTTTCCCTCACTTTTTTAAGTCTGGACAGTCAACAGAACAATCCAGCCTGGTTTGTAGCTTTTGCAGATGTCCAAGGTCTAGATGCTCACTCTGAATGTAACAATTGGCTCTTGGCAGTAGGTTTGAGTGGGCTCCAGCACACCTGTGCCCATGACCCGCCTTCTATAGATGTTACCACAAAAGGATGCATGGCTTGTGAGAGCTTGGCAATTAGGGGACCAGAGGAGAAGAGTGGATTTCTGGAGGTTGGATGATACACCAAAGAAAAACAGATGGTTCCGAATGAAAGCTTTCAGAGCCAAATTCCAAAAAAGCAGAAGAGGTCAGGCTAAAACAATCCCTCTCAGCCAAAACGTTGGGCAGGCGGGTAAAGTTCACATGTGTGTTATGTATGTCTTAGGGAAAACCCAGACTGATCCATCTGAGGGACAGGCTCGGCCACAGTTTTGAGAAGAGCCTACTTCACTCAGTAAGGCCTCTAGGCTATATGGACTTCTTTCTCTCTGTCAGATGCTGGAAGAATAATTACATGTCAGGAAAGGAGAGATCATGCTCTTTTGACCCTGTGCTCTTGGATACAGGTGGCTGCTTTAGCTTGGAAAAGTGACAGCTCGTTTTACAATGACCTAGAAAAGTGAGAATCACAAGACTTAAGAATCAGGATGGAGGGGACCTTAGAAATTGCCAAGTTATAGGATCATAGTATCTGGAGTTGGAACAGGTCTTAAGAAGTCACCTAAAGTTGTAGGATCATAAAATTTAAGTTGATACACCTTAGAGACCAGCTAGTCCACACCCCTCCATCTCACTCCCATTTTACGGATGGAAAAAAGGAGAGCCAGAGGGATGAAGTGATTTTTCCAAGGTGATATCATCAGTTAGTGACAGATGCCAGACTAAGTTCCAGGTCTCCAGGTTCCTAGCTCAGACTGCACTTTTCACTCTACCAAAGTAGCTATGTCATTTGGTTTGGAAAATTAGATAGAAAATGGAGGTGACCCCTTGAGTTCAGGGCTTTGTGATTCATTTTAAGTGAGTACTGCATTTGGGTCAAAACCATAAAGTAGATAAAGTTTCTATTTGGCCCCCTTACATCCTTTTTCAGTGCTCTCATTCTTAGGTCAGATGGGATAAGCTAGTAAATCACTAACACCTTAGTATGAATCATGGAATGTGTTATCTCTCCCAAGAATATTTGAATGAAAAAATATGTCTTTGGAAAGAGAAAATATCCCAAATGATGAGCCTCAAATAGGGAGATTTCAGGTATTATGGACCCCGAGTGAGGGAGATCAGAGAATCCTAGGCTCTTATAGATGGAAGAGACCTTAAAGTCCGTTTAATCCAACTTCTCCCCCAAAGTGGGAATTCCTTGAATAACTCTAAGACTTGACCATTCAGCTTATACTTAAATACTTCTAATGACAGGGAACCCAGTCCTTTATAAAGGTAGTCTATTCTATTGTTGTATGGAGCTACCGTATTATCTGAATATAAGAAACCCCCAAATATGGGCCACAACCCTCAACTGAGATTTCATTGGAAAGAATATAACACACATAAATATATTCTTTTATATAGTTATATACTGAAAATATGACGGTTTCATACAAGTTGGACTTTACGGATAAACACAACCCATATTTGGATCATTGGAGAGGAGAGCATTTATTAAGAGCCTACTGTGTGCAAGGCACTGTGCTAAGCACTTTATATCTATATCTCATCTGATTTCCTCAACAACCCTGAGAGATAGGTGCTATTATTATCCCCATTTGCAGTTGAGGAAACTGAGGCAAATAGAGATTTAAGTGACTTGCCCAGAGTCACACAACCAGTAAGTGTCTGAGGCTGGATTTAAACTCAAGTCTTCTTTACTCCAGGCCTGGCATCCTATCCACTGTGCCACTTAGCTGCCTTTTGGGGGTAAATATTAATTCCTATATGTTTAGCCCTAATATAATCCTCTGTGATTTCCCTCCACTGGTACTAGTTCCGTCTTCTGTAACCAACATAAGAGTTTCTTCTCTTGTAGACCTGATGGCTCTCCAAATATCTGAAGACCTTTTTTGTGTCTTTTTGTCCTTCATCGTTTGCGTTGTGTCTGGCTCTTAATTTGGGGTGTTCTTGGCAAAGATACTGGAGTAGTTTGCCATTTCCTTCTCCAGCTCATTTTACAGTTGAGGAAACTGAGGCAAGCAAGGTGAAGTGGTTTTTACTCAGGGTCACCCAGTTAGTAAGTGTCTGAGGCCAGATTTGAACTCAAGTCTTCCTGACTCCAGGCCCAGTGCTCTCTCCGATGTGCCACCTAGCTGCCCCTTAATCTCCTCTACTCCAAGCTGAACGGTTACTGCTTACTCATCCATCTATCAGATGATGCACCTTCCAGCCTCCTTGTTCATCTGGCATGTATTTATAGTGCCTTTTACCTTAAACTTCCACCTACTTCACTGTAAGACCAGCTCTAACTATAAATCAGTAGCCCTTTGAAAGGAGAAAAAATGTCTTCTCAAGGGATCCATTGGCTCTCTCTTTCTAGGAATTGAAGAAATCAGGACAGTAACCACCACGGAGGAAAACTTTGGGTTCAATCGTCATTTGTTTGACACCTTCCAGAACATTTAATGAAGAAAATGCTAAGAACCCTGACTGATTTCTACAATTTCTAGTATTGAGTTTATGACAGAAAATTGTGCAGGCATTTCTGTTTCCCTTGTGTAGGCCAGATGGCCTTTCCCAACTCATTGAGAGGAGAGAGGAAGGGAGGAGGCTTTGTTTTCCAGTCCTGGATGACTGCTTTTCAGGAAGGAAGAATGAACTGGTCAGCTTAGTCTGATGAATGTCTCCCATTAAAAAGCTATGCATCCCGTCCAAAGCTTCCAGTGTGCTCCATTAGCAATGCTTTACATTAGCATACAGCTCTTTTCATTCCCCAATGATTCCTTGGAGGCTTTACGGCAGGCAGCAAATTGTCCCTCTGTACCATCTGAGGAGATGCAGGAAAGAAATTTGCTTCTATCCCATGACATAAGTAATTGCATCTAGACTCAGCTCTATAGCAAATGATATAACCGCTAGGATGAGAACCAAAGACATAACCGCCAGTTTAGTGAGAGGAGTGGGGAAAGGCATACTATGCACTCACCATGCCGCAAACAAGACTCAGGCCTTTTGAACATAGGACACAAAGTAGAACATAGGTGGTGCTATATAGCTTGTGCCTACAGATACTTCCTCTTTGCTTCATGGTCTTGGGGCCCTAATCCAGAAAGATACTATGGCTTGATTGCTCCTGGACTCTCCCTAATCCATAAAACCAACTTGCATAAAGTATTTTCCATTATTTTTTAATGGAATTAAGTATTTTAATTAATTAATAAATAATTAAAT
The DNA here is from genome assembly GCA_028646595.1 of Phalanger gymnotis. Classification (NCBI taxonomy): domain Eukaryota; kingdom Metazoa; phylum Chordata; class Mammalia; order Diprotodontia; family Phalangeridae; genus Phalanger; species Phalanger gymnotis. The sequence goes on along the minus strand of CM053622.1, from coordinate 736,100,665 downwards.
TAATTAATTAATAATATTTTATTTTCTTCAATTACAAGTAAAAATAATTTTTAACATTTGTTTAAAAAATTTTCCTTTCCACTCCTCCTTCCTCCCTGAGATAGTAAGCAATCTGATATAGGTTCTCCATATGCAATTATGTAAAACATATTTCCATATCAGTCATTTTGTGGAAGAAAACTCAAACCAGAAAGAGATGAAGAAAGAGAAAAAAGAAAATGAAATAGTATGCTTCAGTGTGCATTCAGACTCCATCAGTTCTTTCTCTCGAGGTGGATAGCATTTTTCGTCATGAGCCCTTTGGGATTGTCTTGGATCATTGTATTGATGAGAATAACTAAGTCATTCATAGTTCTTTGTTGTAAAATATTGCCGTTACTATGTACCACGTTCTTCTGGTTCTGCTTACTTCACTCTGCATCAGTTCATGTAAGTCTTTCCAGGTTTTTCTGAAATTATCCTACTCATCATTTGTTATAGCACAATAATATTCCATTGCAATCATATACCACAATTTGTTCAGCCATTCCCCAATTGATTGGTATCTGCTCAATTTACAATTCTTTGCCATCACCAAAAGAGCTGCTATAAATGCCCTTTTTCAAATATGCCCTTCTCTCTCTCTCTCTCTCTTTCTCTCTCTCTCTCTCTCTCTTTCTCTTTCTCTCTTTCTCTCCCTCTCTCTCTGACACAGACATAATAGTGGTATTATTGGATAAAAAGGTATGCACAGATTGATAGCCCTTTGGGCATAATTCCAAATTGCTCTCCAGAATGGCTGGATCAGTTCCTAACTCCACCAGCAATGCATTAGTGTCCTAATTTTCCCACATGTCCTCCAACATTTAACATTTCCTTTTTTGTCATATTAACCAATCTTATAGGTGTGAAGTGGTACCTCAGAGTTATTTTAATTTGTATTTTTTCTATTCAGAGATTTAGAGCATTTTTCATATAATTATAGATAGCTTTGATTTCTTCATCTGAAATCTGCCTGTTCATATCCCTTGACCATTTATCAATTGAGGAATGATTTGTATTCTTATTAATTTGAATCAGTTCTCCATGTATTTGAGAAATACGGCCTTCATCATAGATACTTGCTGTAAAAATTTCTACCCAGTTTTCTGCTTTCCTTCTAATCTTAGTTGCATTGATTTTGTTTGTGCTATCTCCAGTTGTCCTGATCTATATTTTGCCACTGGGTCCAGGTGGTCCCAGAGGAGAGAGTGAGGCTGGTGACTTTGCATACCCCTGACTTACTTAAATCCAATTCACTTGCAAGTCAAGACGTCACATTCCTGATGTCATTGGTCTTCTTCAAGAACAAAGAACAAACAACATTGTGTGAGTAGTAGTAGCTACCCCACTGGGGACCCAACTGGTCAGTTCCAGTTGGACGATGCTACTCTTTCCTTCCTTCCTCCCTTCTTCCCTCCTCTCCCTCTTTCTACAGAGGGAATCATAACCTTACCTGTGGGTGCTCTGCCCAAAGAAATATAAATTTTGATCACTGAAACCTTGCAAGATATCTTGGAGTTTATGGGCTAGATTTTTTTTTTCTCTTCCCTACTTATTTTATTCTATCATTTAAAAAAAAAAATACTGGGACAATTAACTCTTTTGCCCCATGTAGTTTCATTTATGAAGTCTTGAAATACTGAACTGGTTCAGGTCTTAGCACTATATTCGTGTCAAAAAAGGAATTTGGTAGGACTCTTTCACCTATTTTTCCAAATAGTTTATAAGGTATTGAGATTAATTCTTCTTTCAGTGTTTGGTAGAATTCACTTATTCATCTGGCCCTGGGGATTTTTTTCTTATGAAGTTCATTGATAGGTTCTTTAATTTCTTTTTCTAAGATAGGCTTATTTAAATATTATATTTCCTTTTCTATTAATCTGGGCACATTTGTATAAAATCTGAGTAGACCTATAATACTACTGGAAAGAGTATTCAGTGGAAAGTCTGGAGATTTTTGTTTTCTCCCATTAGAATGTAAGCTACATGAGGACAGGAACCATGTTTTTGCTTTTCTTTTTATCTCCAACACTTAGCACAGTGTTTAGCATATAGTAAGTACCTAATAAATACTTGTTGACTGACTAACTAGTTTAAGTTCTGGCTGTGCTACTAATTAGCATTATGATAAGTCACTTATCCTTTTTCTTCACTCATAAAATGTGAAAGTTGGTCTAGACTGAGGTCCCTTTCAGTTCTAAGTTAAGATTTTGTAAATTGTAGGTCAATAAAGTCAGATTTTCAGCAGAAGTGAAGGAATGAATATGCTTCAACAAAAGAGTTTGGCTACCAGTTAGGAACAGGAGGTGTCTATGTATGTGATTTAAATATCTGGTTTTTAAAAGCCATAGGACTGTATATTCAATTTGAGATGACAAAAGGACAAAACTTATTGGACTAACAACTATAATATTGGTTCAAATAATTCCAAGGTAAACAAATTTATTCTCCACTAAGAAAAATAAATAAATAAAGATAAAGAACTCCCTGAGGTAGAATCTAAGGATATGAATAACAAGTCCTGGTTTTGCCATTTATTAGCTTTGCAACCATGAACAAGATACTTTTCCTGTGTGGGCCTCAGCTTTGTCTTTTGCAAAACAAGTGGGGTTGGATCAGAAGTTCTTAACTCTCAAGACTATAGATTGATTTTAATAAGTCTGTGAACATGGATGGGAAAAAATGAAATTTAGCATTTCCTTTAATTATTTAAAAACATAATTTTGAGGAGTTCCTAGGCTTCATCAATTTTCTGAGGAGTCCCATGAAACATAAAGAAGTTAAAAACCCCTGGATTAGATGATCTTTAAGGTCCCTTGTTCCTCAAATAGCAAGTCAGTCTTTAGCATCACACTTACAACTTAGGGACAGGAAGAAGGATACAGGCAGTGTAACTATGGTTCTGTTTTGCAACCCCAGATTTGCGACATCCTTAGATGTCTCTAGTTATTTCAAAGGGTATTGCAAAATCTTCCTGAAGCTCTCCAAACAAAATGATTTTTAGTTGGATTCAACATACCCAGACACACTATAAAGGTTTGTATATTATATATGTATGTATATGTATATTTTTGGTTTGGGGTTGGGTTAAAAACTATCTAAAAAATAAAAGGAAAAATTCCCAACTTTAGCAATGTGAAGCATCATCAAGGTACTCTTCTTTCTTTTTTCTTTAGACTTTGCCTGAACGAGGATTTAGCTCTAAGAGAAATGATTATTAATAACCAGTGATTTGGTGAGATCCAGAGTCCCTCCCCCTTTTGTGGTAAGTCCTGATTTTTAAAATTAAGTTTTTAAAGGACATTACTGATAATGAGATTGGACTAACACCTTGCCCTGATAAGATAACTATTGTGTTCTACTTAAGTCTTGACTGGGGCATAAATTTTTTGAATAGATTACCCAAGGCTAGAGGTGGTCTGGATGGAGATAGTCTGCCCAGGGGTAACGTGATATCTCTCTCAGCCTCTCATTTTGATGTAACTCACCTCCCATTGTGTTAACCAATCAGAGTTGATTGCCACCCCTCAGGAACACCTACTCTTCTAAGGTTATAGAAACTGTGAGCCTGCCATGATTGTCTTTAGTCTAAGAGAGATTGTTGTGTTTGTCCTTTGTTCTTGAAGAGGACCATGACATCAGGAAAATGATGACGTGACTTGCAGTTGACTTTGATTTGAGTGAGGAAGGGCTGTGCAAGGTCACCAGTCTCACTTTCTCTTCCAGAGCCATCTGGGTACAGGTGTCTCACCAGGATGACTGGAGATGGCCTAGGACACATTGCGAGACCCTGGCCCTCTGAGGCTAAGGTCTTTTAAGGTTCTCACTTTGAGTGAGGTAATGTCCATTCAGTGAATAGGCCTCTTTAAGAAGATGGCCAAATGACCATCCTTTTATTAATAACATGCTGGCCTTATTAATAAAATGATTAAATTACCCAGAAATAATGTCTCTTAAACCTTTCAAACATCATAGCTGGCAGTTGTCTTGTAGGAGAAAGGATCGCATTACTTAGCTGTAAGGATGGAATTAGCCCAGGAAATCCAAGGTCATTCAGTTCAATTCTCTGCACACTTCTTAAGCACCTGCTGTGGTCTAGACCTTGTGTGCAGTGCTGGGAATAGGATGGTATAAACCAGAACATACCTTGCCCTTAAGAAACTTAGATTCTTCTGAGAGAACACATAAAATGTATACAAATAGGAAAAAAAAACTTGTGTTTTAGATAGAATGTTCTAGGGCTGCCTTGGAAGACTGTAGGAGATCAGTCTCCAGTTTCATTCAGGAGATGGAAGGTCTGAGCCCCACAGGGCCACCCCTACAGGGAGGCAAGGTACTGTTCAGCCATAACTCTTGAGGAAACTTTGTTCAGCATTGGTGCTCTGCTCAGAAGTGTCTCTCCCCAAGAACTTAGACCTGGATTTAAATCCTACCTCTTACACTTTAATACTGTGTAACCTTGGGAAAAATATTTAACATCCCTGAGTCTCAGTTCCTTCATCTATGAAATGAAGGGCTTGGACTAGATGACTTCTAAAGCCCCTTCCGACTCCAGCACTGGAACGATGATCTTATCACCTAGATGAAGCCTGGATGAGAGCCAGCCCAGCTTTGGCATCTCAAAGTTTCAGCCACGTATGAAATGTGACATCTCACCTGCTGCTGCTGCCCTTCTGCCGTGTGTGTGTGTCAGAGAGAGAGAGACGGGGGGGGGGGGGGGGGGGGGGGGGGGGGGGGGGGGGGGGGGGGGGGGGGGGGGGGGGACAGAGAGAGACAGAGAGAGAGAGATCTCTTACTCACAGAACTTACAGGTCTTGCCCAAGTCTTTGTAACAGAGTTGAAAATCTTTACATGCTTCATGGTATATTCACAGAACATTTATCATGTTCCTTTTGTCACAAAAGCAGCTGTGAGAATGAAGGGGACTTACCAAAGCAAGAATTGAACAGAGGTTCCTACTGGGCGATGAGGGAATATTAACGGAAGGTTGGCGAGTTTCTTATTATTGTTGTTTTTAGAGTCATTTCTGAGAGTTCTTCCTTTCGTTTCTTCTCCAACGTTTCAGTTGCTGGAGTTGATACCAAGGTCTTCTGGCCTCATCAGTCTGGAAAAGAATTGGAATAATTTTGAAAATGGGAAGCTTGTACTTTGGTGATTTATAACTCCTTAAGTCAGTCATATCCCTCATGCATCTCCCAAATGAGTTACTGAGGAAAGGAACCAGGATTTATTTAGGGCCAGTATCCAGCCACCCAGGGAGGAATACGCACAGAGCCATACTAAGTATAGCAGCTATTTTCTCATATAAACCAAAAAGACAGTCATGGGAATCAGAGCCCAAAATCCTATAGAGGATGACAGGAATAGCCTTCCCCATTGATTCCTTTACTCTGAGAATGCTTTATTAAGCACCTACTATGTGCTCTGTGCCTGGTTCCTCATGGAAACAACCTTTTTTTCCCCCCTTTAACAAGAACAAAGCACCTGAAGACATTCCAGAAGCTCAGAATTTCCAGCCAACTCTTCATCCCCTACCTGCTGTTTTGCTTAGCACCAATGTCATACCCCTTTGAGGCGTGCCCCCAGAACCTCTTTTTCCCCGCCCTCTTTTCAGGTTCCTTTTCTGTATTATCCTCCCTCATTAGATTATAAACTCCCCGAGGGCAGCAACTGTCTTTCTTATTTATATCCTTAGTGCTTAGAACAGTGTCTGGCACATAGACATTTAATAAATATTTACTGTATTGTATTCTAAATATGTCCCCTCCCTTATTTAGCAAGATATTCCTTGTAACAAAGATTTAAAAAGAGGAAGAAAAACAGTTCAGCAAAACTAGCCAACACATTAGCCATGTCTGATAGCACGTATGCAATGGTCTTCACTCATAATTCACACCCTCAGCTCTTAACATTTCCAGAAACAACAACACTAAAACAGCAGAGAAGTTCCTGGGTTGCTAATTCAAACACCTTGAAAAATAATCCAGGATCATTTGATCTTACGCTAGTTCCATGGGAAAAGAGTTTTACAGGCAAGATTTATATTTAAGTTGCACTAACTCAATAAAAATAAAATACAGGAGCGAGGTGAGGAAAAGAGGCCCCCAATGGTGTGACTTTGACTGCTAAAGCACATTAGTGTCAATTCAGTTTGTTTTGATTCGGTTCCTCGAGAGGTCATTACAAGCTGCTTCTGCGGAAGGTCCTATTTTGGGCACTAAGGGATAATGATAGAGCCACGGGACATAGTCCTTGCCCTCAAGGAGCCTGTTGTCTAGCTGCTGAGAAAGGCAATTGGCATAAATGTGGCACAAAGTAAAGCATGATAAGAATAAAGGAGAGGTCCAAGGGAAGGGTTCTAAGAAGGCCGGAGGGGGCCAACCTCCCTTTCAACTGAGGGGGATATGAGAAGTCTTCTTGGAGAAGGGCCATGAAGGAGGGACGAATTTCAACAGGGGGAAATGAGGAAGGAATAGTTTCTGGATATGGCAAGCAGCCTATACAAAACGTACAGAGGGGTTTTAGAGGAAAAATTGCAGACCAAGATTGGGGAAATCTAGTTTGGCTAGAATAAAATACCTGAAGGAGAGTAATAGGAAAATATAAATGGAGAAGTAGGTTGGAGATGCTGTAGAAGGTCCTGAATACCTAGTTAAGGAGTTTATATTTTATTCTGTAGACAGTAGAAAATCAAGAGGGTTTTAAAAGTTATTATTTTTTTTACAACTTGATTATTGTGTAAATAAGTTTAATATGAGGGTATATATAGAACCTATATTTGATTACATGCCATCTTGCAGGGGAAGGGGGGGAGAAGGAGGAGGAAAAAATTTAGAACTCAAAAACTTGTGGAACTGAGTGTTGTAAACTAAAAATAAAAAATAAATTAAAAAAACCTTATTTTAAAAAAGCCTATATAATAAATATTACACGTTGTATTAAAAAAGTTATTTTAAAAAAATTAACAAACCTTTTTTTCTCTTTACAACCTCTCCCCTTTCCACTGGAAAGAAAAGAAAAAATAAAAACAAAATCCTGCAACAAATACGCATAGTCAAGCAAAACAAATTTCCACATTGGCCATGTCCAGAAATGTGTTTCATTCTGCCCCTGAAGTCTATTACCTTTGTGTCAAGAGATGGGTAGCATGCTGGTTGGTCACTGCACTGATGGGAGATCATAAGTTTTTCAAAGTTGTTTGAATTATAATGTTGTGGTTATTGTGTAAATTGTTTTCTTGATTCTACTTCACTCTGCATCAATTCATATAAGTCTTCACAGGTTTCCCTGAAACTTTCACCATAGGCTTTTGAAGAAAAGAGTGATGGAGGGGGCAGCTAGGTGACGCAGTGAGTAGAGCACCAGCCCTGGAGTCAGGAGGACCTGAGTTCAAATTTGGCCTCAGACACTTGACATACTTACTAGCTGTGTGACCTTGGAGAAGTCACTTATCCTCAATTACCCTGACTTCCCCCCTCCAAAAAAAAAAAAAAAAGAGTGATGGAGTTAGACAAGTGCATTAGGGAGATTATTTTGCCAACTGGGTAAAGGATGGATTTTTTCCAAGGAAAAGACTGGAGTCAGAGTGACCAGTCAGGAGGCTAATGAAATTGTCTGGGTGAAAAATGATGAGAGCCTGAGCTAGGGTGATTCCTATTTGAAGGGATGGGATAGATTTGAGAAATGTTTTGGAGGTGGAATTACTAGGCCTAATGGAATGTTGGATGCAAAGAAGAAGGAAAAGTAAAAGATGGCTCCAAGATTTCAGGCTTGGGGATTGAGATAATGGTCCTGTCAATGGAAATAGGAAAATGAGGAGAAAACCCAGGTTTAGGTTCATAAGTGGAAGGTAATGACTTCAGTTTTGGATATGCTGTTTTTGACATTTCAGGGGACATTCAGTGGAGGCTCTCCAGAAAACAATTGGAAATACAGAAACTTTCAAGGAAGGAATCAGGGTTGGATAGATAGATTTAAGAGTCATTTGTGAAGGGGATTACAAATTGAAGCCATGGCTGTGACAAAGGAGTTGGCCAAGGAGGGAAGATGAAGTGCAATTGTTGACTCTTCTTAAAAAATACCAAGCCAAGTATGGTGTATTGATGTGGAAAAAAATTAATAAAGGCACATGAGTTTTGCTAATTATATGTAGATGTGGCCATGTCATTTTTCTGTTGTAAACCCTTCAGTTACTTTTTATTGCCCCATGAATAAGTTTTAATTTCCTTTGCCTGGCAGTCAGAGCCTCCACAATATGACTCCACCCTACTTTTCTAACCTTATCTCAACCTTATCTCATAACAATCCCTATATAGTATATGTACTGTCCAAACAGCACAGCTACCCATCTCCCATAAATGACCCACACTGTCTTACATTGTCCCACTTCTGCATCTTTCTTTGCCCATGTTGTTACGTATGCCTAGAAAGGGTCCTCTCCAGTCATCCTGATCTGTATCTCACCACTAGACCCAGATGGCTCAGGAGGAGAAAGTGAGGCTGGTGACTTTGCAGAGCTCTGCCTCACTTAAATCCAATTCACCTGCAAGCCATGGCATCACCTTCTTGATGTCGTGGTCCTCTTTGAGAATAAAGGACAAACAACAACAAAACCTATGCCTAGAATACTTCTCCAGCAACCCACCCTCTTCCCCCCAACTTATCGAATTGCTATTATCTAAAGCCTAAATCCAATGCCACCTTCTCTGTGAAGCCTTCTTTGACCCCTCTGAGCAATAGTGATCTCCCCCATGTCATCCACATGATGTTTTGTTCCTTTTTTTATGTACTTATCACATATTGTCTCTTATTCATGGTTTATCACATTGCTAGCTAGGTAAAGCTCCATGAGGTTGGAGAGGGCCTTCTTATCTAAATTTCCTATCTTCTGTATTGCTTAACATGGCCCTGTAGGCAACCCATAAGTTCAACTCTTATTATCAATACTCAAGAAACATTTTATAATAGATGTCTTAAATTCTCCAGAGGTCCACTATGCATCAGGGACATTTCTCTAATTTTCTATAAATTTTTTGCATAGCAATGGAGCATTTAGGTCATCCCTCAGTTATTCTTAACTTTTACTCTCTGATTAAAGTGCCTCATCTTATCTTCAACTCATACATAGTATCTCTGGTAATATCCTTTATACTGATTCCTTTGTGCAATTCTTGTTTGGTATTTTATTGCAAACCATCCTCCATTTTTCCTTTTGGGTGGTCTTTAACTTTTATTCTTTGGAGTCTCTGTCATTACAGGTCTTAAAGCCATACAGCATTGCTTGAGGAATATCATTTAAATAGATGAGCCTACCTTTTCCGAGCAAAACTTGGGCTCCAAAGGCAAACCAGCCCTGTTTTCTCTTCTGAATTGTTAGAAGCAGCTAAGTGGCACAGTGGATAGAATGCTGGGCTTGAAGTCAGGAAGATCTGAGCTCAAATTAGGTCTTAGACACTTTTTGGCTTTGTAACTTTGTGCAGGTTACTTCCCCTCTGACTCAGTTTACTCAGCTGTAAAATAGGATTGATAATAATAGCACCTACCTCCCAAGGGTGTTAAATTAAATGAGATATTTCTAAAGTACTTTGTATAGCGTTTGGCACAGAGTTGGTGCTTTATAGATGTTTGTTTACTTTGGTCCTTTTGAGGCAAGGAGGTGGTCTAATGGATAAAGCACGGATCCTGAAGTCAGAAAGACTTGAATTGAAATCCAACCTCCAATATTAACTGTGTGATTGTAGGCATGTCACTTAATGTCTACCTGCCTCGGTTTCCTCAATTGTAAAATTAGGATAATAATGGCACCTACATTCCAAGGTAAGATAATATTTGTAAAGCGCTTGGCACGGTACCCGGTGTAACTAACTAGTGGCACAATGACTAGAGAGCCGGGCCTGGAGTCAGGAAGACCTGAATTCAAATCCAGCCTTGAACGTTTACTAGCTGTATGACCCTGGACAAGTCACCTAACTTTGCCTCAGTTTCCTCATCTGTAAGATGATCTGGAGAAGAAAATGGCAAACCACTCCAGTATCTTTGCCAAGAAAACCCCAAAGTGGGTCACGAAGAGTTGGATAATACTGAAACCACTGAGCAACAACAACAGCACAGAACCTAGCATATAGCAGGCACTTAATAAATGCTTTTCTTGTTCTCGTCTCTTCCTACCCAATTCAAGACCCAGACCATTGTCCATGAGCACCGTCTGTCTGATACTGGTATTCTTATGGATCAGCTTTGTGGATTATCCCTCACACTGCGTATCATAGTCTGAAAAATGAGCATTGTTCATCCATTTTTTGTCTTGTGTGGCTAGTCAGGTTAAACCCTTTTGAAAGATCGTGCATCTCATTAAGGAAGCTCCAAAATATTCTGGGGCTGGATGCATTCAGAATATTTGTCACAGTTAGGGACATCTGAAGGGCCTTACCCTTTATAGGAAATCTCTTCTCTACTGGAACTCTTTGCTGGATACTGTTCGTGATGATAGCAAACACCTTCAACAAACATATGTCTCGTTTTATATCTTTATTGATATAGATAAATAGAAGGTTATTTAACAAATATATCTATTTTATCTTTCATAGAATTTGTATGATTTTAATGTACATGTCAGAGAAAACTTCTTGAAGAAATGTCATTAAAATTGAGTTTTATTTTGAAGAATCAAATATTTTCTCATAGTCAGCAAAGAATAGCAATGCAATCTTGTTTTCCTTGTCCCTTAAAGATGTGGTCTGCTATATAATATAATTTATGAATTTTATCCTCTTCATTACCTTCTCATACTTTCTTCAAAGATAGCTGCAATGTATTTGCATATTATTTTCATAAATTTGGTAGAGGTGGCAAACTATTTTTTATACATATATGTGTAGATATACATATACATATGTGTATTTGTGTATATATGTGTATATATATATATTCATATATATGCCAGTAGTTATTAATGTGAGCTTCTAAGTATGGTAGCTTGGTGGTAATTGACCCAGAAAAAGTTTGTTATAAAAATATTTATAGATCTTTTCTATTTTTCTGTTTGTACTGTTTCTATTTCCAACCTTAAATATCTTCAGAATAATTTTGCTCCACTTTATCTCCTCTCAAACTTTCTTCAAAGTTGTTTTCCCATAATTTTCTACCATTTTTCTCTACAAAATCTTATAGGTTTGTACTCTAAATTAGTGGTCTCAAACCCAAATTGAAACTGCTCCCTTTATGCTGCATATTGACTTAGAAAACCACAAATTAACATTATCTATATTGTATTTTATTTTTATTTACTTTGTCTTTCCCAATTATATTTTAATCTAGTTCCTGAAAGAGTTTTGTGGGCCAAGAGTTTGATGACACTTCTGCTCTAAACCCATGTTGTCCTTAGCTTCCACATCTTTTTGCTTGGCAAAGAGATCATGGGTTTAATGTATGAAGCAATTTCTAGGGTCTTTTGGTTTCTTTGTTTTGAATTGACTTATATTTGTTAAACTTCATTAAGAAAGGTTCTAGTTTGTGTTTTTATCAAGTTTTTTTTTTTGGTTCATTTCCCATTTCTTGGCATTAACAGCATGTTTAAAAGGGATGACAATTCATCTCTTTGCATTTTGCTCTTTCTCATTTTTTATTTATTCCAGTTTGATACTTAATTTGATCTTTTCCATGAGAAATCCCTAGTATGACTATGAACAGCTAATATAGAAATTACTTAAACTTTGGTAGCCAGTCATTTCCTATCTGTTAAAATAGAATCAGTTTATTTTTAGTGATGTTATTTTGTGCTATCTGATACCTCTTCGCCTTGAAGAAAGTATTCATGATAAATAGAAATGGCATATAAATATAAAAAAATCACAACAAAAAATGGAAATAGAATAAAGCACTTTCCATTTCTATGGCTAGGGGAAGTGTCTTATCCAAATGAATATGGAGGAATTTAGAAAAGATAAAATAAAACAATTTCAGTTTTGTGAAATTGAAATACTTCCTGAACAAAATCAATGCACCTAAGATGAGAGCAATCTTCAATAGGGAAAAAGTCACGTATCTCTGCTAAAAATCTGATGTCCAGGATATCTAAGGAACTGATAGAAATTCAAAAGGACAAGAACAAGTCTTTCATAGATAAAGTCACTAGAAACTATAAACAACAAAAGTTTGCTGAAAATAAGAAGAAAAATGCACATTAAAACAAATCTGAGATTTCACCTGCATCCAACAAATTAGAAAAGGTGACAAAAGATAGAAATAGTGCTGAAAAGGCTGTAGGAAGACAGGCATATGAGAATCCTGGAGGCTTAGGAATTCTTCTTTCAGGTTTTCAATGTGATTCTCTTACAAATCACCATTACTGGACCTTCCTCGGGGTGTGTTGAGAAAGTCCCTCACTTCCATTTTATGCAAAGAGAAAGTTCAAAAAAGAAGCATTTCATAGCTTGCTTATAGACCCTGACTTTCAACAGACTTTCACTTTGGAGGCAGCTACAGTCACTGGGAACCGGAAGTATTTCATAGGAAATACCCAGAGTCTTCCCAGAGAGATTGTGATGGTACATGTCTGTCTTCACAGGAGGAAACAGATAAAATATTGTACAATTTTTCACACCCTCTGCCACAATCCCTGGGCTGCAGAAGAAGGAGCACTGTTTTGTAGTTTTGTTCCATGGGTTGCCATGATCAAATTAATGACCAAATGATCAGCCTACTTACTGGCAATGAGCCTCTCTTTACTTAGTTAAGATTGTTCTCAGAAAGCAGATTTAGTGGGCTGCCAGGACCATATCTGAATCCTTCCCACCAGGGCAGAGATTGCTGTAATTTGTGGTCTGCCATAATTTGTGGTCCCCTAGCCTTCAAGTTCCAAAAGTCACTTCCAAATAGCCCATCTAGTTAGAACTTCGTGGGGTCTGGGTGATTGTGAGTTTAGTGATATTTACATCATCATGTATAGAGGGATAGGTTCTACATCTCACCGACACTGTCACCAAAGTAAAATGACCCCCAATCATACAGGTCAGATCAGGAAGGGCCATGCTGTGAGGCTAAAACCAGTAATGAGAATCCATCCCCTGAGAACAGGATTTCTTGTCTACCGAAGTTCTCCAGGAGTCCGCTATTCTGAGACGAGATTTAGTGATAGCTTACAGATGAGATTAAGGTGCCTTCTAATAAGCCATCAGGAAGCAGTCAACTGGAAAATGTAAACAATGAGAAATAATCTGTAAACATGGGAATTGTAGCATGTTAAGAAAGGCTGTTGAAATGAAGTACGGTGAGGTAATTTGTAAATAGAAACAACAGGATGGCAGTCTGCAAGGAGGCCAGACAAAGGAGTTTTGGAAAATAAGAGTCTGGCAGTCTTTTTTCCAGCGCTGTTCAGGGCAGAGGGACACTGAATCTGATGGCTTGAAGCAGATTTGTTTCTAGAATGAAAAGTCTATTTGAGGCCAAACCAGGGAGAGTTTATGGGTTCCTGCCATGGCCTGGATAAAATATCCCTCAGGGCTTCCTAAGCTCTCTCTGCTACAACTTTCAGCTCACCAAAGAACCTTCCAGTGAACTGGTTGAGATGTCCATGGAACTGGTGTCCAGGTAGGTATATCTTTGAAGGTAGACATAAGTATCCTGGTCACTGGAAATGTAATCCCTGCCTACTTTGCCCCACCCTGCCTCCTACCCCATATGAGATCCTGCCTAAAGTAATCATAAATCTGAATTAGCTGGGACCCCTCTATTGAGTAAACTCAATTAACTAGAAATCAAATGAATTCTTTAAGAAGAAAGCACATGAAAAAGAAGGAAGATATCATTCAATATTTATTCCAAAAAGTGATTTGGGGGGAAAGCATCTGGCATAGTGTCAATATATAGTCAGCCCAAATTTTCTATAGCCTCTACATTTAATCTGTGAGTGCAATGGGTGACTGGCCAGTGGGCTTATTCTGTCTGATGTAACTTCTCTATCTGTAGTCATGTAGACTTTGGAGTGTGCATAAATATGTATAAATATTCTATAAGTGTTTCCTATATGCTTACCTTGTGATGGAGAGGTGCCTTTTGTTTGGGTGCTAACCTGGAACTGGATATACCAAATTGATGTCTCCCTTATTTTGCAATTGAGCGAAGAGGATGAAATACTGCAAACCTCTAGGTGTGGTGCAGGAAAGGCCTTGGGTCTTTATCTCCCCACTAGGCTCACAGTTTATGAGTCCAGGACTTTAATGTTGCTTCTATTTTGTTTTCCTGCTCTTGTCTGAAGGAATATTGGAGAAGGCTGTGACCTTGGTAGCTTTGAAAGATTGGAAGAACAATTCCTCAGAAACCTAAGACCTGAAATCCCTACAGAGTTTGCCAGCAGTTGAGCCTGGTGTATCAGTGTGACCCTGACGAGTGACACCTGACCCAGCCTAGCAGATATCAAATCTGTAGCCAAAATACCACACCCTATAGCAAGCAAGCAAGTTGTCTGGAGGTCATGCCACATTGGGAAGTGAACTTTGGAGGATGAATGCTTTGGAGCAACTGCTTCAAATTTGAGCCCACTCTCTCTAGGGACTAAGGTGGTATATAAGAGACTATGTTGCTTTTTTTTTTGAGGGGTTTTGTTTATATTTCTGTTCTTGCTGTATCTTCTCCTTAAGTATTCTTTGTAAAAGCTCATTGTTGTCCAGTCGTTTCAGTTGTGTCCAACTATTCATGACCCCATGGGGTTTTTTTGGCAAAGATAATTGAGTGGTTTGTCAATTCCTGCTCCAGCTCATTTTACAGATGAGGAAACTGAGGCAAGCAAGGTTAAGTGACTTGCCCAGAGTCACACAGCTAGTAAGTGTCTAAGGCCGGATTTAAACTCAGGTTTTCCTGACTCTAGGCCTGACACTCTATCCACAGTGCCACCTAGCTTCCCCTTTATAAAAGTTAGTTGATGATAATTGGTTAAATTAGTGGAGACACTAATCACATGGTCAATCACTGTTATAAGGGAGATACTAAATAAAACTAGCAGCTAGTATTGGTGAGAACATACCAGAACAGGTGCTCATGCTCATAGCATTAAAAAGATACCTCACTGACCCTCAGAGGTACCACTAGAAACCTGATGGGAAGATGTAACTAGCCATCCCTCTGGAGGTCCAACTAATCAGTGCAAGTGGAAGTTGGAATAAGGATTCCAAAAGTCTCTGTGGCTTCAGGTACAAGGATCTTTGATATTTGAGATGCTGGTCCTAAGGCTCTTTCAGAGCCTTGATCAACAAAGACAGTGTTAGCTGTTTTCCCTATGCTAAATAACTAAGCTGAATTACTTATTTACTTAGCAAGGTATGAAAGATTTTTAGCAAGATTTAATTTTTTCAATAAGATTTTATTTTATTTATTGGTGCTCTTTTGCATGTTGGTGATACAGAGACACAAAATACAAGCAGACTCTGTTATTAAGGAGCTTACATGTACCAAGAAGAAACAACATATACAATGGTAAATAAATACAAAATATATACAATATTAGAAAACAGTTATTTGAGGAGGGGGAGCACTAATAGGAAGGCAACTTAGGTAAAGTTTCTTGTAAGAAATGGCACATGAGTGAAACCTGGAAGGGAGCTGGGGATTCCAAGGGGTGGAGGTGAGGCATTTGCAAAGGCTAAACACTTCCCATCCCTGGAATGCTGGCTTTGTGAATAGGCCAATTTGGCTGCAAGGCAGAGTGCATGAAGCTGATTTGTGTGTAATCAGCCTGGAAAGATAGGTTGGAACCAAATTGTCAAGGACTTTCAATGCCAAACAGAGGAGTCTGTGTTTTGTCCAAAAATCAACAAAAAAACACTACAACTGATTCGCCTCCAGATGACTTTGAAATAACACCCCAAATCAAATTCTGGAGTGGCAGAGACAACAAAAGGTCAGAGTGAGACAGTCTTCCAGCTCAGGACAACTTAGGAGTTTGAAAAGAGAGATCTGTGATATGGGAGTGAAGGCTAGCCTGGAACCTATGTGGATGTGAACCTATGTGAAACACCAGTGGTGAGACTAGGTGGTGGTGATGACAAGAAGCAGCAGCAGCTTCCAGAGGTCCCAAGCCAGACATAGTAAAGGGACCTGGCAACTGGTCAGAAAGAGATTGCAGGGTACCCCTGGGCTATCACTGGATGCAGTACCAGATGCCGTTTGGTGCAGGGGTGAGTCAATTACGTTGGGATGATGTTTAAAAAAATGGATAAGTGAGAAAGAGGGATGCCTTGGGAGAAGAGGAAAAGGAGAAGAATGGGGAAAATTATCACACATAAAAGAGGTACTCAAGGAAGAACTTTTCAAGTGGAAGGGGAAAATGGGGGAGGGGGAAGCAGGCAATCACATCTAAGTTGGTTCAAAGTGGGAATACACATACACACACACACACACACACACACACTGAGAGAGAGAGAGAAAGAGTGAGAGGTAGATGTGTGTGTGTGTGTGTGTGTGTGTGTGTGTATGCAATTGGTAATAGAAATCTACCTTACCCAACAGGAAATTGAGGAGGGAAAGAGGATAAGAAAAAGGAGAGGTGATGAAAGGGAAGGCAGATGAAAGGGAGTGGTCAGAAGCAAAACAGACTTTAGAGGAGGGACAATATAAAAAGAGAGAAGGAATTGTTGCCGTTGAGATGTTTCAGTTGTGGCTGACTTTTTGTGATCTCGTTTGGGATTTTCTTGGCAAAGATACTGGAGTGGTTTGCCGTTTCCTTCTTCAGCTCATTTTACAAATGAGGAAACTGAAGCCAGATTTGCACTCAGGTCTTCCTAACTGTAGGCCCAGGAATCTATCTACCTAGTTGCCCTGAAGAGAGAAGGATAATAGAAGAAAATAGGATAAAGGGAAATGCACAGTTAATAATCATAACTATGAATGTGAATGGGGTGAACTCACCCATAACAAGGAAGCACATAGTAAAATGGATTAGAAACCAGAATGCAATAATATATTGTTTACCAGAAACTTGTAGGAAACAAAGAGACCCATACAGAATTAAAATAAGGAGTTGGAGCAGAATCTATTATGTTTCAGCTGATATAAAAAAGTCAGGGGTAGCAATCATGATCTCAGACAAAGCAAAGGCAAGAATAGACCTAATTAAAAGGGATAAGCAGACAAACTGCATTTGCTGTAAGGAACCATAGACAACAAAGTAATATCGACACAAAATACATATGTACCAAATGGCATAACATACAAATTCTGAAAGGAAAAGTTAAATAAATTACAGGAGGAAATAGATACTATGTTAGTGGGGGGTCCTCAACCTTCCTCTATCAGAGCTAGATAAGCCTAACCATAAAATACATAAGAAAGAAGTCAAGGAAATGAATAGAATCTGGGAAAGTTATATATGAAAGCTGAGAAAATTAAATAGGGGTAGAAAGGAATATACCTTTTTCTCAGCTATACATGGTGCCTTTACAAAAATTGACCATATATTAGGGCATAAAAATCTCACAAGGAAATGCAGAAAAGCAGAAATACTAAATGTACCCTTTTCAGATCATAATGCAATAAAAACAACATTTAATAAAGTGCTATGGAAGCATAGATTAAAATTAATTAAAAACTGATCTAATCCTAAAAAATGAGTGGATCAAAGAACAAATCATAGCAATAATTGATAATTTCATTAAAGAGAATGACAACAATGATGCAACATCCCAAAATTTGTAGGATGCAGCCAAAGCAGCCCTTAGTGAAAAATTTATGTCTCTAAATGCATGCATCAGTAAAAGAGAGAACAGTAAATGAATTGAGCATGTAATTTAAAAAAAAAAACTAGAAAAATAAAAAATTCTTGATTAAACAATTCCCAATTAAGCAAAAGCCATTGAACTAATAAATACATTATTGAACTAATAAAATACAACTAATAAACACAAGCTGGTTTTATGGGAAAAACAATAAAATTGATTAACCATTAGCTAATTTGATTCAAAAAATAGAAGAAAACCAAATTATTAGTAACAAAAATGAAAAGAGTGAATATACCACAAATGAAGATGAAATTAAAGTGATTATTAAGAGTTATTTTGCCCAATTATATACCAGTAAAACTGACAATCTAGGTGAAATGGATGAATATATATATATATATATATATATGTGTGTGTGTGTATGTGTGTGTGTGTGTGTGTGTGTGTGTGTGTGTGTAAACTTCCCAAGGTAATAGAAGAGGAAATAAAATACTTAAATAACATTTTCTTAGAAAAAGAAGCAGAACATGATATAAATGAACTCCCTAAGAAAAAATCCCTAAGACTAGATGGATTTACAAGTGAATTATACCAAACAATTAATCTCAATACTATTTAAACTATTTGAAAAAATAGTTAAAGAATCCTACCAAATTCCTTTTATGACACAAATATGGTTTTGATGTCTAAATCAGGGAGAGCAAAAACAGAGAAAGAAAACTATATACCAATTTCCCTAATGAATATTGAAGCAAAAAAAATTAAATAAAATATTTGCAAGAAGATTACAGCAATATATCGCAATGATCACATAAGAGTGCAGAGCTGGTTCAATATATTAGGAAAACTATCAGCATAATTGACCATATCAATAACAACCCCCCCCCCCAAATCATATGATTTTATCAATAAATACAAGAAAATACTTGGACAAAAATAATGCCCATTTCTATTAAAAAACATTAGGAAGTATGGGAATCGATGGAGCCTTTCTCAAAATAAGCAGTATCTAAAACAAAGAGAAACCATTATTTGTAACTGGGATGAACTTGAGGCTTTCCCAATAATGAATAAAAAGTGTCCATCATCACCACTGTTATTCAGTGTTGTATTAGAAATGCTAGCCAGGCCAAGATGGCGGCCGGGAAGCAGTGACTGGCGTGAGCTCCCCACCAAGTTCCTCCAAAAACCTATAAAACAATGGCTCTGAACCAATTTTAGAGCTGCAGAACCCACAAAGTGGCAGAGGGAAGCAGGGCTCCACTGCAGGACAGCCTGGATGGTCCCTGGGTAAGGTCGGTCCCACACGGACCTCCCAGCCCCCAGCCAAGGGGAGCGGAGCTGAGCGCAGCGCGCACGGCGCGAACAGACCAGACGCGGACTTACCAGACCAGGAGACGAGCGGAAAGTGCCCTGGCATCCCGAAATACCCAGCTGTGGTATGTACCAGACCTCTCAACCCACAAAGAGCAAAGACAGCAGAGAAGGTTAGTGGGAAAAGCTGTGTGACTGAGTTTGCGGTTCCGGCCATTTGCCCCTGGGGCAGCAG
>CM053622.1:736062764-736080887 GCA_028646595.1 Phalanger gymnotis | reverse complement strand
GCAGACTGGGGAACAGGGCAACCAGAGTGTATGCCATCTTGAAGTGGGGGGGTGGAAATTGGGGAGAAAATCTGTAATTCAAACGCATGTGAAAATCAATGCTGAAAACTAAACATATTAAAAATAAATTTAAAAAAAAGAGGAAAAAAAAAGAATTGGAAATTGAGGGGATGTCCACCAATTGAAGAATGGCTTAACAAGTTGTGGTATATGATTGTGGTGGAATACTATTGTGCTATAAGAAATGATAAGAAGGATGCTCTTAGAAAAACCTGGGAAGACTTATATGAATGGATGCAAAGTGAAATGAGCAGAATCAGGAGAACATTGTGCATAGTAATATTATAATGATGATCAACTGTGAAAGACTTAGCTATACTCAACAATTCAATGATACAATTCCAAAGGGCTTATGACAAAAAATGCTGTCCACCTCCAGAGAGAGAACTGATGAACTCTGAAAGCAGATTGAAGTACATTTTTAAAAACCTTCTTTATTTTTCTTGTTTTCTTTTGCAACATGGCTTATATGGAAAGATGTTTTGCTTGACTTCACATGTACAACTGATATCAAATTGCTTGCCTTCTCAAGAAGGGGTGAAGAATGAGTAGGATGGACAGAATTTGGAACTCAAAGTTTCAAAAAATGATTATTAAAAAAGTATACATAATTGGGAAATAGTTAATGACAAAAATGATTAAAAATAAAAAAAAACACTACAACTTCTTTAGTAGAAGAGTGACATGGTACTTTAGGAATAGTAATTTGGCAGTTATATGGAATATAGCTTTGAGTAAGAAGAGGATAGATTGGAAACTAGGAGAATAATTAGGAATCTTTCACAATAATAGTTTAGGAGAAAAATGATGAGGGCATGAACTCGGGTGCAGGCCATATAGGTAGAGAGAAGCGGATAGAGAGATGGATTGGTAGAGTTTACAAGACTTGGCAAAGTTTGAATATGATTTTAATGAGTAATTAAAAAAAGAATTGGTAACCTTTAATAACACTCTTTTCCCTAAGGAGTTGGTTAATTAAGATTTTACTGTGATAGATTACCTTTCATTGAAAAATACATCACAACAGTCTGCACAGTGAACCCTTGGTAACCTACCAGCTAAGGGACAGTGAAGCTTTCTGTGGATTGAGCTGCATTGTTAGAATCTTCTTTTATTAGTTTTCCCTGTCATCCCTTTCACTCATCTGGCCTGGATTACCACTGTGAACTGACAATAGGAATTCTAGGAAAAGAACTTGATGAGAATCCTAAGAGTTTCTTTTTATTCCCTCAGAAGGAGTGGCCCTGGCCCTGACCTATGAGAGCAGGCCCCTGGGGTCATGGTTCTCCCCGTGGTTACAGGCATCTGTATAGCTGCATCTTCCTTTGATTTTCAACGGAAAGTTGACTGAGTCATGGAAAAGAGAGGAGAGAGAGAGAGAGAGAGAGAGAGGGAGAGAGAGAGAACAATTTAATAAGGCCTTGAAGTCAGGGACAATTTTTGTCTCTTTTTTTTATCCCCAGTTCATAGCATAGTGTCTGGCACACAGTAGGAGCTTAATAGATGTTTATTGATCTCTTTTCTGCCAAATATAGTTTAAAAATTACTCCCTTAAATTTGCACAGCACTTTGAAGTTCTCAATACATGTTTACATCCATTATCTCATTGGAGCCTCTTAACAAGTGGCTTAACAAATAAGTGGCTACAAGTTTTTTAAGCCCATTTTGTTCTCAGAAAACTGAGTCCCAAAGAAGATAAGTGACTTATCAAGGTCAAGTGGCCAGTGAGTATTAGATGTAAAGACTTGTACTCAGATCTTTGGACTTCTAGTCCAGTGCCCTTTCAATGAGAATAAAGTAATTCTTGCTTGAAAATTCTCTGCTTGGGCCATCCTTGCTATGCCTCCATGAGCCACGGCTTGGTTCAATGGAGTAGGTGCTATATTTTGTGGCAGAGTGCTTTTATTTTTCTCAGATTCTGACTGTCACTGACAACCTATGGGACCGTGGCAACTTGGGGCTCAGTGTTTGGAATGCTGGGCTTAGAGTTAGGGAGACCTGAGTTCAGATCCAGCCTCAGATACTTTACCAGCTCTGGGACCATGGGAAAGTCAATTAATCCCTATTTGCCTCAGTTTCCTGAAATGGAGTTAATGGCACCTACCTCCCAGGGTTGTTCTGAGATAACATTTGTAAAGCATCTTGCATAGTGCCTGGTTTATTATAGACATTTAATAGAAGTTGGCTCCCTTTATCTCCATCCACCTCCACAGGCAAGTTGCATAACCTCTCTATTTGTCTCAGTTAAAAAGGTTGTATTAGATAACCTTGAGCTTCCTCCTAGCTCATGCAATCTTCCCTGCACTCCTACCTTTCTGCTGACTCCCACCGTTCCCTTGCCTGTCCCTCAAATCCAGCAAGACAGATCTCATCACCAGATTCCTGCCCACCTCTCCAAACTTCTCATACATGGGCCACTATATTCCAGGTTCAAAATCTTCAGCCTCTAGATTTAAAGTATGCTTCGTATCTGCATCTCTGTAGAACCATAGCTCATGAGCCCCCATCTAATGCTTCATTCTTTTTAATCAAACCAAAACAACAAGTAAATACATTAATTCAAAGAGAAGTCTCTCCTACCCACAAAAGAGAATTATAGACTCTCCCACAAACTTCCACAATGTGTTAAGACAGACAACTTATGCTCCTAGAGCCACATTCGGCTGGGATGCTTCTTCACCTCTGTAGGCATCACTTGCTACTACTTCCCTGAAGAGTTGCTAATTTCACGTGCTAGGCAGCTTTCTTCCAAGTTCTGCTTCTGCTGGTTTTCTGCTCTAAGCTACTATAACCATATGTTGGTTATCTACTGAATGGCAATAGTGTGATATTCTACTGCCAGATGATGGTATGTGTGGCCTCTTCTGTTTACAGCTTTTTTGGAGGAGTAACTCAGAGGCTCGGGGCTATTTCAGCTCTTTTGTGAACGAACCTCAAAGCCCCATCTAGTCAGCACATCAAGAATTCCCCAGGTCAAACTGGTTTCTTGCATATTCTGTTTCTTCTTCATTGGCAACTTCCCTAGAAGTTCCACCTGATATTTGGGTTAGAATGAACAAATTCCTTTCAATCGCCCTTTGAAGCTAACACTGCCACGCATGCTGTCTTTGGAGTTTCCCTTGGCAAGACTTGAGGTGATGGATAGATCCAGCAATTTTTGTCCTGCATCTGTATACCTAGTACCCTAAATACATAATTAGACAGATATTTTCTCTGCCTTCTATGAGCTTACAAGCATTAGACAATAATACTGATGGTAGTAAACATGCTAAAAATCAGAAAGACACTCTAAAAATATTGGATAGCTCCATCGTGTGTGTGTGTGTTATTTTCATTAGTTAAAACAGTACTAAATGTAAGCATTTGGGGGAAAGTAAAATGTGTATTTAAGGTTCGCAAAAGAAAGGCCCAACGGAGAAATAACCACTTCATTTGCAATTTGTCTGGATTTCAAAAGCTCTTTGAGTTATAGAAAGAGAACAAGGTGATCTGGAAGGGCAATAACTGAACAGTCCCTGATAGGCATAAAAGGGAATAGGATTGATTTTCCTATCCATTCCTCATTTCCTTTTCCCTACCTTTTTCCCCCATTAAGGGAAAATGAGAGAATATAACTGAATGTTTTCTAGACCAGTTTTGGCTCGCTCAGAATTTTGGGACAAAATTAGAGACCTCTTTAGAAAAACCAAAAATAATTTTCTGTCATTTCAGCCCACCTCTACATAGCCCAGCAAAATATCATGCATATATGGATACATAAATGCTTTTAGATGGTATCGATAGTGACGATGATCTAAGTCCTCTGTCAAAAGCCTTACTACTCTCTCTCTCCCTTAGGCAGTTTTAGAAAAGGGAATTTTTACTCAAATAGCCTGTTAATGTTTCAAACAGTGTGGGTTAGCATAACAAAAGGCAGATGTTGGCTTCTTTAGTAAGGAATACCATTAGAAATAAGTTGTTTGAAGGCATTGCAGATGTAATTTGAGATATAAGCAATAAATATGAGCCTCCATTCTGTTTGCTGCCTATCACTCCCTGGTATCATGATAGGAGTTTAAGGAGATGTGCTGTGACTACATTATACAAAATGGTTCCCTCCTGTCTGGAAAGAGAGATTGATCCCCATTCAGCACCAAACTTACTACCAGACATTGGAAGAAGTTGATCAAATTTCCTCGCCAAGCGACCAAAGTCTTTACATGAGGGAAAACTGCAAAAAAAAAAAAAAAAGGTAAGTTTGATGATGCCGTAAGCTTAGAGATTTAGAGAGACGTAAGATTTAGACCTAGAAGGATTATAGAGAATTGGAAATTGAAAGCTGGAAAACAATTTAGAGGTTCAATGCCCTTGCTTTACATGTGAAGATACTGAGGCCCCACAGAGGTTGAATTTAGCAATTGGAAGGTAATTGAGAGGTCACTTAATTTGGTCACTTTATTAAAGCAGAGGAAATTGATGTCTAAAGAGATTAAAGGATTTTCCCATAATCAAACAGGGCAGCTAGGTAGCCTGGTGGATAGAAGGCCAGGCCTGGAGTCAGGAAGACTCATCTTCCTGAGTTAAACTCCACCCTCAGATAGTAGCTGTGTGACCTTGGGTGAGTCACTTAGCCCTGCTTGCCTCAGTTTCCTCATCTGTAGAAGGAAAGAAATGGCAAACCACTCTAGTTTCTCTGCCAAGAAAACCCCAAATGGAGTCATAAAGAGTCAGACATGACTGAAAATGATCAAACAACCACAAACCTATAGTAACAGAGTCAGGTTTCCAATCCAGTGTGCTTCCCACTAGACCATGCTGTCTTGCCTAACATTTAATAATTCATAAGTCTAATACCAGTTCACAACCTGTTCAGGTTCTTAGAGTAACCTAAAGAGGATTGGAGTGCCAGCAGGACTGGGTTCTGAGATAGGGGCTCTGTCATTCATTTGTCTGAATTTCTCAGTAGCCTGTTCTTAGACAGCAGCAAGAGTGGGACCACAGCGGAAATCTCCTGGCTATTGGTAAGCGGCTTTTTACTACATGTGCCAATCTGAAAAAATGAAATGCTGATTTGTCATTAGGCTTCACTTCTGAGTCCAACGTCACTCAAACAAGCCCGCTAAATTATCTGGGCACTTTTATTAAGATCAACAAGAAACATTCCCCGCTGTCTGTCAGCAAATGTTCCTGTTGCGTTGGTAATGGTAGAAGTTTCTGATTAGCTGAATTCTTTTAAAAATATTTGACTTGAATGCCAGTTTGCACATGTGCAAATGAACGTATGATACTTAACTAAAAATAGAAAATTTCACAGAGCTGGGAAGGGGACCTTACCCGTGTCGGTGTAGTTGTCGTTCAGTTATTTCAGTTGTATCTGACTCTTCGTGACCCCATTTGGGGTTTTCTCGGCAGAGATGCTGTAGTGGTTTGCCTTTTCCTTCTCCAGGTCATTTTACAGATGAAGCAAAGAGAGTTAAGTGACTTGCCCAGAGTCACAGAGCTGGTAAGTATCGAAGGGTGGATTTGAATTCAGGTCTTCCTGACTTTAGGCCTGGCCTAGCTGTTCAACTGAGCATACTCATATCTTTAGGTTATTTTGGGTATTGGCAATAATTACAGTTAAAGCTCTTCCCTACAAATTCAAGGTTCGACGCTATCATAGATAGCTCCCCTCCACGATCATTAACAATTTCTGCCACTTCAATGTTTTCTCTCCTCTGGGTCACTAACCAGCTGATAGCCACTCTCAATTCATTCTCCCAAAAAACTTTTGGGAAAATAACAGGCCCAGGAAGGGTTCTACCCTGATTTCTTCCTTAGACCAAGATAGTCCTAATTGGGAAAATTTACCCAGTTTATTCTACTTATGATAAATTGTATTTATAGTACCTTTGAATTCAATTTTATTTTAAAAAGCATTTATTAAAGCACCACTATGTACAAGGAATTGTGCTAGCATCTTGGGATACAAAGGCAAAACTGAACAGTCCCTGCCTTCAAGGAGTTTATACTCTACTGAGGTAAGAAACATAGTCAGATAAAACATATACAAAATAAAAATAAAATAATTTTGGCAGGGTGGGGTGGGGGAAGATTAACAACTGGAGGGTTTAGGGTGGCAGGAAGGATCAGGAAAGGCCTTGGGTACAAGGTGACACGAGCTCAGCATTGAAGGGAGCTGAGCCAAGAGGCAGAGGTGAGAAGGAAATCATGGGGGAGAGGAGCGTACAGCCTGTGCAGAAGTATTGGACACCTTCACTAGGGTTCTTCTGTCCATGTACTTTATGTTCTCTTTTTGAGTCTGTGTTTTTACAGCACAGAATTGCTTTTGTTGAAGTGTAGTACCAAGCTGTGTGCGTCTGTCAGAGAGAGAGAGACAGAGACAGACAAAGACAGAGACAGAGACAGAGATACAGAGAGAAAAAAGAGAGAAGAGAGAACACAGATGTGCTTAAGAGATATAAGAGAACATATGTAGAAGGAACGTGTATGAGAGAGATAAAGAATGAATATAAATCAGAGAGAATTTGTGTGTGGGATAGAATATGTCTAAGGTTGTTTGTAAGAGGGACAAAATATATGTTTGTGTGTGGAATCACACACATGATCACATGTCTATCCTCTACAGGTTCCAAACAACCAAATTTGCTCAATGAATTCTTCAAAACATGACATTTCTATTAAGTTTAAGGTCCTTGGGTGAGAAGTTTTCTGTAAAGCATCCCTTTCATTGGGAAATTGTAAAACTGCCTTTGAATCCTAGGATAGACACATAGCAAACATATTTCTCTGAGGTAGTTTTGAGACAGAGACAGAGGGAAAGACAGAGACAGAAAAACAGAGAGACAAGAGAGACAGAGATATAATGTTTCTTCTTCTTTTCTTATTGTATGTTTAAATTTAAAATAGAAAAAGAGAGGGAGAGGGAGAGAAAGGGGGGTGGGATCCTCTTTTTCCAAGACCTAGCCTGTTCACCATGAAGATCTATTTATCTGTGCAAAAGTTCAGTCTTTAGACTGAGGTAGAAAGGTAAAGAATCTCTTCTCTGCTGTTAAGGCACAGAGCTGGCAAAGTTCACATTTTCCTCTTGGTTGCAGACACGAGTTTACACACATCTTGCCTTCTGGCATGCTGTGTTTGCTTAGGATGTTCCAGCAGCACATCACAGTTTGAACAGGTCTTTACAGGGCAGTCTAAAGTGTTAGCATGTGCTGGCCTTCATGCACACAACAAAGATGCTTCCAAGCCAGCATCGACAGATACTGTACTTTGAGCAGACTTTTACAGGAACGGTGCTGGATCTGTCCTGATCAGTACTGATCAACTTCCAAGCCTTTCATTATCTGTTCCTTATGACTAATGAAACATTTGAAGGGCAGGCACACAGAGTGGGCCATAGATTTAGAGCTGGAAGGGACCTTAACGGCTACAGAATCTAATCCCCTAATTTTATAGGTGAGGAAACTGAGGCCCAGAAAGATTAAGTGACTTGCAGGGTCATACAAAGAGTAAATACCTTTGGCAGGATTTGAACCCAGATCTTCTGATTATAATTCCAGTGCCAAATTCACTATGCAGTGCTGCCTTTGGAACAAAACAAAGCTTACTCCATGGGAAGACTCAAACCAAGGACCTTTGTTCATTTGTAACTCACGGCAATAAGGCAGCCTAAAGTAGATGCTATGTTTCGAAGGTGAAGTTTACTTACTGCTTCTAAAGGATTAAAATTGTCCAGGTAGGAAAGGTCAAAGTCACCCAGTTATGTTGTGTCATGGGTAAAACTGCCTGCTGCATGAGAGGTCACCACTTTGGCTGACCCTTAAAGGACACACAATACAGTATCCTATAATCAGTGTGGCAAAGTCCTTGGGATAGTTCCAGGCACACACACACACACACACACACACACACACACACACACACACACACACCTAATTAGAAACAGCTGTGTTTTCAAGGCTATAGGACTAACCAATACGTGAGTGGCGCTCATTGACTTTTATCTTAATAATTGGTCTTCATACATGAGGGAAAATTCCATCCCAATGTTATTCCTCACGCAGACTTCCCTGTATTGACAGCATTGTGTTGGAGTGAGGTGTAGGAGTGGAGGTATCATGGCAGGAATTATGGACGTGGCTCAAGAAACCTCATGCTTGTCCCTATTCTGCCACTTGAGATGATGCCAACAGAGGAAAGAGCGCTGCATTTGTAGTCAGGCTCACTACTGCATGACTTTAGGCAAGTCACTTAAAACTTTTGGTCATCAGTTTCCTTATCTATAAAAAGAGAGGGTTAGTCTAAGTTCTCTGAGAAGATTAGATAAAGGATCTTCAAAGATTCCTTCCATCTTTAACATTCTGGAATGTGATATGTGATAATTAAAAAAAAAAAACTAGCAACACTGGCCTGAGAATATCACTTAGGAAGATGGCTTGTGAGAACTTGGGTTGTAAATTCACAATGATAACTGTAGGCTACTCCTCACCTAGAATTTCTCTTCTTGCTTTCTGTAAGGTAACTTTGTGCAGCAATTTTGACACACTTACTTGCTAGAGTTATCCATCTAACTGTACATGATAGTCTAAAGGATATACATTCTTTGTCTGCTTCGTTTTGCCCAGTGTGGCTAATTGGATGAACAATTCATAGGATTCATCCATCAGCATATAAATTGTAGGTGGTCAATAAGTTGGGATCAGAGCTGGATAGAGGAGGAAATTAGGCCGGATTGCCTTTAGAAAAAATACATGATAAAAAAAAAAAGGAAAAAAATACACGGTACATTTAATGACTCCAAGCTTTTCCCTGAAACAAATATTTATCTCTTAGGCAGATGATATTATTAGGAAGACTTGGAATGGACTTTGAGTTGTAGAATAACATGGTCTCTGAAGATTTAAGGTTGAGTTACCTTAGGACAATGGAAAAGCTTGTAATAGATATGAGTAGGAAGCAACATATTACCAACATATGATTGGACAAGAGAAGCAGAATAAAGAATGCATTAAGGGAGATACCTAATCAAAAAAGGTGAGCTTGCAATGCAGCAAGAATATGATATGTGTCTATGTGTTCCACAGGAATCCATGCAATACTGCCTCGCATTCCCATAATTCGAATAGACCATATAGCAAAAGAACAGAGGGAACACAACTCAAATTTTTAGTGATACTATAAAATAGGAAAGCAAGGTAAAAATATAGAACATTTGGAAAAAACATGTGAGTTATTTACTATAAAAAACAAATGTCTGGAATTTAGGGCACATATAGATAATCTAATAATCATTAGAAGCCCAGAAGAATATGATAAAATGAAAACAAAAAAAACTACCTTTCAAGAAACCACAAAAGAAAATTGCCAAGAAGAGAATAAAAAGAATGAAGATATGAATTGGCCAATAATAAAAGGAAAATTGCCCCAAGTTTTAGAACCAGAAGGCAAAATGCCAATTGAGATAATTCACACATTACCACTACAGAGAAATCCTAAGAAATGTAATTACTGTGATCCAAAGTGTATAGGTCAAAGAATATTATTATAAGTGGCAAGGAAGAAATAGACCATCTACTATAGACCAGACTTGTACAATACACTTCATCAACTTCGAGACAAGAAAGAAAATCAGAAATAACATTCTGAAAAGTTGAGCATAATCTTATAGAGAAAAAAAAAATAAGCCAAAACAGATTTGATGAGAATTCTAAGTATTGTTGAGAAATCAACAACTGGACAGAGACTTTGAAAAGTAAATGGGACAGAGGAAAGAAACTTAATAAAGATATGACAAATGTCAAATATCAATGTATTTTAGAGAGACAAAGGAGAACAAGTTTGAGAAGATGCAGAGTAAAGAAAGCAGAATCCAAAGACTCATATATGTTATGCCAATAATTTAAAATGGAAACAAGACTAAAAGACAACTGAACTCAAACTAATTGCAATGAACAATTTTGATTCTGAAATGAACACTTCTTTCCCACGTCGGAGAAGTGAGGGACTTTGGGTATGGAAAGTGTTTCAACAATCCGGCTAGCAGCTGTTGTGGGGGTGAAAGACCTACATAAGCCCAACAAGAAGAATGCTACCAGCACGCTGCAAAAGCACAGGTTCTTTTGATCTGCTTAACTAAGGAAAGCTATGTTAAGGGGTTGGAAAGCTTACTTTAATTCAGCACACAAATATCATTCACTTAGTTCAGGGGAAAAGACCAGCACACTGAACTTCAGAGCAAATTACAAACAAATTAGAAACATCGACAGACCTTGTCTGATTCAAATCCCAATGCATAGTTACCAGAGTTTAACAAAGTCTCAGCATCCAGGTTACAAGCTGGAGGGCTCCTAGCTACAGCTGCCCAGAGTCTCGGCATCAGCACCACCACGAGTGAGAGCCCTGCACAAATGGCTCTGTCTTCTCTTCTTATAGGGTTTCAGACGTCATCAAATGTCATCTGAATGACTTAGGCTGCTATGATTGGCTCTTGAGTTAGCCCCTCCCCTTAGAGGTTCACATCCACATAGGTTAGGTTAATACCTAACAGGGGTTAGAGCCTGGGCCTTAGCACTTTGTAAGACTCAATAAAATACACTGAATTACTCAAAGGAAACAAAAGCC
Source organism: Phalanger gymnotis (assembly GCA_028646595.1). Taxonomy (NCBI): domain Eukaryota; kingdom Metazoa; phylum Chordata; class Mammalia; order Diprotodontia; family Phalangeridae; genus Phalanger; species Phalanger gymnotis. The sequence continues at coordinate 736,070,228 of CM053622.1, read as the reverse complement.
AAACTCTTCAAGGGCACTTGTTGAACTAAGTGCTAAGAGCCCATTTTGCCTACCAACACAAAAGTTACATATATCGTCAGAGATGGTTGCTTTATAAATCAACTTTGCTGAACTTTTTTGTTTGTGTGTTTCAATAGGTGAGGGCTTTATGGAGAAATGATATGAAAAATATAAAAGGCTTTAATAAAAAATAATGAATATTAGAGCATTTGCTGTTTTCTAACTTACTTAAAATTTTCTTTTCTCAATTAACAAGCATTTATATTCTCTCCCTCCCAAGCTCTCCTAATTGAAAAGAAAAAGAAAACTTTTATAACAAATATGCATAGTGAAGCAATATAAGTTCCTGTATTGGCCCTGACCATCAATTTATGTTTCATTCTGCAATTTTAGTTCATAACCTCTCTGTGACAAGATGAGTGGCATTTTTCATCATGAATCCCATGGAAACCTTGTTTCAGAATTCCTAAGTCTTTCCGAGTTTATTTTTACAGTGTTGTTGTTATAGTATGAATTGTTCTGGCTCTGCTCAATTCACTCTTCATACATTAATACAAATCTTCCCAGGTTTCTCAAAACTCATCCCTTTCATCGTTTCTTATGGCATAACAGTATTCCTTTATATTCATATATCATAACTTGATTAGCCCTACCCCAGTTGATTGGTTTCCCTTGTTCAATCTTTCCCATTCCATTCTTGGCTCTGGAAAATATGAGAGGCCTCATGGTATGGTAAAAAAGATCCCTAGACTTGGGGCTTAAGACACCTGGATCCTACTTCTGATTCTATCCCTAAAGCTGGGTGTGGCCTTGGGTGAGCCAATCTATTTCTGAATCTCTGTTTCCTTATCTGTAATGTAAGAGGGTTGGTCCAGCTACTCCCAACACCTCTCCAAGCTCTGGCATCACATGTATATAGGGAATATTTGGCATTTTCCCTTCCAAGTTAAAAAGACATCCTGAAGAACATTCCTCCAAAGCTAAGTTGCTTTCTTTGTTTTAAGGCAAGGACAAGTATACGTTGACAGTAATGAATGACTAAATTACACAAATATGTAACTATGAGCCCATAGCAAAATTGAAATGACTTGAGGCTTTTGACAAACACCAGCTCAAAGCACAATAAATAATGGTTTGTGTCAAATGTGTTATTAGCATGGGTAATTCATTCTTTACTAGACATATTTTACACTTGAAGTAATGTTTTACTAGAACTACATAAAGAAATTGTGCAATTGATAATAAATATGTCACTACTGGTAAGTAATTAATTTACTTGCAGCCGGTTAAAACCATGCTCGTGGTGCAGAAAGTACAGAAAATACGTAAGTAATTAAAGCAGATAGAGTCAAGGAACAGATGGTAATGGTAAGGAAAATCAATGGTAAGCAATGGAGAATAAAGACCTAAGAAAAACAGAGGGCCCTTTAAGAAGAGGAAGACAGGACAGGGCCAAAGATGAGAAACTGACAAGGCTGTGCTGGGGCCAGATGCATAAAAGGTCCCAAGAGGAACACTTGATTCAAACCCAGATCTTTAGAGTCAAAGTAAGACCTAGTGAGAATGGAAGCTAGGTTGTATAATGGATGAATCCCTGCATTTGTAATCAGGAAGATCTATGTCCAAATCTAACTCCAGACATTTATTTCCTGTGTGACTGTGGATAAGTCACGTAATCTCTTTCAGCCTCCTAAACTGCAAAAATTAGGATAACAATAGCATCTACCTTACAAGGTTTTTTTGAAGAGCAAATGAGATATTTGGAAAGCATTTTGCAAATCTTAAAGTGTTATGTACATGTTAGATATTATTATAATAATGGTGTATTGCTTTTGTTAATTCCATGATAATCACAGGCTTTTCTCAGTCCCTGAAGCCAGAAATGTGGTTGTCATGATTTTAAGCTGATTCAATTACATTTAACAAACATTTATTATATAAGGGCACCATGTTACATGCTAAGGTTGAACCATTCATTCTCCAAGGTGATTGTCCATGAATTCTTTGGAAAATCTAAGCTAGGGACTATGAAGAAACCTATTTACCTGTTTTTTAAATCAGTGCTGGATGGGGATGGGAGAGACAGAGACAGAGAGAGACAGAGACAGAGAGAGACAGAGACAGAGACAGAAAGAGAAGTGGAAATGAAAAAGTCTCTGAGTTTTGAAACCAGATGGCTGGAGGCGGCTTATTCTGGTATAATTTAAGAGCAGCTTGAGGGCATTTAGTACTCCAAGGGAGTAGCAAAAATGTGCTAATGAGGTATTTAACACCTGTACTCTAACTAGCAGCTGAACATTAGCTGGAACTGGAGCTGGCCAGAAAAAAAAAAAGGTGGGGAAAGCCTTAAAGAAAGATAACAAGTCAATATTTTAGAGAAGCACACAACAGTGAAGTTTCAGGGTACTCAAAATTGGTACTTAGGAGTCTTTTGTTTCTTCTGTCACTTACTCTGGTTGGTGTATTTCACAGTTCAAGAGAAGAAGGTGAAATTAATTTTTATGGTGTTTTCTAAACAAATATTCATTTCTTTCATTGTTGTAAAAAAATGTGTTATAAATGAGATATTTTTTGTTGTGTCAGCTACCCATACTTAAAGAAGTTCTAAATTTTGTGCTTAAAATATCCTAAATTAGTGTCATTCATCTGGAGCCTGGGGTGGGATTAGGATGTAGCTGGGTATCGTGCTACCATAGGTTAAAGACTAAGATTTGCTTGAAAACTTCATCTCCCTTTATTTGATTGACATATCCAAGGACTGAGGAATCCTCTAATCAATTTAACAAACTCATTCCCAATATCTGTTTTACTAAGTCAGGTCACTAGGTATCTAAAAAATGAGAATACAGGGTCACACAGCCAGTAAGTGTCTGAAGCCAGATTTGAACTCATGAAGATGAATCTTTCTGATTCCAAGTCCAGTGTTCTATCCACTGCACCACCTAGCTGCCCATGTGTGTAGAATGACATTCCCAAATGTATAGGAACTGAGATTCTAGGAATGCCGGGTAGGAGATGTTGGAGCCAATCAAAGGCTGGTGAATGACCATTTTAATTTTCCTTATGGGTCACTCTTAAACTCATATTATCAAAAGATCCTTTAAAACTTGTCATTGGACTATATCTTTAAGAGAAAAAACAGAATTAAATCTAGAATTTCTGGGAGTGAAAAAGTCTATCATATAGGAACAGGTGTGCTTAATGACTCATTTGTCAAGGGTGTGTATAGCAGTTGACCTGGAGTATGGTACATTCATTTGGTCCAGATGAAAACTTTTTTTTTTCAATAATGAGGACCATACATGAAAAAGTTACTTTATGTGTCTTGTTTTAAAATAAAAATTATGTAATGTTCCAACTCCCTGCTTTTTTAATTGAATAGAAGACATGCAAGTAAATTGAATAAACATAGTAAAACATATATACACACATATATACATAAACACATATAGCTTCCAGTTTTATATCATTACAAGTAAAATGGTATGAAGGAAAGGGAAAGGAAGGGAAGACTATTGATGTAGCCTGACATCTAGAAGTCAATGGTTAAAACTGAGAGAAATGATTATTAATAACCAATGATTTGGGGAGATCCAGAGTTTCTTCCTTTTTTTAAAGTCCTCATTTCAAAAGTTCAGTCCCTCGATTGTTATTGTTTGTCCTTCGTTCTTGAAGAGGACCAATGATGTCAGGAAGGTGATGTTTTGACTTGCAAGTGAATTGGATTTAAGTATGGCAGGTCTATATAAAGTCACCAGCTTTATTGTCTCCTCCAGAGCCATCTGGGTCCATTGGTAAGACATAGATCAGGATGACTGGAGGTGGCCCTGATGCAGTGGGAGACCTAGGCCTTTTTAAGCTTAAGTCTTTTCCAAGTCTCAGTTTGTGGAGGCAATACCCACTTAGTGATTATGGCTAGGTAAGAAATGAGGCAAAAAATAGCCTCTTTCACCTATTAAAAAAAAAAAAAACCAAACAATCTGAGAGGGGAAGACCCTCAGGGTTTCTGGCCAGAACAGAAACAATGGCTGTTTACCTCATTCTCTCTAAGGACATTACTGATAATGAGATTAGATTAACTTTCTTAACAATCTTGTTCAGAGCCCACCCAGTTAGGAAAGCCATTGTTTGGGTGGGAAAAAGTCTTTGAATAGATTGCCCAAGGTTGTGGCTAGTCTGGGTATAGGGATATTTCCTCTTTGACATGATGTCATTCTCAGGCCGTTATTGTAATATTCATTCTCTCATTAATTGTTAACCAATCAGAGTTGATTGTCGCCCTTGGGAACACCCCTCTTCCAAAGGCATATTAGGTATGAGCCCACTGCCACAATTGTCTTTCACAAGGAAGAGTGTCACTGACCTTTTATTAATTATTAATCAAAATAATATAAAAATATTAATTATTAATAAAATGACTAATTTCCCAGAAATTATGTCTCTCAGACTTTTTAAACATTATAAAACCCTGCCTCATGCTTGATAGCTGTGTGATTCTATCAGCCTAAATCCCTCCCCTGTAAAATGGGCATAATAATACCTCACACAGTGGTTATTAGATCAGAAGAGATAATAATGTAATGGCAAGCTGGGTGAGACTTTTTGCTGTTTTTTTTTTTTTTGGAGTGCTTCTCAGCACTAAGGCAATCAAGTGCCTTTGAGTCTTGCCTTTGTTTCAGTCAAGAGTCTTTGATTGAATTGGGAGTCTTTGATGACCTGCTTAAGTCACAGAAAGGCCTAGGTCACATGGGTTTGAGTCCCATAGTTGTGATACCCTCTGACCCTGAAGAAGTATATATACTCTGAAGTTAGCATTTTGCTTGAGGCTCACTCATCAGAAGGCTGTTCCTGTGATTTTGCCAGACTAGACTCTGGGTAGCCATTAAGGAGCCCCCTGGGTTTGAAAACCCAGATGTTGGTGCATCTGTCTCTCTGGTAACTATGTACGTATTGTCCTGGTCAGACAGCTAGAAGCCTGTCTGTTGATTTGTGTTATTTTCTCTGTTTATATAATTTCTACTTGTACTTTCTGTTTGTGCTTTCTCTGAAGTTCAAGGTGCTGACTTTCCCCCCTGAACTAAGTGAATGATATATGTGTGTTTAATTAAAGTGAGACTGTAAACCCCTTAAAGTTGTTTTCCTTAGAAAAGCAGATCAAAGAAACTGTGCTAGCAGCCCTCCTGTGTGCTCGTGTTATTGGTCTTATACAGCCACAGTAGCTGCAAGTAACATTGTTGTTACAAATAGATGTCAACCTTAAAGCATTATGTAAATGTCACTAATTCTTATGAAGAAGAGATAGAGTCAGAAAGAGAGAGATAAATACAGAGACGAAATGAAAAAGAGGGGCTTTTGATTCCTCTTTGGTAAGTTTGGCTCTATCCTATGGCAGGAAAATTCCAACTTCCTGCTTCTCTAATCCTGCCTCATAATTGTCCTTTACTTAGATGAAAACCCCTTTCTCTTCTTACCTTTCTCTACATCCTCATTTGGTTCTCCTCCTCCCTAGTCCCTATCCTCTGCTGCTCTCCATTTCTACCATATTCTTTCTCTATTGTTGACAAATATTCATTTATACTAGAACTTATCTTCTCACACTCCTGCCTTCTGGTGCTCACCTGACTCCCCTGAAGACTTGTAATGTTTACCATCATATCTAATATTACTTTCTCTCCCTCTCTCATGATCCATTGCCATCCCCTGTCCCCTTCATCATATGACCAGGAAGAGGAGTAGGATCATTTTTTACTTATTTGTTTGTTTGTTATTATTTGTTTATTTGTTACTTATTACTCCTTTGAAGTTCACACCATCTGATTATAACATCTTATGCTCTCAACCTCCAGGTCATGCTCTTTCCTCTTTGGAAACCTTTAGCACAAGACTCCTGGTTTTTCTCTCTCCTCCAAGCTTCACATTCATTCTTGATGATTTCAGTATTCACACTGATAACCTTCTAACCTCTAGCATCCTGATTCTTCTACTCTCTCACCTCCCTTGACTTCCCTTCCTGCCCCCTGTCTCACTAACCCACAGAGATGGGAATACCTTAGGTCTCACTATTGTGCAAATGGGTTCCAGCAGCAAGACCATGAACTTTAAAATTACTTTTTAAATTATTTTTCTGCTCCCTTCCACCTTTCCCGCTGCCTTCAGTCACTCAATGCCTCCTTGTTTTCAGTCTTTTACTAGAACTGTAACTTTTTGCAGTGGTGGTAAAAAATACATATATACATATATATATATACATACATATATATATATATACATACATACATATATATATATATATATATATATATATATATATATATACACATATGAAGTGTGACCTCAATTGGGTAGAAGTGGGGCTAGGTGGAGCAGAATATTCTCCTGTTTGTACATCAAAAACATCAAATGCAATATTTGTAAAAAGTATTTAGCACAGTGTCTGGTATATGGTAGCCACTATATAAATGCCTATTTCCCTCCGCACATGAGATTACTTGGGATAATGGCAAAGGCTGTTGTTGGAGAAGCATAAGGGGGCAGGGAAACTAGCATTTGATCCTCATAGCAACCCTGGGAAGTAGATGCTATTATTTTTTTTTATAGGTAAAAAGGTTAAATGCAGAAAATGTTTATTGTTAGAGATTATGATACATTTTCTTATTATGTAGAAAACGTAATGAAAAAAAATTGTCCTTGTCTTCTTATTTTCCAATGATGCTTACAAATTCTTCCTTCAGAAATAGCCAGTGATTCCTATTAATGATAAACTTATGTAAAAATCCTGGATTACAGAGAAGATTCAGGTTAAGAAGCCCATACTTTGAAGTACAGTAACTGCACTAAAGTTAGATTCTCTAAGAGATATTACTAGAACTTTTAAGATTGCAAAATTTCCCGATTTGGGCAGTAGAACTTCTGTTTTCTTAATAAAGTCATGACTTTACTATCATCTGGTCAAACGAGTCATGATATCTTGATGAGGTTTGTGTACTTAAAGCATCTTGGAGAGCAGACATCGAACAAGATGGGAAGAAGTGGGTTATTAAAAACATCAAATGGTCGAATGAGATGAAGTCCTTTGCCGTACAAAGAGCCCTGGCAGTAGTCACACAACTTAGAGCTTTTCATGCTTCTCTTGATTCTTGAGTTTGAAAGTCAAATTTTCTATTCAGCTCTGGTCTTTTCAACAAGAAAGCTTGAAAGTCCTCCATTTTGTTGAAAATCCATATTTTGCCTTGGAGCATGATACTCAGTTTTGCTGGGTAGGTGATTCTTGGTTTTAATCCTAGCTCCATTGACCTCCGGAATATCATATTCCAAGCCCTTCGATCTCTTAGTGTAGAAGCTGCTAGATCTTGGGTTATTCTGATTGTGTTTCCACAATACTCAAATTGTTTCTTTCTGGCTGCTTGTATTATTTTCTCCTTGACCTGGAAACTCTGGAACTTGGCAACAATATTCCTAGGAGAT
>CM053622.1:736012702-736062264 GCA_028646595.1 Phalanger gymnotis | reverse complement strand
ATTTTTAAATTATCTCTCCTGGTTCTATTTTCCAGGTCAGTGGTTTTTCCAATGAGATATTTCACATTGTCTTCCACTGTTTCATTCCTTTTGTTCTGTTTGATAATATCTTGATTTCTCATCAAGTCACTAGCTTCTACTTGCTCCAATCTAATTTTTAAGGTAGTATTTTCTTCAGTAGTCTTTTGGACCTCCTTTTCCATTTGGCTGATTCTGCCTTTCAAGGCATTCTTCTCCTCATTGGCTTTTTAGAGCTCTTTTGCCATTTGAGTTAGTCTATTTTTTAAGGTGTTGTTTTCTTCAATATATTTTTCATGGTTTTCTCGCATCATTCTCATTTCTCTTCCCAGTTTTTCCTCTACTTCTTTAACTTGCTTTTCCAAATCCTTTTGGAGCTCTTTCATGGCCTAAGACCAGTTCATGTTTTTCTTGGAGGCTTTTGTTATAGGCTCTTTGACTTTATTGACTTCTTGCTGTATGTTTTGGTCTTCTTTGAGACCAAAGAAAGATTCCAAGGTCTGAGACTGAATCTGAGTGCGTTTTCGCTGCCTGGCTATATTTCCAGCCAACTTACTTGACCCTTGAGTTTTTCAGCAGGGTATGACTGCTTGTAGTGTAAAGAGTACTTTGTTCTAAGTTTGAGGGGATGCGTTGATTTCAGAGCAATTTCTATACAGCCAGCTCTGCCACACCAGCACTCCTCCTTCCTCAAGAACCACCAACCCAGACCTGAGGAAAATCTTAAGCAGGCTCTGCATTCCTGCTCTGATCTGCCACTTAATTCCTCCCACCAGGTGGCCTGGGGCCAGAAGCAACTGCAGCTGTAGTTCTGTAGCTGCACCTCTTCCCGCTGCCCCCGGGGCGGTGGCCAAACTGCAAACTCTTTTCACTCTGTCCCCCACAGCTTTTCCCACTAACCTACTTTGTTGTCTTTGGTGTTTGTGGATTGAGAAGTCTGGTAACTGCCACAGCTCACTGATTCACAGCGCGAGGGCTTGTTCCGCCCGGCTCCTGGTCTGGTTGGTCCTACCACTGCTGGTGCTGGGTTCTGCTCCCTCTGCTCCTTGCGCCATAGACGTCATCCAGTGACCATCCAGGCTGTCCTGGGCTGGATCCCTGCTTCTCTCTGCTATTTTGTGGGTTCTGCAGTTCTAGAATTTGTTCAGAGCCATTTTTATAGGTTTTTGGAGGGACCTGGCAGGGAGCTCATGCAAGTCCCTGTTTTCCAGCTGCCATCTTGGCTCCACCCCCCCAGTAGGTGCAATTATTATCCTCATTTTACTATTGAGAAAACTGAGGTTAAACGACTTGCCCAGAGTCACACAGCAAACTAGTATCTGAGGTTAGATTTGAACTTGAGTCTTCCTGACTCTAGGGCCAGTGTTCCCTCCACTGTACCACCTATCTGCTTACAAGGGTGAGGGGATCAGAAACATTTACCCCCTATTCACCATCTGGTAGCTTTCTATTTTATTTATTTATTTTTAAATAGCATTTTATTTTTGCCAATTACACATAAAGATAGTTTTCAACATTCATTTTTGAACAAAATTTTGAGTTCCAATTTTTTCTCCCTCCCTCCCCTCCCCTTTCCCTAAGATGACAAGCAATCCGATATAGGTTATATATGTGCAATCATGTTAAACACATTTCCATATTAATCATGTGAAAGAAGAAACAGAACAAAAGGGAAAACCATGAATTTAAAAAAAAAACAAAAGTGAAAATAGTATGATTCAGTCTGCATTCAGACTTCATAGTTCTTTCTGTGGATGTAGACAGCATTTTCCATCACGAGTCTTTTGGAATTATCTTTGATCATTGTATTCCTGAAAAAGTAGCTTCCTTTTAAAATAATTATTATTGCTGACTAGATGCTGAACTGTTTTGTTTCCATGTCACTGAAGAATTGCAAGTGTTGCCCATGCTTTCTAAATTAGGCAGTCTCTAAATTTGATGCCATAGGAGAAAGCCCTTCTTGGCCCACCCTCGTTATAGCTATGCCATTGCCTTTACTCTGTCCTCACTCCCCTCCCTTTGTAATCCTGATCCTGTAGTTGGTCTATTTAGCAAGACACATCTCTTTAAGTTCCATGCCCTCTTTTCCTTAACTATGTTCAGGATCTGCTCATCTTCCATCTTGTCTCAACCCATTATCTTCTGTCTTTTCTATTTCTATTCTTGAAATTCTCAATGAAGTTGGAAGATGTGAAGTTGTGCTGCCTGGGTCTGTTACAGATGCATCTTCTCTCACAACATTTGTGCCCACAGCAAGCAGAGAATCTCAGAGTTGGAAGGCTCCAATGGGCCATCTGGTTCAACCCACGCAAGACAAAGAATCCTCCCTTCAACCTATCAAACAAGGGGGTCAGTCAGCCTTCAGTCTAAGAAACCTCTGGGTAGGGACCAAGGGAATAAGCAGGATTTGAATTAAATTGGTGGATATTGTCGCATCTGGGTTATGCCCAGCTTAAGTATAGTTAATATCAGATGGGAATATGCAGGCAGAGTACCCGAATTAGTTTCATAGCAGTGTACTGTCTGGAGTGAGGGAGGTGAAAGTCCCACTAGACTAAGTTTAGACCACATCTGGAGTACTGTGTCGAGTCTGGGGTGCTACGTTTTAGAAGTGGCACTGACATGTGGGAACCCATCCAGAATGGGGCAGCCAAGGTGATTTTTTTTCCTTTTTTTTCTTGGAAGTGAGTTTTTAAAACCATGTTTTACAAAAAATCATTTAAAGGAATTGAGGATATTTAGCATGAAAAACTCTTTGATTGGGGGTGGGTAGGAGGTGGGAGAAAGGGCATTATAGCAATCTTAACCAGTCAAAGGACTGTCTGTTAAAAGGGGATAAACTTTGCAAAATCAAAGAACATTAGAGCCTGAGGAGACTTAGAGAGAATCTATTCTAATCCCTTCTTTTTCAGATAAAGAATACGGGGCCCAGAGAAGTGAAGTAAATTGATCGAGGTCAGACTAGTAAGTGGTGGGGTCAGCACTTTAATCCAGATCTTCCTACTCAAAGCAAAGAGCTTTTCCATTCAAAGATGCTTGAAACTGGTCACTGTTTGTTATGTGCATCTCCTGAAGTCAGACCTAAAATGAGCTGATCCATACCCATCACACAGACACAAATTCATTTTAGCATAAAGAAAAAATGCCCTCATGATTAGAGTCGTCTCAGAGTGGATTGGACAGCCTTGGGACAGGATTTGTGTTCAGGGTAGAGATCTCTTCCAAGGACAATTCTATGAGAGTTTCTCAGACTACATCAATATACTGGGGCCTTTCGTGACTTTGTTATTAAGAATTTCTTGAATCAGGTTATATCATTGCTTCTAAGGATGCAAAAATAGAAAATGGCATAGAGAACAGAAAAAAGGCCTTGCAGTCGAAGGACCTGGGTTCAAATACATGCTCTTTGGGTTTGTTTTTGTTTTATTTTTCATAATAGAATCTTAGAAGAGAAAGGGACCTTTTTATGTCATGGATGCTTTTGGCAGTCTGATAAAGCCTTCTCAGAATAAGGTTTTTTAAAATTCACAAAATAGAATACATGGGATTACAAAGGAGAATAATGCTATCAAAATACAGTAAGCAAGAATCAAGAAAACAGTGTATACAGTAACAGCAATATTGTTTTAAGAATGATTTTGAGCAAATAATTTTTCTATTATAAATACCCAAATTAACTATAAAGGACAAATGAAGATACTATCTGCATCCAGAGAAAGAACTGATAAGTAGAAATATGTATAGAATAATTATATATATGTACACACACATACACACACACACATACACACACACACACCCCTATTTTTATCTAATGGTAGCCATCTCTAGGTAAGGGGAGGGGAGAAGGGAAGAAAATAAAAGAAATTTACATGATAATTTTCTTGTACATTTAAAAGGGATAGCAAGATATGCATAGTAGATTTGCAGTTTCATATACAATCATCTTTTTATTGTACTATTTTTATGGAAATACTTGTTTTATTCCAGAAATTAATTTTTTTAAAAAAAGAGGAAAAAAAAGAAGAAATACAGTAAGAAAAAAAATTCAAAATTCTCAGACTAAGAACTCCTGATGCAGTCCACTGTACCCCCTGTGCCACCTACTCTGGAGGTGGATAGCATAGGTCCTTTATAGTTGATTTGAGTATTTATAGTACAGAATAAGCTAGTGGTTCACAATTATTTTTTGAACAATATTGTTCTTACTGTATACAATGTTCTCTTGGTTCTGCTTACTTCACTTTTCATTATTTCATACAAATCTTTCCATGTTTTTCTAAAATCATTGAGCTCACCATTTCTTACAGCACAGTAGGATTCCATCACAATCACTGTTACAACTTGTTTAGCCATTCCCCAGTTCCAGGTCTTTGCTATGACAAACAAAACTGGCACAAACATTTTAGAACATATAGGTTCTTTTCCTTTTTCCCTGATGACCCTGGGAAACAGACCTAATGGTGGTATTGCTGGATCACAGTTCTATAACTCTTTGGGCACAATTCCAGATTGCTCTCCAAAATGGTTGGATCAGTTCACACTTCTACCAACAGTATATTAATGTCCCAATTTTTCTACATCCCCTCCAACTTTTGTCAATTTCCCCTTCTATCATTTGAGTCAATATGATAGGTGTGAGATGTTATCTCAAGGTTGTTTTAATTTGCATTTCTCTAATCAATAATGATTTAGAGCATTTTATATGACTATGTATAGTTTTGATTTCTTCATAGAAAAATGGCCTGTTCATGTCCTGTGACCATTTATCAGTTGGGAATAACTTATATTCTTATAAACTTGACAAAATTTTCTATATATTTAAGATATGAGACCTTTATCTGAGAAACTGTCTGCTCGGGGCGAGGGAGCTAGCCCTGCCCTCCCCGAGCCTTCGCCTGGATCACAGCCCTACCCTACCATACTCCCCTGGCCAAGGAGAGCAACCAGTCCTCGGGTCTTCGGTGGGGCTCCTCGCTGGCCCTACTTCCCTCTCGGAGTGGTTACCTGGGGAAGTGGGATCAAACAGACAAGACAGAGAGCACCAAGGTGGCAGAGACACTAATCAGCTTTAATCTGCCCTAATCTCCCTTATTGCTTACAACCTATTCTCCTGTATACTCTACACCTTTATGCTCCACCCCTCTCCCTTCCTGTCCGGCCCCTATATACCCAAGACCGAGCCCCTCCCTGGGGTTGTGGCCTCGAACAACTGTCCATAATTTTCCCTCCCCCTCTAATTTTCTGCTTTCCTTCTAATATTGGCTACATTGATTTTATTTGTACGTTAATGTGATGTAATCAAAATTATTCATTGTACATCTCACAATGCTCTCTATTCCTTGTTTATTCATAAGTTCTTCTCCTATCCATAAGTTTTATAGGCAATGTGTTCCAGGTTCTTCCAGTTTTCTTATGATATCTCCATTTACATCTAGACCATGTATCCATTTTGACCTTATCTTGGTAAATGGTGTAAAATATTGATCCATACCCAGTTTTTGTCAGACTGCTTTCCAGTTTTCCCAACTTTTTTTTTAACCAAATGGTGTATTCTTATCCCAGAAGCTTAAATCTTTACATTTGTCCAACACAAGGTTATCATAATCATTAACTACTGTGTATTATATGTCTACTCTATTCCACTGATCTACCTTTCTACTACTTAGATAGTACTATTTAGTTCTGATAATTACTGACTTCTAATATATCTTAATATGTGGTACTGCTAAACTCCATTCCTTTACATCTTTTTCCATTAATTTCTTTGATATTCTTAACCTTTTGTTCTTCCAAATTAACTTTATTATTATTTTTCCCTAGTGCAATAAAATGCTTTTTTGGTAATTTAGTTGAGATGGCATTGAATAAGTAGATTAGTTTAGGTAGAATTGTCATTTTTATTTTCTTGGCTCTGCCTACCCACAAACACTATTTCTCCAGTTATTTAAATATGACTTTGTATAAAAAGTGTTTTATAATTATGTTAACGTAGTGACTGGGCTTGTTGTGGCAGGAATATTCCCAGGTATTTTACACAGTCTATAGTTATTTTATTGGGTTTTTTTTGGAGGGGAGAAGGCTAGGCAATTGGAGTTAAGTGACTTGCCCAAGGTTACACAGCTAATAAATGGGCCAAGTTTCCGAGGCCGAATTTGAACTTAGGCCCTCCTGACTCCAGGGTTGGTGCTCTACTCACTGTGCCACTTAGCTGCCCTAGTCTATAGTTATTTCAAATGGGATATCTCTTACTATCTCTTCTTCCAGGGTTTAATGGTGATATATAGAAATGCTGATGATTTATGTGGCTCTATTTTATATCTAGACTCTTTCTTTAAAAATCATAACTTTCAGATAGTCCAACAATTCTTATATTGTCTCTCCTTGATCTGTTCTCCAGGTCAGTTGTTTCTCTAATGAGATGTTTCACATGCTCTTCTATTTTTTCATTCTTTTGATTTTATTTTATTATCTCTTGATGTCTTATGAAGTCATTAGCTTCCCCTTGCCCAATTCTAATTTTTAAAGAGTTATTTTCTTCTGTAAGTTTTTGCATCTCTTTTTCTAATGGGTTGACTTTCTTTTTATAATTTTCTTACTTTATTCTTATTTTTTCCCCTAATTGTTCCTCCAGTCTTGTTTGATTTTTAAAGCTCTTTTTAAGCTGTTCCCAAAATTCTTTTTGGGCTTATGACCATTTTGCCTTTCTCTTTGAGACAGAAATAGCTGTTTTAACTTCACTATTTTCTTCTGAGTTTGAACCCAGATCTTTTCTATTACCATAGTAGCTATCTATGGTTGGGTTCTTTTTCTTGCTCATTTTCTTAGTAGCTTATTTCCTGTCTGTTTACTTTGTGTTAAAATCAAACTCTAGTTCTGAGGTGTGGGGGATAATATCTTAGACTTCAGGTTTTTTGTGTTTTCTTACCTTTCTGCTCCTGAGCCATGACCAGAGAGCCCCTAGTAATGCTGTCACTGCAAATGCCTTTGTTGTCTGATGTCCTTCCTCCAGCTGCCCTGGAGCCAGAACCAGGGACTCTGCTCTCCTGTGAGTGCCCACAGGCAGCAGGGTTCCCACCCTCTGTGACCATATTCACCAGCATGTGCTTGTTTCTCCTCACCCATAGGCACACCTCAGGGCCGTGCCAGGTCAGCACTCCTGGACCTGGTGTCCAGCACTGGTGGAGGACGCTGCAATCTTCCCTTCCCTCATCAGCTATCTGATGAATAAGGTGAAAGTTCCTAAAACTGAGGCTGGGGACCAAGATAGCCAGCCCCAGGGCTGCTTGTTTGCTTATTCATACATACCTGCCCAGAGGTATTTGCATTTTGATCAGGTCAAACCACTGCCTGGGAGGTGGGGTCTTTTATAATATCCCTCCAAAGACATGTGCTTTCCAAAGACTTTTAATTATTTCTGCCACTCAAAGTTTACTTTGAGCTATTGTTTTATGTTTTTTGAGGGGAATTTAGGAGAACCAGGTAATTTCCTGCCTTATTCCACTGTCTTCTCAGAATCTTCTGTTTTGTCTTTTGATCTTCATTTATCTTATTAGCAAATCAAAGCATTTTTCCATATTCTTTTTGTTCATTTGTATTTCTTCTGAAAACTGTTTATAACCTTTGACCATTTATTTATTGGGAAATGCTTCCTGGTGTTATCTTAATGTGCCAATATCTTGTCTACCTGACTTTTATTTGAGAATGTTCTCTACAAAGATTTTCCCCCTTGACAATTTATCTTCTTGATTTTTTTGTGTTCATGCAAATTCTTTTAAATTTTATGAAGTTGTAACGACCCAACTTTTACGTTCCTCTTTTCCTTTATTTAGCTATACATTAATAACAATAACAACAACAAGGACAATAATCAATTAGGTTTGCAAAGTGCTTTACAGATTATCTCATTTGGCCCCTGCAACAACTATGTGAATTAATGCAAGTCTCCCCTTAGCAATAGATCTGAAAACTGTTTGTTAGTTTCTGATCTCTTTATGTCATTGTTGAGTTGTGTCCGACTTTTTGTGACCCTGTGTACCCTACTGTCCATGGGGTTTTCTTAGCAAGAATAATGGAGTGGTTTGCTATTTCCTTCTCCAATGGATTAAGGCAAACAGAGGTTAAGTGACTTGTTCATAGTAATGCAGCTAAGAAGTGTCTAAGGGTGGATTTGAACTCAGGCCTTCGTGACTCCAGGCACAACGCTCTATCCACTGCACCAACTAGCTGCCTCCTAGGCAAACAGGGGCAATGGCACACCACTAGTAAGTGTCTGAGGCTGGATTTGAACTCGTGTCTGGCTTTATGATGCTACCATTTATGTTTAGGTCATATTAGAGTTTATTGGAGTACATGGTATAACATGTTTGTCAGAACCAATTTTCTTGCCAAACTGCTTTCTAGTTTTCTCAGCAGTTCTTGTCAAATAGGGAATCCTTCCTGGTTATTTTTTTTATATATGTATGTATGCATGCATGTATATGTATGTGTACATGTATGCACATCTATATGTGTATATGTATGTATGTGCACATGTGTATGCATATGTATGTATATGTGTATGTATATATGTGTGTATACACGTATGTGTGTATGAATACATATATGTGTGTATATCTATCTATCTATCTATATATCCATTACCACTAGGCCTTTTGGTTATCTATTTTGTTCCACAGATCTACTCTTCTATTTTCTTTCTATATTTTAAACTCATACCAAATAATTTTGATGATTCTACATTAGCAATATAGCTCTCCTAATGCTACGCCCCCTTCATTTCTATTATTTCCTTTGAGAGTCTAGAACTTCTTTTTCTTCCAAGCAATTTTTGTGATTTTGTGTAATATTAGAAAGGAAACTTTTAGTAGTTTTATTTTTATAACCCTCAATTTATAAATTGGTTTAGGTGAATAATTTTTATTATATTGATGTCACTCAACCTTGAAGAATGAATAGCTGTTCAATTATTAAAATCTTCCTTTATTTTTGTAAAGAGTTTTTTATATATAATGTATTTAAATAACTCCTACATGTGTCTTAGAGGGTTAACGTTCCAAATGTGCATTTATTGTTATTTTAAATGAGATTTTTCTTCGTAATCTTCTGGTGTTTTTGTTAGTATTGTATATGTATGCTAGTGATTTTTGTGGGTTTATTTTGTATTCTTCTACTTCACTGAAAGTATTAATCATCCCAAATAGCTTCTTCACTGATTCTCTGGAATTGTCTAAGTAAATAATCATGTTCTAGGAAAACAGGAATAATGTCGTCTCCATTTTGCTGATGCTTATACGTTTAACATAAAGGAGGCACAACCATTTGATACAGCGGGAAGAAAACTGACTTTATAGTAAGAAGACCTAGGTTCCAATACCACCTTTAATGCTTGCTGTCTGTGTGACCTTGAGCAAGTCACCTTATCTCTATGGACCTAAGTTTTTGCATTTGTTAAAAATATGAGGAGTTTGAACTATATCACCTGTAAGAACCTTTCCTGTTTTAGATCTCAGATTCTAATTCTTTTCTTGTTTTATACTACTGTAGCTTCCAGAAAGAGAAATTGAGCAAGCTTTAAAAGAACTTCCAAAGGGGAAGGGAAACCTCCAGAACAATAAAGATTTTTAATTGGAACAAACAATTAAAGAGCCATTACTGCACAAATTGTTTTCAAATATAGAAAAAGAAGGCACTCACTCTAGCTAAGTTTTTACATGAGACAAATATAGGCTTCATACTCAAACCTGAGAGGGACAAAACAGAGAAAGATGCCAATATTATTTTTTTTTGAA
The DNA here is from genome assembly GCA_028646595.1 of Phalanger gymnotis. Classification (NCBI taxonomy): domain Eukaryota; kingdom Metazoa; phylum Chordata; class Mammalia; order Diprotodontia; family Phalangeridae; genus Phalanger; species Phalanger gymnotis. The sequence goes on along the minus strand of CM053622.1, from coordinate 736,052,455 downwards.
CTCTAGGAGTCTAGTTTATTGGAGAAAACAATAGTGCACCCAGATAAATGTATATGGTCTAAAGCCACCCAATCCCTCCAGCAACCCCTGCTAGGTCTTATGACAGTATATTAGGTTTACCAAGAACATAAGAATGAGGTGACACATTCAAATGAAAGATGCCAATATTATTAATGGATATTAATATAAAAATTTAAATGCAACATTAGCATAAGTAATACTATAAACATTAGCACAAATTAGCAAAATATAAAAAATTCATTTACAATAACTAAATTCGATTTATACCAAGGAGGCAAGTATGTTTTAAAATCAGGAAAAAAAAATAAGGATAATCATATTAATACCAAAAACAATTTTTAGAATATAATTAAAATATAATTTAGAACCTGTTTTAGAAATCAGAGAAAGCTTTCAACAAAGTATAGCACTTATCGATGCTAAAAAAAAAACCCCATAGAATATAAGGATCTTTCCTTGATATGATCATTAAGTCTTTATCTAAACCAAAACCTTTGATTATTGTATTAGAAAACACTGAGACATTTCTCAGTAAGGTCAGAGGTGAAACAACAATGCCCCATATCTCTACAAATATTTGACATAGTACTAGAAATGCTATCTCTAGCAATATGACAAGCCAAAAAGCATTTAAATTTCCTACTCTATTATGGCAGGTCGTAGGCACTATGGTCAGTGCTGAAATTAAGAGAAGGATCATTGGCAAAAAGGAGGCAAAGTATACCTACCTAGTCGTAGATTATATACTAGTTTCCTTCAAAATTCCTGAATAATAAAATTTAAAAGAGATATTTGCAGGGGATTATTTTGCGCAGGAGACCTTTGCAGAGAGCTGTCTCTAATATAACTCACACATCGGTAATTAGTTGTTGCCTGTCTATTAAAAGTGTTAATTACACTTTGAATGATTTTTTTTTATTCTTTCCATGTCCAGTTCCAATGGAAAGATTTATTCATGTTATATAGACTGAGGCTTCTCAGTAACCTGTTTTTTGTTATTTTGGTTTTTTTTTTGGTGAGCTTTATTTCTTGATCCTGAGACATAAGTTCAACAATATTTCTCACTGTCCTCCTTTGTGCATATTTTGTCATGAAGGTCAAAGAGCACCAGAATTATATATTGACATAGTTTGGTATTTTTTAAATTAAGCTCCTCATTGAATTTTTCTACCTCTTCACCCTCTAGCACAGATGTGGTTCTATACATTTATCTCTTCCTGACTCTCCACTTCCCTTTAGCTTTGCAGCATCTTTTGTTTGTGTTGTTTTCCCTTATTAGATTAGAAGGTCCTTGAGGGCAGGGACTACCTTTCTTTTTATCATTTGTATCCTCAGTACTTAGTACAGTGTCTGTAGTTAATAAATAATACTTGTTTATTAAATTGAATTTAATCTTCATGATGGTAATCTTCAAAAATTTATTTATTTTTAGTTTTCAACATTCACGTCTTTTAAGATTTTGAGTTCTAAATTTTCCCCTTCCCTCTCCTCCCCCCTCCCCAAGATGGCTTGCAATCTGATATAGGTTTTACATGTACTGTTATATTACACATTAGTCACGTTGTAAAAGAAGAATCAGAACAAAAGGGAAAAACCACGAGAAAGAGAAAAAGTTTGATCTGCATGCATTCAGACTCCATAGTTCTTTCTCTGGATGCAAATAGCCTTTTCCATCATGAGTCTTTTGGAATTGTCTTAGATCAGCTTAGATTAGCTGAAAAGAGCTAAGTCTATCAAAATTGGTCACACACAATGTTGCTGTTACTGTGTATAACGTTCTCCTGATTCTTCTCACTTCACTCAGAATCAGTTCATGTAAGTCTTTCCAAGTTTTTTCTGAAATTCACCCGCTCACCATTTCTTATGGATCTAATGTTCCATTACATTCATATACCACAACTTGTTCAGCCATTCCCCAATTGATGGGCATCCCCTCAATTTCCAATTCTTTGTCAGCACAAAGACAGCAGCTAGAAATATTTTGTACATGTGGGTCATTTTCCCATTTTTATGATCTCTTTGGGATACAGACCTAGTATTGGCATTGCTGGGTTAAAGGGCATGCACATTTTTATAGCCCTTCAGGCATAGTTCCAAATTGCTCTCCAGAATGATTGGATCAGTTTACAACTCCACCAACAATGCTTTAGTGTTTCAATTTTCCCACATCTTCTCCAACATTTTTCATTTTCCTGTTTTGTCATATTAGCCAAGCTGTTAGGTGTAATGTGGTACCTTAGAGTTGTTTTAATTTGCATTTCTCTAATCAATAGTGATTTAGAGCATTTTTCATATGACTATAAATAGCTTTAATTTGTTCATCTGAAAACTGCCTGTTCATATCCTTTGACCATTTATCAATTGGAGAATGACTTGTATTCTTATAAATTTGACTCAGTTCTCTGTGTATTTTAGAAATGAGACCTTTGTCAGAGACACCAGCTGTAAAAATTGTTTCCCAGCTTTCTGCTTCCCTTCTAATCTTGGTTATATTGGCTTTGTCTGTGCAAACCCTTTTTAATTTAATGTGACATGACAGTCATTTTGGTAAGGCTCATTATAATCACGGCTAGACAAGATGCCTATATGTCACACGAACATAGAATCCAGTTTCACCGATTTCTTTCTTTCCCTCTCCAGGCAAAACACATGAGCCATTCTTCCATTCATCTTCAAGTTTATTTTTTCTTGTTTTGTTTATCTCCAGAATATCAACAATTCATGTGAATCAGTCCTCCTAATAATGTAACAATTCGTTGAACACCCAAAAGTGATAGGAAGTAGAGACAATTAATGAATTTGTATATTCTTTTACAAATTCTTCTTAAGGTAGGTTCTGGGGGAAGGTTTAAATAATCATTGATATTTGTAAAAAGACTTTAACTTTTTTATTTATCCCATAAATCCATGGCAAACTAAGGTACAGAGTCTTTTTCCATAGGTAGGGAAACTGAGGTATTAATGCATCAAGTGACTAGTCAAATGTTTTATAGCACATTTGTGACTGGAGTTAGACTAGAAGCATCTCCTTGTCATTCCCAGCATAAGGTCCTTCTTTCCTCTATATCATGTTGACTGTCTCCACTGTGAAAGTGGTCTGGATTGTCTAAAAATGTAGTGCCCTTTGTACCTGTTTTGACCCTTAGACTGTGGGAATGGAAGGAGATTGCATAGGGTAGGATGCCATCTGAAAATTTTTCCCTTTTCCATGGAAATACATGAAGCAAAATATTAATCACCTAGTAGCCAACTCTGCACTGGTTGTCTCCCATGTCTAAAATGCCCTCCCTTCTTACTTTTGACCCGAGAGTAGCTGCTTTCCTTCAAAATTTAGCTCAGTTTAGCTTCTATAGGAAGGCTTTCTTGATCTCCCCAAGAGCTAATACCCTCCCTCTCCAAAATACATTATATTCGTTTTGTATATACTCTCTATTTGAGATGTCCTAAAAGTCTTAATTTTAAGACTAAAAAGCTTTAAATGTCACTAAAACTTTTGGGACACCATGCATATTTATATTTGTACATGTCGCCTCCCCTATGAGAATATAAATTCTCTTAACAACTGTTTCATTTTTTATTTTTGAATGTCCTAGCACAATATCTGATATATAGTAGTCATTTAATAATTGTTCATTGATCATGTTTATTGATCTGTCCCTGGCTTATTATCTAGGTTGGCTCTATCACTGTGAACTAATTCTCGTTTTAACAAAATATTAGAGGTAGCAACTGAATCTGTGATTTCCTTGATATAGAGGACTCCCAGATGAAGAAACTCCCTCTACTGTTGCAGGTTGGCATCTTCTTTGCAACTTAGAGTCTTAAAGAGTTGTCTGGAGCACTGAGAGTGCCCAGTGACTTACCGAGGAGCACATAGCCTGTAAGGTCAGAGGCAGGGCTGGAACTCAGGTCTTCTTGGTCCCAAGATCAGTTCCCCATCCAATTTGTAACACTGCCTCTTTAATAAAAATATTAAGATTATTTGTGGCACTAATGTAAATCAAATGTAAATACAATTTTCTTACTGCCTTCAGGTTGTAGTCAGATTCTTTTATATTCTTTTATAGGCTTGCTGGAAGAGCATGGTATCTATTGCTTTAAAAAAGTAGCAGTAGTCTTTTTTGTGATCAGATTCGGTGAGAATTTATATATTACAAATAAGATAAAAATTTGATGTTTAAATCATGACTCCACAATTTTCCTCACTTAAATGTAATTGTTTGCAATTCAGTGGATAATTGGAATCGATCCAGGTCTTCCAGATGTTATGATACATTAATAGCTCATAATTAAGTTTCCACTTGTAGTATAGTTAGATTAATGCCAGCTTTCAAATTAGCATTTGCTATTTACATATCTGTTATTGAATTTACATTGATCTTGAAATTAAATATTCAGTTTATATTTATTTCACTAAATGGACTTGTTGTTTGTATGCTCGTGGACTAATTGCCTCTTATTTGTTTAAATGACAAGTATTTCTTGTGCTGGGAATACTTGAATATTACGTGCCAACAATGTGCAAACTTTGAATGTTTTTTGATGCTTGATTTGCATATATCTTTTTGTTAGGAAAGCAGGTGCAAAGAACTAGGGAGAGAGCAGTGCTTCTAATTATGGCAGTTCTGTGGTTTTAGTCAGTTAGGATGAACTGGTACTTTGACAAGAAACACTAATTAACACCAGGGAAAAATTTTTGACTTTTTCTTTGGGTTTAGTTCATGAAAATATGAATCAGAATGGACAGGAAAAACCAATTAGTGTAAAAATGGGTTTCTTTCCTTCAAATGAAATTGCTAAGAAAATTAATGAAATCCTAATGTGGAAGAAAAGAAAGAATTAGTGTAAGATACTCAACAAAACTGACACATACAGAAAAAATAAGATGGGAAATTGAGACAATTAATGAATTTGCTCATTTTTTTTTTTTTTTGCAAATTCTACTCTTCAGGTAAAATGGGCTCTGGAGCAAGGTTCAAATGGTCATTGATATTTGTATAAGGCATTAACCGTTTTTATTGATTTCATATTAGCCTGGTAAAGTAAGGTAGAAATTCTTCTTCCAGTTCTATAGGTGACAGAACAGGTACCAACTCATCAAGTGACTAGTCAAATATTTCATAGCACATTTGTGACTGAAGTGAGACTAGAACGTATCTCCTTTCATTCCCAACAAAAACCGATGTGGAGAATAATACAATTATCCTGACTTCTTTCACGGTGGAGACAATCAACATGATGTCGTGGAAAGTTTCCTATATATTTTAGAAATGAACCTTTTATCGAGGAAACTTGATATAATTTTTTAAAAAATATTACTTCATTGTTTATGGTACCCTTTAGCAACATGTGGTTTCTCTGATTATGTCTTTTAATTAGGTATATTTCTGCTTTTGTTTTGTCTAAGAACATGACCGCTACTTTTGCCTTTTTTACTTTTACTAGATTTGGCCGCAGCCACTTGTTTTAACTTTGAGTGTATTTTTCAGTTTCAAGTGTGTGTCTTGTAAACAACATATTATTGAGTACTGGTTTTTAATCCATTCTGCTATCCACTTTCATATGGTTGAGCTTATCCCATTCACATTCACAATTATGATTATTAACTGTACATTTCCCTCTATCCCATTTTCTTCTGTTTCTTGCTTTCTCTCTTTTTAACCCTGTCCCTCTTCAAAAGTCTGTTTTGCTTCTGACTACAGCCTCCTTTAATCTGCCCTGCTTTTATTCATTGTTTCCCCTAACCCCTTTCCCTCTTATTTCCATGTTGGGTAAGATAGATTTCTATAACCAACTGAGTATGTTTGTATATTCTTCCCTCATTGAACCAATTCCAGTGAGAATGAGGTTCAAGCTTTGCCCACCTTGCCATTTTCTCCTCCTCTATCAAAATTCTTCCTTGTGTGCCTTTTTCATATGAGAAAAACTTCCTCATTCCACCTTTTTCTTCCCCTTTTCCCCAGTGCATCCTTCTTTCTCACCTTTTCATTTTTTTTAGATTACCCCAATATAATCAACTCACACCCACACCCTTTGTCAATGTAGACTCATTGTAACACCCTAATAATGATAAAGTTCTTACGCATTACATGTATCATTTTCTCACATACAAATGTAAGTAGTTTAATTTTATTAAGTCCTTTATGAATTTTCTTTTGTGTTTACCTTTTTAATGCTTCTCTTGAGTCTTGTTTTAATGTCAAATTTTCTATTCAGCTCTGGTCTTTTCATCAGGAATGCTTGAAAGTCCTCTATTTCATTAAATATCCATTTTTCTTCCCTTGAAGGGCTGTACTCAGTTTTCCTGGGTGGGTTATTTTTTATTGCAATCCCAGCTCCTTTGCCTTCCATAGTATCATATTCCAAGCTCTCTGTTCCTTTTATGTGAAAGCTGCTAAATCTTGTGTGATTCTGACTATGGCTTTTTGATATTCGAATGATTTCTTTCTGGCTCCTTGAAATATTTTCTTCTTGACTGGGAGCTCCAAAATTTGGCTCTACTATTCCTTAGAGTTTTCATTTTGGTGTCTCAGTAGGTGATTGGTGGATTCTTTTCATTTCTATTTTGCCTTCTGATCTAAAATATTGGGGCAATTTTCTTTGCTAATTTCTTGAAATATGATGTCTAGGCTCTTTTTTAAATCATAGCTTTCGGGTAGTCTAATAATTCTTAAATTATTCCTTCTCAATCTATTTTTCGAGGTCAGTTGTTTTTCCAATGAGATATTTTACATTTTCTTCTATCTTTTCATTCTTTTGACTTTTTTATTTTTGTTTCTTGATGTCATTAATTTCACTTGCCCAATTCAGATTTTAAGGACTTATTTTCTGTAGTGAGCTTTTGTACATCTTTTTCCATTTGACCAATTCTGCTTTTTAGGGTATTGTTTTCTTCAGTGTATTTTTTGTGCCTCTGTTCCCAACTTGATAATTCTCCTTTCATATTTTTCTTGTATCACTCTCATTTCTTTTCCTACTTTTTCCTTTACCACTCTTATCTCTTTCTTTAACTCTTCCAGTAACTCTTGTTGGTCTTATGTCCAATTGGCATTTTTTCTTTGAGGATTTGCTTGTAGCTGTTTTCATGTTGTCATCTTCTGAGTTTATTTCTTAGTCTTCCCTGCCACTGTAGTAGCTTTATATGGTCAAGTTATTTTTTGTTGTTTATGCTCATTTTCCAGCCTATTTCTTGGATTGAACTTTACATTAAAGTTGGTCTCTGTTCGCTTGTGATCAGGAAGGCATTATCCTAAGTTTCAGGCTTTTTCTTGCTGCTATTTTCAGAGCTAGTTCTAAGGATTTGCAAGTTTTGGGTACTTTCAAGGTGGTATGATCTGGGGAAAGGTGTGGGCACTGCTCTTCTGGTCTCTGCTCTTATATTCCCTCAGGAAAGAACCCTGTACCCCTGAAGCTACAAGTACTTGCACTCCTCTTAACCCCAGAACTGTGGCCAGGTATCCTGATCCCCCACAACCCCAAATTCTAGTGCTGCTTTTGGTGCTGTGACTGACTGCAAGTGTTTCTCTCTACTTCAATAGAGTAACCAATCAGCACCAGATACATCCAGTGCTAGCAAAGAGTCATCTGCGATCTCTTTCTGACCAGTTGTCCAACCTGCTTACCATCTCTGGGCTGAGAACTCCAGATGCTACTGATGCTGATGCTTTCACTGCCACCTCCAAGGCCCACTGCTGGTGCTGCTCCTGGAAGACTCCCACCCTATTGTCACGGACCTCACCTGCCAACCTCCTAAGTTGTCTTAGACTGGCAAAATGTCTCACCCTGACCTTTTGTTACTCCCTAGTTACTGCCACTCCAAAATTTGATTTGAGATGCTATTTTTAAAATTGTTTGGAGGGGAAAGTTGGGAGAGTTCAGCTGGGTTACTGTCTCTTCTCCACCATCTTTGCCTCATCGTTTTATAAATAAGTTTTATGACACATACCCCCAGTTGCTCTTTCTTTCTAAAATGGGGAAAGCAAGTTGGCAGTATGTATGATTAACTTTCCTCTTCTTGCTAGAAAACTCTCGTGCTTGTGTGATAAAAGTAGTAAGAGCCAATGGATCTACAAGCCCTTATTATTCTTTATTATTATAACCTATATATTACATAAATATAATGTGCATTATATTATATATAATATATTATAAATTATAAAACAATTATTACTTGCTTTCCCATGGTTATCATTGTGGAATATCTTACACAGTATACCAAAATAAAGTCAAAATGGGTTCATGATTTAGGTTCTGACAAATCTGAGCTGTGTGACCTTAGGCAGATCATTAAACCTCTCAGTTCTCTAGGCAAATCTCTAAAATCATAAATTGAGGAGGTTTCAACCTGTATCAGCAGAGGGAATTTCCTCATCCTGGAGTTCCTATACTAATTAAATAATTGGCTTAAGCCCTATTCCTATTCTTTGTGTTACTGGTTGGTCATGATTGGAATTGGAAAGATAAATTGAAAGGGGTTTGCATATTATCTTATCTCAGAAAGTTTCAGGCAGAGGTGCTGATTGTTTGGAGGAGAACCTGCTCCTGTGCCCCTATGTTCTCTCCCCATTTCAGTCCCAGATTGAGACAAAGGTGTTGCCCTGTAGGCACTGGGAGGGAGGCTGCCTGGTGCCAGACCTTACATCCTTCAATAGCCCTGTGTAATGTTAATGGGTTAGGAAGATCTTCTGCGTCCATTAATAATCCTAAGTGACCTGCTTTGAGTTCTGGCCCAGCTCACAGCTGTGATATATCCTGAGTCACATAGAGCCTGCTGGGGGAGGAACTTGTCTAAGAGGAATTTGCTTAAAGGGGAAGTTTGCTTAGGGAAGGCTTGCTTGTAGGAAGGCTTTCGCACCTTTTGCTAATTTCTCGTTAGGCACTGAATCACAAGGGTTGTGATGCCTTCTGGCTCTGAGAAGTGTGTACGTGCTCTGAGTGTTGGGATTTTGCTTTGGGAGTCTGCTTATGAGAAGGATCTTGTGATTCCCTGGTCAAGACTCTGAATAGCTTTATGTTCAGAACTCGCTGACTGCTCAGACATAAGGGCTCTCTTGATCTAGTGGTGTATGTAAAGTGTGGAGCAATGGTGCTTTGATTCAGGCAGTTAAGAGCCCTGTCTGTTGGTCTTTATGCTAATTTCTCTGCTTGTGTTTTCTCTGACATTCAGGATACTGACCCTTCCCCTGGATTAGTGAATGTAATTAAAGAAGATTGTCGAGCCCTTAAAAAGCTATCTTTCCTAGTAGAGCAGATCTAAGAACCTGTACTAGCAGCCATCCTGGGTGTGCCAGTGTGGTTGTCACTATACCCTGGCTTGGGACAAGAAGCTAAATACAGTATTATTATGAGGCTCCATACGTTTACCAAAGTGTGGAGCTTCTGTCTCATAGGGCTTTCCCAAATTCAAGTCACACTGGCCCTGTCAGTTTCCTTACATAGCCACCTACTGGATGTCCATGGCTTCAATCTCTTATCCCTGGTACAGCCTGACCCAGATTATGGCTTCTATCTGGTTTCCTGGGATCTTCATAACCTGCCCCTTACCTACCTTTCCAGTGTTCTTACACCTCACTTTTCCTCATGTACTCTGAAATGCAGCAAAACAGATCTCCTTGCTATTCCTTACATGAGACACTCCATCGCTTCAGTTGGTGCATTTTCACTGGTGGCCTTCAATCCCTAAAATTCTCTCCATTTTCATACCCATCTCCTAATTTCCCTGAATTTCTTTAAATCCCAGCTAAAATCCCTCTTTCTACACAAAGCCTGTTCTGATCCTTCTTAACGTTAGTCACTTCCTTCTGTTCATTATCTCCAGTTTATCCTATATATGTATATATGTCGTTTGTACAAAGTTATTTGAATATTCTCTCCCCCATGAGCTTTTGGAGGGTAAGGACCATTTTTTGTCCTCTGTATCTTCAAGGCTTTACATACTGTCTGATACATTTCTTTTTGTTACTGTTCAGTCATTTCAGTTGTGTCTCACTCTTGTGACCCCATTTTGGGGTTCTCTTGGTAAAGATATTAGAGTGGTTTGATATTTCCTTCTCTGGCTCATTTTACAGATGAAGAAACTGAGGCAAACAGGGTTAAGTGACTTGCCTGAAGTCACACAATCAATAAGTATCTGAGAAGACAAACCCAGGGCCTATATGAACACAATTACAAAACACTTCTCACACAAATAAAGTCAGATCTAATTAAATGGAATAACATCAGTTGCTCTGTGGTTAAGCTGAGCTAATATAATAAAAAATGACAATTTTACCTAAATTAATTTACTTATTCAGTGCCATACCAATCGAACTACCAAAAAATGTTTTACAAAGCTGGATAAAATAATAACAAAATTCATCTGGAAGAACAAAAAGTCCAGAATATCAAGGGAATTAATGAAAAGAAATGCTAGGGAAAGTGGCCTAGCCATACCAGATATCAAAATGTACTATAAAGCAGCAGTCCTCAAAACCACCTGGTACTGGCTAAGAAACAGAGTGGTAGATCAGTGGAGTAGGTTAGGTACATAAGATGCAGAAGTCACCGACTATAGTAATCTACTCTTTGACAAACCCAAAGAATCCAGCTTCTGGGTTAAGAATTCACTATTTCCCAAAAACTGCTGGGAAAATTGGAACATGATAGTGTAGAAACTGGACATAGTCCCATATCTTACACCTTATACCAAAATAAAGTCAAAATGGGTTCATGATTTAGGAATAAAGGCTGATACTATAAGCAATTTGGGACAGCAAGGAATAGTTTACCTTTCAGATTTATGGGAAAGGGAAAGGAAAGGGAATTCATGGCCCAAAGAGAGATAGAGAGCATTATAAAATGCAAAATGGATACTTTTGATTATGCTAAGCTGAAAAGTTTTTGTATAAACAAAGCCAATGCAACAAAGATTAGGAGGGAAGCAGAAAATTGGGGGAAAATCTTTACAACCAATGTCTCTGATAAAGGCCTCATGTCTAAAATATACAGGGAACTGAGCCAAATTTATAGGAATAAAAGTCATTCCCCAATTGAGAAATGGTCAAAGGATACGAACAGGCAGTTTTCAGAGGAAGAAATTAAAGATATCTATAGGCATATGAAAAAATGCTCTAAATGACTATTGATTAGAGAAATGCAAATCAAAACAACTCTTAGGTACCACCTCTCTCCTGTCAGATTGGCTAACATGACAAAACAGGAAAATGATAAATGCTGGAGAGGATGTGGGAAAATTGGAACATTAATACATTGTTGGTGGAGTTGTGAACAGATCCAGCCATTTTGGAAAACAGTTTGGAACTATGCCCAAAGGGCTATAAAATGTGCCTACCCTTTGACCCAGAAATACCACTCCTAGGGCTATATCCCAAAGAGATCACACAAGTGGGAAAGGGACCTGTATGTACAAAAATATTTATAGCTGCTCTTTTTGTGGTGGTAGAGAATTGGAAATCAAGGGGATGCCCATCAATTGGGGAATGGCTGAGCAAGTTGTGGTATATGAATGTAATGGAATACTATTGTGCTATAATAAATGGGGAAGATACAAACTTCTTAACAACCTGGAAAGACCTACATGATATGATGCTGAGTGAGAGGAGCAAAACCAGGAGCACATTATACACTACCACAGACATACTGATTCTGTGATGACTAACTTTTATAGACCATAGACTTGGCTCTTCTCAGCAATACCAGGCTCAAAGACAGTTCCAAAGGAATCACGATGGAGAGAACTAGAAAGAGAAAGAGCTGTTGAGTCTGAATGCAGATTGAGGAAAACCATTTGCTCTCTCTTTTTTTTTCTTTCCTTTTTTTTTTTTGTTTCTTCTCTCTCATGATTCATTCCATTGGTCATAATTCTTCTTTGCAACTTGACTATTGTGTAAATAAGTTTAATGCGAAGGTTTATATAGAATCTATATCAGTCTGCATGCCGTCTTGGGGGGAGGGGAAAGGGGAGGGAAGGGAAGAAAATTTGAAACTCAAGAACATGTAAAACTAAGTGTTGTAAATTAAAAATAAAAAATCTAATTAAAAAAATAAGTATCTGAGGCCAGATTTGAATACAGGAAAATGAATCTTCCTGACTCCAGGTCTGGCACTATGTCACTATATGCACTGTCACCTAGCTGCTCCATGGTAGGCATTTAATAAATACTTTGTTGCCTTGCCTTAACCTCTGATAAACCCTTCTCAGCCTACTTTCTTGTGCAGGCTGATTGATTATTAAAGCTAAAGATACCAGTAGGGGCAGGTGAACTGCTTGAAACAGGGCTGTCACCCCTCTGGGGGACCAAGCCAAGAAATATATAGGATAAATTGGAGATGATCAACAGAGGGAAAGCAGCAGCATTGAGGAGGGTCAAAAAAGACTTCCTGTAGAAGGCTGGATGTAAGCTGAGACTTGAAGAAAACCAGGAAAGCTAGGAGGTGGAAATGAGGAAGGAGAGAATTTCAGGGATCAGAGGCAGCCAGTGCTGCCAAGTGGGGAGAGGGACTGTCTTGTGTGAAGAATAGCAAGGAGGTCTGGGTAATTGAGATTTGGGGAAGTAGGGGCAGAAGTCACAGCCTGGCATGCCTGGAGTGGCCCCATGGGAACGTAGATCTCTGGTTTTAGACAGGCAGCCTATTGTGTCCCTAAAACCCTGGTCTCACTACCCTGGACAGGACTTCCTTTCATTTTCCCTTCCTTGCAGGGTGGCTTCTACTCCCAGAGTGGCCCTTGCTTCAGAACTATGGTGTTCTCCTTTGGGTCTGTTGTTTCATGTGACATTTCTTGTTATTAGTGGGTGTTCCCTAAGGGAAGTGGATTTGGCTAGCTGGTCACCCTCTCAGTCAGATGTCTGGGGTTCACATGCCTATCAAGCTCCTTCAGCCATCCTGCTGTGCTTTTGCTAGCTGCTAGGCAGTTTGGTATAGCGGAAAGATGAACTTGGAATAAGAGAACCAGAGTTCAAATCCTGCCTTGACTACTTCGTACGTATGGGACCACAAGCAAGTCATTCAGACTTTCTGGGCTTCAGTTTCTTCATCTATAATTCGAGAGCATTGGACTAAGTGGCTCTGATGTTCCTTCTCCATCTACAGTCCTTAACACACAGGTCTGCTCCATCTTTTGGGGATTTTTCTTCACTCTGATCCAGATCCAGATCTCCTAATACCTGCTAGGTTCAGAAGGGAATGTGATATGAGTATCACCTCCCCCTCCCCCTTATCATCTCCTCTCTGCCTCCTCCTTATAGGTATTGGGCAAGTGTTCTAAAGTTGAGGTTATTCAAGGACAAAGACACCTCTCTCTATTTCTCTTTTATTTTGTCAGCCAGTTATGTCAAAGCAGTAAAGGTCTTTAGGCTAATGGCAATGGCCATGATTTTTTCTGAGGTCAGTTTGGGCCAGAAACAATTTTTGCTCCTGCCTTCCCACACACCCCAGTCTTCTAACAGGTTTGATGTCTTATTCGCTACAACCTTCATTCCTTCAAAAGCTCAGTTTTTCCTGCCCTGGCAGCTTACATGAGCATACATAGAAGTGGCAGACCAGAGCTGCGTGCCATGGCAAGGCTAATTGCCCCCAGAAATCCTGAGTCTTTGGGATTATTCCTGAAGCAGGAAGATGAATCACAAGACAATTCATGCAGAGGATGGTGGCAGCGTCAGGAGGTAATGTGATTTGGAAGCTGATGTTGAAAGTGATTGAGAACAGAATCCAGCTGGTTGTCTCCTTTCACATCTGAACCTGTTTGTAATAGAACTTGGATTCCCTGTAGAAAACCTCCCTATCCCACCACGAAGGCCTCTCTTTGCTCAGTTTGGCAGCTTTTTCATTGCTTGCCATGCCGACCAGGTTATTAAAACAGAGTCGAAGTGGCTTCTTAATTCAAACTGGGGATGAGAGCAAGAAAAATGTAAACACCAGTGGGATTGACTGGAATGCAATGGAGGCATGAGATCCATGGGATACCAGGGCTGATGTTGTAGGAGCTGCAGCATGATAGCAACTGGAGCAATGCTACTTAAAAGTGAAATCTTCTTCAATAGGTAGCAAATCCTCAGGGATTACTTTCCCAATTAGAACTTGCCCTGGTACTTGGGTCACAGGGGGCATAGTAGTTTTTTTAAGACACTCTTTAGTTCTTGTTTAAGACACTGTTTAGTTCTTGTTTAAAACACTTTTAGTTCTTCCCTCCTAAAACTAAAACTCAGGAGCCCCCACTGTTGTGCTTCCTTAAAATGGTCAGCCAAGAGATACGATAAGGTCATTTACTAAAAGCCATTTACTAAGATGATATAGTAAGAACAGTAACTAGAAAACATGCTTCCTACTGCCTATAAACCTGAAAGATACCCTCCCACAAATACACACAGTGGAAAGAGATAGGACATACAATAGTAGTGAGATATACATGTAGGGAAGATGCAGTGAAAGCAACTCATGTCTCAGGCAGTGAAGGGCTCTGATGTCTTTCTCTTTTCCTGTTATGGTCATGCTCCTTCTCTCTGGGTGTCACATTTCTGCTGCCTAGGTCACTCCCTGGGGTCTCAGGGCCTATTCCTTTCTACAGCTTAACATCCAAAGACCAGAGCTCATTCTCTCTTGAATTCATAGCTGAGTCTCTTTTCAGCTTCTGGGACTCACTATCCTCAGAGCTGTGATTCTCTCTATACCCATATGGTTGTAGTATCTCTTACTGGAGTAATAGCTCCTCTGTGAGATGGTATGGCCTCTGGAGGGAGATTAGGAAGAGAGAGAAATCCTCTCCCTTCACGCCTTTACTAGTGGCTGTCTAGTAGAGGCAGAAGGGGAAGGCAAAGGGTGATCCCCTATCAAGAGCTTAGTTCTTCCACTATAGCTAATTTTCTGCCTCTCAGGGTCACACTTCACAAAAAAAAAAAATTCCTCTGTCTCAGTTGTGTCAGGGCTGGCAAACTAACATTTTTTTCCCTTTTCTTTTACATCTTATGCAGACCATGAATTCTGCTTTCTAAATTCTTATTTCCCTTTTGAACCATAAAAGAACATCGAGGAAAGCTTTCTCCGCACTTCTTAAAGGATAGCAGAATGTGGATATGTATTTCTACTTAATTTAACCCATAGTTGTCTGTTTTCTGCCTTTTCTTTTCCCCTACTCCTTTCCCTTTTCCTCTTCCACTTCTTCTTTGTGGTGTGATGGGTAGGAATCAATAGATCAGTGATATCTAGATCACCTCGATCACCCTCCACCACAAATATACTTAATACATGATGAAAAGAACACACAACAGATGGATTGATCCACTCACCGATGCCATTGATTTTCACCTTCAAGATTTTGAGATTGGATTTAACTGTAGTATTGCTTTTTTTCTAGGTGACACAGTGGATCAGATACTTGACCCAGAGTCAAGAAGTTCTCAGGTCAAATTCTGACTCAGACGTTTATTATCTGTGTGACCCCGGGCAAGTCATTTAACCTCTCTTAGCCTCAGTTTCCTCATTGGTAAAATGGGTATAATACTAGCATCTACCCCACAGGGTTGTCATGAAGACCCAGTGAGATAACATATGTAGTCACTTTGCAAACAATAGAGCCAAATAAAAAAGCTAGTTATTGTGATAAAGCTGATGATAATCACTTGACTGCAGATTCATGACATTCATAGAATTTGCTTCATATGGCACAACTTCTTATTGTCATTAAGGTAGTTTTAGAACACACTGGTTTTAGCTGGAATCATCCATGTCCCTATCTTTACCAAAGCCTACTTGACTTCCTCTACATTGTTGTAGTAATTATGCATGTTACTATTTTGGTCTTCCTTTCTTTGTTCTAAATCTTCATGTCTTCACATTTTTCTGTTTCCTTTATATTTGTAATTCCTTATGGTGTAGAACTCTTCCATTGTATTTATATATCACTTGATTCAGTTATTTCCAAATCATTTAAGATATTTTGTTCTCAGCTATTTGCCACACACACACACACACACACACACACACACACACACACACACACACGCACGCACGCACAAATGCTTGTAGGAATATTTTTGTACACATAGGTCTTTTCTGTGATTCAATTCAATTCCACAAAAATGAATAAAGTGTGCCATGCACCATGTAAGGCCCTAGTGAAACAAAGACAAACTAATCTACTTGGATTCACTGGGATCTCTGACTCAGAAGATAAGACCAATTTAGTAACTTTTCTTATGTAATTCCAAAATATGTTCTAAAGTGGTTGTGCCAATCCACAACTCTAGGGCCCTCTTTTTGACCCTCTTCTTTACTCCCTACCCCTCATATATGCCCTGTTGTTTGTACCCTCTTCTTACCTTTGCTCATATTATCCCCTATTCTTGGACTATTCTTACTCCTCTTTTAAACCTACTGAATTCCTACCCATACTTTCAGGTCCACCCCCAATGCTACCTTTGTCATAAAGCCATCTTTGATTCCTTCCATTGAAAGATTATTTTCCTTTCTCATGTCACATGAAATTTTGCTATATACTTCTAGAAGACCCTGAACATATAATGGTACAAATTTATCTGTCTATCCATCTGTCTCTTTCTCTGTTATCATCTCTCAGTATCTATCTTTCTCTATCATCTCTATCTTTCTCTTTCTATAATCTTTCAATCATCTGTCTCTATTTCTCCATCATCTATCTGTATCTATCTCTTTATCATCTCTATCTTCCTGTCTCTGTTAATTATTTATCATCTATCTCTATTTCTCTGTCATCTAGCTGTTTCTATCTCATTCTTTATCATCTCTCTTCTCTTTCTTTCTATTATCTATCATCTAACTGTCTATCTCACTATCTCTTTCTCTAACATCCATCTACCATCTCTCTACTCATCTTTGTCTCTGTCTCATTCTCTATCATCTGCAAGTCATCTGTCACCTATCTTTATCTTTCTATCCCCATCTCCATATCATACACTCATCCATCCATCCATCCATCCATCCATCCATCCATTCATCTGTCTGTCCATCCATCTGTGTATATATCCAAACTGTGTTTTATCTCCGCAGTAGACTGTGAGTTCTGTGAGGGCAAGGATCATGTCTTTTTTTTTCTCCCTATAGTTTTACTTTTTTAGAATCTCCTCATCATACTCAGATCAGCCCAAGCCTTTCTTTGAAACTACCCAAATATAAACGACAGTCATAAAGGAACCGATAACATTTTCACATAGAAGAAGTAAACAATTTGACCTTATAAGTTCCTTATATTCAGTCTTTAGTATTTTTCTTATATTTTTCTTGGATGATATATGTTGAATTTTCCTTTAAGTTTTGGATTTTTTGTCACAAAAACCTGAAAGTCTTTCAGTTTGTTAAATGTCCATTTTTTTCATTCAGGATTATAATTAATTTTGCTGGGTATAACAGTTACCTTTGGTCATAACCCCAGCTCTTTTGTTCTATGGAATATAGTATTCCAAGACCTATGGTCTTTCAATATAGTAGCTTCTAGGTCTCATGTAATCCTTATTGTAGCTCCATGATATTTAAATTGTTTTTTTTTTTGGTTATTGATGTTGCTTCCAATATTTTTTCCTTAGTCTGGGAGCTTTGAAGCTTGGCTGTGATATTCTTGTAGGTTTTCCTCCTGGGATTTCTTTCAGGTGGTGTTTGATGGATTTTTTCTATTTTTTCTTTGCCTTCTTCTATAACTTCAGGGAAATTTTCCTTGATAATTTCTTGTAATCTTGCATCGAGACTCTTCTTTTAAAATCATATTTATTTTTCAGGTAGTCCAACTATTCTTATATTATTTCTCCTTGATCTTTCCTCCAGATCAGTTGTTTTTCTGACAAGAGGTTTCATTTTCTCCTCTATTTTTTCATTCTTTTGATTTCATTATTTCGTTGTATCTTAGAATGTCATTAGCTTCCCCTTGCCCAATTCTAGTTTTCAAGGAATTATTTTCTAAAGTTTTTGATTCTCTATTTCAAATTGGTTGACTTTCTCCTCACGATTTCCTTGGATTGCTCTTATTTATTTCTAATTTTTCCTCAATCTCTCTTATTTGATTTTTAAAATCCTTTTTGAGTTCTTCCAAGAACTCTTTTTGTGATGGGGAACATATGACATTTCTCATTAAAAAAGGAGTGGCTTTTTTAGCTCCATTATCTTCCTCTGAATATGAAACCAGATCTTCTCTATCCTTTTATCATTGTGTATAACTTTCATTTTTTATAATGCTTCCTGAAAGCAACACATTTTTGAATTCAAATATTGATCTGCTATCAGTTTCTGTTTTATGGGTAAATTCATCCCATTCACATTCAAAGCTACAATTACTTGTGTATTTTCCTCCTTCCTATTTTTTCTCACTAAGCTGCTCCTTTGCTTACTCATTTTTATTTATTTTTTGTTTTATTTTGTTTTTTAGCAACTATTTGTGTAATCAAGTGGTAGTCCCCAGTTATGGGGACCAATGCCCTAAGCCTCAGGCTCTTCTTACTGTTATTTTCTGAGGCCTGGGGCTCAACCTTGGTCTCTCCTCTCTCCTCTCTTCCTCCTCTATCCTCTCCACTCCTAAGCCGTGGCTAGAGCCCCAGGTCATGCTATCCTGCAAATGATCTTGCTCCCTGCCATCTCTCTGGTGGCTGCAAACCACAGCTGTCCTCTCTGCCCTGGAACTGAAACCAAAGATTTTGCCCTCTGGCAAATAAGTGCCCAACAGAGTCTCTACCACTTGCTACTGCACTCACCACCAGGTGTGTACTAATTAGGGGCACTCACCACTCCTTCTCCCTGAAGCCACAGCCTAGGACACATCTGGTCAGCACAGCTGTGCTTGTCATCCCTCAACAATGCAAGGTCCTTCAATCTTCTGCTACTCAGTGGTCATACTCCCATACTGTCTGTGAGATGAAAGTTTCTTTTTTTCTTTTTTTCTTGTTTTTTGCACATGAAAAATGAGGAACCAGTTTATTGAACAGCTACGTAGAGGGAAAAACAGTGAATTTTAACTCAAGTTTTTACACACAAAACTGGAAAACCTATGTTCCTTCCCTCTCCCCTGTCCCCCAACAGAACATAGCTGTCCCTAGGCCAGTGCAAAGGTTTTAGTTATTTATATAATTTACATTAAACAGAATTCAGACAATTTAAAAAATTGCACATATTGTCAAATCAAACACATTTAGATCTGTCCTGAGGAAAAGTGGCAAACAGTTCTTTTCATTTGTAGTCAAAAGATGGTCATGCTGGAGGAATCTCACTTTCTCAGCACTGGGATAATACTAACAAATTACTTTTCAATTCATTTGTAAAAGTGCCTGAACTGGTATAGCATTACCTATGGCCGCTAAGTCATTTCAGACCTCAAAATAAACTTAATTCTGATCTAAGTTTCCTCCTCCCAACTCCCACCTTAGCGAACTCTCAGTATTCCAATGATAATGAATGCTTTCTAGTATTGCAATCTGTGATTCCAAACATTTTAGAAACGGACATACCATTTATTTCTTTCTAATTTTCAGTATTCTAAGATCAGACCTGCTGCAGATGTGGTGTCTGAAAGTGATAAATAACAGAGCTGAACAATCTGGTATTGTATCAACAAGACAGGAATGCCATATGCAAATGAAAGCTAAAAATGCCCATTTCGAAATGGAATTAGTACCTAAATCTGGTCATTGATAATACAATACATCAAACTTTGAAATTATATTCACTGATTGATTAGTATAGCCCTAAATATACAAAAATCAGAATTTCAAGTCAACACCATTTTCAGGCTCTGTGATCATGTCAACTACTTTAATAAGTTCCCACACCGGACAGACACACATTAATATTTTTAAAAGATTTGAAAAGACCTTTTCCATAATAGAACATATATCTTCATATATAGGCTTTTAAAAATACTTTAACATAATATAATTATACTATACAGAACTAGAATTTTAATAGAATATATTACACATTGCTAAAACATTCATATAAATACTATACAGGCATGGAGTCACTCCATTAGGAAGGTTCACCAGTTAGACCATTAAAGATGGTTATGAGCATGCCCAAAGAAAATCTTAACAGGAGCAACACTAAAAATAATACATATGATGCTTTGAAACAAGTAGTGGAATAGAGAAATATTTACACTGGTTATAGATTATGTTTCATCATTGAGACTAATACTACTTTTGAAAGGCATGGTAGTATTTAAAAACAGCTAGGCAAGTACCCCATTGGTCAATCTTACAAAATCGATTTAACTTGCTGACAGAAACTTTTAAAGTATCAATCTTGAAAGCTTTCTCGCACACAGATATATGTTAAAATAACTGTCAATATCTATATATTATATACTGATGGCTGTGATATTTATTCAAAGCATGAGATGAAAAGATTTGACTCTATTTCCAATTCCAGTTTAGAATGTAGGAAAAGTAACATAGAAGACATTTGTCTCTTGTATCTTTTATGCCACATACTGTCCATCCAATTCCTGAATTTCAACTTAATCTGGCATATCTATATTTAATTTTGGATGTGGCAGGACATATTTTCCAGGGCTCAGAGTAATTACTGTCGTTTTCTTTCTGACCATAGGAGCAATTTTTGGAGGTTCTGGGACTGGTGTTTCTTCGGTTTCCTCACTGTCTTCATGACGTAGATCATATGAAATATTTCCATATTCTCTTAGAAAAGGGAAAATTTCAAGCAGAAACTGACAGAAATCTTTACGAATTCCAAACCACCACTGATTGCCTCCTTTCTGTCCAAATGTAGTTGTCATTAGGGTTATTAATGAAAGCCAAAGTGGCACAAATATAGGCACACATGAGAATGCATTATGGCCATCCAGTTTGAGAACTAGCAGAATCTCAAATGTAAGCAGTGGAATAACAATGGTCACGCCGCTGATAGTCATTGTTACATGTGTTCTCCTTTGTTCCGCAATCACATCCATAGAGCAGAAGAACAAAATGGACCAGGCTATGTAATACAACACGACCAGGCACAAGAAGGACATCAAAATCCACAGAGGAATGCAAACAACTAGCCAGGGCCAGTGGATGACCTTGTCCAGTCTTAAGACAATGAATATAAACTGCAGAATGTTGACAGAGCACAGGATCTCTAACTCAAGCAACCTGTCATGTTGGAATCCCCACACGCTGGCTAGGACGGCTACCAGGGAGGCGAAGAAGAGCGGCACGAAGACCAGAAACCAAAAATGGCCTCCCCTCTCAATCCTGTCACAGACCAAAACCTCAAACATCAACAGGAGCACGTGGATGCCCGCGGCAATTAACATGGCTTTAACCTCCACGCAGGTTTCTCCTTCTGCTCGATTTTGGGGCTTACTTGCCCAGACTCCGGTTCCGACTGTGGCACCGGCGATGACCATTAATTTCCACAGCCATATTGGAGCGAAGACGACCCAATAACTCCACTGAATAATGCCATCTAGCCGAAGGGCCAGCAGCACGGAAAACAGCAGCAGGCAAGCGTAGATGAGGAATTTACTTGGGTTACAATCCTGGAAGAGGACCCTCAGGTTCATGGCGAAGAACTCCGCTGCTTACGCCTCTCCTTCCTCCCCAACAGCCGCTCTAGGCGCGTGTCACAACGGATTCATGGTGCTGCCCCAAGGATCGTGTCTTAAGTAAACTTTGAATGTCCTCCAGTACCTACATAGTGCTTTGCAAAAAGTGTGGACTCGATTCATTGTTTGTGTATGTATGTGTGTAGGAGGGGTTAGGGAATGGGATCACATTTTGTCCTATGTCTTAATTTGGGAATTAAATAAACAATACAGCTAAAGAAACCAGAAACCAACCAACTAGCAGGACTTCCAGACCTCTCATTTCCTGAAGATGAATCAGCATTTCTGAAGAAAATTTCATCCAAGAGGAAATTGAGTTCTTTGAAATGGTCACTAGGGTCACAGGATATGGAGAGGAGCTTGCCAATAAACATTAAATAAACAAAGATGAAAATGCCTTCACTACAAAATCCCTTTTCCTTACCAAGAATGATACATTTTGAAACAAGATTCTGTAGTTGAAGGACCAAAATATCCTACTTAGCTTCAGATGAAGCTAGAAATATAGTGACATCTCAGAAGGCAAAAAGTGACAAAGACGGCTTGAGTTACAGAATGATGACTGTCAGTGCTGAGGCCATTCTCCATCACCTCACAGGCAGCCACTGAGGGGTATCCTTACCATCCCACTATCCCTTCACTCCTGCTTTCTAGCTCCGTTTTGTGATGTTATCTTTCCACTTTAGAATGTAAGCTCCTTGAGGGTAAGGGCTGGGTATTTTTTGTTTGTACTAGTATCCCTAGCCCTTAGCACTGTATTGGCAATCAAGATGGGCTTTTAGCACTTATTCAATCAAGTGCCCTTGAAGAGTTTGCCCTTTGTTTTCTTGATTAAATTAGGAGTCCTTGATGACCTCCTTGCCTCAAGGGAAAGCCTAGCTTACATGGGTTTGAGTGACATGTTTGTGACATCAGAGGCTTTTAGACCACATGTGTTTAAGTCGGGTTTTTGTGAAGCTTTCACTAAAAGGTCACATGGGTGAGTCACATTTGGCCCTGAATAAGAGATATAAACCCAGAGGTTGGCATTCTCTTAGAGGCTCTCACTCCTGGAGGCACAGGATTCTGGGCAGCCGCTCTAAGGGTCTCCCAGCTGAACTCAGATGTTGGTAACTATGAGTTTTATTTGGTCTGTTTATAAATGTATGTTTGTAATTTGTTTGTGTTTGCTCTAAAGTTCAGGGTGCTGGCTTTTCCCCCTGAGCTGAGTGAATAATATTTGTATGTTGGATTAAAGTAAGTTTGTTAACCCCTTAATGTTGCTTTCCTTAGTAAAGCAGATCAAAAGAACCTGTGTTGGCAGCTTTCTGTGTACTGGTTGTTGGGGGGGTCTTACACCCCTTCAGCAGCTGCTAGCAAATTGTTGCAACAAGCACAAAGCTTGTTACAAAGTAAACATTTAATAACTGGTCAATTGAATAGCAACAATAAAGTTAATCATACATCATGTCACTTCACTGTTTACAGCCCGTTATCCTTCCATAACACCATTAAGTAGGTAGTAGAAGACATTATTCATCTCTTATTTTACAGATGAAAAAGAGAGAATATGGTAACTGTGTACAGATACCAGGTGTTGGATTTAGATCTCACTCTAAATCCATTTTTTACATAATTAGAGACAACGCTAAAAGAAGATAATTAACTACTTCACTAAATTATTGGAGGAGAAATATAATTTTTCATAATGTTGAATTGATGCATGAAATTGTATAATAACATAGCAATTTACCATCTTGAAGGAGGAGAGATGGATCAGTTGTTTTGTTTTGTTTTGTTTTTTACCACCTCTTGCATCTTAAGAGTCTCTATTTCTTTGACAACATCCATGACTAAAGATTCTCAGAGCTAAGTGACAGGGAGAAAAGGTCATTATAAATAATAATGTATTGGGGGTGGTAAATGAAGGGATCGTTCTATATGATTCCACTAGCTTTAACATATTTTGTGTTTTTTTCTGAGGATTAATTATGTTGTTTTGCAGCAATGCTTTGTGGATCCTTGGTGTTGTTTTTCATTTTTGACTACACTTTCATTTGAGTCTCATTTTGATTGTCCCTGTTCCCTTGTGGGCTTGAATGCCCTTTGAAATGAGTAACTACCCTAACCAACAACTTCTGCAATATCTGTAACAGTCACAGAAGTATGTACTTTGTGAGTTACAACTTTGGCATATTTCCTCAGTACCATACCTATTCTTGAAAACCATAGAATTAAAAACACTACAAAAAGCTTTAGTGAAATGTATGGGCATGATGGGAGATCCGGCACTCCATGAATGGAAAACTAGCTAAAGTTGGGGAAACCAGCTCAATCCTATTTCATCCGGGCGAGGCTAGACGCTCAGTTGTCTCAATGTCAGTAGACACCCACATGACATGACCATTGCTGTGGCAAAATTAAACTTTATTAAAATTATTGCTTATCCCAAGCAATTCCTATACCACTATGAAGTACTATGTCCACTTCCTCATCTGTCACCTGAGGTACTGGGGTGTTAGAGTCCATATGTGGTTATTCTATTATCATCAGTATAAGAATAGAACCCTGTAGAAACACTGTTCCACTTTTCAGCTATTTGTTGTGCTCCTAGTTTCATCTCTAAATGCTCCTGAAATCATCTGGCTTAGGTGGGTCTCATAAAAATTGTCAGGACTCCTACAGGCTCATTATCCCTCCTTCACTGCTTTTCACTCCTTTGTTATGTTACTTGGAATCAACCACCATTCATCTTCAATATTACTTTGTGAATGTGTTTCTGTTCTACATTGATGTTGCCTTTGTCTGCCGTATCCATCCGTTGGGCAAAGAGATGAAACGTTTGGTTTCAGAAGCAATTTCTGATCTGTATTGCTTTCCATGTTATGACAACTACCTTATATTGGTCAGACTTCTACAAGGAATTATGATGATGAGGGTTGATGCCTTTTCCTTTATCTACTTCTGATTTGGGGTGGGACGTCAATAGCTTGTTCAAAGAGGTCAGATTGGAGATGTTCTAATTTCATATGGCATCTTCTCCTCCTTATCCTTTCTTAATTAGCATTTATTTTGACCTTGCTCTAAATAGTTGATGGTCTAATAATAAAGATAGTTGATTAGTAAATGATCTCCATGACGATAGTCATTTGCTGTTTATTAGCATAATGATCATTTCGGTTTTGTGCTGTTAATTGATATTCCCTATGTCCAATAACCTCTGACCCTCTTCTTGAAGAAAACATGTATGTTATACAGGGATAAAATTTCTAAGTAGTTAATAAGAATTTTCTTAATCCTGAATAATATAGTCCAACATGGCTTGTTTGTTGTTTTTCTGTTCCTGCCTTTGCTTTGAAATTACCTAGAATCAAAGCATGTACTGACTTGGCACAGAGGCTCTTGCTAAATTCTTAATGGAATTTCTTTACTTCTTCAACCTCTTCAATAGATGTTGCTCATAAGCTATGGTTATCTTTTTGGTGATTATTTGGTTCACAATGATTTCTGCCTGATGGATACCCAAATGCTTCATAAAATTGTGTTTCTAATTATCTTTGGGAACCTAATGTAGTCAGCTTAGCTACTTTATTCATCTCCAAGGAGAACCTGTGAGCTATCCTTCTGTCTTGATGTCTTTGGGTTTCATTTATAGTGAGAATGTTAGTGTAGCTGTGCTTCACTTCGTCCACTGATGAACTGACTTTTTGGTCACTGGCTAAGCAAGTATCTCACACTTAGAGTGCCAATGGTTAAATCGATGTTCGTAGTTGGTCTACAGATCCAATTTTTAAGTATCTCTGCCTTCTTTTCTGACACTGTACCACCACCCTAGAATCAGAACCAAAGACTTAGAGCTAGGAGGAACCTTTGACTCAATTGAGTCTAATATCCTAATTTTTCAAATTAGGAGACCGAGGTCAAGATAAGTAAAGTAACTTTCTGAGAGTCACAGAGGTAGAAGAGGCAGAAATCACATCTGAACCTGCATCCTCTGACTCCAAATCCCATACTCTGACAGTGGAAGTGGAAGCATAAGAGGCAGCTGGTGCAGTGGAAAGAGTGCTGAGCTTCGAGTCAGGAAGGCTGGAGTTTTAAATCCAGCCTCAGACACTTATTAATTAGTACCCAGACACCCTGGATAAGTCAATTAACCTCAGTTTCCCTCAGTTTCCTCCCCTATAAAATTGAGAAAGTAATAGAACCTATCTCACAAGGTTGTTGTAAGGATCAAATAAGATAGTATTTGTAAAAAAAAAAAAACAAAGCATAACAAAACAACAAAAATACTTAGGACAATCCCTGGCATACATCAGGTGCCATATAAATGCTTATTGTCTCCTTGCCTTCATTCCATGAGTTGTAATGGTCAAAAAAGTTATTACCAAGTAGGGAACTGTAATTAGCCAGGCTGGTCTTGGATAGCAGATACAAACAATGATAAAAACCTGGCTGCAGTGAAAAGAATCACTGAGTTCAAATTCAGACTCCTCTGTTTATTTGCTATGTAATCTTGGCTAAGTCAGTAAATCTCTCTCAGCCTCAGTTCCTCAACTACAGATGGCTTCTCAGATCTCTTTCAGCTCTAGAGCTATGATATTACAATCCCTTGAACTTGATAGAATCCGTCAAAGTTATGCTGTTGCGACAGAACTTTTGGGAACTGTGTCATCTCCACATCTCACTGAAGCACTAGAGCAGGAGGTTAACTATTGTACGTACAAAGGGTGGAGGGGAATCAGGCTGCATGTAGTGTGCAGACCTCTTTGTCCAATGATACAGTTTTATTCTCTGTCTGCTGGGGGGACACTTTCACTTTCCATGGGCATTCAGCCAACAAGATTATGCCGAGGGCAGCTGGGTTCTGCGTGTGAGTGTGTGTGTTTTGCACATAAATACATATTTAATAGTAGCTATCTAGAAATTTGTAGGTTTCAAAGATTTAGGTGCCAGCTAATTTGCTCCAAATTTAGTGCTCTTTTGACTTATTTAATGATGGTTGATATTCAGCAATTATTTCCTAGCACAAACTTAAGAGACCTGGATGAAGTGTTTGCCCTCAAATATGGGTTGGAGTTCTAATTTTCTTAAGCTTCAACTTTATTTAAGCATTCACCTACATAGCATATACAACCCTAGCAGCTACGTACAGTGCTATTTTAAATTAATATCATCACAAAAACCACGTATAGTGAGCTTTTCTTTTCATAGATTAGCAAAATAATTATTTGAGGAAGTAGTGCGAGGAAGTTATGCTGGGAACAATAAGTGGAAATTGCAGATAGGCACACTGAAACTCAATGTAAGGAAGCACTGCTTAACAATTAGAACTGAGTTAAAATCAGATATTCTGGCCATCACTAGTGACGGTGAAGAAATGGCAATTTTCACAGAAACTCAGAATCTCCAAGTTAGAAGGGACCAGTGTTGTTCCCAGGCATTAGAAGGTCCAGAATTTTTAAAATACCTGGAAGGATCAAGCTGTGTCAGTTGACTCAGTATGTTTTTTTTTTTTTAACCCATCAAGAAAATAGAGATATTGGATTAATTTTTTTTATTTCAGAGCAAACATTTTTATATCACTTGATGTTCCTGGTCTTTCCAGTGCTAGTCCAAGCTTTATCTGATCAAGAATATCTTTTTATAACATCTTCAACAAGTGGTCATTCACTTCCAGTGAGAAGGAATACATTCCTTCTCAAAGATGGAATTATGGGACACTTTGTCTTACCCTGAGTGGAAAGCTGTCCTTCCTGAAATTCCCCCCTTTACTCAGAGTTCTGCCCACATGGGCCAAGCAAAGCAAGTAGGGAGGCAGCCTAGTATTAGGGGAAAAACACTAGCTCTGGAGTCAGAGGGCCTGAGTTCAAATCCGAGTTCAGATGCCTACTACCCATGTGACCTCGATTTAGTCATTAAGTCTCTGTTTGCTTCAGTTTCCCTAAGTATAAGATGAGGATAATGATAGCTCCCACCTCACTGGGCTTTTTTGAAGGTAGAATATCATAACAGTTGTAAAATGCTTAGCACATAATTGGCATTCAATAGATGCTTGTTTCTTTTCCCTCTTAATCTCACCAGGCCTCAGGACCCTCGTCTGTAAAATGAGAGGGTTTGGCTGGATTGCTTCTGAAGTTCTTTCCAGCTCATGGCTGTGACCCTATGACCCGAAATATAACCCCTCTTTCACATGAAACACCTTCAGATACTCAAAAACAGTTATCTTTTCTTCTCCAAGCTAAACACCTTAAGTGGTTGGGTTTGTTGTTTTTTTGTTTGTTTGTTTGTTCTTAGTTTATTCTCACATAGCATGATTTTCAGGCCACTCACTATCCTGGATGCCCTGCATGATATTTCTAAAATGAATTGTCAAGAGTAAAACATAATACTCCGACTGTATCTCTCTGGATATTGCGAAGACTATTATTTCCATCATTCTGGAATCATGTTCTGTCATAATTTTCTTCCTCCGAAGAGGTCTTTGAATGAAGAATGGAGAATCCTTTGTCAGGGATATTGTAGTATGGGGACATACTACACCCTGAAAGTCAACCTTGAGGTTCCATGAAATAAAAACAGCCCTCAAGAAAATGGAGGTGGGAAGACAATGAA
This sequence comes from Phalanger gymnotis, assembly GCA_028646595.1. Lineage (NCBI taxonomy): Eukaryota > Metazoa > Chordata > Mammalia > Diprotodontia > Phalangeridae > Phalanger > Phalanger gymnotis. The sequence continues at coordinate 736,024,287 of CM053622.1, read as the reverse complement.
TTTGGCCAGTCACTTAGTCTTTTTATTCTCTCTCTTTATGTTTGAGAAGGGACAAACATTTTAAGGATCCTTGAAAAAGTATATTTTTATGTACACTAAGCATTGCCATGAAATCTTATGTACAACGTTCATTTATTTCCACACTTTTTCATATATAATAAAAATTTATAAATCTTGCCGTCAGCCTCATCATTTTTCAAATGAGCATATTCTGAACTCATGGGATCTAAATTAATGACCTTTTACTATATTTTTAAAAATTCCTTATTTGAGTTCTTAAATATAACTGTTGTAAATCCTTCAAAAACAAATGAGTAAAAAGATACTGTATATGGCCTTTTGCCTGGGATTGTCCCTGCATAAGAGTTAATATAGTGATATAAAAATCTTGGCATTCATCACACATACCTGTAATGCTTATATGTTAAAATTATACCTAGAAATCCCATGAAAGAAATGACCCACAGCAAATCCTTGATAAGGCACAATGATCATGGATTAATGATCAGCCTGAAGGAACCTGAGGTCATTTTTCAAAATTCAACTAGAAATTCTTCATTCAATCTGAAGCTTTCTAGATAATTGTTTTAAAAAAAGTTCAGTTAACAAGCTTTTATTTTTTTCTCCTGCACACTTCTCTTCCTCCTAGGTGATAATGATAGAAAAATTATTAACTTTTACTTTTCTACATATATGTATATATATATATTTTTTCAATATTCATATTCTAATATGGTGAGAAGCAGTTTGGTATAGGGATAGAAAGCCCCTGAGCCAGAAAGAGCTCGGCTAACTTTCTACCTCTTACACACATTGTATATGTGATCCTGGGCCATTCATTAAGCTTTCAGTATCTTAGTCAGCAGCTCTTTAAGACTATAAATTACAGTGCATTTGCGGATCTGAATTGAGAGAGTTTCCTCACTGGGTGTACTTTATGCCACTGAAATCACAGTTATAGACCAGTAAAGCATCTAATAAATGGCAATTTAAATCTGAGAATGATAAGCAAATTTTGCAAAGGGTTTCTTCTCCAAGCTGCCTCTCCCATAAACACACCTGCAAAGCCCTGTGGGGGAAGAAAGCCCAGGTTTGGGGCATTTCTAAATATAGGAGGTTCTGCTCAGGCAGTATTCACATCACAAACTAAACTCTTATGAACAAGAAGCCTGCAAACTTCTGGGAGAAAATGATGGACACACACACAAAGAAGACCACACTCAAAGGACAAAGGGAATCTGTCCAGTGTCCTCACAATATCCTCTACGTTGGAAAAAAGAATTTCTGTCTCAGGCCAATGATGATACCCCCTTTAGCTGAAGTAGAAGGGCATCTTGTGAGAGAGACAGGTCAAGGCTCTACCATGACCTTGACTCAAGGTGATCTCTCAGACCCTGAAGGAGATAGCTCGTGAACCAAGAGGCTTTGGAATAACAACGTTCCCCCAAACCACCAGACCTTCTTCCAGCCCAGTCCCCACAGCCATCACTGAAGGGAGAAAGCACTGTGGAAAAGGGGCTCACCTCCCTTACCACTAATAACAATGGCCAGATGTTGCCAACAGGTAGATCAACACACTGGCTCCGGGAGAAACAGAAGGGGGAAAGGTAGGTTTTTCATTGAGCTGTGCTTTGCTGTGAGTAGAGGCCTGGTGCTCATTGGGCAAAGCAGAATCCCCTGTGATTGGTGGCCAGTAAACATTTTCAAATGGCCATTTCTTCTACCGGCTTTCATTGATTACAGTGAAATGCGGCATATGGGCAGAAATTGCATAGATTTGTGTAGATTCTGTGAGTATATTCGAGGAGGTCAGCAGTTCACATATACACACTTGCTTTATTCTTTAACATGTTCCAATTTTTTTTACAATTATTTAGGTTGTTGCATACTCAATTATGTAAATAACTTCAAGACTTTTAGAATGTCGTTTATCAGTGTGAGTATTCTCTTTATGGAAGTAAATTTCCAATCCCATCCATCCTTCAGCGGATATCTTTTATAGCCTACTTTGAGTAATAAAAAAAATCATTGAGTCTCATCTTCTTGGCCCTATAAACCATGAAAATGTCCCAGAAATTTCCACATTTTGTCAAATAGTAGATCAAGGAATTTGGTCAGTCAGCAATAAAATGATAATATATATTAAAATGATAATATATAAAATGATAATAAATTCTGGACCACAAAAAGTAGAGAATCAGGGGTGGGAAAAATATCACAATCCCATGTGACAGTCTACCATGTATGCTGAATGCAAAATCTCATACAACTGTGGTAGATTGACCCTGAATCTGGATCTGGGATTGCACAAACATGATCACCAAAGACACTTTGTAAAGGTTTGGCTGAGTATCTAATCCTAAGAACTGGCATTTCATGTGTTTTTTTCTTTTTATTGTTATGAACTTGAGAGATATCAACAAACAAAATTATTTTCACATACAAAGACAGAAAAAAGGACTATATATAAAATCACAGATCTCAAATACAAAGACTTTTTTTTCAAGTGTGTAATAAGTTAACACTGACCTGCTTGCTGGTGTCTTTTTGGACAGCTTTCTGCCCTCTTCTGTGGATTATTTTAAATGTTTCATTTGTACTCTTTTCCTTCTTTTTTAAATTTTTGGGCATCACTATCACTGCCCTGCTTTACCCCTCATGATTATCCCTTTCCCACCCCAACCCGCCCCCAAAGAAAAAAGTCTTTTGTAACTAATAGAAACTAGCAAAACAAATTCATATAATGGCCATGTCTGAACATGTTTGCCTCATTCTTCAGGTCTAGTCAATCAGCTTTCTGTCCCAGCATGGAAAGCATGATTCATCTTCAGTCTTCTAGAATTGTGGCTGGTGATTCTATTTATCAGAGTACTTAAATCTTCCAGAGTTATTTTCATTTAAAATGTAGTAATTATATAAATTGGTTCCCTGCTTCTACTCATTTCCCTAAATCAGTTCATGTAAATCTTCTCATTTCTTATGATATAAAAATATACCAGTGCATTCATATACCATAGTTTGTTTAGTCTTTTCCAGGTTGATATGAACCCCCTTCGTTTCTAATTTTTTTGCTAAAACAAAAAGGTCTGCTCTAAATACATTTGTACATATTGGTTCTCTTCCTTCATCTTTGATCTCTTTTGAGTATTTGCCTAACAGTTGTTATTGATGGGTCCAAGTATATTCACAGCTTGGCGAATTCTGGAATGTGGTTCCAAATTTCTTGTGAGAGTGATTTACACCAACCAACTCTCAGCTTTACCAATAGTGCATTGGTGTATCTGTCCTTTCACATCCCCTCCAAGTCATTTTCTTTTTTTGATCATCTTTTCCAATCTGATGAGTGAGAATCTCAAACTTTTTTAATGTGTGTTTTCTTACTGTTGGAGATTTGGAGAATTTCTTCATTTGACTGCAGATAGCTTGGATTTTGGATTCGGTCTGTGGGCACAGACTGGAGGTAGGCCTTCAATAATATCATTCCAACCCTATAGTAGGATCTTGGATTCAGACCACAGGTGAGTGACCAGGGCAAAGCCTCAAGGATTCAAAGATTGTGGGTAATAAAAAATACCTTTTTATTATCTTCCTTGACAATATAGCTCTTTTGTAACTCCATATACTTTAAAAGATCATCTCAAATCGTTCTATAAAATATTTCTTTGGCAATTTGATGTAGCACTAAATCCTTAGGGTAATGGGTAGTGTCGACATCAGGATGGTCAAGTATTAACGTGATCCAGCTTTGACATGTGCACTGAAGATTCCTCCTGGTATTTAAATGGTTCTTTATTTTTAAGGACTGTGTTTTGTAACTGAATCTGTTCAGGTATGGAGTGTTGTTTGGTAGATTGACTCTCAAATATTTTGGTCATCTTGTCATTATTTTGAATGGTGCTTCTTTTTCTATTATTGCCTCCTGCATTTTGTTAGAACTAGCTAGAAATGTCATTTTGTGTGTGTATGTATATGTGTGGGGGGTATTTTTTTAGATTGCTACAGTTGCTAAACCTGTTAATTGTCTCAATTTGTTTTTTGGTTAATTATCTGGGATTTTCTAAATAAGCTATCATGTCACCAGCAAATAGGGAGGGTTTTGTCTGCTCTGGATTATTTCTATGCTTTTATTGCCTTATTACTGTTGTTAGCATCTTTATATCAAATAATAATGAAAAGTGTGGGCATCTTTGCTTTGCTGCTGTATTCACTGAAAATGCTTCTAATGTTTTGCCTTTATATACAGTGCTTGATTCCGGAACTAGATTGACACTTCATCATGCTTTTAAAAAACCCTCTTGGGCACATACTTTATAAAGTGTTTAATGCAACAAGAATTATATTTTTCAAAGGCTTTTTACATATGCATTGAAATAATGATTTAATTTTTGATGTAATTTGTCTAGATACTATTTCAATAGATTTTAAAATATACCATATCTTTGTATACCTGGTATGAATCTAACTTGATCATAACATGGTCTTTTCCCCAAGATTTTGTTTAAGTTTTTGAAGTGATACTCATTAATAAAATTAGTCTATCATTTTCTTTCTATGCTTTATTCCTCCATTGTTTGGAGGTTCTTTCTAAGTTTGACAGAATTTTTCTGTAAATATATTAAGACAAGAGTTTCTCCTTTAGTAGTTTCTTTATACTTTCTTGTATTTCTTTTTCTCAGATTGGATCATTTAAGATCTTTATTTGGTGCTCTGTTAATCAAGGCTTTAATATTTTTAAGGTATGCCTCTTTTTTTTGTTTTCTCAGTTTTATTGGCATGAAATTGTGTGTGTTATATTGTGATAATTTTTAAACTTTTTTATAGTTTTGTTGTGATTTGATCTTGCCCATATTTTATTTAGTTAGTTTGAATTTCTGCCCTTTCATTTTTAATCAGGTTGGCTAAAGGTATATTGGCAGCTATGTGGTACAGTGTATAGAGTGCCAGGTCTGGAGTCAGGAAGACTTGTTTTCCTGAAATCAAACCTGGCCTAAGACACTTCCCAGCTGTGTGATTCTGGACAAGTGTCTTAACCCTATTTGCCTCAGTTTCTCGTCTGTAAAATGAGCTGGAGAAGTAATTGGCAAATCACTCCAGTATTTCTGCCAAGAAAATCCCAAATGTGGTCACAAAGAGTCAAATGTGACAGAAATGACTGAAAAACAACTAAGGTTTATTAATTTTGTTAGTCTTCTCAAAGAATTATTTCTTAGTTTTGTTTGCCAATTCCATAGTCTTTTTCATTTCCAATTTACTTATTTGTCTTCTGATTCTCAAGATTTCTTTTGGGGGGTTATTTTCTTTTTGTTTGTTTTAGAGGATTCTAATTTATATATGTGTGTGTGTGTATACATATATATATGTATATATATATATATGTATTCATTTCATTAATTCTCTTCTTTTCTATTTTGTTGATGTATGTTTTTAGGAATATGCTCTTTCCTTTCAGGACTGATCTAGCCGCATCCCAGAAATTTTGGTGTGTTAGTTCATTGACTTTTACTTAGTTACTGTTCCTATGTATTCTATGTATTTCTATGTATTCTCTGAATCACTCATCATTTAGGATATCCTTATTGGGTCTCTATCAAAGTCTGTGTCTCTTGTTTGTGCTCCCTGAATTGAATGCCATTTTTGGTACTATGGCAAATATGTAAAGGTTAGTATTTCTGTTTTCTTCCTTTTTTTTTTTACGTTGTGTTTGGAACTTCTTTGTTTCTTAATGCTTTATCTGAGTGTCATGTTATACTGTGAAATATGTATATCCTTTAGTCTTAAATTCATGGGTCCTCACCATTGGCTATGTGGGGATTAAAATTGTCCAACCTACAATAAAAGAGACTGAGGCATAGTTCTGAGCCAATGGCACTTTATTAAGGGGTCCATGGTGGCCTCTAATGAAATGGCCCTCAAATCTTCTTCACAATCTGAGGTACCCCCTCTTACAGGGCCTTATTTTTTATAAGGTTGCATACCAAATTTGATACCTGAACATTCTAGAGAGGCTATCCAAAGTACAGAATCCCGTTAGTTGATAGATCTTGCTTCATGGACCAAAAAATGATGCAATCAACTAGAAATGGTACAGTAGAGGGGTCTCAGGTTGGGCAAAGCATGAGGCATCTCCACTGACTAAGTGGTCATAAGATGGTCACCTGCTCATGTTGGACAAGAGAAAATGGTCCAGAGGTATAAAAATAAATTGGGGGACTTTCCAAGTCATTTAGCCACCTCTGCCATCCTGGGCTTGGTTGCCACAGCAAGGCAAAACAAGGGTCAAGGGCCTCTGGTTAGCTTCTTATGATTAAGCAAGTGAACTTACAATTTGTAGCTCACAGCTCTGGGGCCTAATACAGAACTTATAATCACTGCCTCTATGGAATCATAGTAAATTGATTAATACTGATGGGAATAGAGTAGAGGTCCAAATGAATTATTTCTCACTGCCATTCATAAGGCACCAAAAGTGTTATGGTTTTAAGTTCACCAGCAGTTTGTTCAATTCTGCATTTTTATTTTTATTTATCTTTCTGTAAGATTCTTCCAACTTTAAGATAGGAGCATTAAGGCTCTATGTCTTGCAATTCAATTAATTTTTCTTTATGAATTTAGGTGCTATATAATTAGAAACATAAAAGTTTAGTATTAATACTAATTCATTGTCTACAGTTTCTTTATACATCACATATTTTCCTTGTTTATTTCTGTTTACTTTGTGACTTTTTTTGCCCTAATAGCCCGTATAACCCCAAGTTTATTTTGGCAGGTTTCTTTTATAACTTCTTGAAATTTGCTATGTAGACTTTTTGTCCATTAGTGTTTTTTTTCCATTTTTTTTGGAGGGGGAGAGGCATGGCAATTGGGGTTAAGTGACTTGCTCAAGGTCACACAGCTAGTAAGTGTGTCAAGTGGCCAATGCCAAATTTGAACTCAGGTCCTCCTGACTCCAGGGCCAGTTCTCTACTCACTGCACCACCTAGCTGCCCCCTCTATTTATGTTTTAAGAAATTCAGTATTCTCAAATTCTCTCTCTTCTTCTTGTTTTCCAGGTCATTTGATTTTGTTGGTAGATATCTTATATTTTAAAATATTTTTTCAGTCTTTGATTTTGTTATATTTCTTATTGTCCCCTGAAGTCATTGAGTTCTGTTCATTCCGTTCTCATTTTCAGAAACTATTATTTGGACGAGATTTTTTTAACCCTCTGTCTTCAGCTATTTATTCTCCTTTAAATTCTTTCCTTCATAGTTTTATTTTACTTATTGTTTCACTTTTAAACTCTTGGTTTATTTCTTCTAACTCCTCTTAGAGTGCTTGTCACCTAACCATTTTTACTCCCTGAGGATATGCTTGTATTATTGTGAAGTCACTCACTTCTGAGTTCAACTCTTGGGTATTTCTTGACGTACAATATTTCTTCATTGTGTTTTGTTACTTCTTCTGTTTATTCATATCCAATCTTTGTTCTTGTTTTGGGACTTTGTGTCAGGGCTAGACTCTTGAATGGGGCAGTCAGGATCTTAAATTCATGGCTCCTCACCATTGGCTTCCACCTCCCTTTGTATATACACTTAGAGCTCTGTCAGGTTTCAGTCCCATCAGACTGGTTTAGAACATTGCCCTGAGCCCTGTCCCAGTCCACATCCTATGGACTTCTGAGCCCCAGGTAACAGATGTGTTAGGTGCCCCAACACTTCTTTGGTTAGATTGCTGGCAGACTTCTGGTGTGTTTACTTGAGTTCATTCTGGCTTCCTTGATGTAACCCTTTGCCAATGCCTCAAGGTTTCTCTCTTTTTTTGTGTAGTCTTAGGATGGTTAAAAGAGCTTGCTGTTTTGTTTCTCTTTGAATTTCTTGATAATTGTTTGAACTGGTGTTCTTTTTACATCTTTGTTGGCATGTAAGTGGGAGATCTGGGGTCCTCTAAGACCTTTCAAATTGCTATATTAGCCAGAAGTTGATATTCCATTTTTTCCAGTTAGTACATTTAACAAAAGTTTAGTTGTTACTTGAAAAATAATTTTATTCAAATTTTTGTTTTAGTCGGTTAGATGAAGAAAATAATTGAGTATAACTGAATATTCGATATATGCTTACCTTTAAAAATTTAAAAATAAATTCCTAGGTAGACAGCTGTGCATGCCTATAATGGTCTCCATACCTATCCTGAATCTTCCATATCAAATAGAAAATAAGGTAAATGAGTCTGTCTTGATGTGCTAAAGAGTAAATGATGTAAGCAAAAGATGATGACTTCTTAGAAATATATACCACACAAATTTTGTGTAGCCAAAGTAAAAGCATAATAATGATAGAAAATGCAAACACAGCAAAGGGGGATTATGCTACTGGAAAGTCAGAAAGAAATGGATCTGGTTTCAGGCTAGGTATTTTTCTTCCTCATTGGCAAGGGCTCTATTGACAGATATATATGGGGGGAAAAGAAAGTCAAAGAAAGAACTGAACTGCTGTTTGGCATGGATGTTGGTGCTAACAGATGTCTCTGTTAGGAGACTGAATTTTGGGTAGTAAAGGAAGGAACAAAAATGTATAATCAAGAATTAAAACCCAATGTAATTTTATATATATATATGTATGTATGTATGTATGCATATATGTGTATTATATATAAACACTTAGATATCCTTACTGCAGTCAAGTGATTGGCCCAAATGAGTGAAATCCTTGAATATCAGAACTGGGCCTAAGCTACTAGTTAGTGATAATTGAAAGATCATAGAGAATAGTACTTGAGAGGGGCAAATATTTCTAGATTTTTAAAACAAGGAAGAGAATGAGGTCTCCAAACTATGGGCCAGTGAACATCATTTCAAGCACTGGGAATATTAAAGAAATAATTGCTGAACTTCTAATGAACCAGGAGGTCTCTGTTCTTTGGTTGGTCACTTCTCAGGTGTATTGTAGTTGAGACTCTTTTTCAGATAGGGGTTGGATGATAGTGTTCTGGAAGTCCTTTTTGTGAGGCCAATCAGTAAATGAAAGATCTTTCTTGCCCATTCAATAGGCCTCAGGTGGGGCCAACAAAGAGAGGCTTGATTAGAGGCAGGCCTATACCTTTGTGATGCCAATCAGTGATTAAAGACCTTTCCCACTCACTCAATAGACCTCAGGTGGGGCCAATTACGGGAAGCTTGATTAGAAGTTTGTTTGGAGGCAGGCCTACTCCCTTTATTTACTAGGCATTACACCTCAGGCCCACACCCTTTTGCTGATTGGGCATGAAGCCATCTGGCCCTAAAAAGAGTATATATACCCAGAAGGTAGCCATTGAGAACTGAGAGCAGCAGAATTGAGAGCAGCAGAACTGAGAATTCAGAAGTCAGAAGAGAAGCCAGAATTCAGAATTCAGCCCAAGGAGAAGAAGTAAGAACTCTGAATCAACAAATCTGCAGAAAAGAGTGCTGAGCAAAGAGTGGTAACCAGGGAGCTTCGGAGACCAGAGAACTGAGTGGGGAGAGAACATAGACAAGCTGACGATTAGTATTCGTGAGTGATTGTTTATGGAAAGGCCCTAGCAGGGAGAAGGTTACAGCATGACTTGGTTCCTTGCTATAATACTATGTTATAATTTCCTTGTTGCTACATTGAGGTAGACTTACTGGTTTTGGAACATAATCACTGCTATATCAAATTGGAGCCATTGGTCTTGAGATTTGATACCCTGGTGTCTAAATAAATGTTATACTTCTTCTGCCTTCTACCTAGAGAGTTTTTCATACTTTGCAATTCTGAACCATACAGGCATGTTCATGGTCATCCTCGAGGTCATGAATCTTGCCTTTCATCTCTTAAATTCTGTGATTCTGTGATACTTTCCTGTCTTATCATTATTCCTGTCCATAGACAGGAAATCTCATTATGTTAGTGATTGAGGCTAAAAAATCTTCAGTAAAGATTATTGGGGGGAATCCTCGTATATGGAAAGGCCTGATAGTCTAGATCTGGGTGAAATTAGAGCATGATTAAATTCTTCAATGCCAGAGGATTAGATCTATGATGAACAGATTTTTTTGAATTTATTTTTTATTTTTCGTTTACCACACTCAGTTCCACAAGTTTTTGAGTTCCAAATTTTCTCTCCCTCCCTCTCCTTCCCCTTTCCCTTCAACATGGCATGTAATCCCATATAGGTTCTACATATACCTTCTCATTAAACTTATTTACCCAATAGTCAAGTTTTAAAGAAGAATTATAACCAATGGAATGAATCATGAGAAAGAAGAAATGAAACCAAAAAAGAAGGGAAAAAAAGAGTGAGCAAATAGTTTGCCTCAATCTGCATTTAGACTCCATAATTCTTTCTCTGGATGTATATAGCTTTTTCCATCATGAGTCTTTTGGAGCTGTCTTTGAACCTTGCATCGATGAGAAGAGCCAAATCTATCAAAGTTAGTCCTAAAGACACCGTGTGTCTGTCATCATGCATAATGTTCTCCTGGTTCTCCTTCTTTCACTAAGCATCAGTTCATATTAGTCTTTCCAGGTTATAATAAAGTCTGTCTCCTCATTTCTTATAGCACAACAGTATTCCATCACATTCATATGCCACAATTTGTTTAGCCATTCCCCAAATGATGGGCATCCCCTTGATGTCCAGTTCTTTGCTGCCACAAAAAGAACTGCTATAAATATTTTTGTACATACTGGTTCATTTCCCACTTGTGTGATTTCTTTGGGATACAGCCCTAGAAGATGAACAGATTTTTATGTAAGAAAATGAAAACTTACTTTCTCTAAGTTGGGATAAAAGGTTTACCATTTTGTGGAAGTACTCTTCTAGTTCTTTCCATCTTTCTTTGATCTCTTTGAAGTATATGCCTACTAGTGGTATTGCTGGGTCAAGGGGTACGTACAGTGTAGTAACTTTGGGGGATGTTGTTTCAAATTGCCTTCTCATATAACCAGACCAATGTATAGTTCTACAAACAGTGCATTCGCTTGCCTGCCTTCCTATGTCACCTCCAACAGTAGTCATTTTCCTTTTCTATCTTCTTTGTCCATCTGGGAGATTTGAACCCCTGGAGGTAACAGGGAACCATGGAAGCTTATTGAGTATATTGCTGAATGGATGATAAATTGAAGTGGGGAGAGATTTGAGGCAGGGAGACCAAAGAGAAGCCTATTAGAGTTGTACAAGTATGAGGTGATAATGATTAGTGGTGTGTGTGTGTGTGTGTGTGTGTGGAGAGGAGAGGATGCATACAAGAGATATTGGGAAGGTAGAAATAACAAGATTTAACAACACATTGGATATATGGACAGAGTAAGAAGGAGGACTTGAGGATGACACTGGGGCTGTGTTTCCACAATCTGGCTAGCAGCTTCTGTGGGGACTCCAGATCCACCCACGGCCAGCACCTAGAAAGCTACTGGACAGCCAGAAAGCCTAGGTTCTTTTGATATGCCTTAATAAGGAGAACATGGTTAAGGGGTTGGCAAGCTTACTTTAATTCAGCACACAAATATCATTCACTTAGTTCAGGGGAAAAAGCCAGCACCCTGAACTTCAGAGCAAAATACAAGCAAATTGCAAACATCAACAGACAGACCTTGTCTGATTCAAAT
>CM053622.1:735996538-736012202 GCA_028646595.1 Phalanger gymnotis | reverse complement strand
TCCACCTTAATTACTATTACATAATAATGTTAATGTTACATCTAATAAGGGTTTGGGCCTGGGGCTTAGCACTTAGCAAGATTCAATGAAATAGCTGAATCACTCAACACAAACAAAAGCCAAACTCTTCAAGGGCACCCATGGAACCAAGTGCTAAGGAGTCCACCCTGCCTTTCTGACACAGGCTGTGAGCCTAGGTAATAGGGAAAGTGGTGGTGCCTTTGAAATTAATAGGAAAGAGGGAAGGGGGAATGGTTTCTTTGGAGGGGAGAGGTAATGAGTTGGTTTTGATACACTGAGTTTGAGATCTTTACAGGGACTTATTTTGAGCTCTCCAAAAGGCGGTTGCTGATATGAGACAGGAGCTCCGGATAAAGAGGATAGTTAGAAATATAGATTTTGGAATCATCTGCATGGAGAGAGTCTATAGTTATGAGATCACCAAACAAGACAGTATGGATAAAGAAGGCGAAAGGTACCAGGATAGACTCTCAGGGAATTGTTTCTTGGTAGTGGAGGGGGGTGGGGTGGATGGCAGTAGGGAAAATGGTAATATGCTAGGGTTGGCTGACCCTAATGTTGGGGTGCTCAAGAACAGTGCTTCTTAAACTATAGGTCGTGACTCCATATGGGGTTGGCATTTTGGACCTGGGCAGGAGAGAAGATAGCTACATGGGATGATTCCTCTGTCCTACATGCCATTTGCACCAGCTATTGGTGACAGGTATCCAAGAATAAATCTCAAGTGAGTCTGAAGTCATCAGCTCAGACTCTGAAGATCCTTAAAGTTATCTCAGAGAAATGGCCAGAATACCTATAGGTCCTCTAGAACAGAACTTCTTAAACTTTCTCCACTCTTGACTCCTTTTTGCATTTCAGCAGTGTTCTTTGGTGTTGTATGGCCTGAGGGCACATGCAGTGCAAAGTGCATATGCTTTGCATTCAGAACCAAGGCAGCAAGCACTGCCAGAAACACCTCAGATTCATTACACATTTGATTTTTAATTAATTTGTGGTTGTTGCAGTTCAGAAAACTTTTACCATTGCCAATTTTTTTTGCAACCCCATATGGAGTCATGACCTACAGTTTAAGAAGCACTGCTCTCAAGCACCCCAGAATTAGAATATCTCATCTGGCCCAAATGCTGTCTACTTTTGGAGTTTATAGCCATATGGGTGAATACTATATAGTGTGTGAGGAAACTCTCTGGGACCATGTGTGGAAAACATTTGCCTCATAGATGTGACCTTAATGTTTTAGAACTAAGATAAGATAATAGTCAGCACTAAATATGGGCTTATGAGCATTATTTAAAGAAGAAAGATAACCTTGACCCCAAATGATAGAAGGCTTGAAACCGAAGACAGGCTAGATAAGGAAAACATTCTGTTCATAGTTTATTTTAAGCTCTTGTTTTTAAGGCTTATATTTTAAAGATTAGAAAGTGACCAATGAATGTATAGCTCAGACTGATTAAGAGTAATGTAGGAAGGGTTGGATGAAATTTGAATAGAACATGAAATATTATTTTTTAAAAAATGCATCTGACCCCAGATTCTTTTCAATTTGAATTGATAAGGCTATGACATCTTGATAGGCCTGTCATAAAAACAATAACAAGACTGAGATATCAATACTGTCATCATATCTTGCTCAATTTTTTTTTTTTTGCATAGGCCTTCTAACTCATTTTCCTGCTTTGAGTTTTTTCTCAGTCCAGTGCATCCTCCAAAGAGCTACCAAAGTTGTTTTTCCTTAAGCACACTTTTAACTCCATCACTCCCCTACTTAATATGCTTTAGTGGTCCCTGTTGCTACTTAAGATCAAATATAAATTCCTAAGTTCAGTTTTTAAATCCCTTTGAAACCTGGCACCATGTTATCATTTTAGTTGCATTGTTCATGATTCTCTTTTCTATTCAGTGACACGGACAAAGTGACTTGAATACTGTGATTTCTGATTCACTGTTAGACTGGCCCCACAACATAGAGGGGACACAGTTTCATGGGGCCAGGTCACGAGGAAGTGGCTCCAGGGTCAGCAGGCCAATGAAAAAATGCTCATTTACCCCCTTGGGTAAGTCATACCATATTCCTACTTCATATCCTTTTTTCCTCAAGACAAAGCAGAGGGTTTCTTCCCACGCCCACCAGAATTGCTGTGGATTTTTCAAAGCATTCGTTAATGTGAAGTCTGAGAACTTATTTTTTAATAGTTAATAACTATTCTAATACAATAGTTTCTTTTGTAATCCTATGTATTTTATTTTATTCATTTTAAAACTTTTCTGAGAAGGGATCCATAGACTTCACAAACTGGCCAAAGTACCTGGGACACACAAAAAAGGTCGAGCGCTTCTATTGTAGAAGGAACCAAATTTGAGCTAAACTCACTATCAGTGCTTTCTCTGTCATCAATGGGTTCTTGACCAGCACTAGTCATTATACTGGTTTCAGCTGCATGCTCCCATTCCTTCACCTCCAGGGTTGTCAAGGGCATTCTGATTGTTTCACTGTATTGTCCCAGGCTTTAGAACAGTCCTGCTTCATAGCTGTGACCTCCCAGTAATTTAACATTAACCCTCTGATTACATCATGCCTGGGAAATTTGACCTTCCTGCCCCATTCCCTCCCCCCAGTCCCCAACCAGTTGGCAGTGGGAGGTTTGTTATGTCCATTAAATAAATATATAGCTTCCCATATAGGCAGGCAATGGAAAGACAGGGTGTAATGGGAGTTATGCTATGATTAATGAATATGTTTGTCTTTTGAGTCAAGACAAAATACCCGATTTGAGTATACTGTAAATCAAACCAGAAGCACAGAGCTATGAGAAACCTATAGGCGATGCATCCCCTTGTGGTTACAGCACCTGTATTATCACCAGAAGGTGTCATTGTTATGCAGGGCAATGGCATAAAGGGCAGACAGACACTTTGGAATACAATCTTTCCTCAGGATTACATTGGCTTTCCGTAAAACTTGGCCAAAAGTACAAGACAGCAGAGTATAAAAGATAAAGAATACTGAGCCTGGAGTTAGGAGAGCCCTGGATTAGAATCTTGCCTTTGAAAACCACCAACTAGGAGATCATGGGTAAGTCACTTCAACTCTTTAAGTCTCAGTTTCCCTATCTATCTGTAAAAATGGAGAAAATAACACTTGCCTCACAAGGTGAGGATCAGATGAGATAACCTCTATCACATACTTTATAAAACCTCAAAACTCAATGAAAATGTCAACTATTTTTGACGTTGCTTTGCTTGTTGTGAGTATCAAATGAGATAACGCACATCGAGCACTTTGGGAAAACTTAGTAAAATGCTATATAAATGTTAGCTATTATTAGGTATATTCTTGTCCTTATTTTAAGATAATAAACTGAATTTTAAAATTTTTATTTTTATAAGCATTTATCATTTCTCCCTACCATTGCCTTCCTGTCGAACATTTTTTTTTAAAACTCCTTAAAACAAATATGCATGATCTAGTAAAACAAATTCCTACATTGGCTAAATCCAAAATCATATGTCTTGTTTTCCATTTTGTGCCCGTCACCTCACAGAATCCTAGAGCGTTTTTATCTTTATTCCTTTGGGTTATCATTGGCTTATCCTCTGGTTTATCATTGCATCGTTCAGAGTTCTAAAATCTTTTGAAGCTGAGATACATTTTAAAAGAGGCTTTCTTTTCCTGGGCACAGCCTGGGCTTTTTCTCCCCACATTCTCCACCCCACTCCCTTCTCTGGCTGGACGCAGTCCTGGGATGAGCTGAAGCCGTATCCCAGCTCTGCTGCTGACTTCCTTGGCGGCCTTTTCCTCCCAATGTCAGGGAATCATGAGAAAAGAGGTGACCCCATGAGTCCACCCCTCCCTGCCCACGCACACATGTCTGACTTAGACTGGAAAATACCCAGAGGGAAAGATTCCACAACCTCCCTGGGCAACGCAGTCCATTATCTCACAGGAAGTTTTTCTTAATATCTACCCTAAATCCCTCTCCTTCCATTCCCTTGTCACCTGACCTTAGTGGGAATGGAGACCATCTGCTTTCTGCCATCAGTACAATACTGGTCAAAGGACTTTTGTTTCTGTGTGCTGTCGAAAGTGCAGGGGACATGGTCCCAGAGGGCTTCTGCAATAAAGAAAAATTATAAAAGCAAAATGGAAATCCCTGAGACTAACAGAAAGAATAACTGTCACTAGCTTAACTGTGTGATCTCAGTCAAGGCACTTCATTATGGTGCTCGGAATCTTCTTCATCTGTGAAATAATGGGATGAGACTTCCAGATCTACTATGCTAATGATTTATAACTAATAATAAAATCTGACGTTTATGTACTGCTTTAAGGTTTATGAACAACCCTACAGACACTTTCTCATGTGATTTGTTCAACAGTCCTGTATAACATGGACTTTAGCTATTATTAGCTCCATTCTATAGGTGAACAAACTGAGACCAAGAAGGTTAAGTGACTTACTCATGGTCACACACAAACTAGGTTGACAGAGGTACAGGATTTGAACCCAGGTATTTCCTGACTTTTCAGGCCAGGGCTTCTTCTTAACTTTTTTATATGTCACGGACCCCTTTGATACTTTGGTGAAATCTAGGTGGCACAGCGGATAGAGTGCTGGACCTGGAGTCAAGAAGGCTCATCTTCCTGAGTTCAAATTTGGCCTCAGACCTTTACTAGCTGTGTGACCCTTTTGCCTCAGTTTCCTCATCTGTAAAATGAGCTGGAGAAGGAAATAGCAATTTACCAGCTATATGACCCTGGGCGAGTCACTTAACCCTATTTGCCTCAGTTTCCTCATCTGTAAAATGAGCTGGAGAAGGAAATAGCAATTTACCAGCTATATGACCCTGGGCGAGTCACTTAACCCTATTTGCCTCAGTTTCCTCATCTGTAAAATGAGCTGGAGAAGAAAATGGCAAACCACTCCAGTGTCTCTGTCAAGAAAACCTCAGAGAGTCAGACGCGACTGAAAAATGACTAAACAACAGCAAAATGAACTCCTCAGAATGTTTTTAAATGCATATTATAAAATATATGAGATTACAAAGGAAACCAAGTATATTACAGCTATCAAAATATTTTTAAAACAACTTCACAGACCTCAAATTAAGAATCCCAGCTTGTAAATGTTCTTACAGGTCTCCATCACTTCTAAAAATCTAATATTCTCTAAAATATAGACTAAAGCAAAATCATGTAGAAATGGATTCTTTTAGAGTTTATGAAATTACAGTCTATTAATTAGTTTCTTTATCCTCACACCGTTTAACTGTACCTTCCACTACAATTTCCAAATTAGAGTGTTTAGAATACTGTTCTAGTTGGGCTGTACATAAATGAACACTCAGGCCTAGTAACTAATGTTTTCCAGGAAACCACTGAAAATCTGGTGTTATTTTGCTTATTTGCTAGTAAGTTCAAACAAGCCTTCACATGTTTGAATGCTGTTAGCTGCACGTGTGCCAATAGGCAGCCACAAAGTGGGCTGACTGATGTCTTGTTTCATTCTGGGTATTTAATGGGATACACCAGGGACCAAACTAAACTGAGAGGAAAGGGCTCAGGAAGCTTACTCCTACCCCCATTGCCCAGAATCACAGAATCTCAGAGTTGGAAGAGACCACCAAGGCCATCAGCTCAGCCTCTACCTGAACAGGAATCCCTTCCACAGAATTCCTGACAAGTAGTCATCCATTATGCCACATCTTGAGGAGTTCTTTTAGACCTATTCAGACTCACCACATGCAGGAAGGGCCATCTTCATCTAATGCTGCACTACTGACCTGGCAATACAGCTTGTCCCTTCCCTCCCTGGCCTCCATTCCTCCAGTGTACTGCCTTCCCCTAGTAGAATGGAAGTTCTTTGAGGCCAGGGATCATCTTGCTTTTTTATCTCTATTTCTGTTGTTGTTTCAGTCATTTTTAGTTGTGTCTGATTCTTCGTGACCCCATTTGAGGTTTTGTTGGCAAAGGTACTGGAATGGTTTCCCATTCCCCTCTAGCACTTAGCAAAAGTGCCTGGCATATATTAAGTGTGTAATAAATGTTTTCTTTTTTTTTCCCACTCACTCTCTTACTCCTTCATTCATTCATTACAGTGGGAGAGAACTGACAAACTCCCAAGGCAAGCCTGTTCCACTTTTAAACAGCTCTATCTGTTAGGAAATTTTTCATCCTGTAGATCTAAAATGTGTTTCTGGGCAGCTTATTACTCTTAGTTGTGAACCCCTGGCAGAATTATCTCCTCTTCTTGGTATTGATTTTCAGCTTTTCTCTAATCAGTCAACTGACTGTACTGACAGCTATTTCTGAAATGACTTCTTGTTGTTCCATTGTTTCAATCATGTCTGACTCTTCACAACCCCATTTGGGTTTTTCTTGGCAAAGATATTGGAGTAGTTTGCCTTTTCCTTCTCCAGCTCATTTTACAGATGAGGAAACTGAGGCAGACAGGGTTAAGTGATTTGCCCAGGGTCACACAGCTAGTAAGTGTCTGAGGCCAGATTTGAACTCAGGAAGATGAGTCTTCCTGACTTCAGGCCTGATATTCTCTCCATTGTGCACCTAGCTGACCTCTGAAATTACTTTTGTGTCAGTTGTTGTTGTCTGTTAAGAGAGTCAATTTCATTTTTTGTGATGTCATTCAATTTGTACTATATCTATTTTTCTTTTTTGCTTCAGAAAAAGCCTTTGTCCTTAAAGCATTGTCATTTCAATATTCCCACATAGATTTAACCCTCCCTTGTGATGGAAAAAAGTAATTAAGCAAAGATACCTAGTATCTATACGTCTGACGATGTATGCCATGTCTTGTCCTAGAACCCTCACTTTTCAACCAAGAAGAAAGGAATATGTTTTGCTACTTGTTCTCTGAGATCTCCCCTGGGTTTTCACTTATTCAGAATCTAACCTCCTTTTTAGTTGTGTTTTCATTTACATGGTTGTAGCCATCGCCTATTCAGGGGTGGGAAACCCGGGGGCCCTGTATTGTTCTCTTGGTCCTGCTTTCCTTCTGTTTGACTTCATGTAAGTCTCCTCATATTTCTCTGCATTCTTTATATTTTGTCATATCATACTACATCCATATGCCATACATAGGCTTTGACTTTTTTTATTTTTTAACCATTTCTCAACTAAGGGCATCCATTTTGCTTTCGATTCTTTGATACCACAAAGAGGGATGCTATGGATGTATGGTGATGTATTAAACCATTTTCTCCCTATCTTGGACTTCCTTGGGGTATATGCTCATGGCTGCAATCACTCATTTTGCACAGTTTTTCTCGCCTACAGTCCAGAGAGGATGAACCACTTCACAGTTCCAGCAACAACTTAGGGTACCTGTCGTTGCATAGCTCCACCAATGTTGACCATTCCCATTTTTGTCATCTTTGCCAGTTTGCAATAGTGTAAGGGGAAACCTCAGAATTGTTTTAATTAGCTTTGATATTACTATTAATGATTCAGAGCCTGTTTTCATGTGGCCATTTATAGTTTGTAATTCCTCTTTTGCAAACAGTCTGACTTAATCACTCTAATGGGGACTGTCATTTTCCGTTAAATAGCTGTATCAATTCATTATTTATTTTGGATAGCAGACTTTTGTTCCAAATGCTTCTACTCCATAGTTTCTCTTCTAAGTCTATCTTTGTTGATCTGTTGGTGCAAACTCTTTTAAATCTATGTTGTCAAATTGATCATTGTATCTTTTTAAAATTCTCTTCTTAAAGAATGAATTTTTGTATAGAAATGAAGTTTCTAAATAATAAACCATCAAACACTTTTATTCCTTGATCCTAAGCTATATATTTTTTTTTAACATAATCCTCTCCAAACTCCCCTGTCTACCTTTATATTGAAACCACCTGGTGTCAAGGTATATGTCAACCTACTTTGGATGATAAGTATTTCAGAGAATTCAGTTCTAAATAATGGACAATCCATCAGGGTCTCTTCATTCAGGGCCTGAGGATGAGAACTAATTAAAGGTCAGTGTATGTGGCAATTGGGATTCAGTGCGTGGAGGGTAAAAAAAATGATTCCACCAAAGTCCTATCTTGATACCTTACTTTGGTGGAGTGGTGACCTTATGTACCCAAAGTCTCTATGTGCAGAATGTATATTGCCAGGTCCTACTAAGCTTGAAAAGTTTTCCATATGGCCTAGTGATGACCTGTGCATCCATCATCTAAGGACAAGAAACCCATCATCAGGTTGAGGTACAGCAATGGTGTTTTGTTTTGTTTTTTGGTTGATCATAGCAACCCTCAAAAATAATGTACCAAGTTACAGAGGACTGCAATCAATATTGATGAAGAGAGCATCCACACACCAGAAATGACAGGTCCTCAGAGTAGCTAAGTAATATAAAAAAAAAAGACAGGTCAGATGTAGAGAGGCCACAGATGAAGGCAAAACATTTGAGGAGTTGGGCAGCACAAGAAGACACTAAAGAGTTGCTAAAAAGGTTTTCCAGGAGAAGGGAGTCCTGTGCCAAAATGAAGGGTTTTGTAAGATAAGGTAATCCTTAGCATATTTGGAGGAAGAAAGAAAGGAGTGTAAGGAAAGGGACAGATGGAAGATTCTCTAAAGAAAAATTTTCCTTTAAAAATTTATTTCATTAAATATTTCCTAATTACATGTAGAAAATAATTTTCACAGTGAAATCTTAGGGAAGAGATAGCGTACTTCTATATACATTCAACCTGATTGTTCCCACAAATTCTTAATCACACAAACAGAAGATGCCATAATTATCTCTTTTTAAGCAATCATGATTAAATTCTATTTTAAATTTATGGACTAAAACAAGCATTTCCAAAACATATTATGATAAAAAAGATGATTACGCATGAAACTGAAAATCTACTATGCAGAGCTTGCTATTCCTTTCAAATATACAAAAAATATATCATGTAAATTTCTTTTTTCTTACTTCCCCAACCCCTGCCCTAGAGATGGATATCACCAGAACAAACAAATAAATATATATGTATATATGCATGTATGTATGTATATATACATATATGTAAAATTATTCTATATGTTTATCTATACTATTTATCAGTTCTTTGGGTGCAAATAACATCTTTCTTCGTATGTCTTTTATAGTTATTTAGGTATTTATAATAGTCAAAATAACATATTCACTCAAAGTCATTCTTAAAACAATATTGCCATTTCTGTATACAGTGTTCTCTTGGTTCTGCTTATTTTGCTCTTCATTATTTCATGCAAGTCTTTCCATGGTTTTTTCTAAAATCATTGACTTCATCATTTTTTACAGCACAGTAGTATTCTGTCACAATCATATATCACAAATTGTTCAGCCATTCCTTAATTGATGGGCATCTCTGTAATTTCCATTTTTTTGCCATCACAAAGAGAGCTGCTATAAACAAATTAGAATATATAGGCTCATTTCCTTTCTTCCTTAATTATCTTTGGAAATAGACCAAGTAGTGGTATTGCTGGGTTAAAGGGTATATAGGTAGCTTAGTAACTCTTTTGGCATAATTCCAGATTATTCTCCAAACCAGCTGGATCAGTTCACAATTCCACTAATAAATTAGTGTCCCAATTTTTCCACATCCCAACATTTGTTATCTTTCCCTTCTATCATTTTAGTCAATCTAGTAGGTGTAAAATCATATGTTAAGGTTGTTTTCATTTGCATTTCTCTAATCAATAATGGTTTAGACATTTTTTCATATGACTATAAATTGTTTTGATTTCTTCATTGGAAAACTACCTGTTCATATCCTTTGACCGTTTATCAATTGAGTAATGTCTTATAGATTTTCTTATTGATTTGACAAAGTTCCTTATATAGTTTAGATATGAGACCTTTATCTGGTAAACCACCTACAAATTTTTCCCCAATTTTCTGCTTTCCTTCTGATCTTGATTACATTTGTTTTGTTTGCACGAAAATGTTTTAATTTACTCTAAGTGAAATTATCCATTTTATAGCTAACTTTCCTCTCTATCTCTTGTTTATTCATAAATTGTTTGCCTATCTATAAGTCTGATAAGTAAAGTGTTCCATGATCTTCTAACTTTCTTGCAAAATCTTTCTTTATATCTAGGTCATGAATCTATTTTTACCTTATTTTTGGTAATTTGTGTAAGACATTGGTCTATGCCCAATTTTTGCCATACTGCTTTCTGGTTTTCCCAACAATTTTTAAACAAATAATGAATTCTTGTCCCAAAATCTCAAGTCTTTACACTTATCAAATAGAAGGCTATTATATTTATTTGCTGGTGTAAAATGTATGTCTCCTCTATTCTATTGATCTACCTTTCAATTTCTTTGGCAGTACCAGATGGTTTTGATAATTATTGTCTTATAATAATATAGTTTTATATCTGGTACTGCTAGACTTCCTTCCTTTCCATTTTTTTTTCATTATTTCCTTTGATATTCTTCACTTTCTGTTCTTCCAAGTGAATTTGGTTATAATTTTTTTCTAATTCAGTAAAATAATATTTTGTAATTTCATTGATATGGGATTGAATATATAAGTTAGTTTGGGTTAAATTGTCATTTTTTATTGTATTGTTCCTACCTACTAATGAACAATTAATATTTCTCCAATTATATAAATCTGATTTTATTTGTATAAAATTTTTTCATATATAATTGTGTTTATATAGTTACTGGGTATGTTTTGGCAAATGCATTCCCAGATATTTTATACTGTATAAAGTTATTTTAAATAGGGTATATTTTACTATTTCTTCTTGCAAAGTTTTTTTGTCATGTATAGGAATGAGGATGATTTCTGGGCTCTCCAGATTTCTTCCACAAACAGAAAATTACTACAAAATGAATGCAGAGCAGCAAAAATAAAGGGATAAAGGAGTTGTCCTCCTAAGATAACTTGAAAGGACCTCAGAAAAGACAGAGCCTCCGGGGAAGAGGTTTGGCTTGAGTGAAGTGTAGACACCTCCAGGCTGACTCTGTTGAATCAACAAACAGCAGACCCTGGAGCAGCTCTGTTAGGAGGCAGACTAGGCTTCAGGAAATTTCACCTCAGGAACTTGTATGTCACAAACTTTTACCTGCAAACTTTCGTCTAAGAAAGAGCCCGCCAGGAGTGGGGGAAGATTGAGAGATCCCTGCTGTTTCTGGAAGCCAGACCAAGCAGTGCTGACCAGAACTGATCCTGCGCTATGGCTGTGGTCAAGGAGGAGCAAGCACATGCTTGGTGAGCGGGGTACTGAAGGGAGCAAGAACTTTTTTGGGACAGGGCGGTTGGGTGATCTAACTACAGCTTGGGGGAGGAGAGGAGTCCCTGAGGTTGAGCACCTGGACAGAATTCAGAAAACAACACTAAAAAGGATTTGAGACCTAGGGCAACATCCCACAATTTGGGATTAAAACTTTATAATAAAAATAAGCTACTAAAAATGAAAAAAAAATTAAAATTAAAAATGAATAAGCAAAGGAAAAAGAACCTAACCATAGATATGTTTAGTATAATCCTGAATGAAAAAAAATAGATATTTGATGAACTAAAAGATTTTCTGGTATTTGTAACAAAAAGGCCAAAATTCAATGGAAAATTTTATATAAAAGATCCAGAAGAAATATAAGCAAAACATTAAAGACTAAGTACAAGGCATTCATTAAAGTTAAATATTTACTTATATATGAAAATGTATCAATATTCATAAAACTGTCATCATTACTAAGATAGTTTGAAAGAAAGGTTGGGGCTGAGTTATTTATGATGGGGTGATTCTAAAAAGCAAAATTGTGTGGGAAAGATAAAAAGGAGCAACTGGATCATAAAAATGGGAATTGAAAGGAAGAACTGATACAGAGGAAGTAGGTGGGGATGGAGGACTGGTAATGTTGGAACTTTACTCTCACCTGAGTTGAAGAGGAAACAACATGTACATCAGGCAGGGTGTAGAAATTAAACTTGAAGAGAGGTAAGAAAACTGGGTGATAGAATGGGGAAGGACTTTTAGAATGGTGGGTAGATTAAGAGTAGGAGAGTGGGAGAAGATAAGGGAGGGACTTTTAAAGGGGTGGGTAAAATAAGGGATAGGAGGGTAAGGGGAAAAGATAAAGTAACATGGATAGGGTAAAAAAGAGAGGCTGAGAAGGGAAAAAGTGAGTAAAAATAAGATGGAGGAAAATTCACAAAAAGTAATTATAACTTTATATGTGAATGGGATAGACTCACCCATAAAACAAATGGATAACAGAATGTACTAAAAATCAGAATCCAACAATATGTTG
This sequence comes from Phalanger gymnotis, assembly GCA_028646595.1. Lineage (NCBI taxonomy): Eukaryota > Metazoa > Chordata > Mammalia > Diprotodontia > Phalangeridae > Phalanger > Phalanger gymnotis. The sequence continues at coordinate 735,999,924 of CM053622.1, read as the reverse complement.
TTTACCAGAAACACATTTAAGAATAAAGATACACACAGAGTTAAAATGGAGGGTTGGAGTAGAATTTATTATGCTTCAGCTGATACCAAAAAAAAGCAGGGGTACCAATTATGATCTCAGACAAAGTTTTGGCTAAAATATATTTGATTAAAAGAGATAAATAAGGTAACTACACTTTGATAAAAGATACTATAGATGATGAAGTAATATCAATATTGAACTTACATGCACCAAATACTATAGCATCTAAATTTTTAAAAGAAAAGTTAAATGAATAACAGGTAGAGATAGATAGCAGTACTATAATAGCAGGGGACTTTAATATTCCCATTTTACAGATGAAGAATTTGAGGCTCTAGGAGACTTGTCCAGGGTCATATTGCTAGTAAGTATCAGGGTTGGAATTTGAACTGTAGGTGATGCAGTAGATAGCACCAGGTCTGAAGTCAGGTAGACTCATCTTCCTGAGTTCAAATCTGGCCTCAAACACTTACTATGTGACTCTGGGCAAGTCACAACCCTGTTTGCCTCAGTTTAAGGAAGTGGGAAACCATTCCAGTATCTTTGCCAAGAAAACTCTAAATGGGGTCATGAAGAGTCAGACCCAGCTGGACAACAATACCTCCTTATCCAAAAATTCAGTACTCTTTCAACTATTCCAGTTATCGCTTAGTAATAGCACTGTGTATTTAAAAGAAATTATCATTAGAAAAATTCTAAGATTGGTAACTGTAACAAGAAAATGAGAATCAAATATTAGGGGAATTTATTTTTCTTAATTGGATATTTGGTATAAAAATTTTGTATGTTTTTCCTTTTCACTTAAAAGTCAGGTCTGAGGGACAGAAAATATTTGTTAATTTTAAAATTTAAATCTAATTGCTAACAATTAGATAAATGCGATTAAATCCATTCTCAAGTTCCACCTCACACCTATGCAATTGACAAAGATGATAAGAAAATAACCTGTGTTGGAAGGATTGTGGGAAAATAGGCACATGAGTTAATGTACTGTTGGTGAAGCTAAAAAGTCACTCAATTGTATATGCCCTTTGAGTCAGTGGTACCACTAGATGTCATTTTCTCTTAAAGAGGAGGAGGACTCAATGTACAAAAATATAACAGCTCCCTTTGTTATGGCAAAGGACTGGAAACTAAGGTAGGATGCCCTACAACAGGGCACTCACTGGATAAATTTTGGTATATGAATAGAATGAAATACAAATATACCATGAAACATAGGCAATGTCAGAAAAACTTGGGGAGAGTTATATGAACTAATGCAGCATGCAGTGAGTAGAATCAAAGGACTAATTGATAATAATAACTTTGTAAAGACCAATCAGTTTGAAAGGTGTCATAACTCAGATTATTGTAATAACCAACCACTATTGCAGAAGATTTATCAAGATCTGCACCTCCTGCTTCCTCATGAGAGGTGATGAACATAAGATGTAGATTAAAGTATATTTTGGCACATGGACAATGTAGGAATTAATTATGGTTGACTGCTTTCCTATTTCTTTTTCAATTTTGAGTAGCAGAGGCTGGTAGTGAGGGAGATTACAAATAGAATTGCCTTCCCCCTACTTAAAAAAAAAGGAAATGAAATTGATGGATTTTAAAAATTGTTGTTCATCCTTCACATTTTTTACATTTATTTTTTATTTTTAGTTTACAACACTCAGTTCCATAAGTTTTTGAGTTCCAAATTTTCTCCCCCTTCCTCTCCTCCCCAAGATGGCATGTAATCCAATATAGGTTCTAAATATACCTTCACATTAAACTTATTTACACAATAGTCAAGTTGTAAAGAAGAATTAAACCAATGGAATGAACCATGTGAAAAAAGAAACAAAACCAAAAAAGAAGAAAAAAAAAGAGAGCAAATAGTTTGTCTCAATCTGCATTCAGACTCTGTATTTCTCTGGTTATGGATAGTCATCCTTCACTTTTGAAGAGGGTGAATAATATCAGAGGGTGATAACTTGTATGTAAATTGGATTTAAATGAGTCAGAATTGCACAAAGTCAGCCTCATTCTTTCAAAGTCATCGAAGTCCAGTGGAAAGACAAAAATCAGGACTTGTGGCGATTGGAAGGCAGTGGATGATTTTGGCATTTTCTATGTCTGACCAAGTTCTAATCCCTTCACATCACCTGTTTCAGCCACTTCATGGCCTTTGGAACAAATTGTTTTCATCCACCCAGTCTGCTGGGGAAGTCTTCAGATGTTTGGGGTCGACATCCGCCTAACTCACCAATGGGTTTGAGACCAGTCAGTTACCCTCAACCTAGTTTAGCGGTTCTGCCAAAATGGATTTACGGGTATGTGCCCTGTGCTACAGCTTCTTGGAGCCACGTGAGAAGATGGACACCCAAAGTAGAGGAGCAGCCCTGAAAAGGACTAGGCAAGCCCTCCTACCAAACATGTAATAGAACAGGAGGGAGTCCAGATGGAATGAGGATAGTTTTGAAAGTGCCAAGTTGAATTTTTAATTACTCAAAAGAAAATCCAGCTCTCTATATTAGAACTTGTTTCATGTGTAATCTTCTTTTTTTTTTTTCTGTTTTAAGGTATATATAAAGTACTTCTATTTCATGTTTGTGAATTTCAAAATTAAAAACAAATATTAAAAATAATAAAGAAATTAGCATGAGCTCTTGATTTTTTTGGTAATGATCCTAATTTAAGTCACAAAATCACGAGACTCTTAATAAAGTCAGTGGGAGACAGGCTGTTTCATTTCACTCGAACTTCAGCATTTCAGGGAGATTTTATGGGAAATAGATAGAAAATCCTTCCTGATAGAGGAGTTTCTCCCTATTTGTCAGCTGCTTCCCCACTTTTCTCAACTGTGTGCCACGTCTCTTCTTGCATATGTAATAAAAGAGTAGATTATATTGAGGGTTTTCATAATCCTGTCATCCTGAAAAACACATCAGCCAGGGCCTTTATTTGACAATTCTAAAATATCATAGTGACATATGAGGCAATGCCCTCTTCTGAGTTGGTTTGTTTGGAAACTGCCATGCCAAATTCCATTAGCTGTATACAGTAAGAAATAACATCCATTCATTCTTCCCTGCTTTCAACTGTGAGCCCTGAAGTCTTTGCAGACCAAGATGTCCCAACAAGATAAATTATCTTCTCAAGTGAAAGACACCTTCATTGGGCTTTCAAATGCAGAGCAACAGAATTCATTGGATGTTGTTGGGAGTTCTGAGTCAATGCTTAGGGTGCTAAGCTAGGAGGTATCAAGAGATTTTACAATTTTTCAAGCAGTCTCTCTTTTCCAGTTTCCTCCCCTCCTTCCTTCCTTCCTTCCTTCCTTCCTTCCTTCCTTCCTTCCTTCCTTCCTTCCTTCCTTCCTTCCTTCCTTCCTT
>CM053622.1:735960775-735980457 GCA_028646595.1 Phalanger gymnotis | reverse complement strand
AATAAGATACACAGGCAATGGGGCATAGAAATTTATCTTGCCCTACGAGAAAGGAAGGGCAAGGGGGTGGGAAGGGAGTGGGGTGACAGAAGGGAGGGCTGACTGGGGAACAGGGCAACCAGAATATATGCCATCTTGGAGTGGGGGGGAGGGTAGAAAGGGGAGAAAATCTGTACCTCAAACTCTTGTGAAAATCAATGCTGAACTAAATATATTAAATAAATTAAATTAATAAAAAAGAAAAAAAGAAAACAAAAACAAAAACCAAAAAAAAGAAAATCAATGCTGAAAACTAAAAATATTAAATAAATTAAATTAAAAAAGAATTAAATAAAAGGGATGTCATCTGGAAGAGTGAGGAGGCTCATTCTTTGGAGCATCAGAAGGTAGGATAAGGGAGATTCAGGAAGATCAGTTCAGTTCAATAGAAGAAATCCCATTAGACACAGCAACTAAGGCTCTCTTGAAGGTGATTGCTCCTAAAGCACCTTTAAAATTGTCAAATATTGCAGCCCTAGACATGTTCTTTAGCTCCCAAGATGGTATCTTTCTACCAGAGTGAATGTATGCAGCATCTCAAGTGGATGGTCTGATCAAGGTGTTTGTTATGGTGGGGTTGAAACTGGCCCATCCCATTTTAGCTTTGATACCTTAACTGCGGAGAACACATTTCAACCAACCAATCAATCAACCCAGTCAGTCAATCCAAAGACCTTAGACCAGAATGTGATTGCCAGAATATGTTGGGATAGTCCAGGAAATATGACTATGATTCAAAGATCTCCTATAAATTATTAAACAGGTTGAGAAGGGAGAGAAGGTAAGAAATTGGAATAAGCGTGGAGTCCTAGCTGAATCCTCTTAGAAGAATCTACCAGGGCAGGGAGCAGAGGCCTTGGTTTCAGCGTTTGCCAGGTCTCCTTCCAACATTACACTGCCCCTTTGACCAGAAGATGACCTACCATGTTCCAAGGGCCCAAAGGATATTGAACTTTCCCTCTTCTCATCAGTGTCCTAAGTAGTATTACTGGCTCAGCTAGAGACAATGTCTTACATCATTGGGAGCCAAAGGCAGACTGGATCAAGGACTGTAGATTTCACTAAAGAGACCAGACCGTGCGCGTAGTGTTCTTGAGCATCCCACAAATGGGATAAAAGGAATGCCAGCAACCAGGAGCTATGTTACCACTTTGTCACATGAGCTCTCTAAGTCTGAACTGCCTTTCCCTGGTCTCTGTATGTTCTTAGGGAAAAGTGTCACAGCATTTTTAGGGGGAGCGTAGGATGTTTTTTACCAACTGTTTTTATTGTACCTCCTTTAGTAAGTACCCTTTTCTAAAAGTTACTTAAGGAGGACCGATTAAGAGATTCTCAGTGGATGATATTAGGCAGAAGCACACCAGGGGGGTCTTGAGCCAATGGCATTATGGAAAGTCAACCTTAATTCCTCAGGGATAGGCCTGAAGCCCAGAGGGAGAGACAGTCTAACTCTGACAACCTGTGTCAGTAAGGCAGGAGTCTATATAAGGATACTTGAGAGTTTATATGGACTATATGTAGAAAAATAATAGTGGTTCTTATCTCTCTGTGCTGCCAAAGGATTAATTAACTAAGTTCTGTAAAGCTTCCTTGAAAATGGAAATTTCAGTATGATCATGAAGTAAAATTTTAATTAGACATTACAACTAAATAAAGTTCTTTTCCATGCTGTAATATTATTATTGAAAATTCTGGAATAACTTGTCGGGCTTCCTTTACATCTTACCAGGCTTATATTTTATGGCTGTGAGCTCACATCTATGAAATAAACCCTGACTTTCTGACAATTTGACTGTGAAGTATGCTATTATGCTCTAATAGCTTGTCATGGTGTTTCTGCTGTCTGGAAAGGTCATTCCATTCCATCACTGGTGATGTCATCTGTATTTCTGTTTCACCTGTGTACTTTGCAAAAACAAGATGCCAAATAGATTCTGTGGTTGTGGCAGGGATTGGGAGGGGTGTTCCTTTGGGGAAACCAGTAACCGGAGAAGGAAAGGGGGTTGGTTTGTTTGTTTTTGAGACTATGTCTCTCACCCAAGCTGAAAGCGCAATGGTCGCTTGTGGGCTAGCCTGATTGACACCAAAGCTTTGACCTTCATTTCGAACCTGTGCTAGTTCTCTGTTACTTAGGAGCCTGATCCCCTGCCCCCAACACGCTCTCCCTGGAGCTCACCATATTGGTGCTGAATTTAGTGCAAATATCTGATTTGCTTTTATACCTACTGGGGCTTAGGACTCCTGAGCTCAAGTGATCCACCAGCCTTAGACTCACTTGTAGCAGGGTTAACATTCCTGGGTAGGAAACAGGGTTAAGTGAAATAAGTGGATCAAAGAAAAAGAGAAATGAAAAGCATTAATTACTAATAATAACTGAAATAAATAGTAATGGGTTGTGCCTTCTTTATGCTCAACTTTTTTCAAAAGTCTTCTTACATAGATGAATGAACAAGGTTGAGCGCACTAGAGTGATTGTTGCCGAATTATGAAATACATTAAATACCCAAATTCTTACACAGTGAATGAGGTAGTCACTCACCCTCTTCTTTTTCTTTCCCTGGGGCATGTGTTGCCTTTTCTGCCATATATGATGTCCACCACAGGATAGTTTTACAAGTAATACATAATGGTGCATAAGCCCATCTGATAAAATTCAGATAGGTAGCTTCAGTCTGAATCTAACCATAATTTTCATCTTCCGTTATTTCCCTAAATCTGCACCCTTTTTGTCCTCTGGGGTTCCCCATAACCCTCCCAAACTGACACAGACATCCATTTATACCCAGCCTTGCCACAACAAGAGAAAGGCCCAGAGTCAAACACCTCTGATTCTTCCTAACCTGACCTCACTCTCTCCTTTGAACTTGCCCTAATTCCCTTACCATGCCCTATCATACCAACAGATACAGGCAAAATCCACTCCCCATATAGTGACTCCTTCTCAAGATAGAGAGGCCTTATACATCCTCAGCAGCTATAGCAGTATAAGCAATGATCATTGCATCAAGCTGTTGCCCTGGCAGCTCTACATCGCAGGGGAACCCTTCATACTGTACAAAGTAGCCCAATCTCTTCTGTCTCCACACTCTGTGGTCCCTCTTCTTCACCCTCCTCAGCCTACAGACTGTCAAAATCTGTGAATTTACATGAGGGCAACAGAAGCTCATTCCTACAACTGCATTAAGAGAAGCAGTCTCTGTTCATTGATACCACAAACTTTAGAACTGGACTAAAACCTGGGGCAAAATGGCTTGAGGCAGAAAATGGTGGTGAGTGTGAGCTCAGTGAAAACTATGATCCAACAAAAACCTCAAAATAGAACTCTGCTTCAGAGTCTTCTATATTTTTACAAATGTATACAAATTTGAATGTTCATTTAATAAGACTGAGCATGTTTGTGTTTTCCCCCATAAAAACTATAATCTCAATGCAGTCTTATCCAGTCCTTCTAGCTGAAAAGATGGAAATGATCAGGATATCATGCACTGAACATTGTTCCCTCCTGTTCCATAATCTGTGTTTAAAAAAAACAGTATCTACATGCACTTATTAAAAGCTGGCACATCCATTTTTCATCTTTTCTCCTGAAACCACAAAGGAATAAAACACAGACCATGAGACATGAGGGGTTTAAACCATTAGAACAATCCACAAGAGGTCCAGAGAATAGCCTACAAAGGTCCCCTTTTATTTTTTAACAAATGTCCAAACCATGAACTTGTAATCATGCCCTTACTTTGGGAATTCTGAAATTGTGGGTAAAAATCTTCCTTAAATTTATAATATGGGGGTCTGCATTACAGAGATAACTGCCAGTTATTTGAGGGTTGTATGCTGTTTTCAGACTATCTCTAGGCTTGGCTTCTCCTTCCTTTTCTTGGCCCCTGATTTGGGATCCTTTCCCTACTTATTAGCACCTATCATTAGCAAATGAGAGAAGAGTAAATGAAACCTAGACCACTGGATGGATCTGTTTGTTAGCAACTTGGATAAAATGTGCAGTAAAAGAAGTGGTTGACACCATTGACCATTAGCTCAGCATTCAAGGTCTTTCACAATCTGGATCCAACCTACCTTTTCCTTCATCATCATCATCATCATCATCATCATCATCATCGCCATTGTCATTGTTGTGGTTGCTACTGTTATTTTTCCTCATCCATGCTATCCCTACTTTCCAGCAGAAGAAAAACCTGAGAAGGGATTATAGGATATTTAGTGAAAATTGCAGGATTCAATGCAATAAATCTTTATTAAGCTAACGCTATTCATTAAGTACATAACTATTCTCAAGGCATTGTACTAAGAGCTATGGATGCAAAGACAAAAAAAAGAAGACTCCTTGAAGAGTTTACAGTTTAATGGTGGAGAATACAATACGTATATACCTTCCCAGGTACAAGTTAGGGGAGGCACATTTAGGCAGCTGTTGTTCTGAAAGAGGTGTGTGGGGTCATTATTACCTGTGGAACCTTAGATGAGTCAGTTCATCTCTCTTGACCTAAGTGTCCTCACCTGTAAAATAAAGAAGTTGGACCAGATGGTCTCTGAGGTCCCAATCAACTCTAAAGCTGTGATCCTATACTCCTAGGAGGAAACAGAAGAGCAGAGAAGTCCATTGACTTGCCCAGGATGAGGGCTGGGATCTCCACAATCATGAACTCATAATAATGGTTAACGTTTATATGGCACTTTATTGTTTGCAAAGTACTTTACACGTATTATCTCATTTATCCCGACAACAACCCTGGGGGGTTAGGTGCCCTTTTTTGAGGAAACCGAGGTACATAGAGTTTTAGTAAGCTGTCCAGAGTTGCATAGCTTTGAACTCAGGTCTTCCTGACTCCAGATCCAACATTCTATCGGCTGCAACCTCAGTCAAACTCAGGAACCTGTCATAAGGACCCTATTAACCAAATATGTTGAATTCTAACTACATACAAGATACCTACCTACTTACCGAGTGAGCATCGAGGGCTCCAGCCATTTGTATGGTAGATACAGATGTAGACACCAATTGCATAGGAAGCAAGTAAGAACACAGTTGAGCTTCTGCCACTTAATAAGTAACAAATGGTTATATGGTCAAAACAAAACAAAAACCTAACTTCTTTGTTGAAAGACCTGGATTCCAATCCTGACTCTGCTGCTTACAGCAATATGACTAGACAAATCTCTTAACCACTCAGGGCCTTTCATTTACCTTCTAGAAAGTGGGAATACTAATAGCCTCTTTATTGTTATGGGATGAAAATGAGATAATATATAAAATGCATTTGGGGAAATTTTATTCTTATTCATTCGGGTCCAACTCTTTATAAATCCATTTGGGATTTACTTGGCAAAGATACTGGAATGGTTCACTATTTCCTTCTCCAGATCTTTTCACAGATGAAGAAATTGAGGCAAATACGGTTAAGTGACTTGCCCAGGGTCACACAACTAGTAGGGGTCTGAGGCCAGATTGGAACTCGGGAAGATGAGTCTTCCCCTGACTCCAGGCCCAGCATTTTATCCACTGTACAATTTAGCTGCCCTATTTTAGGTACTATGAAGCATTATATCGATGTGAACTATTATTTCTAATTAAGTAGCATAGGTGCAGAAATTTTCCCAAGACACTAGCTCTGCTGCTGTGGATGAGTCATTGTTCCTCTGAGCCTTAGTTTTCTCATCTATAAAATCGAGGCAATTACTGCTATAGTCTCTCTCTTACAGGGTTGTTGCAAGGCTTCAGAGAGATAAGGTATGTTAAAGTACCATGTTGTACCTTTTCAACTGCGTCCGACTATTTGGGACCCCATTTGAGGTTTTCTTGGTGAAGATACTGGAGTGGTTTAGCATTTCCTTCTCTGACTCATTTAGCAGGTGAGGAAACTAAGGCAAACAGAGTGAAGAGACTTGCCCACATAGCTAGGAAGCTTCTGCAGCCAAATTTGAACTCAGGAAGATGGATCTCTTTGATTCCAAGCCCAGAGCTCTATCCACTGCACCACCTAACTGCCCTGTCAAAGAGCATAGCAAAACTTAAAGAGCTATATAAATGTCAGTTATTCTTAGGACTATTGAATATGATACTAGAGAGAAAATTTTAATTTTTGCTGTGCATAGGATCATAAATGGGATGCCATGCAGCTCAAAGGCATCAAAGTAATCTAAGTGCTAGGGGTGGTGTAGCCTATACTTGGTTTTGAGAGGACAATTTCCCTCTGGAAGGATTTATTTCCTTGTCCTCTGCCAGTTCAACGAGCCTGGCTTTCCCATTCATTCTGGCTGTTTTGCCTATCCTGGATTCAGCTTTGTTCCTGGCTTTAGTTCTGTTTGTTGCTTTAGGTCTTAGGATTACAGCTTCTTAATTTACACGTTTTCCCTCCCGGTGTTTTGGCTTTTTCTTATATTTTGGAAGTGGATTCCTTAGGCTGATATCTCCTAAATGTCTTGGCACTCTGACAATTTGAAAACAAAAACCCTCCAAACTGTCCCCCACCCGAAGCTCAATGTTGATCTAAAGCCATGGTTAACGTTCTTTCTTCCCAGTTAATAGCGACAGAGCAAGTGAGGCCCTTCTGGCCTATGCACATCTTTGTGAAGATGAGGCTTATTGAGATATTCCAGGACAGATGGGAAAAGTGAGCCTTGGCCTGAAAGCCTAGGTTAAAAAAAAAAAAGTCCCATTGTGCCTATTGCCTGAATTAAACAATTTAGTCTACAAGGCAGAAATGTTCTCTAGTCCTGCATTGAACAGCACATCACAGCAGTTCTTAAACAGATGCCCATCCCAAGTTCTGCTATTTTTATGCACTTTGGTATAACCTTTGTTGACTCACTGGAAGAAAAAATATGTTAACTCTTTACTGGGAGCATGAGAAAGGCTGGCTGAGGGAAAATTATGAATTAAAGAACAACCACAAACAACCAAACTTTTCTTTGTCCCTACATAGAGACAGATTGGGTGGCTGTTCTTCACTTGATATGATGTAAAGGATATGAAAAGAATTCCTTGGCCCAAATTAACAACAACTCCAAAATGAGATGCCAGGAAACCCATTGTTACAGTCATTATTTGGGTTAAATCCTCCTACCTGTGAACCTGGTTATTTGATTAAATATCACCAACCACTTGTTGGTGATAGCCTTCCTACCCTGTTTCTCCAGTTCTGGAACCATAATCAAATCAGCCATGCCATTTTTCCTGAAAGGGATAGGTGTGTCAGTCTATTCCTCTGTGACTCCGTTAATCATCCCTGTAACTTTCTAGATCAAAGTACCACCCTCCCACACCCTGAACACCCCCTCCCTATTTGTGTTATCCCCCATATTCAAATGTCAACTCTGTGTTTTTATCTCCAGATCTTAATGCAGTGGTTGGCACATAATACATACTTATTAAGGGATTTTTCATTCGTTCAATCATACATCCATTCAAATATCTGGGAATATCTTGACTTAATTTAATTTAGCCAGTCTCCAAGATCAGAATCCCAGGGAGAAGAGTCAATGAGCAGATTAGTTTTGATGATAGGGAAAGAATCAAAATAAGAGGAGAATATGATACCAGTAAGGCATCCCAGTGGAGGTTTAGAGTGGCATGGCACCACCTTCAGGGCATTGGTGACAGGGTAGTACCAGAAGAGATTGTTGGGGTGAGGGCAAGAAAAGTGAAAGAGATGCCACAGACAAATAGTTTCAAAATTTGCCCATTTTCTGCTATTTCCAACTTTGTTATTCTCTAACATGGCCCATTACCTATTCATCTGTCCAAGTACTTTTCTTTCCCTTCATTCTCCACTGACCACTTAGCCCATATGGTTCTGCTTGCCGCTGCAAAAAGCAAACAGAATCCACCTTTTCCTCTCCCCCGCCACATTCCCCCTGCACCCCACCACTGTTTCATAAATAGAGCTCTTATAAAAAAGTTTGCTTATATTTTCATGGAAAAAACATTTGTAACATTTTGTTTATTTTTTTTTAACACAAAAAGACAAGAATGGAGCACTATTTCGATCCTTTCCCTGCTCTATATACTTTTCAAATCTTAGGCTATATATGTCAGGTTGGTAGAACTAATTGTATTTCACAACCTCTCTATAGTAGCCAATACTTTATGTGATCCAGAGGGGAAAATTTTCTCCATTTCCATGGAATTGTTATATACTAGGAGATGAACATACATTATTTGATTCAATAGTATGGTGTTTCCCTATTAGGAAGAAAACAAAAATGAGGTAAACCATCCCATTGTTTAAGAAAACAATGGAAGCCCACAGAATATAATAGCAGACACTATGTCCGCCTACGTCAGACTTGTCAAATACTTTTGTTGTATGAAGCCCACAACACTCCTCAGAACAGCCAAACCAGATTTAAATGCAATTGGGAAATATTTAATGAAATAAAAATGCAATGAAACAGATAATATTACATTTAAAAACTAAGTCAATATGTAGCCTGTAGAGACCCTTATATATGGATTAGTGGCTTCTATTTGTATTTCAGTTTGACACCATTGCCCTACATAGTTAAATAATACTTATTGGTTTTGAATGCCATTTAATGTGTGGTTTAAAAAATAATTGCTTTATTGGGTTTTTAAAATTGCTATTCCATCCTAATGACACCCCCTTTCATTCTGACCCCTCAACCCTTTCTTGTTTTTATTTTATTTTTAATTTATGGAATAAAATAAGCATTTCTATAACATAATACAATAAAAAGATGATTGCACATGAAACTGCAGCTCTACCATGCACAATTTTCCATTCCTTTCAAATATACAACAAAATTATCATTTAAATTTCTTTTCTTTTTCCTTCCCTCCCTCTTACCCTTGCCCTAGATTTGGCTACACACACACACACACACACACACACACACACACACACACACACGTATATGTATGTGTATGTGTACGTGTACGTGTATATGTATATGTATAATATATATTATATATATATGTAAAATTATTCTATACATACTTCTACTTATCAGTTCTTTCTCTGGATGTGGATAGTGTCTCTCCTCATGTCCTTTATGGTAAATTTGAGTGTTTATAATAGACAAAATAACTTATTCACTCTAAGTCGTTCTTAAAACAATATCGTTGTTACTGTATACAATATTCTCTTGGTTCTGCTCATTTCATTCTCCATTATTTCCTGCAAGTCTTTTCATGTTTTTCTAAAATCATCGAGGGCATCATTTCTTATAGCACAGTGGTATTCTGTCACAATCACATACCACAACTTGGTCAGCTATTCCCCAATTGATGGGTATCCCCAAAATTTCCACTTCTTTGCTACCACAAAGAGATCTGCTGTAAACATTTTAGAGCATATAGGTTCTTTTCCTTTTTCCCTGATTATTTTCAGAAACAGACCAAGTAGTGGTATTGCTGAGCCAAAGGGTATAGGTAGTTTAATAATGCTTTGGGCATAATTCCAGATTACTCTCCAAAATGATTGAAGTCAACCCTTCTTTGTAACAAAGAAGTACAGTTCAGGAGAGTAAAACCAAACATTGGCCAGGTGTAACAACGTATGTATGCATCAGTCTTCACCTGTAATCCTAGACTTCCTCATGAGAGGGAGGGGTATACTTCACTACCAGTCCTTGGAAATCACAGGTGGTCATTGCTCTGATCAAAACTTTTATGCCTGAATGTATATGTCTATATATGAGTATGGTATGTGTATGTGTGTATGTATATATATAGGATATATGTGCATGTATATATAGGTATGTGTATATGAATATATGTATATATACATACTATATATGTGTGTATGTGTGTTTATCGGCACTTAATTGTAGCCTTTGGGGTGGGGGAGAGGGGAAAAGAACAAAGTAAAAAGTGCACAGCAGAGAACAAAAGAAAACCTACAAGGAAGCAAGGATAGATAGCTCTGAACATAATATGTAGTATTTATGATATAGGCTTTCTTGAGATGGAAAATAAGTTAATAATTAATTAATTAATAATTTAACAAAATAAATGCCATATATTTTGAATCCTCTTATGTTCTGCTGTGCACGTGGTAATGCTTTTTTTCTTTTTTATTTAGTTTTAATATTTAAGTTTGTAATGTGTTTCTTTTTCTCTTATTGTGTATTTAACTTTAAAATAAAAAAATTTTAAAAATCCTTTATGACTTTCAACGCTATTTTCCTTTACACAGTTAAGTTTATATAAATTGTTGTGTTTCTGCTTACTTCCTTCTCATCAAATATTTTTTTAAGTCTAGTTTGTTGATAAAGATGCCACTAAATCAAATAACAATACTTTCTCCTTCCTCCTCAGGAGAAGAGTCTTCCAAGTGTTGGGGATTGTTTTTTCTGGTATCTGACAAGATTTTGCTTTTTCTATATTGCTTCCAAATAGTTATACTCTTTTGCCTCAGTTCTGACTTTTAAAATTTTTATACTTTTTTATCATAAAATAATCAGAGGGCAGCTAGGTGGTGCAGTGGATAGAGTGCTGGGCCTGGAGTCAGGAAGACTCATCTTCCTGAGTTCAAATGTTCAGATGCTTACTAGCTGTGTGACCCTGGGCAGGTCACTTAACCCTGTTTGCTTCAGTTTCCTCATCTATAAAAGGAGCTGGAGAAGGAAATGACAAACCACTCCAGTATCTCTACCAAAAAAAACCCCAAAAGAGGTCACAAAGAGTCAGACAGGACTGAAACAATTGAATAGCAACAGGAGCAAATAATCAAATGTGAACATTACAATATGTACTCATATAAGAACTGCATATGAAAGCATGACATTATTTTAGCTACAGTTTTTTTAAAGTACATATTTAATGAGGTAATAATTGTACTTTTGGATACCTTTCTACTTATTTTTGTTTTCATCTTTGTAGGCTTTGATGTTTTATTGAAACGCTTTTTTTCTTTTTTCTTTTCAGTCTCCATCACCAGCTACAGTTGCCCTTTCTTGCAACAAATAAATATAAGCGATATGTACATATATAAATGCAAGCAAAAATGTGCAAAGTATGTAAACATAAGCAAATACATATATGCAAAATAGTTCAACAGATAGTCCAAATGATTGTTGATTGGTTGATCAGTATTCTGTAGTTTTTCCAGGTGTTCTCTTTTATGTTATCATGATCTTTGTGCACATTTTCCTTTTGGTTCTTCTTATTTTACTCTGCTTCTGTTCATAAAAATTGTCATGGGTTTCTTGGAATTCATCATTTCTTAAGGAATAATAATATATTTATATACTTGAATTTGTTTAATCAGTGCACAAATCTATAGCCACCCACTTTGGTTCCAATGCTATTCTACTACAAAGAGTTCTGCTATAAATATATTTGTATTTATGAGTCCTTTCCATGTTTTTAATGGTCCTTTCCTTTATGGGCATAGCAATATAATGGGTAACAATGTATGTACAGTTTAGTGACTTTTGGGGCAGAGGCCACATTGTTTTCCAGGATGGTTAGCTCTATTCATAGCTCCACCAATAGCGACTACAATTGTCTTAGAATTCTCTAATAAGTACTATTTTTGTCTTTGGTTGTCTTTGCTAATTAGGTGGGTATGAGGTGGAATCTTAGGGGTCAGGTTTTTGGGGTTTTTTTTTGGAGGCAATTAGAATTAAGTGACTTGCTCAGGGTCACAGAGCTAGTAAGTATCTGAGGTCAGTTCAGTGTTTTATCCACTGCACCACATAACTGCCCCTTTGGGGATGTTTTAGTGTCTATTTCTTTTATCATTAGTAATTTGGAGCTTTAAATATATTCTATCTATCTATGCATATATATCTCAATCACTCTCTCTTTATATATTATATATATGCATATATGTTATATATATATATGTTATATATATATACAATTGTTGTTCTGACAGTCTTCACACATCCTTGGCATCTGCTTTCTCCAGCTATAGAGTAACAAAAGCAAAAACAAAGGGCTTTAACATCATTTAGGTCTTCTAAATGCCTGTAATAATAATATTAATAATAACTAACATTCACACAGCATTTTAAGGTTTGAAAAGTACTTCACAAATACTTCATTTTATCCTCACCACGACTCTGGAAGGTAGGTGCTATTATTATCCCCATTTGACAGATGAGGAAACTGAGGTAGAGGTTAAGTGACTTGCTCAGGGTCACACAGTGTCTAATGCTAAATTTGAACTCAGCTCTTCTTGACTCCAGATCAAGCGCAATATCTACTGTACCACGGAGCTGCCTCTAAAAACGACTTCCAAAATTTACATTTGTATTCCTTCTGGCCTCCTTCCTCTCCCTACTACCCCCAAAATAAAAATCACCCAAGTCATTAAATGAAAAGTACAGCTTTCAATGAGCCCCACCGCCACCCCCCACGAAAGAGTTTAGACATTTCAATAACAAAATAATCCTGTAATAGACTAGCCCAGAGGCGACCTGAAAGACTTTCAGATGATCACCAGAGGTCCTGCGGGTTGTGGTCTTTTAAAGGGATTGTTTAGTGGGGCTGTGTCCTAGTGACTTGACCCCTTTAGTCAACAGTTTGGTCACTTCTGCCAGGTTCTAGGAGCTGAATCATTTCTAAATTTTGATTGGTCAGCCCTTCTCAGGTCCCCAGATCATCATATAAAATGGGTTCATAGGGTTTAGAGTTGCAGTAGACCTTAGGGCAGCTAGGTCGTGCAGCAGATAGAGGTCTGGGCCTGAAGTCAGGAAGACGTCTTTCATGAGTTCAGGTCTGGTCTCAGACCCTGTGCAAGTCACTTAAACCTGTTTGCCTCAGTTTGGAGAAGGAAATGGCAAACTATTTCAATACCTCTGACAAAAAAAACCCCAAAGAGCCAGACAAACCTTAGAGAGCCTAAGGAAACAATGGCCTAGAGTATGTGCATTTGGGATATATTTGTATGGGGCAAAGGTTATGGTAATTGGCAGAACCCAAATTTTCAGATCAAAGATTTAGAGTAGGAAGGCACTAGTCTGATCCTCTTGTTTTATAGATGAAGACGCTGAGTTCCAGAGAAGTAAAGAGATGACCAAACTCACACAGATAGGCAGCAGGAGAGCCTGGTCCTCTGACCCCAAATACAATGCTATTTCCATTAGCCAGTCAATCAGCGAGTCAATAAATATTTATTAAGCACCCACTGTGTGCCAGGCACTGTGCTAAGTACTGGGAATATAAATACCAAAAAGAAAGCTAGCCCTTCCTGTAAGGAGCTTTCATTGGGTGGGGGAAGGCGATACACAAGAGGAAGCTGAGAGGTGCAGAGGAAAGACTCTTCTTGAAGAGTATGAAGGACACAGCTGGGTGAGGAATGAATTGGTGGCTGGCTTGGACATCTTCTTTCAATAGACTTTCTGGGAGGAGTTCTATACTCCACCCTCCTTTCAGAGGGGCCCCCAGGGACGGAGGGTACTGATGTGGGTAACAGGACTGATGTGATCTTGCAAGATGACGAGGCTCCTGGGGTCATGATGGAGGAGTCCAAAGGGACACAGGCATATGGGAAATGGCCACTCAAGTTTCCCTGGGGCACAAGACCTTTAATAATAAAGGCCCAGCCTAATAGGATTTCAAAGTGGTAGAAATGATCAGAGGCCAGTTTAGACCCTGAGTCTTTTGACTCCAAGACCCAGAACTCCTTCTACTCTTATGAGAGGGGTTTAGGCCTGTTAGTTCCCTTGCTTAGAGCAAGGTGCTAATGACTCCATGTATCCAAGCATTGTTCTGGCCTGTGTGGTAGATACAAGGGAGCTCAACACAGACCTCCTGCCTTCAAGCCTCTTATGTTCCATGTGGGCAGACAAGATGCATAAAAATACATGCAAAGTTCAAAAATGCAAAAGCTCAGGAACCAACTCCATAGCAGAGCTTCATTGATTGCCTAATGAACAGCACAGACAATAAAGTGTTAATTTTTTGAAGCTGCATATCCAACATTGAGCTGCTGGTATATGTACTGATTATGGTTGGGGAAGAAAAGTAGAGAAAATCACAGGGTTTAAAATACCCATGTTGGTGATACCTTCTTGACCTGTACAGTGCCTCTTGGGTGCTTCAGTCCGTCATTTTCTTCCCATCCCTGGTATTATGAAAGAGCTCCGAAACAAGCCTCATTCTCAGTAAAGATTCCATTGACAACAAAGGGCTGAAGGGGTAGAGGACAGGAAGAGGGAGCTGTGGTTCTGAGTGGCATAAGAAGGCGTCAGAAAAGGAGAATTTGAACTGGCACTTGAAGGAGAGGTATGATTCTGATCCCAAGGAGGATGGGAGGAGGCCTTGCTTGGAGCAATGGTAAGCCAAAAGAAAGAGAAGATGTGTCCAAGTCCTGACCCCCTCCCTCTGAACAATCCATAAAGTATTTTATGCACATTATTTCCACCTGACTTTCTTGTCAACCCCTGATGTAAGTACTAGAGATGGGGTGGGGAACGTGCAGCCTCAAGGGCACATGTGGCCCTGAAGGTCCTCAGGTGCGGCCCTTCACGAAGTTTGGATTCAACCATAGGGCTGCACTTGAGGACCTAGAGGGCCACAGGTTCCCCACCCCTGTACTAGAGGTATTATTGTAATTTTATAGTTGGGAGAAGTGAGATTCAGAAAAGTCAGGCAATTTCCCTTTGATGACCCAGCATCAGAAGCGGGCCTAGAATCCTGATCGTTTACTCTTTCCATCACAGTGCTGATGCTTTCAATAAAGGAGAGGGAGAATAAGTAAGGAAAAATAAGGCAAAATGATTAGAGATCCAATCTCCAGATTATCCAGTTAGCTTTATTTTACATAGAGGGGAAAAACCCTCTATGTCAATCAATTAATTACCTATTTATTAATTCTGTCCTGTGTGCCAGGAAGGGCGCTGCAGGAGTTACTGACAAAACCAAAATGAGACTGGGGCTTTATTTGTCATGTATTCATGCCCTTCATCTTGGTCATTTACCACACAAATGCAGGTTACTGATCACAAGAGGAACCAGAGAAAGTATTGCCGTTAGTAGCAAAAGAACTCAGACATGGAGCAGAATGGAACTGAATTGTTGAAAATTCTACTCATTGGGTCAGAGCATCTCTTTGAATACAACAAGCAACATGACAAAGTGGATAGTAGGAAAAAAGAATAAATGCCTACATGTGCAGACTTCCTTTCTTTTCAATGCCTGTATCTGGAGCCTCCCATTTTGACCTGTAGGCCCTCTGCCTAACCTTCTCCTTAAATGGTATCCTTTATCCCATGGATGGATCTTCCTTTGATAGTGCTCGGCGGACTTCGTCCCTCACCTAGAAGGAGCAATGGATTAAAAATCACAGAGCCTGGGCTCTAATAACAATAATCACATTTATATGGCACTTAGTGTGTGCCACCAAGTGATTTACAATTACTATCTCTTCTGGTTCTCAAAATTCTGGGAAGTAGGTGTTTTTCTTAATCTCTATTTATAGATGAGGAAACTGAGGCAAATAGCATTTAGGTGATTTGACCAGAGTCACAGAGCTAGTTAAGTGTCTGAGATTATATTTCACCTCAAGTCTTCCTCACTCCACTGGGTCCGCCATTCTGTCCACTGCACCACATAGCTGCCCTAATCCCACTTTTGTTGCTTATTAGCTGTGTGGTTATTAGTGAGTCATTTATCTTCCTACTTTGAAAAGCAGTATGGTACCTTGGGAAGTGTGCTGAATTTGGCATTGAAGGACATGGTTTCACATTCAACTTAAAATGTTTATGAGCATAGGAAAGTCATTTAACTTGTCTGGATCTCAGATTCCTCATCTGTAAAGTTAAGGAGGGTTGAACGAAATGACCTCTCAGTTGTGATCTTCTGATTCTCTGTAAAATAAGAGGTGGAGTGGAACATCCTCTCCAGCTCTAAACCTTAGACAACTTTCTGTTCTTCGTGTCTGAAGCCATCTTGTTGCACCCTTTCTGCGCTGTGTCTTTTAAACTATGGCTCAATTATCTTCGGTGCAAAACCAGGGAAGGTGCTAAGCTCCCTAGTTCCCTATACCCCTAGTGTATGACTAGTGTATGACTTTATGACCACCAGTAAGGAATTTCTGTCCAGGTGAGGTCTCCCCCTTGGCCTTTGAGGTGCCTTCCACTTCTTAGACACCATGATTCTGTGAGGAAGCAAAAGGATATGTGATTCTGTATCCACATCCAAATGAACTACTATCCTTCCTTGACATGTGCATATGTCTTCGTTTACAAGTATTCATTGAAGGTGTCTCCATCTCAGGATCTCCCTCTTTTTCACAATGTCACAGGACTTCAATTGACCCCAGTGGTGTGCCATTCCATTATGCATTTATTAAGCACCAACTCTATGTAATACTCAGTACTGGAACAATGGCACTACTGTATAGGACAAGTGAAAATCTGTAAGATAATCTCAAAGCACATGGGGGTTTAGTTTTTGCAACCATGTCCTGGTCTAATCTCTTATCCAATTTGCTACTTAGACTCCCATAGTCCCTTATCTGCATTCTAGCTCTCCATAAGACGATGTCTCTGGGCTGAGTATCTGTGTTTTCAATTACTTCACCCCAGGTGAATTTCCTGTCATTGTTCAAGACTAGATCTTATTTTGTCATTTCCTGCCCACGTTGTAGCCCCCTCTCCATCCCCTTGGTGCAATTTCTTAATTGTCACTGGTGTTCTGAAATAGTTCCCAGATGGTATCTCTATCTGGTATGATCTGTAAATCTAATTATAGGACTTGGTCTCTTTAGGCTTTACTTTTTTTTCATTCATTAACCGTATATTTATTGAGTGTCTACTATATGCAATGTACTATTTGAGAGGCAAAGATATTCAGAGCAGGGTCTATAACCTCTAGTCGCTCAGGGACAATGATTCTTGCTTAATCACAACATTTAACATTTAACTCCTCCTTGGCCCTGAGAGGAACACTCTCCCTAATTTTTCCCTGCAATTGTTATTTCCGTTGACTACAGTGCCAGTTCCCTGACTCCATGTCCAACTTCTTCCTGGCCACGGTGAGACTCCTTTACCCATAGGGAACCTTAAAAAAAAGGTTGTTGTATGTAGGTAGGAACAATCTAAACCTTCTGGGGGAAAGGAAAAGTTATAAAGAATCCTGGAGAAAGTCCATTAGGTCAGTGCTCTGCTAATTTTCCTGCCTCTAACTTTATTTTGACATCTCCCCAAGTCAGTAGGAGTTCATTTTCACTTTTATACAGATATTTTCATCAGACTATCATGACTCTTTTTGCAGGCTCACATCCATCCATCCATCCATCCATTGATCCTTCCATCCATCTATTCAAAAGAAAACTTTTATTAATTATTTATTATGGTCACAGTGGGGCTCTTAGGATACCAAAAATTATAATTTTCTTTCTTTTTTTCTTTATTTTCTTTTTAACTTATGAATAAAACAAGCATTTCCATAACATAGTATAATAAACAAGATAACTGCCCATGAAAACGCAAATGCATTAAGTACAACTTGCTATTCCTTTTAAATATATAATAAAGTTATATAAATTTCTTTTTTTCCTTTATTTCCTTTCCTCCCTTCCCCACCCTAGGGATGACTATCATTAGACACAAATATGGATAGATAGATAGATAGAGAGGTAGATAGGTAGATAGAGATATAGATATATACACACATGTAAAATCATTCTATAGATGCTTCTATTTATCAGTTATTTCTCTGTATGTAGATAGCATCTTCCTTCGTATGTCCTTTCAAGTTAATTTGGGAATTTATAATAGTCGAAAGGACTTAGTTGCTCAAAGTTGTTCTTAAAACAATATTGCTGTTACTGTATACAATGTCTCCTTGGTTTTACTAATTTCACTCTCATGTAAGATATGTAGCCAGGGAGATACAGCCTAGCATAGTGGAGTGAATAGAGAGCTGTCCTCAAGAGTCATAAAGACTTGGGTTCAAGTCTGATCTCTGACACACAGTTAATATGTGATCTCCCCTCCCAAGTCACTTAACTTCCTAGTGCCCTGGACAACTCCCTAAGACTAGATGGTCCAACAGTTGCTCATCCGCATTGTAGAAGGAGTTCCTCCAGTGGAGAGCTCCTTACAATGATGAAATATCAAATATAGATGATAGAGATAGAGACATGAATAGCTCTAGTCCTTGATCTCAAAGTGCTTCCAATCTAATGTATATGTGGTAGAAAGAGGTGACATGTACACAAATAGCCATGATTCAAGGGAGAATAGGAAAAAGTGCAAAAGAGAGGTACAGATTGAACTCTATGAGAGTATAGAAGCAGACAGGCTATCTTTCAGTCACTAGATTTTTTAAAGCTAATGTGTACATTAAAAAACTGCAAATAACATGTTTCTGGTTCCATATATAATTTTTAATTCATGTTTCTTAATTTGATTTTTGCTGCTGTTTGTGAAGGCTTTTGAAATCAAAACACACAGAAACATATATAGACATATAAACCTAGAAATCTGAGGAAGAAAGAGACCACTTTCAAAGGAGGGGGGCAGGGGTCAGGGGATCAGAGGTCAGGGAAGACCAAATTGAATAAATGGCTCCCAAATTTGAGGTCCCATGACCGAAGAGACTTCGAAAGACAGACTAGGAGTTAATCTCAAACTTGAATTCTCCTTTTCTTCCCTTCTTTCCCCAGAACATACAGTGTACAGTTTCTGACTGTCTCTCTGAGAGTCTCCCTGAGACTGCCATCTCTGACAGATGGAAGGAATCAGGATATTTAGAGAATAAAGATGGGATCATGTAATTACTCTGTCCATCTATAAATATCACATGTTAAGCAATACAAACCCATTTTACAGGTTCACTATTGCTTTAATTTGTTCTAAAACAATTTCTTTCAAATTTTAAGATTCCTTATTTCCAGTATTCTGGTATTATAGAATGAATGTTCACATTATCTAAATCTTTTAAATTCCTAAAATTGCCTCAAAAGGAAGCTCTCCTATCTCATTGTTTATTTTTTCTGATTTTCTCTTGACTTTCAACTAGCTGTTTTTTCTTTTCTTAAGATATTGCCTTTTTCTCTCTCACCCAGGGTTAAAGTTTGGAGTCGGCTTTCTCTCTTCTTCTTTATTACCTTTCTTCCCCAACCCAACCCATCCAGTCACTACCTGAGCATACTCAGTCTATGGTATATCTGCCTACAACTCAAACCAGGGGTCAGCAAACTTTGGTCCATGGATCAAATGCCAATCCCTGATGTAATTTATTTCAACAGCCTTCTAATTGCTTTCCTTTCTCCAGCACTTTGCCTTTCTTTCTTTTTTTGCAGGAAATTGTATTTTTTTTTGTTTTTTTTTTAAATTTATTTTTGACATGTTTGGTTTTCAGCATTGATTTTCACAGGTGTTTGAATTACAAATTTTCTCCCCATTCCCCCCCCCCCCACTCCAAGATGGCGTACATTCTGGTTGCCCTGTTCCCCAGTCTGCCCTCCCCTCCGTCGCCCCATTCCCCTTCCATCCCCCTTTGCCTTCCTTTCTCTTAGGGCAAGAATCTATTTTTTTTTAAAAACCTTGAGTTCCAAATTCTCTCCCCTCTTCCCTTCCCATCCACCCTCCCTAAGAAGTCAAGCAATTCAACATGGGCTCCATGCATATCATTATGTATAACCCTTCCACAATACTCATGTTGTGAAAGACTAACTATATTTTTCTTCTTCCTAACCTATACC
>CM053622.1:735925015-735960275 GCA_028646595.1 Phalanger gymnotis | reverse complement strand
CCCTGCTTCCCTCTGCCACTTTGTGGGTTCTGCAGCTCTAGAATTGGTTCAGAGCCATTGTTTTATAGGTTTTTGGAGGAACTTGGTGGGGAGCTCACGCCAGTCACTGCTTCCCAGACGCCATCTTGGCTCTGCCCCCAACAACCACTTTGCCTTCTTTCTCCATGCCATACATACATCATTGTGGTTTAGTCATTTTCAGTCATGTCTGATTCTTTGTGACCCCATTTGGGGGTTTTCTTGGCAAAAATACTAAAGTGGTTTGTCATTTCCTTCTCCAGTGCATTTTACAGATGAGGA
This sequence comes from Phalanger gymnotis, assembly GCA_028646595.1. Taxonomy (NCBI): domain Eukaryota; kingdom Metazoa; phylum Chordata; class Mammalia; order Diprotodontia; family Phalangeridae; genus Phalanger; species Phalanger gymnotis. Next base: position 735,959,975 of record CM053622.1, on the reverse strand, counting down.
ACCTGAGGCAAATAGGGTTAAGTGCATTGCCCAGGGTCATACAGCTGGTGAGTATCTGAGTTTGGATTTGAACTCAGGTCTTTCTGACTCCAGACTCAGTGCTCTATCCGTTGAGTTAGCTGCCATACAGCATCACCAGATTAATTTTTCTAAAACATAATGATCCTGTAGGTGCCTATTAAAAGTCTGGGGGCAAGGGAAAGTGACTGTCTTTCAAGGTCCTCCACAAAATGGCCCCATCTATGTTTCTAAACATTATCTCCATTAACTTCCCTACATGAAGAGACCACTGAACTTGGAGACAAAAAACATATGACCTTGGGGAAAATCTCTTCATGTCTTAATTTCTTCCATTTCTTGAAAATATATCATTGGTAAAGGTATCCATTTCTACAAAATTGATAATTTCGGCTAATGATTTTTAAGATCCATTTCAGCTATCATCTTGCATTTAAATTTTTTAAAAATAATATCTTATTTCTTCCCTAATTACACATAAAAACAATTTTAACATTCGTTTTTTTAAATTTTGAGTTTCAAATTTTCTTCCTCCCTCCCTTGCCTCCTCCCTGAGATGGTAAGAAATCTGATATAGATTATACACGCACATTCATGCAAAACATATTTCAATATTAGTCATTTTGTGGACGATATCCTGTATTTCTATGGAATCTCCACCACAATCAGTTGAGTCTATTCCTTGTCCTCTGAATATGCTTTGAGTTTTCTTGTCTCCACTACTTTGCTTATGCCATCCCCTTCTCTTTCTGAAACAGCCCCCTCATCTTATTGAAATGCTATCCATCTTTTAAGGGTCAGGTCAGAGTTTTCCTCCACCTCTAAGCCTCCCTCATCACAAGAGCAGAGTGATTTGTGGGGAAAATCCTGAATCCGCAACAATAGTTCTTGGTTAGAATTCCCACTCTGCTACTTATTAATTGTATCACCTTGGCCAAGTCACTTAACCCTGTTTGCCTCAGTTTCCTCATCTGTAAAATGAGCTGAAGAAGGAAATGGCAAACCAGTCCAATATCTCTGCCAAGAAAACCCCAAATGAGGTCATGAAGAGTTGGACATGACTGAAACAAATGAACAACAAACATGTATGACACGGAGAAAGAAGGTAAAGTTTCAAGCTTTTCTGGCTTTATTTGTATAATGAAAAAGCTCTCAGTAGTCTTCTATTTCTGGAACCTCTGATTACCTTAGGTCAGGGGTCCTTAACCTAAAGTCTACAGACCCCTAAGAGATCCATGGATTCATTTCAGGGCATCTACGAACCTTGATGGGAAAAAAAAAATTACACTAAAGATGTAATTAACTCTTCATTAACCTTTAACTGAGATTTAGCATTTCCTTCAATTATGAATGTTGACAATAAATATGGAGGAGTGGAAAAACTTCAAGAGATTATCAGAAGGGTCCGCAACACCGAAAAGGTTAAGATCTTTTTACTCTCAAAGCACTTTTCTGTATCCCTCATTCAGTACTGTTTGTGTACAATCTCCTGTTACTCTTTACCTTTTGGTACATCTGTGTCACTTTTTCACAATTCTACTATGAGCTAAGATACTATAAGTGGGTAAGAACTTGGCCACTTCTTTGTATCCCTATTACATGGAGCCCAGCACCTTATACCTAGTCGGGGGCCAATCAACATTTGTTTATTCATCGATTGACTCCCCAAAGCCAACGCTCCCTTACTTCTCTATTCCCTAACCCCATCGGCCAGCATCAGCCCAATGGCCACAGGACTCTGAATAGGGCTTTTCTTCCTTCCTAAATACAGAATTCCCTTCTGAGGCTTGCAAGGAAAGGTTTCGGCTGCTGAAAATATTAAGTACTTCCTCCAAAGGCAGCAAGAGGACGAACAGAATTTTCACAGGAGGGGAAAATCAACAATAGTGACCTACTCCAGTGGAAAAAGGTGTCTCAAAACACGAATTGTAAGGTGCTGTCAGGATAAAGCCAGTGAAAAGCAAGGGGGGAGAAGGCAGCGAGTGAGAAAAGAGGGTTTTCTCTGTTACCACCTGCAGCCCTTCCTCAAATAATCTCAGTTCTGAAGTCAAAATTAAAAACAGCCAAGTAGTAAAAAGTCCTACTCCCAGTGAACTCTGGCATCTCAGTTTCAGGGATGTCACAGAGAAAAACCACAAGCTGTGTTCAGCCTGCCTCTCCCCCTGGAGAGAATGGCCAGCTAGGTCCAGGTGGGTCTGATTAGCAAGGCCTGGAGGAAGGTCACATTTCAGCTACCAACACTGCACCTGGGCTAAGGAGAACAGAGCTCTACAGTCTGCAACTGCTACCCTTCCTTCTCTTTCCTTTCCTATCCCTTCCTCACTTCTCTTAGTCTCTCACCCCTCTTATTTTGTCAAATTAAAGAAAATATAATCCTTATGGGCCCAAAGGGAATTTAAACTGAGATTGTATTGTTGGTAGATAGCAAATACAATCACTGTCAAACAAGCACATCTTTATCCTAACTTTACTCTAATCACATGCAAAATTTTGGATTTTGGATGGATAGAGATAGACTTTTTATCCCTCCATCTCTCTATCCATTAACCTACACACATTTACCAAAGACCTATGATGTGCCTCATGCTGTGACTACAATCTCTTAGTGTCTCAGCTATTCCCTCTTACTTTGTCAGGTTAGAGAAAATATAATCCTTAAACTGGGACATTAACGCCCTTGTTGGTGGAATTGTGAACCGATCCAAACATTCTGGAGAGCAATTTGGAACTACGCTCAACCATGCATACCCTTTGATCCAACAATACTGCTACTAGGTCTGTTTCCCAAAGAAATCAAAGAAGGGAAAAGAACCTATTTGTACAAAAATATTTATAGCAGCTCTTTTGGTGGTGGCTAAGAATTGGAAGTTGAGGGGATGCCCATCAATTGGAGAATGGCTGAACAAGCTGTGGTATATGATTGTATTAGAATATTATTGTTTTATAAGAAACAATAAGCAGGATGATTTCTGGAAAAAAAATGGAAAGGTTTAAATGAACTGATACAAAGTAAAGTGAGCAGAACTAGGAGAACACATAGTAACAGCAATATTGTATGATGAAGCATTGTGGATGACTTAGCAATTCTCAGCAATATAGTGATCCAAGACAATCTCCAAGGATTCATGATGAAAAATATTCCTCTTCAGAGAAAGAACTAACATCATCTAAATACAGACGGAAAGCATATTATTTTCTCTTTCTTTCTTTCTTTCCTTTACTTTCCTTTTCTTTGCTTCTTTTCTTCTTTTCTTCCTTCCTTTCTTTTTTCTTTCTTTCTTTTTTCTTTCTTTCTTCCTTCCTTCCTTTCTTTCTTTCTTTCTTTCTTTCTTTCTTTCTTTCTTTCTTTCTTTCTTTCTTCCTTCCTTCCTTCCTTCCTTCTTTCTTTCTTTCTTTCTTTCTTTCTTTCTTTCTTTCTTTCTTTCTTCCTTCCTTCCTTCTTTCTTTCTTTCTTTCTTTCTTTCTTTCTTTCTTTCTTTCTTTCTTTCTTTCTTTCTTTCTTTCTTTCTTTCTTTCTTCCTTCCTTCCTTCCTTCCTTCTTTCTTTCTTTCTTTCTTTCTTTCTTTCTTTCTTTCTTTCTTTCTTTCTTTCTTTCTTTCTTTCTTTCTTCCTTTCTTCCTTTCTTTCTTCCTTTCCTTCATTTCTTCCTTTTTTCTTTATTCCTTGCACAAAATGGCAAATGGAAATGTTTTACACGATTACACATATTTAATCTATATCAGATTGCTTACTGTCTTGGGGGGAGGGAAGGAAGAGATGGAATTTGGAACTCAGAACTTAAAAAAAACCCAACAAATGTTAAAAATTGTTTTTACATGTAACTGGGAAAAAATAAAATATTATTTAAAGAAAAAAAGAAAATGTAATCCTTGTGGGTCCAAAGGAAACTTATTGTTAGAAGATGGCAAATACAATCACCATCGAATGAGCACATCTTTAACCTAATTTTATTCTATCTGCAAAATTTTGGATTTTAGTGAATAGAGATGGATTTTTCAATCCCTCCATCTCTCTATCCATTAATCCAGAAATGTTTACTAAGGACCTGCTGTTGGGACTACAAATACTTGAACTAAGCAGTCTCGAGGAAAGATTTTATAAGTATTCTGTATATGTGTATACATATATATGCATATATACATTTATATATGTATATTTATATATACATACATGTGTATATATATACATTTATATATATATATGTGTATGCTTATATATGTATATACATATATATGTGTGTATGCTTATATATGTATATACACATATATATCTACATTACTTATATTTGTATCTCTATAAAAGTATAAATATAAATATACACAAGCTAAATACACAATAAAAATACACAATATACCCAGAATATATTTTAGGTCCTTAATATTTTATTATTTTGTTGTTGTTGAGTCATTTTAGTTGTTGCCAACTCTCTGACCCCATCTGGGGTTTTATTGGCAAAGATACTGGAATGGTTTGCCATTTCCTTCTCCAGCTCATTTTGTAGATGAGGAACTGAGGCAAATAGTGTTAAGTGACTTGCCCAGTGAGTGACTAGCTCAGACAGCTAGTAAATGTCTAAGGCTGGATTTTAATTCAGGTCTTCCTGACTCCAGGGCTGGTGTTGTATCCACTGTGCCACCTACCTCCTTCATCCTTAATATACTATACACTTATAGCATATTATATAATATAAATATGTATTAATCCTTAGCCCCTAACAATTGTACTTAATTTATCTGGTTCATTTCAATATACTTTCTCCCAAAATTATTTTCATTTAAGATGTCGATATCTTCCCTTTAGAGATACAAATAAAAGAGGCTCAATTTCTGATTTGTCTAGAAATAGAGAAGAAAATAGATTTTATTCTCAGATGAATTGTTATTTCACTTCATACTTCTTCTTTTCCTAGAGGTTGAGATCTCTCTTGTGCTATGATCACAGTCTGCTGTGTACTGCTTCAATCTGTATACCTGCTATATTCCCCCTAGTAGACCATGAGGTCCCTGAGGTCAGAGTTATGTCACTTTTGATCCTTGTGTCTTCACTGATAACCACAGTGCTTTGCACATACTAGGTGCTTAATGAATGTCTCCATTTATCAAGCTCTCCCAAGTGAAATAGATGGGCATGTGAAATCTAAAATATAATAATACAATATAATATAAGAAAAGAAACAGAGAGACCAGATTATAGTAAGGAATTGGAAGATAGTGAATCAGTGGTTCTAAAATTAGACTGAATCAAAAAAATATATTATTAAAACATATTTTATTCCCAGGTAAAGTTATTTGTAAGCTTTCTATACAGCCAGTATATGAAACAGTTGCCAATGTGTTTCATCACTGTTATGGAGTGAAGGTACGAATTGAAGCCCAAGCTTTATTTTAAGCTTTGAATTGAATGTGGACCATATTTCCTGTTAAATTTCCGGAGCCACCCAAAATCTGAAATGAGGCAGTTGTCTAGTCTGAATAGTTTTTTAATGATTATTCTCTCTCTCTCTCTCTTTGTTTCTCTCTTTCTGCCTCTCTATCTCTGTCTCTCTCTGACTCTGTCTCTCTTCCTCTTTGCCTCTCTCTGTCTCTCCATCTCTGTCTTTCCATCTCTCTCTCTCTCTCTCTCTCTCTCTCTCTCTCTCTCTCTCTCTCTCTCTCTCTCCCCTCTCTCTCTCTCTCCCCCCCTCCCTCCCCCGTCTGTCTTTCTCTCCCTCCCCCCCTCTCTTTCTCTCTGTCTCTACCTCTCTGTCTCTCTGAGTCTGAGTAAAATGCCCCAAACACATAATTAAATTTAATGACCAGAAGGAAAGATGTTTATGAAACTCATTAATGTCAATGGGGTCTCCCCCATTAGAAGGTGACCTCTTCAAGTGCAGAGACTGTACTGCTTTTTTTTTTTCTATTCACAGACCTTAGCACAACACTTGGCACATAGTGAGCTCTTAAATGCTTGATGATTAACTGATTTTAAGTCTGTTGAAATATTTGCTGTTTATATTGGATTGTGAGCTCCTTGGGGACAAGGATTAATTTTCCCTTTCTTTGTATCCCCAGCCTGAGTTACAGGGCCTGGCACATAGTAAGTGCCTAATAAATACTCGATGACTTGAATATTCCCCCAAAATAATATTAATAGCTAGCATTCATATAACAATTTAAGACTTGCAAAGCACTTTATATGTATTATCTCATTTAATGCTTACCACAACCCTGGGAAGTACCCTTGTTATCCCCATTTTACAGATGGGAAAAAGAAGATGAGGAAAATCGTGTTTTGCCCAAGGCCACATAGCTAATCAGTATGTAAGGCAGGATTTGAACTCAGAGCTTTCAGACTATGAGTCCAACATTCTGTCTACTGTCCACCTAGCTGCCTACTGATGGACCTGATGTGGAAAAAAACCATGGCACAACCCCACTTCCATCAGTCAGTCAGTCAGTCGGTCAATAAGCACTTATGATATGCCAAGCACTTTGTACCAGGGATACAAATGCAAGCCCAGGAGGGACAAGAACCCTCATGGAGGGATGGGAGCCAAGCTTAGAGAATGAAGGATGCTTCACCAATATGAGAGTGCTCAGTGGGAGAAGGGGCCAATAGGAGTGGAGTGAAGAGAAAGGTTCTGAAGAAGCCAAGGTTGTGAGTGATGGGGACAGTGACAGTCCAGGAATCGAAATGTGGACCAGAACATGATCTTTGGTGTCTAAAAGCACATGTGACCTGTTGCTAGAATGATGGAAGAAAACCACAGATAATAGGCAGGATCTGATTCCTTTTCCCTTAGATGTCTTTTGTAGAGATTGGAGTTTCCCCAGTTTTCTTGGTCACCTCCTGAGAGCTTATTCTCTGGACTGTTGCAACTTTGGGATGGAGTGACTAGACAAGAGAAAGCCTCAAACAGTCCATCTGGATCCTAATTCCATCCCTTTTTGCAAACATGCTTCGTGTGGGGCAGCTAGGGGGTGCAGTGGATAGAGCGCTGGGCTTGGAGTATGGAAGATCTGGGTTCAAATGCGACCTCAGACACTTACCGGCTGTGTGACCCTAGGCAAGTCACTTTACCCAGTTTGCATCAGTTTCCTCATCTGTAAAATGAGCTGGAGAAGGAAATGACAAACCGCTGCAATATCTCTGCCAAGAAAACCCCAGCTGGGGCCCTGAAGAGTCAGACACGGATGAAAATGACTAAACAACAAAAACTAGAACATAATAGGCGCTTAATAAATGTTTATTGATTGATTCACTGAGTGAGATGATGATAGGCAGAGTTGGAGTTAGGGACAATAACATGAGAGTGACCCATCATGTATGCAGAAAGGGAAGGAGCTAACGTTCTCCCAAAATACAACTCAATTGGCATATTTGTTTTTGAGATAAAATTTCCCCAAAGTAATCAATATGTATTTTGATTCTGCATATTTTAAAAAGTGTACAGCCCTGTTATTAAAAAGAAAACTGTATGGCCTTTACTACTGCTCCTACTACGACTAGCACTATGGCTCTTCATTTATTGTCCGTAGGATAAGGCATCACGAAGTCCTGCAAAAAATGACTTGGCTGTGTTGGATATGGAACTTTGGCCTCCGAAAATTTAACTCTTACCTACTTATTCAGCAAGATAGCTACCAGAGTTCTAATCCTTTGACAAAATATTTATTATTAAAACAAACAAAAGCAGAAACAAAAACCCAGAGACAGCCAACATTTTCTTTGGGGAGACCTGTGCATGAATGGATGAACCCAAGTCCTATTGCTCCCCAGTCTATATCTTGGCCTCCTGTTGCATCCCTCTGCCCTTCCTTAGATACACCTCTGAGGATAACATAAGCATTTTCTTCTTTGCATCTGTAAATGGCTTTGTTGTTTTGATTTATATTCCTTATTTATAAGTAAGGTAACTGAGTGTAGGTGATAGAGAGCTGGTCCCTGAGGAAGACCTGGGTTCCGGATCTGCCTCTGAAACATCTTGGCTCTTACAGAACAGTTGCAGGTCTACGTTGGTAGAGGTGGGGTTTCCTCACTGGAGGTCTCTACAACAATGAAATTACAGGCCTGGATACCCACTCCCCCAATTAAAAATCTTTTCACTGTTTGCAACAATAAAGTGAAACTGGAAGAAAGGACATCAGCAAAGAATCGGATACAGCAAGACATAACCAAGGGACAGCCCCTATATTCCACTGTTTTAGAGAAATCAAAGAAGGCCCCTAATGGGTTGGGAATATTGCCTGTGGCAAATGTACGGGAAGATGGGGATAAGATTGATGTAGGATGGGCAGACATGGAGAGGTTTCTACCTGCATCATCAGAGAGAACATCTGCACAAATATGGACATGGGTCTATTTTACTATTTACAACTCAATACGCTCGGGTCCAGCAGGCCTTTTACCTATGCTACTGTTTTGGGAGGTGATAAATCGGACCAAAGGAAATAGCTAAAGTAATGAAAGAAAGATGTTCTTCTTTCACAGTTATTTATTGTTCAGAATCTGGGCAGCCTGGAACTTCGACTTGGCCGGGTGTGCGTTAGTCATCAAGCAGTCAGTTCTGGACACCTGAGCTCTCGGCCTCAGGCGGAATGGCTTGGCATCTTTTGGCTGTGCAGGAGTGCAGTTCACATAACAGGCCAAAGGTGCCAACTCAGACACTGGCCCCCCTCTTCCCCTCCTCCTGCTCCCTTAGAACCCTGCCCTGTGCCTGGCGAGCAGGTTCTCTTATTACTCCTGGCCCTGCTGGCTGGGGTCAGGGTTCTGAAAGTGTGTGGCTCCACCGCAGCTGTGAGTCAGGCCTGGGGAGAGCACTCTGCCAGCAGCTGAACCACAGACCTCAAGGACTGCCGTCTCTGCAGGCAAGGCCTGCCGAAGTCTCAGCTATTCCATTGCATTGCATAATAAGCAGCATATGGTTTTTTGGCTAAAAGGTGTTTAAATGAAATCATTTTTTCCATATTACTTTGAAAAGTTTATTTCATCAGCATGAAAATGTTTAATATTATTATTTGGGGATTTAAGACCAAGAAAAAAAATCACCACATTGAGAGATTTTTCTTTGTCACTCACTTAGGGAAAAGAAATCTGCTGTGCTTAACCCTTTCTTGGGCAGTCAAGATGGATGCAGGGATTCAGATGAGGTTGATTGACAAAAGGAGTAAGACCATGAGTGTCTGTTATCAGGGAGAGAAAGTTAGGCTTGGCCCTCCTGGGTCACTGGTGTTGACCTTGGCTCTAGGCATGGTTATAATAAAACATCGCAGGCTCTGCAGCCTTGCCAGCTTATTGTGGCCCCTGCTAGTAAAACACATACCCAAGGCCAGCTACCCAAAATGTGACTTGTCCTTAATCCACAGATTCTAGAGCTACCACAGGCTTTTCTCTCTGAGAGCCAAGCTCTATGAAAGGGGACAATCACAGGCTTAGACAAAGAAACAGTCAGACCTTCAGGCTCCAATTCTTATTATGGAGCAGATTGATTCTGCTTCCAGTCTTCCTTGTTCCTGCCTGGAGACAGACCCCCTATCTGATCATTTCAATCCAAGAAAACAGAAAGGTTGCTATTGACTACAGCCAGAAGCCCTCCTCTCTGGATTTATCATCAAGCAGTTTGGGAACCCTGGAAGGGCTGGCAAAGGGTAACCAAAGAGGACCGCCTGATAGGCCAAATCCCTCCCCTCTTCCCACCCCACTCCCCTAAAAGATTCTACCTCCTTTTATTTCAATGAGAACCAGTGGTAAAATTGGTCCCGACTTTTTGAATAATTGTTTGAACTGGGCCAAAGAACAAAGGATCAGAGCATAGACCCACAGAAAGAAAGTGAGTAAAGGGGAAGAACTCTTTAATTTTAAAAAGATGACACGGGGTCAGGCTTATGGGACCTGGCATGAACCGATAAGGTGGTGGAGCACACATTTGTGTCTAGAACCATCTCCTTCCTCACTTTAATGTACTGTCAAAAGAAAGGTCAGACATTAAAGTAACCGCAGTGAACCTGAAAATATGTTCTCCATCGTGTCAAGACTTTGAAGAACTTTTCTTTTTAAGTAAATGGAGACAGAGGGGTGGCATGCTAGTTTGAGCAGGCATTCAAGGTCCTAATGGCTTTCAGGTTTTCTCATGCCCTTACTAATAAAACCAGAAAACATAACTGGGTAGGGGAAAAAATATCAAAATTAAAGTCCATATGGGAGGAGGGAATATGAAAAGCCTTAGATTCACCAAACAGGAGAAACGATGTATAACTGAAAGAAGTCTTTGAGGAAGAATGACAGCAAACCAGACAGCAATATGTAATGGGATAGGGTGGAGAAAGGCTAACAAGAAGTTTCTTAAGCCCGCATGTTATGATGCAAACACTTTAGTGTTTATATAGCACCTTTCCCCCAGAAGTTCAAGTTTGCTTTATATACATTCAGTTCTCTCCCCCTTCCAGGTGCAGGGGAGGAAGCAGGCTACCCTCACAGCTGGCTGTGAGGCAGGAGAAGCTTCATCTCTAAGCTGCAAGGTCCTTCCCTCTTACTTTCTCAGCTATGCTCCGGGTCATATAGCCCTTTAAGGGGGCTTTCTTCACCCTAAAATGCAGTCTCAAATTGGGGTGGGAGGGGTACGAGATTGCCTGGATGAATGATAGGTCCGTACTAGTCAGCATCTTTTATGTAAGGGGGAAGGAGGAAGTAGACATAGAGATGAACGATCTTTAGATCTTTACAAGCGCCAAAGGTACAAAGTGACAGTAATTAACTAAATAAGTAAATAAATAAATAGATGGATGGCTGGATGAATGAATAAATAGATAAGGCCTAAAACTTGACCAATATCTCAAACTTGACACAGAACATGTGCCTGCAAAGCTTCACAGCTTCTTTATCACCTAGGAAATAAAATACTCATTCCTCCAATTGCATTAAGGAACCTTCTCAGGCTGCCTCCAACCCACCTTTCCAGTTGGCCTGGCCATGACTGTACTTCTCCTTATGACTTCAGTCACACTCTCTTCCTCTCTGTTCCCCCATAGGCGACATTTCATCTCCATCCTGGAGCCTTTGCCCTGGCTGGCCCACGGGCCTGAAAATCTCTTCCTCCTTACCTCTGCCTCTCAGAATCTATCTGTAGTTCCTTCAAGACTTGGTTTAAGTGCAACCACCAAGAGTCCTGTCCCACTTCCCCAATTCCTTATCTTTCTACAGAGGCCCAGAGGAAATTACTTCATATTTACTGTGAATATGAAGCTATAAGGATCAGAATACCCCTTGATTTGTTCAACTGAGACTCCTCCCCAAGGAGTCAGAGCCTACATACAGCTTCATGGGAGGAATCCCAGACCAGCAAATCAGGGGGTAGTCTGATCAATCATATTTTGTATTTGTTTATCTCTGTAATGTTGCCATTCATCATTGCCTCCCTCCAGTAAAATATAAGCTCTTTGACTTATAGATAGAAAGAGCATAGTATTATTAAGTACTTAGTACTGGCCAGATCTTAAGGTCAAAGCTCCCACACTCTCTCCTTTTTCCTTCCTTCCTTCCTTCCTTCCTTCCTTCCTTCCTTCCTTCCTTCCTTCCTTCCTTCCTTCCTTCCTTCCTTCCTTCTTTCTTTCCTTCCTTCTTTTCTTTCGCTCTTTTGTTCTTTATTTCTCTTTCCCTTTCCCTAACAGCATAGTGCCTGGCACATAGAGGGCACTTTAAAAGCCTTATTGTCCCCGATTACCAATTATAACCTGGTTTACTGGACTCAGCATGAAGCCAGGTAGGCCATAGGACCTTTGGAACATCCAGAGTTCTTAAGTAAAGAAGATGACAGCAAAGAGAGGAAACTGAAAGAAAAACATGAAAATGATTATAGGTTTGGAGGGACTGACTCAAATGACTTAAATCTATCTAACCTGGCCAAACGATCACTAAAGGGAAATGTGATAGTGGTGGATACAGAGCAAGTATGCAAAGGGCATAAACAAAGGTGGGAGAGGGAATGTTTAGGTGACTCTAAGGGGGCATAAATTCAGTTAAGCAATGGAAAATGGAGGCTATTTGAGGAAGATCTATTAATCTGTTGACAGTCTTGCAAAGAAAGGGAGAGCAGCTCACTAGCTTGCATCATTTTAAACTGGACTGTGCAGAGAGCTGGAAAACATATAGCAGGGGAAAAAACTGAGTTGGCAGCAGGGACTGAATGACCTCATAAATGTCTTTAATTTTTTAATCTTTGTGATTTTAATTTCCCATTTACATTCTTTTTTCCCTCTTTTCATATGTCTGAGCACCTCCCATAGCCCAATGACATCAACTTTTATGCTAACTGGACTCACACAAAGTAAGCTGTAGTCCAAAGACTGCCTGGTGACTAGGAGCTGTTAGACCAGCCTATTCAGATTCATTCAGGCCTCCAAAGCTTTTATTTGTCCTCAATTTGGAGGGCTTCCTTCTTATACTATCCTCCTCCTCACGCTTTCCCTACCGTCCCCCATCCCTTCCCTTTATCTAAACCACAGGTGTCAAACACATTACTGGCAACACTCCCAAGGGCCATAACCAGATTAAAATATAATTGGGAAACATTGAACAAAACAAAATAGAATCAAATATAGATGATGTTAATATGTGGTTTTCTAAATCTATGTGCAGGTATTCTTATGTATGGTTTAGTGGCTCTCATTTCTATTCGAGTTTGATGTCTTTAAACTGTCTCAATTCTCCATTTCTAGAAAATGTTTCAATCTGAAATGATTGCATCTGAAATAATGGAACCCTGGTATCCTCTCTTCTGAAAGGAGAACTAGGCTTAAGTTCAAAAGATCTGAATCTAATTGATTGAGAACTGCCTTTTTCAGATAGGTTAGCTGGTGGCACAGTGGAGTCAGATTTGGCTTCAGACACTTACTAGCTGGGTGACCTTGGGAAAGTCACTCAGCCCTGTTTGCCTCAGTTTCTCATCTATAAAATGAGATGGAGAAGGAAATAGCAAACCACTCCAGTACCTTTGCTAAGAAAACCCCAAATGGGGTCAGCAAGAATTGTATATGACTGAAACAACTGAATAACAAAAGTGAGATAGAGAAAGAAGCACACACAAACACACACACACACACACACACACACACCACACATCACACAATCTGACTCACATCACGCAGATATCGGATGGTAGCAAAACCAGCTCCTTCAAAAGCCTTTTTCCCTTTCCCAAGCAAAGGGAGAGGTGTCTCTTATCGCCCAAACAGCATAGCTTCTTGTGAATCCATTTGAAGGAGACCTTTGCTGGAATGCTCTAAGTTGCAAACCATGTTTTTCCAGATGTCAGAAAGATTGAAGTCTGCTCCAGGAAAAGTCAGCATTCTGAAATTTTAGGTTTGATGTATCTCTAGGTGAAACGATGAGCACTATAAGGAGAATATTTGTTTAGCACTGCTGCTCAAACAGCACCTTTTCTGTGAATTTTAGAAACACCCTGTTGGGGTAGAAGCAATGTTGCATGAAGGAAATAAGAACCTGGACCCTGGGTTTTATTTACTGAAATAAAGATTGAAGAAATAGATAGGGACACAGAAAACAGTCCTGAAATATGTTCCTTGTTATAACCCCGCTGCCAGCACTCAAATACAAGGAACTCTCTGCTCAGAGTCACGGGGGACCAATACCATTGCAAGGATATCTGCTGATGCAGCTGAAACATACTTAAGACATCTGCTGAGATGGAACTGTTCTGTGGCTTAAAGTTGAAAAAAAAATACTTCAACTGAAAAATAGCCACACTGTGTGAAACCAAACCACACAAAAGTGCACTGATGCTTCACCTTCCCTTACTTTTGCCCTGAAAATATTAGTTCAGAAAACTTAGGTAATGAATATATTTGCAATTATTGTTGTTTTTAATAAAAATGTGCAATTTTTTAAAATTCGTACTAAAACACCCCAAGTGCCTAATTACATGAAGCTCATGTTTCATAGACTTTATTTTTTCCTATTACAAATATGTATAGTCATGCAAAACAAATTTCTGCAATAGCCGTGTTTCACGTCATCCCTACTCCTACCCCCCCAAAAAAAAACAAGAAAAAAGTATATGCTTCAATCTGCACTCTGAGTGTATCAGTCCTTTACCTAGAGATTGATAGCATTTTTCATCACGAGTCTTTAAGAATTGTGGAGCATCATGGTGTTACGAAGTCTTTCAGAGATAATTATCTTTGCAACATTTTTGTTACTGTGTGCAATATTCTCCTGGTTCTGATCACTTTACTTTGTATCACTTCATATACGTCTTCCCAGGTTTTTCTGAAATGATCCCCTTCATCATTTCTTACAGCACAATAGTATTCTATCACATATGTATACCATAATTTGTTCATCCATTCCCTAACTGATAGGCATCTCCTCCGTTTAAGATTCTTTGCCACCAACATAAAAAGAGCTGCTATAAATAGTTTTGTATATATAATTTCCTTTCCTCTTTTTTTGGTCACTTTGGGTATAGCACTAATAGTAGTATCTGAGTCAAAGGATGTGCACGGTTGACAGCCTTTTGAGCATAGTTCGAAATTGCTTTCCAGAATGGCTGGATCAATTTACAATTCCACCAACAGAGGATTAGTATACTCCTTTTCCCACATCCCTACCCCCTAACATTTGTCATTTCCTATGAGATATTTCACATTTTCCTCTGGTTTTTTTTTTTTTGAGTCTTTTGACTTTTTATTTCTTTATGTGTTGTGGAATGATTAGCTTCTATTTAGCCAATTCTAAGAATTAAGAATTAAGGAGTTATTTTTCTTAATAATTTTTTTACTTCTTTTACTATTTGGTAAGTTTTAATATTTAATATTTATACTATTTAATATTTAATTTAATTATTTAATATTTAATATTTATTTTCCTCAATAATCTTTTATAAATCTGTTCATTCTCTTTTCATACCTTTCTTGCATAGCTCTCATTTCTTTTCCCATCCTTTCCTTTATCTCTCTTATTTGTTCTTTAAAATAATGGGATTTTTGCTCTTTTTTTATCTCTTTAACTCTTGTAAGAATTCTTATTGGGCTTGTGTCTAATGTGTATTTTTATTTGTTTGTAGATGCTTTCAAGTCATTGTCTTCTTTTGTGTTTGTGTGTTGAGCTTTCCTGTTATCACAGCAGCTCTTTTTGGTTATTCTTCTAGTCTGTTTCTTGACTTTGGACTTCTTTGTGTTCTGCTCACTTCTGGGGACGGGGGGAGGTGTCTGGCCTGGGCATTTGTCTTTTTTATACTTCTGCTATTTTCACAGCTCTGGGACCTGAGAGTTTTTGGTACTTTCAAGGTGGGGTGATATGGGGAGAGGCTTCTTCACTGACCTCCCGGTATGAGCTGTTCGTGTTCTTTATTCAAGTTTAGGTCTGTTGTATTAAGCAGCACATAGCTGCTGGATTCAGTTATTATTAGCCTTCTGGAAGTTTCTGTATATTCAGAGTGACTAAATTCCTTGATTTTTTTGATGACGGTTTGCTGCGCTGGTTATTCCATCGCAGGCTTATGTGAGGGACTAATGGTAAGAACTGAGTTCCCCCTCTGTCCTTGCATTCAGAACCATACAGTTAAGTTTTTGGAACTTGTGCCTTCATCTCTACATAGCTAGGGCCTATCTCACTCACCATTGTGACCCTCTCTCACCTGAAACTGTGACCTGGAACAGAGTAATGGGTGACAGAACTGTTGCCTGGTACCTATTCCTTTCCCAGTGCTCCTTCAGGGGTCCCTCAGGATTTTTTTCTTTCAGCCCTGGTGTTTAGTCTCAACTCCCTTACTGCCCCTGGGTGCAAGAATGCTCCTCACTGTGGTACTCCTGGGCAGCCTTTGCCCCAGTGTGCCCAGACTTCTCTGTGTCTTTCTAAGCTGCCCTGGGCTGGAAAAATGACTCACTGTGACTTTGTCTTGGCTTTATCAATCAGAATTCAATCTGGTGCATTTTCTAGGTTGTTCTAAAGGAAGTGTTCTGTGTGATCCGGGCAAAAAATGAGGACTCTCACTCCGTTATCCTGATGTTGCTTCTCTTCATAGACTTTAGAACTGAGGATAGGAGGAGAACTTTCAGAGATCATTTGGTCCAACCCCTCAAGCTCAGAAATGAGGATATTGAAGGCTAGAGAAGTAAAGTGATTTACCCAAAGTGATACATACAGTAAGCAGTAGAAGCAGAGTCAGAATCCAGATCTTAAAGCTCATTCCATCTTACCACAGAGAGTTGTATTTTCTCTAGCTCTCCAGCCCTTCACCTATATTCCCTGTCCTTCTATCTTTCTCCAAGGAGCCTGTGAAGAAGCCATGTATTTCCTATGCTACTTTCAGATATTCTTTATCAGAATTAGGTTTATTCCTGAATCATAGGGTGACTACTATTTCATGACCCACAGTTTGATTAAGAATTAATCTCCTACTCATAGCTATGAAAGGTATATCATCTACTTCTATTCTATTTTTAATGGTATTATCTTTTACATTTAGGCCAAATACCCATTTTTTTAAATTTACTGTATAATATGGTATAAAGTATTAGTCTATGTCAGGCTGCTTTCTAGTTTTCCCAGCAATTCTCATTAAAAAGGAAATTTTTTTTTTCTGCAGCAATTAATTATTTTGCATGTGTATTGATCACTGGTTCATTGCATTCCATTATTTCTGACTTATTTGTAGAGTTTCTAATGTTTAAAATACATTTTCAGTTCATTAATCTTCTCCTTTTCCGTTTTATTAAGGAATATTTTTAAGGATAACATTTCTTCCCTGAGGATTGCTTTAGTTACATCCCCCAAATTTTGGTATTATCATTGTTTTTCACAAAAATATTAACAGTTTCTTTATTCTGTTCTTTGACTCAGAGGTAACTTAAGATTTTGTTACTAATTCTTCATTTAAGTCTGTGTCATCTGACTTGATTACTATTTTTATTGTATTGTGGTTCATAAAAATGTGTTTGCAATTCCTCCAAGCTGTAATAAATGGTCACTTTTTGTAAATTGCTTTGCGGTGCTTAGAAATGTGAATATTCTTTAGTGGTCCCATTCAGAAAATGCTTTAAGACTCTTAGCTATAATTTCTCTAGCAATTTGTTCAATTCTATGTTTTTCCATTCGCTGATTTTTTTTCTGTTGGAATTGTTTGGGAGGAGAGGAACATTAGAATCCCCTACTATTATTGTATTTCTATCTAAGGGACTGCAGATTCTTTTACTAGACTGAAAATGTGGCTGCTCATTCAGTTTTGTGCTCTTCTCCTATGTCTCTGCCCTCATTTGTCCCCTGTGGTAGGCAGAACACATTAAGTCGAATGAGGAATCCACTTCTCATAATGCTATGGGTACATGGCATACCAAGTATAACTAGAGGAAATAAGAGACTGTTCACAAAAGGCGAAACATGCATAATCCAGAGGTATCTGGGAGGGTTTGTAAGCCATGAAAGCAACAGCAGAAATAGAAGCATTGATTATTAAACTAAGGTGGCATCAGAGAACTTTTAAGAAACTTTCTCAGGGTATGTTGTGAGCAAGGCCAATGCACACAAACTAGAAATGTTGGAAGATGAGCAAGGAGAGTGCAACCCAAAAGAAAGCTGGAGGCAGGGGAAATTGGGCTATTTGACAACTCTAATATTCTTTTCACTGGAGAAGTACTAACTCTATCCATGTTGTAAGGATTTTTCTATTGATATTTGAAAATGTGTTCCTTGCTTCTAGACTTGGGCCCAAATTGTAGGATCTCAGATAAATCTGAAGGCGACCATAGACATCATTCAGTCCAAGTCCCTCATTTTGGAGATGAAACAGGCCCAGGCAGGTTAAATGTCTTACCCTAAGTTATACAAGTGGTAAATTGCTATGGCATTGCTATATATTTTTTCAAAACCCTTAGCAGAAACCTTGGTTGCTAGCAAGTGTGTTGTAGTATGAAGGCAGAATTTATTATTTCAAAGAGAATCATATATGTGTCAGAACGGTTCAGAACCGCAGGATATAAGGAATTCCCTAAGTAGAAGGCAGGAGAATTAAAGCATTTATTCAAGCTCCAAAGTAGCAGACCCATGAACCAGCATCCCCATTTTGATATCCTGGTCAAAAGCTTCCAGGCCCAATAAGTGCGCCTCACAAGAGTAACCAGGAGGCCACAGAAAAACATGATGGCATTAAACCAAATCATATTCATGCTTCCTCCGTCTGGTAAGAAGATTATCCACTGGCCTCGAGCCCTTGCTCAGCACTCCTTGGTCCACACGGGGGTCAGCCCTGCTACCGGCAGCTCCTGCTTCTTCGTCTTCAGCTCCTTTGGCTTTGGCTTTATCTTCAGCTTCGGCTGTAGCTGTCTCTGGCTCCAACAAATCTCAATCTCCAAGCTGTCTTCTCTACTCTTATAGAGTTTTTGAGTCATCAAGCGTGCTCTGAATGACCAGAGCTTAGACTCTGGTGATTGGTTCTCGAGTTGGCCCCTCCCCTTAGGACCCTGGGAGGTTCACATCCACATAGATTAGGTTGACACCTAATAGGAGTTAGCACGTGCAGCTTAGCTCTTAGTAAGGCATGGCTCTGGAGTTAGCACCTCCCCTTAGCCAGCCCCACTCTGGGCCCCACCCCAGTCACCAATCCACACCCACATAGGTTCCACACCTAATAGGGGTTTGGGCCTGGGGCTTAGCACCTAGTAAGGCTCAATGAAATACACTGAATTACTCAAAGAAAAGAAAGGCCATTTTGCTTACCAACACAGTGTTAACTCAAAATACTTTAAAAATGACCTAAATTCGAAGGCTCTCAAAGAGACATAGAATGACCATACTGTTTGGAGATAAAATTCAAGCCATATCAGAGTATTAATAATTAAGAACTGCCATACTTGAACCTTGTCCAACTGCTGAGAGTGGAGCATTTGACATCAGTTTCATATATGAGTGAACCATTTTATTTGTTCAGTATGCAGGAAGTATGTTGCTCACTTATTATACTGTCATAATTCATATTTTATTGGAATTAAAAAATATCAAGGGCAGTTAGATGGCACAGTGGATAGAGTGCCAGACCTGAGTCAGGAAGACTCATCTTCCTGAGTTCAAATCTGGCCTCAGACACTTACTAGCTATGTGACCCTGGGCAAGTCATTTCACCCTGTTTGCCTCAGTTTCCTCATCTGTAAAATGAGCTGGAGAAATGACAAACCATTGTAGTATTTTTGCCAAGAAAACTCCAAATGGGATCACAAAGAGTTGGACACAATTGGAAAATGACTTTTACAACAATATATCTAGTAAAAGTCAAAGGCCAGATTTGATCCTTGGTCTTCCTGACTCCTGGTCCACCACCACATCCACTGTACAATTTAACAAAACCAACCCAGCACATCGACTCGGCCTGATAATATATGCAATACTGCATACCTAGAGTCCCCATCTGGATAATAAAAAGAAAGGTTTATTTTCTCAACTCTTCTCAAGAGCTGACCATTTTAATTATATAGCATTCAGTGTCCTGGGGTTTTTTTTTTGTCCTTTTCATTTAAATTATTGTAATAATTGTATATATTGTTTTCCTATAAACTCCCTCATTTAAAAATTTTATTTTACTTCTTAATGATACCATTTGGTTTTAACTTACCAAAACTTCTCCCTATATCCTCCTCCTTTCCCTCTCTCAGAGAGTTATCCCATGTAAGAAACAGCACTTATAAAGGAAAATAAAAGAAAAAGAGAAAGTGGGGGAAAAGTTGGAAAAACCAATTAGTACTTCAAAAAAGTCTGTAAATACAGGCAATGCGGCACAACCGTAGGCTTCCCACTTCTGCAAAGGAGTGAACCTCTTCATTTTAGAGGAGGTTAGTGACTTGTCCAAGGTTACACAACTAATTCTTAGGAGAGGACAGTGATATATTTGAAAATAAAGGTGATATTAGAAGACAATTTTGTTTAAGAAAAAGAAAAAATTACCAACAGCAATAAAAATGATAGCAAAGTGCCATTTCAAACTTTGCTATAGAGCTGTTTTCTTAAATAATGACTATGTCCCTTACAGAAAACTGAGGTAGAGGGCCTACTTGTTTGGTCCTTGACTACCTTGCCCAATCTCCAGAGTAAGGACAGATTTGGGTGGAGGGCACCTCAATCCCCTTCTATAAACAAGAAAAGATGGGTGGAAAGTTCTTTTCATTACTAAAAGAATAAGTCCCCAAAGTGACAAACATTAAGAATAGCTCTTTAATAACTTCCATCTGTAGACAAGGATCATAGTATCATAGATCTAGAAAAGACTTCTAAGGTCATCTAAACAATGCCCTTCATTTTGCAGATGAGGAAACAGTGGCTTACTCAAAATCACTCAGATAGTATCAGAGGAAGGATTTGAATTCACTTTCTCTGACTTCAAAGCCATTTGCCAAAACCATTGAAGTTTGGTCATCTTGAAGAGAGATCTACGATACTTTCATTCTCACCTAAAGCCACTTCCCTATTCCAAGATAAAAAAGAATTAGAACAGATACAGTGCTGAGACTCAGGAACATTAAATCAGATTCTTTACCAAACTGTTTTTGCTCTTCAGTTGTGTCTGACACTTCATGACCCCGTTTGGGATTTTCTTGGCAGAGATACTTGAATGGTTTGCCATTTCCTTCTCCAGCTCACTATTCAGATGAGGAAACTGAGGCAAATGGGGGTTAAGTGACTTGCTCAGGGTCACACAGCTACTAAGTGTCTGAGGCCACATTTGAACTCAAGAAAATGAGTCTTCTTAACTCCAGGCTCAGCACCTTATCCACTGTGCCACGTAGCTGTCCCCTTTCTTATGAAAACTTTCCACTTACTATCCCAAGTGTTCAGCAGGGGTCAAGGACTACAAATAATTTAACAGACCTTTTCTAAACAATAGCATATATAGTTATTATATCTCAAGTGGGAATCTGCCTTTCCGTGGCAGGCATTTATGAAAATTCTTTGTTATTTCGCCTTTGGTTTTGCCCATCTTCCCAGATTTGTATACATGAGATGCTTGTTTCTGCCTAATTGTGCAAGTAGTTTTCTCACATCTCAGAGATATTTGCAAAGTTACCTTAGCTCTAAGTTCATTTGGCTCTGTGGTGTATACTCTGGGTTCTGTCTGGCTCATTTATTCTCTGCATAAGCAGATTAGTTGAGAATTCTTGTATCAATTGAAGAAGCAGAATTTCCTATGAAAGAGAAAGACAGCTTGTTGACATTGTCTTGGCAGGTCTTTTCCCTGTAAAAAGGCTGACCTTGTATTTATAGGCTGGTTTTAAAACAAATTCTTTTAAATGTGGGTAAAGCTCACAGTTGTATGCTCCTAAGGCCCTAATCATCTAAGAGGAAGAGGACAAGGAGGAAGAAGAGGAAGAAGTGGACAAGGAGGAAGAGTGGAAGGGGAAGAAGATGGAGAGGGGAGGAGAGGCACAAGGAAGGGGAAGGAAAGGAGGGCAAGAGATAAGGCAGATGAACAGGAAGGGGGAGGAAAGAAGGATAAGGAGAAAAACAAAATAGAAGAAGAAGAGAAGAAGGAGAAGCAGAAAGAAAAGCAGCAGGAGGAGGAGATGGAGGAGGAGGAGAAAAAGAAGAAGAAGAAGATGATGATGATGATAAAGATGAAGGAGGAGGAGGAGCAGAAGGGGGAGAAGACTAAGAGAAGGAGGAGGAGAAGACTAGGAGGAGGAGAAGGAGAAAAATAAGAGGAAGAAGGTTGTATTTTCAGTCACAAGAGCTAGGTTCAAGCCTTGACTTAACCTTCTACTTTCTGTGTTCTCTTGAGCTAACCACTTAAAATCTCTGGGTTTCAGTTTCTTCATCTGTAAATGAAAGTATCATTTATTTTGAACAAGAAAAGACCTTAGACATAATATAGTTCAGACCCCTAAAGCCTAGATGATCTTGAAAGTTCCTTCCAGCTCTAAATCTATGCTTTTATGTGAAATAGAAGAAAGGAGAAAGAGAATGGGGGGAGAAGACTCACCGTGACTATGTCGGGGCTACATTAATTTTCCTCTGTGGGCTGTCCTCTTCTTCTTGACATTTTCTCTGTCTTTCTGTGGTGCTGTACTATTGATTTTAATGTGTTTCTTAATTTTCTCCAGCTTCTTCTGTTATGAATAAGGTATAAAACAAAAGCAGAGTTCATTACAGACCATGGCCCTTCCCCTCCTTCACACACACACACAGACACACACACACACACATACACACACACACATCCTCCCTATGAGAGACATGGGAACAGCCCTCAAGCCATTGGGGGAGAGGTTCTTTGTTCCACTTGCTCTGAGATTTTAATACCATATTTCAGTGAAGATTCATTCGTGTCTCCTATCCAACATTAGTATGAAGATCTCCAAGACAAATTTACTTTTATTATTTTTGACATTGTTTGGGTATCATGTTTTACATGCTCAAAGCCCTCTGCTGTCTACCTAATGTCTATATAGGAAGCCAGAATTTGAATCATGCCCATTTTATTAGTTTTTTTTTTATTGCTTAACATTTTTATTTAAAGTTTGAGTTCCAAATTGTATCCCTCTACCCTTTCCCTCCTCTTCCCCCTCCCTGAGATGGTAGGCAATCAGATAGAGGTTGTACGTGTGCAGTTATGTAAAACATTTCCATATTGGTCATTTTGTACAATACTCAGTTAAAGGAAAAAAATGAGTGAAAGAAGGTGGAAAATAGCATGCTTCAGTCTATATTCAATCAGTATCAGTTCTTTCTCTGGAGATGGATAGCATGCTTCATCGTTAGTTCTTTGGGATTGTCTTAGATTGTTGTTTTGCGGAAGATAGCTAAGTCATTCACAGTTCTTCATTGAACAATATTGCTGTTACTATGTAGAATGTTCTCCTGGTTCTGTTCACTTCACTTTGCATCAGTTCATGTAAGTCTTTCCAGGTTTTTCTGAAATCATCCTGCGTGTCATTTCTTACAGCGTAATATTCTCTTACAATCATATACCACAGCTTCTTTAGTCATTTCCTAATTGATGGGCATCGCTTTGGTTTCTAATTCTTAGCCACCACAAAAACTGCTATACATATTTTTGTACAAATAGGTCCTTTCTCTTTTTTCTGAATGTCTTTGGCATACAGACCTAGCATTGGTATTGCTGGATCAAAGGGCATGCACAGTTGTATAGCCCTTTGGACATAGCTCCAAATTGCTCTCCAGAAGGGTTGGATCAGTTTATGCCCATTTTAAAGAGTTATCATTAAGACCTTTACTTCTTGTGACATCTCTCACAATTAATAACAAAATTACAGTAATGCTAAATTTCCTGTCTTGAGCTACATTCATTAATATTGACCACAGTATTAGCCAAAAGCTGTTGAAATTATGGTAAGTCGTATCTTTATAGTTTTTCCAGTTCAAAGCCTTTATATTCAAAGGGTAGCACAATGGTACAGTGGAAGAGGGACCATATTTACCCAGAGGATCTGTGTTAGAATCCCAGCTCTGCTACTTACTATCTCTGTGATCCTGGGCCATTCGCCTCATTGATCCTTGGTTTTCTAATCTGGAAAATGAGGTGATTGAACTAAATTATCTCTAAGGTCTTGTTAGCTCCAATCTATACTCTTAAAAAAGAAAGATCTAATTTAATTCTCCTCAGAACTACAAGAAACAATTGAAATAGGAGTCAGCGGGCCTGGTTCCAGGTTCTGCCTTATCATTTCTTATTTGGGTGATTTTGGATGACTTACTTCTATGGGCCATGGCTACAACATCTGTAAAATGGGAATAATGATTTTGCAATATTTACCCTCGTAAGGTTGTTGTGAGGAAACCTACATGAGTGTGAGTTATCATTCTCACTAATGTTATTTTGAGCAGGCAAACTTTTTCTGACTCTGAAATCATATTGCATAAGCAGCAGCACGCCTTGTAGGCAGCCTTTTAGTGTGTCTGTGTGTCAGGAAACTATACATTGCATGGTCCTTCTCTAGAGTGCATCTTTTACTTCTCACTTTTTCCGTAGGTTGCAAATATATTGAGCAGGGGTATGGCTAAGTTCTAAACTGTTATGATTCCTGGGGCTCAACTATTGATTTTTTTCATTATACTATATTATAAATGATCACAATTAAATAATTTGGTTTCTGCAAAGTGAGGATTTGAAGTCTGCAATCACTGCAAGATTTTTTAATTGCTTATTTGTTTTTAAACCTTGCCAGTTAGAACTGAAAAAAAAATATCTGACAAGAAAGAAAATGAGGGAAAGATAAAGTTTAGGTTGGATAGTGGGGAACATATTTAAATTGTGAAATGCTTAAAATGATTCAGATTGATTTAAAGTGCTTCAATTGTGTAAATGGAAGAAACATTGCCATTTGAGCCAGACAGCTAAATCCATAAAAGGCAAACATTAGCAAACTGCATAGTGTTAGATCTGTGGCATTCCCCCCTTCCTGTATTGTTTGTGATTAGTGACAGGGAGAGAACAGAGAATAAGATCATATATTGAAGGTAGTGCCCAGGCAGTTGGATTTCTAAGTTAGTCCACTTTTTTTAGTCACAGTCAAATGTCAGCAGAACTATTTCCCCAGAAAACACCTCTTAATATATAGGGTTCACAATGTATAAACCAGGTGGGCACACAGAAGAAAATTAAGTAAAATTGTTTCCCAGTGGTGAAAGTCATGTTCTGCCACATCATTTATTTGCTAAGACACATACTTAGATAGT
The DNA here is from genome assembly GCA_028646595.1 of Phalanger gymnotis. Lineage (NCBI taxonomy): Eukaryota > Metazoa > Chordata > Mammalia > Diprotodontia > Phalangeridae > Phalanger > Phalanger gymnotis. The sequence continues at coordinate 735,935,285 of CM053622.1, read as the reverse complement.
GTTTGCATAACACTGACTCAACTACAGTGTATTATTCATCCCAAAACATCCAATTCTAGTCTGTATTGTTTACTTACCAGTTGAGATTATTTTTCCTTTAAGATAAAAGATAGTGGAAATCTGACTGAGTATGAAGGTTGATGGTTCATATTGTCTCTCATTGTGCTCCGAAACTCTTGGAATAGTTTCTCTTTCTGTCAAGATTAGAAATGAACATTGGCTGATAGAGTTAGAGTTAGAGTTTAGAGTTGTCTGGTGTAATCATAGTAAGTGAGGAAACTGAGACCCAGAGAAAGTAAAATGATTTTCACAAAGCTACATATTTAGTAAATGGCATTATCTAGATTTGAACTCAGTTCTCCTCATTCTAAATTCAACGAACATTCCACTATACATATGCTACTTTTCTAATCATCAATATGTATTCCTTTGAAATTTAGTCAAGAAGTTTGCCTTCAATTCATCTGGAAAATGTGGGTGTCACACACACGCGCACGCACATGCGCGTAACACACACACACACACACACACACACACACACACACACACAGTGTTTCAAAGGTTCCAATGAGATAATGCACCATTTGGATCTGATTCCCACATTAAGCAACTAACACCAAGGGTCACAGAGAGACAGGACGTACGATATGGCCTAAAATTTGAGCCATAATGAAAAATCCTGTATTATAGCCCACCAGATAGACTAGACTTGATAGTTTTTACTGATATTTGCTTTCTATGACTTTGAAAATTCTCCTCAGTCACCATTTTCATGAGTCTTCATTATAAGGAAATAGCGTAAGTTGTTGACTTATCTCATATTTCAATACTTTGGAGATTTGTGGTTTTATCAGTGTAGACACTTCCTCTAACAGTGTAGGTCCCAGTATCCCCACACTCTTTGTTTATGGCCTTTATGAGTTGCTACAGGAAAAAAAAAAGATCATTATGGCAGGAGGAGAGATTCTATTGAGGGACAGACCTCTCCTAATTTGGCTAACTTGTTGAGTGACAGAAGCAAAGTCTGGTGTCAGGTCCACACTCAAAGCCTTTCCTACTTGTGCTTCCCTGAACTTTGAGAACTTAGGTCCCCCTTCATTCCTTAATGAAGAAGCCAATTGAATGAGAAATCTTAATAAAAGGAGGTAAGTAAAAGGAAGTCTCCTTCAAGGGCCATATCTCAGTCATGGGCCTCATCCTACCAAATGTCAGTGATATGTATGAGGTCAGATTGGAATAGACTCTACTCCAATGGCTCTGTGGTCTCATCTCTATCTCATCTCCTACAATACAGGCCACGACAGACATCTCTGCCTATTTTAAGAGGTTCTTGTCTATATCCTCCCATAAAATCACCACAAGGGCCCCACCAAGGTGCTGGGGGCCATCCTTATGACATCTCCAGAAGGTTGTCCATCTGTCATTCTTCCCTCCTGCTGTATGACTGGTACGTCTTCTCTTTCAATCATATATTTCTCTGATAACCTATTTTACTCAGCTCTTCTTTCATAATCTTATGTTTATGACATGCTCTTTGAGTGAGCCTTAATTGTGGTTCTTTGGAATTGAACTATACTATACCATGGCTCACAGCTATACACTTGAGAGAAGAATATTGATATTACAAAGAGAGGACTTTGTTTCAGAGTGAATCTTAGTACTTTGCAATTTCCTGAAAGGCAATCTGTTCTGCTTTTATCTTCCTGTTCAGCTCAAGGTCATTATTCAACTCATTCTCCATTTTCAGGTTCTGTTCCCCTGCCCCCCCTCCCCCGACACACAAATGGACAGCTCTATTAAGTTGTCCGCCCAACTGTATATCATAATGCAGACAAAAGACATTCTTTATCCATTTGGTTTTTCCAACGTGGGTAGTGAGAGACCAAACTCTTTTGAGTGATTATGGATTTCATTTAGGAGGCTCTGCAGAGTTCCTGGGCTTTATGTGGTCAGTACAATGTCAACTACAAAGGGGAGCTGGAGGGCCTCATCATCCATTAGGAATGCCTCTTCCATTTGGACTCTGCTGGATCTCCTCAATGATAATTGAGAATACCTTTGGGGAGCATATGTTTTCCCACTTTAAGCCTTGCTTGATATTAATAACCAGTGTCATTTACAAATGTATCCCTATTGTGTCTTTTAAGAGAATGTGTATAAATTTTTGACGTGTGTGGGAGGTACCTTGTTGGAAGAGAGCCTTTAAGGCAGAATATTTTTCTACCAAATCAAATGATTTTTTATGAGGATCTATTTACTTTTATTAGGGACTTAAGGAACAAAAAAAAAGCATAGTACAACCTTGTATTCTTTATATCTTTCAATTATTTGTGTGATGGTAGCATATATTCCACTGAGGAGCTTAGCACGCTGCCTGGTACGTAGTAGGTGCTTAATAAATGCATACTGACCATGGAATATCAGTCGTGATAGCATTATCAAGGGTATCTTTAGTCTCAACCCACTCCTGCCCATCCTATACACTGTTGTCAAATTAGTTTTTTTTTAAACATAAATCTGACCATGTAATTATCCCGCTCAACCAATTCCAGGTCTTTTCTATTACTTCTAGGATGAAATATAAACTCTTCTGTTTAGCTTTTAAAGGCCCCAATTCTCTACTGGAAGAAAGTATTCATAATATGTAGCCTCGCAGCTTTCAAAACTTTCATAATAACAATGATGATAATAAAGATAGCAAACATTTATATAGTACTTATTGTGTGTCAGGCACTGATTATTAACTTATAATTTATTTTATTAATTATTTACAACAATTATCATTTGATCCTTACAACAATCCTCAGAGGTAAGTGCTATTATCACCCCCATTTACAGATGAAAAAACTAAGTCAAACACAGTTTAGGTGACCTGCCCAGGGGTGCATGGTTATTTAGGGTCTGAGGCTGGATTTGAATTCAGGTCTATCTTGAATCCAGGTTGGGCACTCTACCCACTGCACCATAAGTATTTTATCTCTCTCATTTCTCATTCCTGAACAATATTTTCCAGCATTTTCACTGACAGCTCTCTTACTCACTTTTGCATTGAATCACTTAATATTGAAGTCTACATTTACTTTATTCAGAGAATTTTATTGAATTCTTAATAAGAACTGCTCTCCCTCCCAAACCTCTGCAAGAGATGCTAGCTCAGGACTTGCAAATATTTTTGAGCTGTTGTTTTTACAAATGCTTCTCACGTACAAGAAGACCAAATGTCTCATGAATATTTTTTTTCTTTTGGCTTTTGTATGTAAGATGTAAGATAAAAACAAGTCAGCCTTATTTACTTCTCCACTCTATCACTATCTTCCTAAAAATTAGCTCCCCCAAAGCATAACCATCCCAGATCTTCTCAATGGCACTCCGTCTCCTCCACAATAATGTGTTAAAAGAGGATTGGGCTTCCTAGGGCTTACTTATTACTGAGGAAAGGGAATTTCCCATGATAGACCACTGTGGAAATTCTCTTAAATACTACTGTGACCACAAATGTATTTACTTAGATGGTGCCTAAATCCAAGGATGACGTGGGTTTCTCACTCAGTGCATGAGGATGGAGGAGAAAATTCAAAGGAAGACTTTCTCGATGGCAAACTACCCATAGAATGACCGAAACCCGGAGGTGGAAGGCCCCTCAGAGGTTTTCTAGTACCCCCCATAACTGAACAAGATTTTTCTCTTCTGCAACCTTGACAGGTGATTATCCTGAATTTGCTTGAAACTCTTCAATGAAGGGGAACTCATGACATTTCCATGGTACCCATTTGTAAGAAACACAATAGTTTTCCTGAAGTGTTCAAATGAAGGCACCCCCCAGGAGGTTTAAAAACAAAAAAAACTGAAATCTGAGTCAGCCTTTCAGTGTAAGATCAGTAGTAATTGAATAAAGTCCCTTTTCTGGTAGGTGAGAGTCTGAGTATCCACTAACCTTCATTTCCCAGGAGTCCAACTCTCCTGGACCCCTTCCGTTAGCATGAATCAGAGCCAGTGCCCAGGCCAGGCTCCTCACTCCCTTCCTCTAAGGCCTGGTCCTACTAGATCCAGATAGGAACTCTATCAAAATCTACCAACCTTTACTGGTTGGAGAGAGGATGCCCCATTGTCTCTCGTGCCCCACTTCTTCCAACCCTGCCTTCCTCCATGAAGTGCCCAATTCCACCTAGGGACCCAAGGGTCCCATTTCCCTTATTCTCCTTAACTACCTACATTTTGTGAGGATCTCCCCTGAATAAGACTAACTTGCTTTACTGTCTTGTGAGCTCTGTGTTTCTTTAAAGTGCACCAAACCTTCTTCATACAGTTAGCATTTATGTAGTGCTTTAGGATTTGTGAAATGCTTTACAGATATGATAGAATTTCATCCTCCCAATAACCCTGTGAGGTAAGTACTATTATTACCCCCATTTTACAGATGAGGAACCTGAGGTAGAGGTTAAATGACTTGCCTAAGGTCACACAACTATTAAGTGTATGAGGTCAGATTTTGCCTCGGGCCTTCCTGACTCCAGGTCCAATGTTCTATCCACTGTGCCACCTGCCTCTTCGTCTGTGTAAAGACACCATCCTACTTCCAGATAATGAATTATTAGGAAGTTTCCTTTGATGCTAAGCCAAACTTTGCTCCTTTGCAGGTTCTACCCACTGTTCCAGACTCTGCTCTCTTCAGTCTAATCTCTCCTCTATGGCACATCCCTTCATTTACTGGGCAACAGCTGTAAGTCTTCCCTGAAATTTTTCTTTGAGTTAAATGTCCACGACTCCTTCAGGGGGTCCTCATGTGACATGATCTTAAGGCATTTCGTCATCTCTGTTCTCTTCCTCTGGACACTCTTCACAATATCAGTATTTTTCCTAAAATGTGGTGGCAATATCTGGACACAATATCCCATATCTGGCCTGCTCAGGGCAGAATACAAAGAGGTCATAATCATCATACTCTGAGACACTGACTCTTTTTTAAGTTCTTTAAAAATTCTATTTATTTATCTTATTTTTAATTTATGGAATAAAACAAGCATTTCCATAACATAGTATAATAAAAAAAGATGATTGCATGTGTAACTGTGTAACTTGCTATTCCTTTTAAATATATAATAAAGTTTCCATGTAAATTTCTTTGTTTCTCCTTTTTCCCCTCCCCACCATCCTAGAGATGGCTACCATTAGACACAAATATGTATATATGTATGAAAAACCATTCTCTGTATACTTCTATTTATCAGTTCTTTCTCTGGTTGCAAATAGCCTTCATATATCCTTTGTAGTTAATTTGGGTATTTACGACAGAAAAAACGTTGTTCATAAAACAGTATTGCCATTACTGTTGTAACAACAATGTTGCTAGCAGCTGTTATGGGGGTGAAAGACCAACAACACCAGCACACAGGAAGGCTGGTAGCACAGATCCTTTGATCTGCTTTTCTAAGGAAAGCAACTTTAAGGGGTTAACAATCTCAGTTTAATTAAACATACATATATAATTCACTTAGTTCGGGAGAAAAAGTCAGCATCCTGAACCTCAGAGCAAATACATACAGAAATTACAAGCATACATTATTTAAACAGAGCAAATGATGTACAGAGATCAACAGACAGGCCTCTATCTGTCTGACCAAAGAATTATATAGTTACCAGAGAGAGAGGCACCCAGCATCTAGGTTTTCAAAGCCAGGAGGCTGCTTCAATGGCTTACCCAGAGTCTTATCACCAACACTCTTTTAATGAGTGTGCCCCCAAAGGCAAAAAACACCAACCTCTGAGCTTTTATACCCTGTTCAGGGCCCTGAGGGCTCAGAGCCTACTTAGCAAAAAGGTGTAGGGCCTTGTAGTAGGAAGGCCGAATTTATGATCTCAAAAAGGATCATATATATATCTGAATGGTTCGAAATCATTAGGTATATAGAATTCTCTAAGCAGAAGCCATCAAAAAATTTATTCAGGGCCCAGAGCAACAAATTAGCAAACCAACCTCCTCATTCCAGTATTGTGAACACAAGCCTCCAGGCCCAGTAGGCCCGCCTCACAAGAGTAGCCAGGAGGCCACAGAAAAATAAGATGGCATAAATCATATTCACTGGCCTCAAGACCTTGCTCGAACTCCTGGGTCCACACGGGTTGGCTCTGCTTCAGATTTTTTCAGCTGTAGTTTCTCGCCTGTCCTCCGCAGCCAAGCCTCTGGCATTCTCAAGCCCTGCCTCAACGACCAGAGACCAGAGTCCAGAGACCATTGGTTCCCGAGTTGGCCCCTCTTAAGTCATTAATCTACACCCACACAGGTTTCACACCTGATAGGGCTTTGGGCCTGGGGCTTAGCATTTAACAGGTGAAAGTACTTTCACCGTAAACAAAAGCCAAACTCCTCAAGGGCACCCCCAAACTAAGTACTAAGGAGCCCTATCTTGCCTTAAGGACACAGGCCTAGTGCCTCACATCTAGTTAGTGAAAGGCTATGGGCCTGCCTCTAATCAGGCTTCTCTTTGTTGGCCCCACCTGAGGCCTATTCAATGGGTGGGAAAGATCTTTCATTTACAGATTGGTCTTACAGCTATACACAATGTTCTCTTGGTTCTGCTCATTTAACTCTTCATTATTTCACGCAAGTCTTTCTGTGTTTTTCTAAGATCATCTAGCCCATCATTTCTTATAGCACAGTAATATGCCATCACAATCATATTCCACAATTTGTTCACACTGCCTCTTAATTAATTTTTTTGGCTGTCATATCCCAATATTTACTCATCTGGACTTTGACAGACCAACACGACTTCTATCTTACTCCATTCTAGGCCTCTACCTCTCAAATAAGTGTCATGCCATCTCCTTTCCACCCCCAGCCTCTAGCTCTTCTTTATGTTGTCTTCTCCCTAAGTGCCTTGAGGGCAGGGACTGACTTTGCTTAGTTTTATTTGTATTCTCAGCACTGGCTTATAGTAAACACTGTATCCTCCTTCTGGCCCATAGTAAATGTTCTACCTGCCTAGAGGCAGTGAGGTATATGGCGGTGCAGTGGATGGAGCATTGGGCCTAGAGTAGGAAGGTCTGAGTTAAGATACTAACTGTGTGGCCCTAGGCAAGAGCCTTAAACTCTGCCACTTTCCTCAACTCAAAAATGAGGATGACAATAGCACATATCTTGCAGGATGGTTGTGAAGATTAAATGATATAATATTTGCAAAACAACAAAAATTGTGTTTCATATAGTACCTGGCATATAGTAGGTGCTCTGTAAATGTTTATTTCCTTCCTTACTCATCCTGAAATTTAACTAAAACTCCTGGTTCTTTTTCTTTTCCCGACAAACTGTTATCTAGCTGCACTTCCTTCATCTGGTTACTAGGGATAACTTATTTGGCCATGGCGCATGCAAAATAAAGAAAAATATAAAATATCCCTCAGTCCTCAGTGTTGTCCTTTATTCCTTCTGCAGGGACAATAGCAGAGTAGTGGCAAAAGGAGCAGAGTTCTAAGAATAAGAAATTTCAATTTTTAAGTTGTACAAACATTAGCCTAGCTGTTGATATGCCAAATATGAGATTTTCACCCAGTGACCAATGAGTGGTCACACCACTGGACTGAATGGATTCTGTTCATCTTGATGACCAAGAATGTATAAATAAATAAAAATAAATCCACCAAAGAAGTAACTGGCAAAGGCTCACAGTCCTCCCCTGAGAGGAAAATGGAGGAGTTGGCAGAATTGACTTTCTAGTGACAAGATAGCTGCCTTTAGTATCTGAAGTTGCTAGCATTTTCATTAGGGGTGTTTTCTTTCATCCCCATCAGAAACTCTTGGAAAGAAGTTTGCTGGGGGGCGGAGCCAAGATGGGGGCTGGAAAGCAGGGACTTGCATGAGCTCCCTGCCAGGTCCCTCCAAAAACCTATAAAAAATGGCTCTGAACAAATTCTAGAACTGTGGAGCCCACAAAATAGCAGAGGGAAGCAGGGATCCAGACCAGGACAGCCTGGATGGTCACTGGAAGAAGTCTATCGCGCACCGAGTGGAGGGGATCAGAGCTCAGCATGGACAACGGCAGGACCAGCCAGACAGGGAGCTGGGCCGAACAGGCCCAGCACCCTGAATCAGTGAGCTGTGGCAGTTACCAGACTTCTTAACCCACTAACACCAAAGACAACAGAGAAGTTTAGTGGGAAAAGCTTTGGGGACAGAGTTCGCCGTTCAGCCACCACCCCAGTGGCAGTGGGGAAGGGGCAGCTGCAGAAATACAGCTGCAGTTACTTCTGGCCCCAGGCCCACCTGGTGGGAGGATTTAAGTGGCAGATCAGAGCAGGAGTGCAAAGCGTGCTTAAGATTTGCGTCAGGTCTGGGTTTGGCGGTTCTTGGGGAAGGAGGAGTGCTGGTGTGGCAGAGCTGGCTGTATAGAAAGAGCTCTGAAATCAACAGCTCATCCCCTTAAGCTTCGAACAAAGTACTCTGTGCTCTACAAGCAGTCATACCCCACTGAAAATTTCAAGGGTCAAGTAAGTTGGCTGGGAACATGGCCAGGCAGCGAAAATGCACTCAGATTCAGTCTCAGACTTTGGAATCTTTCTTTGGTGACAAAGAAGACCAAAACATACAACCTGAAGAAGTCAACAAAGTCAAAGAGCCTACACCAAAAGCTTCCAAGAAAAACATGAACTGGTCTCAGGACATGGAAGAGCTCAAAAAGGAGTTGTAAAAGCAAGTTAGAGAAGTTGAGGAAAAATTGGGATGAGAATGATGCAAGAAAACCATGATAAACAAGTCAATGACTTGCTAAAGGAGACCCCAAAAAAATACTGAAAAAAATATTGAAGAAAACAACACTTTAAAAAATAGACTAACTCAAATGGCAAAAGAGCTCCAAAAAGCCAATGAGGAGAAGAATGTCTTGTAAGGCAGAATTAGCCAAGTGGAAAAGGAGGTCCAAAAGACCACTGAAGAAAATACTAGCTTAAAAATGAGATTGGAGCAAGTGGAAGCTAGTGACTTGATAAGAAATCAAGATATTATCAAACAGAACCAAAGGAATGAAAAAATGGAAGACAATGTGAAATATCTCATTGGAAAAACCACTGACCTGGAAAATAGATCCAGGAGAGATAATTTAAAAATGATTAGACTACCATGATCAAAAAAGGAACCTAGACTTCATCTCCCAAGAAATTGTCAAGGACATCTGCCTTGATATTCTAGAGCCAGAGGGTAAAATAGAAATTGAAAGAATCCACAGATCGCCTCCTCAAATAGATCCCCAAAAGAAAACTCCTAGCAACATTGTTGCCAAATTCCAGAGCTCCCGGGTCAAGGAGAAAATACTGCAAGCAGCCAGAAAGAAACAGTTTGAGTATTGTGGAAACACAGTCAGGATAACACTGTATCTAGCAGCTTCCACATTAAGGGATTGAAGGGCTTGGAATACGATATTCCGGAGGTCAATGGAGCTAGGATTAAAACCAAGAATCACCTACCCAGCAAAAATGAGTATCATGCTCCAAGGCAAAATATGGATTTTGAACAAAATAGAGGACTTTCAAGCTTTCTCAATGAAAAGACCAGAGCCGAATAGAAAATTTGACTTTCAAACACAAGAATCAAGAGAAGCATGAAAAGGTAAACAAGAAAGAGAAATCATAAGGGACTTACCAAAGTTGAACTGTTTTGTTTATATTCCTACATGGAAAGATGATGTGCATAATTCATGAGACCTCAATATCATAGTAGCTGAAAGGAATATGCATATATATGTGTGTGTGTATGCATATATATGAATATGTGTGTGTCTGTGTATGTATATATGAAGGTGTATACACACACACACACACACATATATATATATACATATATATATATATATAGACAGAGGGCACAGGGTGAGTTGAATATGAAGGGATGATATCTAAAAAAATAAAATCAAATTAAAGGATAAGAGAAGAATATATTGTGAGAGGGAGAAAGGGAGAGATAGAATGGGGTAAATTATCTCGCATAAAAGTGGCAAGAAAAAGTGGTACTCTAGGAATGGAAGAGGGGGCAGGTGAGGAGGAATGAGTAAATCTTGCTCTCATCGGATTTGACCTGAGAAGGGAATACCATACACACTCCACTGGGTATCTTACTCCACAGGAAAGAAGGAGGAAGAAGATAAAAAAGGGGGGACAATAGAAGGGAGGGCAGACGGGGGAGGAGGTAATCAAAAACAAACACTTTCAAAAAGGGACAGGGTCAAGGGAAAAAATTCAATAATGGGGGATAGGTTAGGAAGGAGCAAAACATAGTTAATCT
>CM053622.1:735891792-735924515 GCA_028646595.1 Phalanger gymnotis | reverse complement strand
ATTTGGAACTGAAAGTTTTAAAAACAGACGTTCAAAAACAACAACAAAAAAAGTTTTTGCATGCAACTAGGAAATAAGATACACAGGAAATGGGGCATAGAAATTTATCTTGTCCTACAAGAGAAGAAGGGAAAGGGGGATGAGAGGGGAGTGGGGTGACAGATGGGTGGGCTGACTAAGGAACGGGGCAACCAGAATATAAGCCATCTTGGAGTGGGCGGGAGGGTAGAAATGGGGAGAAAATGTGTAATTCAAACTCTTGTGAAAATCAGTGCTGAAAACTGAATATATTAAATAAATTAAATTTAAAAAAATTTAAAAAAAACAAAGAAAAAGAAAGAAAGAAAGAAAGAAAGAAAGAAAGAAAGAAAGAAAGAAAGAAAGAAAGAAAGAAAGAAAGAAAGAAAGAAAGAAGCTTGCTCCTTTTAGGCCGTTTCATCCATTCATCGGGGGACTTTCCTGATCAGCATGAGGGGAGATGAGCCCTTGTTTTGGGCTTTGATGGAATCTCCCTGTGAAGGGAATGGAATGGACATTGCCTGTTTGATTCTCCTGACTCAGTGTGGATCAAAGAAAGGGAAGAATTGTTTGGTTCGTTCTACTGTATTAGAGGCATCGCTTTGTGAATAGCCCATAAAAGGGAACCAACAGACCCATTTTATCTCTGAATATTTTATGACATAGATCTGAGCAGCAGAGCCAAGGAGAAACTGAAACCTAGTAGCAGGGTTCTGTCTACCTGGCTAGGAGTCACTTATTGAGGCTGAGGCCCATTGGGCTTCTAGCATAATAACTAACATTTACTGAGTACCTGCTATGTGCTGGCTACTGTGCTAAGCACATTTTATGAATGTTATCCAGAAATTCAAACCTATCCTTTTGTGAAATCTGCTGGTTTGAAAACATTACTCTATCCCCATAGACCATCCCTGCAACATGATCATCCAGATGTGACCAAATGACATTGATTTCTCTCCCCCAAAATGGTTTTGGTAGCTTAGAATAAGTGTAAATAGTAATTGTTTTCTGTTCTGGCCAGAAATTCTGAGGGTCTTTCTCTCCCTAATTGATACTTTTGTGTTGGCAAACTAGGTCATCTTTTGTCTCAATTCTTACCTAGCCCTTAGTCATTGAATGACCATTGCCTCAAACAAACTGAGACCTGGGAAGATCTTAATATAGAAAGGCCAAGGTCACCTACTGCATCCTGGGCCATTGCCCATCTTGTCACTGCACTCCAATGACTCTGGAGGAAAGAGTCTTTGCAAAGCTCTGCCTTACTTAAATCCAATTCAAGTGCAAGTTAAGACATCACCCTCATGATGGCATTGGTCCTCTTTGAGGATGAAAGACAAACAACCACCACAACCTCCACCACCAAAAGCTTTCCTTACTTTATATACACTTCATTATGTTTATAGGGGATCCGGGGACTATTTAACCCACATATGGGAGGATCTAGATATGAACTAGATTCAAGCTATAGTGGGAGGTTTCCAGAAGAAAGTCTGGAGAGGATCAGCATAAATCAAAGAGAATGAATTGTATCAGGTGGCCCTAAAATTGGCCCCGATCTGTTTAAGCTTAGGGTGGTAGGGTGCTGTGCCTTGGATTATACTATGTGTGGATTATCCAGGCCCCTTAATTTATTTTTTCCTTTCTATTTTCCTCTTTTCCCTTTATTTATTAGCATAGGGGAGAGAAAACCAAAATTCATCCGTATCTGGTGCTGCTCCTACAATTCACATCAATCTCACTGGCGACCTGTGCTGTTTTTGTCTTTTTAGGACTGCTTAAAGTAACATATTCCTTCTGTCTGTCAGAGATACTCTGACTGTACACCGACTGCTCTGTTCTCTGAGTCACATGGTCTGGGAAACAATTTATGGAAGTGTAGTGATTTTGTTTGGGTAGCAAACAAAAGTGAATGGAAAAGGCAGACTTTATCTATTGAGTTGTAAATTACATTATTCCACATGCCTGGGAGATGGCCCTCTTATTTATTTCGGGAAGAAATGGTTCTCAGAACACTGCCACAGACGTCCAAAAACCCTTATCTCTACCTCTGAGCAGAACACTTGGTTTTCCTTACTAAAGCACACGTTAGATTATGGAATTACATTTTCCCACTTACTATCCTCTGTCTCCAAATGTGTGGTTCACTTAGAGAACAAAAAATGATGAGAGTAGCAACTTACATTTAAATTATTCTACAGAGTTTACAAAGTGTTTCATATCCAATTTGTCTCATTTCATCTTTCCAGGATCTCTGTGATGTAGGGAGTTTATCGTTATCCTTGCAGTGGAGTGACTTGTCTAAGGTCACACAGTTCATAAGTGACAGATTTGGGTCCCAAACCCAGGGTCGCTGACTCTCAGTTCACTGCTATTATCACTAGGCCATCTTTCCTCAAGGTTTAATCTGAAAAGTGAAGATATCTACAATATCACCTGGGCCACCAAAGATTTTTCTTAGCTGTAGGGTTAGTTATATGGGCCGCCAGAAATTCTCCCTCAAATACCTTACCTGCTCATTTCCTCAACCTACTCACTTCCTATGACCTACTCCTCCACCCCACCTCAGCCACACACAATGATGGTCATACCCTTGATTTTTCCAACACCCACAAATGTATGACCTTTTTATTCAAGAATTCCAACGACCATAATCTATTGGCTTTCCACCTCTCTTTCTGCTTTCCTTTACAAAAAACTCTACTCTTCATCTACACCACTGATGAAGTCCTAATAGAGCTTCCCCCAGCCCCAATATTCTAACTTCATTTCCCACTGTACCTACCTGCCCCCCGCCCCCGGTCAACGGCCTAACTTGTGCCTCACTGCTCACTAGAACAACAGGTGTGTCCCTGAACTCCTAGTTCTCACAGAAACAGCAGGTGTGTCCATGTGATGGAATCTCAGCCACTGCCCCCAGACCCTGTCCCACTGAAACTGGTGTGTTCGGTCATAATCACATCATCCATTTCGCCCAAGACAGGACCACAATACCTAACTATCTACCTTGACCAGACAGGACTACAATAGCTATCCAATTGGAGGGCAGCATGACCAGAATGCTTGACCACCAAACTGTAGAAGGGGCCCACCCTACAATAGCACCTGCACAGTTCCACTGGGTCTAGGACATCTCCTCCATTGCCTAATCCTTTAATAAACTCCTCTCGCCTTTTTAATATTAATCATATTCCTATATTCTATGTAAATTTCTACTGTGTAATCAGTATCTTTACCCTATAAAAATCCATCTTGCTTTCTCTGAAGGTGCTGGTTCCTCTTGGAACTGAGCCTTCTCCATGAGAAGCGTCAATCTCAATAAATGCCTATACTTGGATTAGAGGTGGTCTGCCTCTGAATTCTTTGAGATGGTTCTACCAGAACACATCATGAAACCACAACAGTTTTTGGCCCTAGGAGTGTAGTGACCAAACCTCAACACCATGACTTCCAATCCCTGGACCCCTTAATTCTCTCTCAGGCCATCTCCCCTGTGTTAGCCACTCTATCCTCTATTTGCCATCTTGACCCCTTGATGAACCAATCCAACTCTATACTTTCCTTCTCTTTTGAAGCCTAGCCTCCTAATCATATCACCAATTATGCCTTGCCAAGCCTCAGCTTTGGATCACTTCCACTATTCACCGCCTTGGCTCCTACACATATGCTACTGAATGTAAGAGAATACCATGCAACTGTTCCAACTGGGTAGATGACAAATTTATTTTACACAACCTCGATGGGGCCCTTGCTGCTATGAAGAAATCCTCGCTATCTGCCTTATCAACTTGCTATTTCACTCTGCACAGATACTCTTCCAAACCTTTTTATCTCTCCTTCAAATCCTCCCGTCACTCCCCATTCTCTCACCCTCTTGGCTGAGAACTTTGACTCATATTGTATAGAAAAATTTGAGACCACTCACCATGAGCTCCCTATTCTCTCCTCTTCCCCATCTTGTATCACTCATATGCCTCCTTCACCCCTGTCTCACATGCTAGGGTAGCCTTACTCCTTACCAATGTTCAATCTTCTACCTGCTCAGGTAATCTCATTCCTTCCAGTCTTCTCTAACAGATTATTCCCTCTGTCATCCCCACTCTGTCACTCATTTTCATTCTTTCTCTGTCTACTGGCTCATTCTCTACTACTTACAAATGTGCCCATGTCTCCCCCATCCTGCAAAAGACCCTCCCTTGCTCCTTCCATCCCCACTAACTGTCATAATACCAAGCTAAACTCCTTGAAAAAGCTGTCTATAATAAATGTCTCCACTTTCTTTCTTCTCATTCTCTTCTTAACCCCTTATAACCTGACTTTGACTTTAGCATTCCATCAAAACTGCTCTCTTCAAAGTTACCAATGATCTCTTCATTGTCAAATCCAATGGCTTTTTCTCAATCCTAATTTTCCTCTACCTCACTGCAGTCTTTGACAGTGTTGATCACCCTCCCTTCCTTGTTATTCTTCTCTCTAGATTTTTGAGTCACCACTCTCTCCTGGTTCTTGTCTCATTTATTTGACCACTCCTCAGTCTCCTTCAATGGATCCTCATCCTATGACCCCCTACAACTATAGGCATCCTATCAATTTTGATCCTTGGTCTTCTTCTCTTCTCCCTCTGTACTACCTCACTTAGTGATTTCATAAGCTCCCATGGATTTACTTGCTATCCATATTGAAAATTCTCAAATATATCTATCCTGCCTCAACCTCTCTGCTAACCTCCAATCTCACATCTCCAACTGCCTTTCAGACATCTTGAATCAGATGTGCAGTAAACATGTTAAACTCAACATGTCCAAAAAGGAATTCATTATCTTTCCCCAAACCATACTCCCTCCTACCTAACCTTTATTGTAGACGGCAACACAATCTTTCCCATCCCTCAGGCTCACCATCTAGGAGTTATCCTTTAGTCTTCACTATCTCTCATCCTTTCACATCCAATCTGTTGCCAAAGCCTGTTGATTTCATCTTTGCAACATCTCCCGAATACACGCCCTTTTTTTCCTTTGGCACTGCCATAATTGTGGTGAAGGGCCTTATCACCTCATGCCTGAATTATTGCAAAAGGCTACTGATGGCTGTGCCTGCCTCTAGTCTCTCCCCACTCCAATTCATCCTCTATTTGGTCACTAATGTAATTTTCCTAATGCCCACGTTCAACCATGTCAAGCTCCTCTCCCCCAATACATTCTAGTGGCTCGCTATTGCCTCCAGAATCAAATACAAAATCCTTTGTTTAGAATTCAAAGCCCTTCGCAACCTAACTCCATTCTACCTTTCCACTTTTCTTACGCTCTATTCCCCACCATGTACTCTTTTGACCCAAATGACATTGACTTTGTTGGTATTCCATGAACAAGACATTTCACCTCCCAGCTCTGGGTATTTTCTCTGTCTGTCTCCTATGCCTCAAATGTTCCCCTTTCTCAATTTCACCTACTGGCTTCCCTGGCTTCAAGTTCCAACTAAAATCTCATCTTCAAGGGGGAGTATTTCCCATTCCCTCTTAATTCTAGTGCCTTCCCTCTGTTAATTATTTCCTATTTACCCTGTACATAGCTTGTTTTTATATATTTGTTTGTTTGTTGTCTCTCCTGTCAGATTGTGAGCTACTTGAGGGCAGGATTGTCCTACCTTTTGCCTCCTTTTGTACCCCTAGTGCTTAGCACAGTGTCTGACACATAGTGGTGCTTAATAAATGTTTATTGATTGAGTCTATCAGTCAGCTCTAGGGCCACCTAGTCTAGGCTACCTAGACTACAGGAGATCTTTCCTATCAGCTCTCATGGTAGCCTCTTCATATGTGTTTGGTATGGAGAAGAGAAATTATTTTCATGTCAGTCATAGAACCTGTTGACTCTGGTGGAAAATCCAGGAAAATAGAGAGAAGTAAAGGAAGAGGATTTTCTCCTCTTTGTGCCTAGAGATATGCATCCTTCCCTCCCCTTGAAAATAAAGAGGAAAGTGGGGCTCTGACATCTTGGTTGCATGTAGTTTGTTTTGTCTGCCATTTTAGAGGCTCTTCTTGCCTGCGTACTCACAGTGGGGATGAGAAACCTAACAAAAAATAGCAGAGTAGGTTTATCCTCACTTGACCTCAAGGGAAACTGAAAGGATCTCAAAAGCATGACATCGACCAAGACTGGCTTTTCATGGAGACTCTCCAAGTTCTCAACTGAGGATCCAACCACTGGACTATTCAGCCTTTCCCAGATGCTTAAGGTATTTATTTTGCCATTGCATTAACTGTCTAGGATGGACTCCATCCAATAGTGGCCAGGAAAAAATATCCCTCATCCTGTGGGAAGAGAGAATGCCCATCCACTAGAAGCCATTCCACAACTATGCAGAACCTGCGAGGGCTTGTGGCAGCTCCAGATAATCCAACTTGTAGGGTCCCTATCCAAGGAAGGCTCTGAGCCCACAGGGCATGGATTTGCACTGGGCAGCAAAGAGCTCCCAGCTGCCTTTCTGGATTATAGTTTCCAGCTTCTTTCTGGCCTGCAGCTGATGGGGAAAGAAGAGACTGGGGCATTCAGCCAGTCAACAGGCATAAGGGGCACAATTAAATGCCCCTATGTGCCAAGATCTGTGCTAAGCACTGGAGATACACAGCAAAGCAATGAACAAGTCTCTGCTCTGAAGGAGCTCAGAGTCCAAGACAACATGAAAACAATTACATACAAATAAGATATCTGTGGGATAGATCAGAGATTATCAACAAAGGGAAGGCACTAACATAAAAGGATTTGAGAAAGCCTACTTACAGAAGGTGGGAGTTTAGCTAGAACCTGAAGGAAGCCAGGGCATGAGATGACAATGAGGAGGGAGAGCATTCCAAGCACTGGAGACATGAACTCCAGGACAGAGATAGATTAACACAAAGACAAGAGAGTCCCTTGCTCTAGGGCCCTTAGACCTTGGTTTGAGACTCTAGAGTCCCCAGTAAGTCAGTCAATAAATATTGATGAAATGCTTATTTTTAAGTGCTGGGCTTTGTACCAAGCATTGGGGATGTAAAGAAAGGCAAAACCATGTTCATTAAAGCTCCTTTTTACATAAAGAGTAGCTAGTATTATATAGTGCTTTAAGGTTTACAAAGTGATATGTTATCCTGGTTGATCCTCCCAGTAGCCCTGGGAAGTACTATCTTCATTTTACAAGTGAGGAAAATGAGACTTACAGGCATTCAAGGTAACATAGATATTACATCCCAGGGAAGGTTGGAACTTAGGTTTCCTGACTCAAAGTCCAGAACTTTACCTGTTGTGTCACCTAGAGGCCTTCCCTCCCTCAGGAACGAGAAATGGAAACATTGCTTTGTCTAATGAATTTTTCTTGGAAAGGCCCCTCCTGCTCTTGATTCACCTTCAATTATGAGAAAGTGTCGGGGGAAGAGGGTGGGGCAGGGGATAGTGAAAGGAACTCTTCATATTACATTAATATTCCTGGAGACTCCCATGGGTGCTGTCCACACAATCAGGTCTGGTTGTTAAGAAACTGTAGCACCTGGGTCTTACTCCGACTCAGATGTCTAGTGAAAACTGGTATTCCATAGAACGAGGTCTGCACACACCTGGCATCAGGATATATGTGTGTGTGTGAGTATATAGGTATAGATATTAATATAGACATAGATATAGATATATAGCTATAGATACACACATATATACACATATACATCTATGTATGTATACATACATGCTATGTATATGTGTGTGTGTATGTGTGTATATCTATATCTACATCTTTCAGGAGCCAGGGACATTAACCTGGGTGAACCAACCCAGTTATATTCAGATGATATCTATAGCTACACCACAATTCTTTCTAAAGGCCATTAGGCCCCTGAATTTCTGTACTGGTCGCATGGTATTACATATTACTTTCCATCACATAAAGCAGGCACGTCACCCTTTGAGTTCATTGGGCTACACTGCTAACTACCTTTTTCTCCAGGACAACTTCTCCCCTCTGGGTTTTTATGAAACTATTTTCTCCTTGTTCTTTTCTGTGACTGATTACTCCTCAGTCTCCTCGGTTGGCTCTTTATCTACATTCCACTCTATAACTGTGGATGTTCTCAAGGCTTCTGTCCTGGGCCCTCCCTATTCTCTCCACATTCTATTTCTCAGTGACTTCATTAGTTTCCATGGGTTTAATCACTGACTTTTTGAGACAATGTGGTCCAGTGGAAAGAGTGCTATATTTGGGCAGAGGACCTGAGTTCAAAGCCCACCTCCGATGCTTACTACCAATGTGACCTTGGCCAAGTCACTGTACTTCAGTTTTTGCATCTATAAACCCAGGAGGTTTAACCAGATGGCCTCTGAGGTTTCTTTCATCTCTGTTCTATGATGTAGTCTTTCTATGGCTCTAGCATGTTAAGGACCTTACAGATGATCCCCACCGATCCCAAAGCACAAATGAGAATGTGCTGCTGCCCTCTCATTTTAGAAGAAAGAGTTAATCAAACTTCTGTTAGGGATTGCCTCAGAAAGCCAACCTGCAGAGAATGTCCCTGCAGCCAATATCCATTCAGTTCAACCCCCTGCTCCTTCTGCATCTTCAACAACAGTGTTACACAATAACCACTGAACTTCAGAATAGTGGCAGGGACCCTGAGAAAACCTTGGTCACCAAACAAAGATTCAATTATATTCACTTCACATTTTATTTACTAGTTTAGGACAGAGAACTGAAAGGTCTCAGAAAAAATTTGCGATAAAGGCTGAAACAAAAATACTTTTCTGCCTTCACACTGAGTCTGCTAGAAACACATTCACCTAATACTCTGTGGACCACCCTCCAAATTCCAGTGAATCAAAGTTGCTTAGTACAAAGGGGTGCTAGACAAGTCCAGATTATCTACTTGAGAAAGACAGTCCAGGAATGAATTTTACCATCTTCAAAATCCACTGCAGTCAATCAGTAATGTAAAAAGTTACTTCTAGGGCTCAAATCTCAAACAGACACTCAATAAGATAGACAGTCTTTTCTAGGAGAACGTGAAGCAGTGACCAGAAAGGTAGGTGGGAAATAAACTGATTCAGAATCAGAAGACCTGAGTTTGAATCATGCCTCTTTTATTTCCTATGCAGATGGCCTTAGGTAAATCACTTCTTCAACTCCAGTTTCTTCATTTGCAACATGAAGGGGTCAGACTCAGTGATCTCAAAAGTCTCTTTCATTCTCAATACTGTGATCCTCAGTCTCAATGCTACTGGATCTGCTGAACTAATTTTAGTTCAAATGAATATGGGAAATATTGAAAGTCATTTTTTTCCTTGCATTTTTGTGGTTTTGTCTTTTCAACCCACTTTCTGGTACAGAATCACAGTGGAGACAATGCAGTTGTCACATAAATAAGTGCAGCTGAAAGATACCCCAAGAAAAGACATCGTACTTCCCCAGGGGGCCACCCACTCACCCAGACTGCCGCTAAAACTGTGTTTAGATTTCCATCTTTAGGCATTGCTGGAAGCTGAGCGTTTTCTATAAAATGTTGGCATAACCTTTTCTAGTCCTCTGGGTTTGACTTCTCAGACTAAGGAAGGGGTGAAGGGTGGGGAGAGTAGGAGTGGGGGTGGTGGGGTGGATGAGAAAATACATAAGCATGTTCCTGTGTGCTGTTTATGTTTATGTCATGAAACATCTGGTCCTAGCTTCTTCCGAGACATTCTTCTCAAGTGTTAGAATTTGGGAAGTTATTTCGATAGAGAGTATTTGGCACACATACCTCAGGACGTATCTTACAATAAGGTTTGCTGCAGAACATAAGGATTAAGCGCCTATCATTTTTCAGGAGGGGGGCCAGCATTTGTTTACTTCTCCCCACATATTTCTTTGATGCATTCATTTTTCAAAACCAGACCATCGAAGAGTCCTGGCTGTAGCTTACTCGTACCCGAGAAAGAAGTCAAAATGCCAAATTAAATTATTCAATATTGTTGGGAGAGAGATTGAAGTGTGGGAAAGCAATCTCTTTTGTGCAATCCTTTTCTGCTTTATAGAAAAGAGGGATTGGGGTTAGGATTTGGTCAAGATCTTATACCTGACCTGAAGGTTGATTTATCTTTCAGGTTATGAGAGAATAAGATTACAAGAGGAAGAATAACAGTAAGACAGCCAAACAAGGGATATTAGAAGGCACCTCCCCACTTCTTTTTCAGAAATGGGACTATGGGCGTAGAATGCTGCATATAGTATCATATTTTTTTTATTTTTTGTTAGTTTTGCTGAATTGCGCCCCCCCCCAACACTTTTTTATTCTTTAAGGGATGGCTCTCTGGGAGGGAGGGGGAAAAAGATATACTGAGAAATTTAGGTGATATAAAGACAAAATATATAAATAAAAGATTTTTTTTAAAAAATAGGGGTAGATCTGCCAACTAGCAAAATGTGAAATAAAATATCCTCTAAAGTTTAATCAATTTGGATGCCAAGGCACTGTCAAGTTCTCTTGTTCCTATGCACATGCTTAAGTGTGCTCTCCTGCTTTCTCTCTTCCTGCCTCCTTCTTCGCCCCTCCTCTCTTTCCTTTTATTCTTTCTCTGTCTCTGTCTCTCTGCGTGTCTCTGTCTGTCTGTCTGGTCTGTGTGTTTCTATGTTTCTCTCCCTCCCCCCACTCTTTCTCTCTCTCCCTCTCTCTTTCCCTCTCTCTTTCTCCCTCTCTCTCTCTCTCTCCCTCTCTCTCTCTCTCCCTCTCTCTCTCTCTCCCTCTCTCTCTCTCTCTCTCTCTCTCTCTCTCTCTCTCTCTCTCTCTCTCTCTTCCTCTCTCCTTTTCTCTCTCCCTCTCTCTCTAAATCTTTCCTTCCCTTCCCTCTCTCTCCCCCCCTTACACACACACACGTTAGTAGAAAAAAATGCACACTCAGGATTTTCCCACCATCACTCTCCACATTGAGTATTATTTTTTTCCTGATGGATTTCTATCCCACCAAAGTGTATAAATCTTCACATGTTTGTGTCATTCACCGAGCATACAGTGAGTACAAGAGGCTTATAGAGGCTTATCTCTATGTCAGGGTAAAAATCATGCTGACTCAAGAGGCTCTCTCCTCCCTTTCCTTCTCCTCCATCCTGTCAAGAGCTTCATAGATTTTCCAAATATTTCTGACAGATTTTTATTCCCAGTGCAGAGCTCTGCAGGAAGTTGGGGATTTCGGAAACAGAAGGCCATGAGATAGGTTATTCTCTCCCACAGTCTAAGTCCTAACGTTGGGATGCTAAGATGACCGAAATAGGATCCATAAGCTGTAGATAATAGGTAATACAGTAATGTCATCCATAGTTACGGGGAAAATTGCAAAACTCCCTCCTTGTCCAAAATAAACAGTACTTAGACTCACAAAGTCTCTTGGTTCTGTAATGCTTGAAGTCTTGCGAAGTTCTTCCTTGCTTTTCAGGCTAAAGTCTGCGAAGAGCTTCATTCAATCACAGAATCTCAGAGTTGGAAGGGACCTCTGGGGTCTGCACCTAAACAGACGTTTCATCTATAACATTCCCAACAGGTGGCAATCTAATCTCTAACATTCTCCCAACTGTTTCAAAATGAGCAGTTAGAAGCAAGAGGCCCCCAATAAATGTGTGCACATGTGCATGTTAAAGAGTTTTGTTAGGAAATGTAAGATATGTCATGGAGTCATTAGAAGAAAGAAGAAATGTATATGGTACATCCTTAACACTTTATGCTTTTCTGCCCCAGGAGTGGTTTTTTCAGCCATCAGCATGACCTAGTGGAGAAAGTGCTAAGATTAAGAGTCAGGAAGATACAGATTAAATTCCCTACTCTGAGACTTAGTGGCTGTGTGAAAGTACAGATTATTGCATCTTTCTGAGCCTTGGGATTCTCATCTGCAAAACAGGGTTGATGATACCTTAAGTTTCTACCTCACAGGGTTGTTGTAGAGACCATTAGGATGACTGATTAAAGGCAAAAAGGCATGTATTTATTATATGCATGTTAAAGGCAAAAATGTTGTATTGCATATAACCAAGATCATGGAAGTTTTGATTAACTAGTAACCAAAGATATGTATCTCTGTTGAAGAAACGTCTTTTAGACTTTGTTTAAACACCAATATGAAAATTCTACTCTATCCTTCAATTTAAGGAAGCTTCTCTGTGTCTAATGCAAGTAAAAAGGCAAACTACCTTCTTAAGAGAGCTCCATTCTTTACCACTTCCACCAAATTCCCAATAAAGTAGTAATTATCAAAGCAATTTGGAAACGGTTAAAAAATAGAAAAGTTGATCCAAGGAACAGATTAGGAATTCAAGTTGTTTCTGTTGTTCAGTCATTTTCAGTTGTGTCCAACTCTTCATTAGTTCTTTTGGGGTTTTCTTGGCAGAAAGTGGTCTACCATTTCCTTCTCCAGCTCATTTTGCAGATGAGGAAACTGAGGCAAGTGGTGTTGAGTAACTTACTCAGGGTCACACAGCTAATGAGTGTCTGAGGCCATATTTGAACTGAGGAAGATGAATCTTCCTGACTTTGGGTCTGGCACTCAATCCACTGTGCCATTTAACTGCTCCTCAGGCATGAAAGACCCATAAATAATTGAACATGATAGCATAGTGCTGGGTAGCCCCATGGATAGTAACTGCTTGAACAAGGACTCATTAATTAACAAAAATTGGCACTTTGAAAATCAAGCTGTGGTTTGGCAAGAATCAGGCTTAACCCAATATTTCATACCATAGCCTGTTAATTTTAAATAAATACCAGGCTGTTATGTAAAAGGTCACAATAAACAAATTCAAGGAGAACACAGGAATATAATTTTCACAAACATGGATAGAGGTACAATTTTTGACCAAAGGATAAAAATTACCATTAAAGATAAAATGTAAAGCGGATTAGTTCAAATTGAAATGGTTTTGGACAAACAAAATCAATGCATTTAAAATTATAAGATAAATGAGCTAGAGGAAAAAACTATTTGTAGCAAATTTCTCTGTTAATGTTATTATATGTAAGGAATATAAAGAATTCATATGAACGTATAAGAATAAGAGCCTTTCCCAAATATAAAGTCAAAAGATTTGACTAGGTAGCTCTCAAAAGAAGAAATGCAAATTACCATACCCATATGAAAAATAATTCAAATGGCTAATAATAAGAGAAATGCAAATTAAAGTAACTCTCAGTTTTTATTTCACATCTATCAACTTGGAAAGGATGAAAAAAAGGAAAATGGCAGTTGTGAGAGGCCATACACATTGGTGTACAGTTGGTAGAACTGTGAATTGGTTCTACTATTTTGGAAAGCAGATTGGAACCAAATACCAAAAGTCTAATTGCACACACCCTTTGGCCCAATGATACCACTGCTAGGCATATATTCCAAAGAGGTTGAAGATGAAGGAAGGAAGGAAGGAAAGAAGGAAAGGAAGGGATGGAGAAGGAAAGGAGGGAGGAAGGAAGGAAACAGGTATATATTGTCTACTATGTGCTATGTGCTGTGTTAAGAACTTTGCAAAAATTATCTCATTGGATCCTTACAAGTCTGGGAGGTAGATATTATTATCTCCTTTTACAGTAGAGGAAACTGAGTCATACAAAGGTTAAGTGATTTGCTCAGGGTCACACAATGAGTAAGTGTCTGAGATTGGATTTGAACTTAGACCTTCCTGACTCAAGGAGTAATACACTATCAACCAACAATGCTTTTGGTGGGAAAGAAAGGACTCTCAAGTACAAGAATAGCTACGGCAGCAAAGAACTGGAACCCAAAGGATTGACCATCAATTGGGCAGTGGATGAACAAATTATATATTAGTATTATATATTATATTATATATAATGTATACTAATTATATGTAAGTATATAAATCTAATGGAATAGTATTGCTGTTTGCAACACTGATGATCATGGGCCCCACTTTAGAGGATGTGGTTGGTCAACAGATAATACTCATCATTGCCTTCTTCTCTCTACCCACTTTTTCTTGGGAGATTTAATTAGACACAACTTGTTAAAAGAGTTCAATCCTTAGCCAAGAGACATTATGATGACCTATGTTGTCTTCTTTTCTGCTTCATTATGTAATCTATATTAGATGAAAAATTGGGTAGGAAAACCACAACAGCTTAAATACCACAGTTAGAAAAATTCCTAAACTTCAGACATAGTTTTATCACTCTGCCCTGATTTAAATTTATGGTTATTTTTGGTTGTTATTAGAGGGATGCATGAGGAGGGAAAGTGGAGGAAAGAGAAGACCTTTTTATTGGAACTTCCCACAGTTTTTGAATTGGTGTGTACAACAAGTGGCTTTGACTTTAGTTTTTGGCTCTGAAATGCCTACAGAGGAGGAGGCCAATGGCCTTTCTTTCTGCTTCTTCCTTTGCCTATTGCCCCAGTACTGCCTAGTCCTTCTGGCTCAGCCCATTGAGTCTTGGGCAAGACCAGGGAAGCCGACTCTCATTTTGCTGCTGTTTTACTCTTGAGGTCTCCATTCCTTCCTCTTAGTCTGTCTCCTAAACTGTGCATAACCCTGTAATACCTCCAGAATTTTTCTCAATTCTTTCTTTTAGCTCAACACTCCCCAGTATCTCTTGGGCTAAAGGAATAATGCTCCTATCTCTAAACAACAAACCTCAGGATACCCATCAGTTTCCAAATCCTTATTACACATGAAAGAAATAATAAAGGGGAATAGACTCAGAGAAACCTGGAAGACTTGTATGAATGGAAGCAGAATAAAGTAAGCAGAATCAGAACAATTTAAATAATGACTTTAATATTGTAAAAGAAAACACTTTGGAAAACTTAAGAACTCTAATCAATGCAATGACCTTGTATGACTTCAAAAGATAGATGATAATGCATATGCATTGGCATTTGGCAGAGAGAAGGTAGACTGTAAGTGCTGAATGAGACATATTTTTAGACAATGTGTAAATTTATTGTGCTTAATTATACCTAATTGTTAAAAGAGAAAGTTTTTTTGGGGGGGAGATAGTTATGCAGTGAATGGAGGGATGGTGCTAATGGTACCAAAAGTGGGAAAAAGAGAGAAAAGAGCATCGAAGAAACATTTAATATGTAAAAGAAGAGCAGAAGGAAGTTTATAAGGGGACACAGGCAAGCTGGGTACCTTTAGTAGAACTATGTTAAATTTAGTATAGACTTTATAAAATAAGCTATGTGTTGTAAGGATTCAGGTTCCTATATAAACCTATTTTTCTATTCTCAACATATGGAAATGTTTGTATTAAAGTTTTTCAAGTTCATAATTAAGAAAACTTAAAAATAAACTGAAAAATGGTACTGGAAAAACAAAAGAACGATGTATACACCACTAGGTCAAATCCATCTGTAAAGCTTTTGCTTGCTTCACAGTATTCTCTGAAGGGACCTCATCCTCAATGAGATAAAATATTTCACAAAATAATTCAGGCTTGGACTATATTCCAAGGGTTCATCCCACAAACAAGGTCATGAGTAATCAGGAGGGCCCCAAACCTCAAAATCAGATCAAAATGTTGGGGAGTACAACATTATGACACCTTTCAACTAATTAAAATACAGAGAAGACCAAAGTGCAGATAAAAAACCAGGGAGCAGAGATAACTTCTGAAAATACGGTATATTAAAATACACACACACAGGCACAGACTAATGAAATGACCAGCCTGAACTGCTTACATCTACAGACTTTTTTGGAGTGTTAATGTATTTACATTTCCAGGAGGTGTACAAGCCTGGAGAACTAGAACTAGAAGAAATACACACCAGAGAGCCCAAAACAGCAACTCTGGAACAAATACACTTATAGGTATTGTTGAATGTGCATGAATTCAAGGACATATATGTGTATGAGATATGCTACTTCTATGTCTCACTATGGTTTGGTATCTTGAAGTTAAAAGAGTTTCATCACGCTGCCCATCTTGGAAGGAATGGGCATTGGGCTTTTTATGAACTGTATTCTTGATATCCTGAAATTGCAAATCACTTTAACTCTTTTTGCTTGAGTTAACTCAATCGATAAAATAAGGAAGCAATGAAGATTTCTTTTTGTTTTTGTTTTTTTATTTAAATATATTTAATATTTTAATTTTCTGCATTGATTTCCACAAGATTTTGAGTTACACATTTTCTCCCCATTTCTACCCTCTCCCCATTCCAAGATGGCATATATTCTGATTACCTCATTCCCCAGCCAGCCCTCCCCTCTTTCACCCCGCTCCCCCATCCATCCCTTTTCTCCTTACTTTCTTGTAGGGCAGGATAGGTTTTAAAACTCTGAGTTCCAAATTCTCTCACCTCTTCCCTTCCCACACACCCTCCCAAGGAAGGCAAGCAATTCAACATAGATCAAACATGTATCATTATGTAAAACACTTCCACAATGCTCATGTTGTGAAAGGCAAACTATATTTCCTTCCATCCTATCCTGTCCCCCTTTATTCAATTTTCTCCCTTGACCCTGTCCCTTTTCAGAGATATTTGCTTTTGATTACCTCCTCCCCCTATCTGTCCTCCCTTCTATCATCTCCCTCTTTTTTTTATCACCTTCCCCTTACTTTCCTGTGGAGTAAGATACCCAATTGAGTGTGTATGTTATTCCCTCCTCGAGTTCACTTCTTCCCCCTCACCTGCCCCCTCTTCCCTTCCAACAGAACTGCTTTTTTGCCACTTTTATGTGAGATAATTTACCCCCTTCTATCTCTCCCTTTCTCCCTCTCTCAATATATTCCTCTCTCACCCCTTAAATTTATTTCATTTTTTTAGATATAATCCCTTCATATTCAATTCTCCCTGTGCCCTCTGTCTATATTCCCTTCAACTCCCCTAATACTGAGAAAGGTGTCATGAATTAAACACATCATCTTTCCATGTGGGAATGTAAACATAACAATTCAACTTTAGTAAGTCCCTTATGATTTCTCTTTCTTGTTTACCTTTTCATGCTTCTCTTGATTCTTGTGTTTGAAAGTCAAATTTTCTATTCAGCTCTAGTCTTTTCATTGAGAAAGCTTGAAAGTCCTCTATTATATTGAAAATCCATATTTTGCCTTGGAGCATGATACTCAGTTTTGCTGGGTAGGTGATTCTTGGTTTTAATCCTAGCTCCATTGACCTCCGGAATATCATATTCCAAGCTCTGCAATCCCTTAATGTAGAAGCTTCTAGATCTTGTGTTATCCTGATTGTGTTTCCACAATAACTGAATTGTTTCTTTCTGGCTGCTTGCAGTATTTCCTCCTTGACCTAGAAACTCTGGAATTTGGTGACAATATTCCTAGGAGTTTTCTTTTTGGGATCTTTGTCAGGAGGTGATTGGTGGATTCTTTCAATTTCTATTTTACTCTCTGGTTCTAGAATATCAGGGCAGTTCTCCTTGATAATTTCTTGAAAGATGAAGTCTAGGCTCTTTTTGATCATGGCTTTCAGGTAGTTCAATAATTTTTAAATTATCTCTCCTGGATCTATTCTCCAGGTCAGTGGTTTTACCAATGAGATATTTCACATTGTCTACCATTTTTTCATTCCTTTGGTGCTGTTTTATAATATCTTGATTTCTCATCAAGTCACTAGCTTCCATTTGCTCCAATCTCATTTTTAAGCTAGTATTTTCTTCAGTGGTCTTTTGGACCTCCTTTTCCATTTGGCTAATTCTGCCTTTCAAGATGTTCTTCTCCTCATTTGTTTTTTGGAGCTCTTTTGCCATTTGAGTCAGTCTATTCTTTAAGGTGTTATTTTCTTCAGTATTTTTTGTGTCTCCTTTAGCAAGTCATTGACTTGTTTTTCATGGTTTTCTTGCATCATTTTCATTTCTTGTCCCAATTTTTCCTCTACTTCTCTTACTTGCTTTTACAACTCCTTTTTGAGCTCTTCCAAGGCCTGAGCCCAATTCATATTTTTCTTGGAGGCTTTTGATGCAGGCTCTTTGACTTTGTTGACTTCTTCTGGCTGTATGTTTTGCTCTTCTTTGTCACCAAAAAAAGGAATCTAGAGTTTGAGTTTGAGTCTGAGTTCATTTTTGCTGCCTGTTCATGTACCCAGCCAACTACTTGACCCTTGAGGTTTTTATTAGGATATGACTGCTTGTAGAGTAGAGAGTACTTTGTCCCAAGCTTGAGGGGCTGCGATGGTGTTTTCAGAGGTACTTCTACTCCACCCTCACCCCAGGCTCTGTTCCTACAGCCCTCCTCCTCCCCTAAAAACTGCCAACCAGGACTGCAATACAGATCCACACAGGGCACAGCAAGAGAATCTGCCTTTGCGGCCACAAAGCCCTCCTTACACTCCCGCTCTGATCTGCTGCTACAATCCTCCCACAGTGTGAGCCAGAGATTTGGTAAGCATCTGACATTGCACCACCTCCTCCACTCCCAGAGCTGGCGGCTGGACTGCTCTGAACTTGATCCCGCAGTTTTCCCTTAACCTGCTCTTTGGTGTTTGTGGATTGAGAAGTCTGGTAACTGCCACAGCTCACTGTTTCATGGCCCCAAGGCCTGTTCTGGCTGGCCGATTCTGGGTCTGGTCTGTCCTAGTGTGGCCCATGCTGGGCTGCCCTCTGCTCTCAGCCCCCTGCAACAGACCCTTTTCTAGCAACCATCCAGGCTCTCCTGGTCTGGAGACCTGTTTCTTTCTACTATTTCATGTGTTCTGTGGCTCTAGAATTTGTTCAGAGCCAGTTTTACAGGTGTTTGGAGGGATTTGGGGGAGAGCTTATGCAGGTCCCTGCTTTCCAGCCACCATCTTGGCTTCTAGATTTGTTTTTGTTTTTTTAATGAGTAAAGCTTTGTAAGCATTAGTGTACTATATAAATATAAAATTATTATCAACTCTATTATTAGGCATTATTAACCCCATTATTAGAAATCGTCTATTAAAACTTGTAATTTTATGTATAAATGTGACAATAGTGAAGGTTAGGGGTGAACCGATGGGTATCCCAGGTGACACGAGGTTCTGTATCAGCCCCTTCCCAGCTCATGCCCCACCTTCCACAAGCTTACAGAAAGGGTGTCAATTACCATTTACCTGCTTGGTAGTATAGTTTGTCATATTAACCACCAAGCAGCACATTGCTCCAGCTACCAGCACAGCGGTGGCACCAGCGTTCATGTATTTCCTAAATATCCCTTCTAGGAGCATGCACAAGGAACCTAAGCCTTGTAGTTTCAAAGCAGTGGATGAGCATTCAAGAAAAACCATCAATGACCAGGTTCTGAATGAATCTAGGGTGTGGTATAAATTTATTTCTTGGTATTATAAAGATAGGAAAATATGCCTCTAGAACCCTTGATCCTCACTGTTCTGAGAAGTTTTCTGTTCTCTATCAATCTTTTATATTGATGGTTCATGGACAATCAACTTTTCTGGGGCAACAGAGTTTTATTAAATAGTTAAATAAAAACTGTCAAGAGTTCTACTCTCTAGGCCTTTTCCTGCTTCCCCACACACTTCTTTGGGATGCCTGGGGAACAGTCCTATACTATCTTCTTAAAGTGAAGGAAGGAGTTAAATGTCTGGAACCCCTTTCAGGAACAACTTGACAGCAAAGGAAGGGGGAATAGGAACCCTGAAAAGTCTGTAATAGTCTCTTGCCTTCTCACCAAACGCTGAGATTTTTGGAGTCTCTCCCTAAAAAAGTTCCAGTTCCCCTAAATTGGTAGTTAATAACTCGACTGGCAGCTTGTTGCTCCAGTGTCACCCGACATCAGCCAAGCACCATCAATGTCCCTCATATTGAGGAAGAAAGTCAAGTCCAGTTTTCAAATACAAATACAGAACACTTAACACAGTCGGCTCACATGCCACTTTGTCATTGCCCTATCATCTTGTGTGACCTCCTCCTAATCTTGACTGCTTGCTTGGGCAGTCCCACGGGGAGGTTCATGGAGAGGAGGGACATGGAGTCATGGAGTCATGGAGAAAAAGAAAACATAAAACTTGCCAGAAACATCCCACCGTCTTTTCCTTTATTCCTAAACCACTACTGTTTCAGGAACTGGAGCAGATAACAATGCAAAACAGAGACTTGCCATGGCCATGAGGACATCAGCATGAAACATCTTCTTCCTGTCAGCTGAATATTTCAAAGCTCTCCACAAAATTATTTGAGGTATACAGTTATCTTTCCACCTTGCAAGGGGTTAAGGGCATGGCACTCCCGTGATCTGGAAAATCCACATAAAAT
Organism: Phalanger gymnotis; assembly: GCA_028646595.1. Classification (NCBI taxonomy): domain Eukaryota; kingdom Metazoa; phylum Chordata; class Mammalia; order Diprotodontia; family Phalangeridae; genus Phalanger; species Phalanger gymnotis. Next base: position 735,904,328 of record CM053622.1, on the reverse strand, counting down.
TTTTGACCCTCTCTTCATAGCAGAGAAGGTCTGAATTTTTTCTTATCCTTTTATGGTATATTTACAGTAATATTATAAAATTTGAGTTGATATTACATAATACTACACATATATTTTATGCATTTCTGAGTTTCTAAGCTTTTCCGCGTCATCTGCTGGCTTTCTTGTGTTGTCTGTAACTTCTGCAAAACTCCCCAAAATTCCCATTTAATTTCTTATGCTGACCCACAATATATGGAAACTGTGATGGGGAAAGTTGCGATGTGGAAGGCATAATTGTGCTTTAACATCTGCAAAGACCATCATAATAATCATAATGAGTACCCAATATACCCAGTATGACTGCTGATGCACTGGTCAGTTAAGTGATCTTCATAAGGTTACAAAGGGTTCAGGGAATCTCACCTTCTTCCATTTTTGCAAAATCATGTACCATATAATATCATTCAGCAGTTTAACAACAGCAAGACAGATCTTCACAAATTTGCAATAACAGCAAACAAAAACTTAAAAAAAATTGAACTCTTAAAGGTTTGTGAGATGTGGCTACTTAGATAGTACTTGTACCTTCTTTGGGTTAGTGTTCCTTCCATACTGAAATAGTATATGACACACATATTTGAAAGAAACTTTGCAAAACTGATATTTGTCAATAGACAGATTTAAAGTAGCTTTCTCCAGCCTATCTAGCACTTTGATGAATCTTTCTTCATATTCTTCTGGGGGCTTTCAAACACAATGAGGTTACCTAGATTCTCCAAGAGCCAGGAGGATATAGGCTGGAGATATGAACTAGCAGGCAGTTCTTTCTCCAACTTAGCCCATAAGCCATTGGAAAGTGCCAAATGTCCCTGAGATATCTTGAGGAGTACACTTCAGAAAGGTGGTGCAGTGGATAGAGCGCCAGGCCTGGAGTCAGGAAGACTCATCTTCCTGAGTTCAAATCTGGCCTCAGACATTTACTAGCTGTGTGACCCTGGGCAAGTCACTTAACCCTGTTTTCCTTCTCATCTATAAAATGAGCTGGAGAAAGAAATGGCAAAACCACTCCAGTATCTTTGCCAAGAAAACTCCAAATGGGGTCATGAAGGTTGGACATGTCTAAAAAATGACCAAACAACAACACTTGAATAGAAAAATCCCTTTGGGAAAGTGAAGGCTGTCTTTTCTTTGTGTTTTTCTGCTACGTGAATCTAATCTCTACTACATAAAGCCAGCAATGAAAGCCACTAGGACACAATGCAAGGCATCATGAACTCTCGGTACGATGCTATACATCGTTTCATGCTAGTACTCTACTCAAAGTCCATTAATCTACTCAATCTGTATTTTCCCACGCTTATTCTGTACTATCTCTTTGATGTTATAATATAGATTGTTGCACTTTGTGACTAACACATCTTTCAGATGGTTTTTGAGGTGTTCCATCACAGATAAAGAAATCTTCCAAGATTGTTCTTGAAAAGATTTGGAGTCAGTGAGGTAAATTCTGGTAGCTGTTCCTGTGGTATATCCCATCTTCTACTCTTATAGAGACTTTTTACAAGTCTTTGTGCCTCAACTAATTCTTTTATTCTTCAAGGGCTAGATAATCACCAAAGTCAGATTTCTCAGTATCTACTCCTGACATGGTTAAGCCAGTGGTAAAGCCTCATCTTCTATGAGAAGTCTTTCCTGATCTGTCCTTAATGCTAATGCTTTCCCTCTATTATCTCCAATTTATCTTGTATGTAGATTGTTTTTACATGGTTGTTTGCATGTGCTCTGCCCCATTAGTCTGAAATACTTGAGAACAAAGATTGTCTTTTGCCCTTCTTGTATCTCTAATACTTAACACAGTGCCTAACACATAGTTGATGATGCTTAATAAGAATTTACTCACTGATTGACTACTGTGAAGTTATCTGAAACCACTTTCCTCCATTGCTCTGTAAGCTTTTGCACAGATTAAATGGATGATCAAAATGTTAAGAATCTCAATTTGTATCTCACATTATCCAACTAATACTTTAGATACTTTGGAGTTGGTGCCAATCAATGTGTTGACACGCCCAAAATAATTTTCTGTGTCTGGACATACCAGAAACATGGTGTCCACCTTTCTTTTCATATCAAATGAGATATTTGGAAAGCACTTAGCACAGTGCCTGGCACATGATAGGTATTTAATAAATACTTCTTCCCTTTCCCATCAAAAACTTCCCTAGGAAACTTCAGGATTACTCTGATTTATCACAAATATAGAAGATCCATGTCACTCAGTTAACCAAATTTCAAAAGATGAGAAGATTGAGAAAAGATTTAGTGCTGGAAGGGATTATAGAGGTCGATGAGTCCAACTCTCTCTTTTTTAAGGTGGAGGAACTGAGTCTCAGACAGGTTGAATGACTTGTCCATAGCCACACAGCCAGGAAGCACCTGAGTTTCAATTCAAAATCAAGGCTTTCTGACTCTGTCTAGTACTCTATCTATTATTATCACCAAGATGGCCATATAAAGGTATTTTCCCTCAATTGCTGCCTACAGAAGGATTGGAATATGGTGGTTTCTTGAGATTCACTGCTCCACACAGCAATGCACTCCACATTTTCGGTTCTTGACAAACCATCTGCACAGAGTTATGTGAATCTGAATGGGATGGACCCATAAACAATTGACAACAAGGTCAGGCTTACTGGTTGGAGGATTCGAGGAGACTTCTATCCTTGGCTCCATCTTTGCTTTCCAGCAGCTGCCCCATGGACAGTGTTGTTGTCGTTCAGTTGTTTGTGACTCTTCATGACCCCATCTGGGGTTTTCTTGGCAAAGATGCTGGAGTGTTTTACCATTTCCTTCTCTAGCTCATTTTACAGATGGGGAAACTGAGGCAAACCGGGTTAAGTGACTTGCCCAGGGTCACACAGGTAGTAAGTATCTGAGGCCAGATTTGAACTCAGTTAGATGAGTCTTCCTGACTCCAGGCCTGGTGCTCTATCTGCTATATTACCAAGCTTTCCCTTTTCTCCAATTAGCCAATATTAATTGAATTAAACATATCATTATCCTAGAATAATCAGAATTTTAAATTATGCTATTACTGGGTAAAAGGAAACTATTCAAAGACATGGAAAAAACAACAGCGACAACAATGAAAACCACCACCACCAGGCTGCTTTTACCCTTACGTCATTCTCATGAAGCATCTTACAATGTTTTTTTGGTCTGTGTTGTGCTTATGCTTGGGGGCAAACATTGTCCAATCAGAGGAGAGGAAGTGGAATGGAGGAGGAACGGTGTGTGTGTGTGTGTGTGTGTAGAATAATATGCTGCCTCTACTCCAACCATTATTCCACTTCTTCCACAATGGCAATCTGATCTATACAATCTTCAGCAATGGATATCTATAAAATAATGATGCTATAACGTTGCTTTATAGTAGCGCTAAGTGATAATTGCTGTTGTCTATCACTTACTGATTATCCAATGATAATATGCTGCTGCATGTCTGGTTACTTGGTTTTGAATTATCAATTTGCGGAATATCTTTTTAACTGAAATTTGAACAAAATGAAGCTCAAAATCATTAAAAAGTTTTGTGAAGCCATAAATATAAAAATACAAGGAGGTCTTTTTTTTTTCCTGGGAAAAGGCCCTGAGCACACAAATAAATGTAGCCCAAGAGTATTATGATGAATTCAAATGGCATGGTCAATTGTAAGCTAGCAGGCAATACCACTTGATCTTTTGTTTTAGTGAATTGTCAAATACAGTTGAACAATCAAAAATTCTTGATACTAGATATATATGGAGATAGATTACTATGCTGGCTTCTAAAGCTGTGGGTTTGTTTGAAACAGTGGAAGCCTTAATGGGTCAAGAAGACTGGCCAGTGGAAAAACTTGAGTTTGCTTAAGTGAAGAGGGAAAGAAGATGCTTCATCCACTGCTGGCTCTCCATCTCCCATGGCAAAAGCCCAAGCTAGAAATCTTATCAGGAAAGTATCCATTTCTCCCTGGACAAGTACTAATAGAAATTTGGATTAGATATGCAACTGAATTACTATGGTGTTGGTAAACATGAGCTAGGGGGAAAAATGGAATGTAGTGGAAAGCATCAAATATCCTGCTTCTTCATTTGAGAAAAGCCTGAATTTTCTGAGATTAACGTCCATCTATTCTGTATGTGGGCATCTGGGTGATGCAGAGGATGGAGCACGGGGCTTGGAATTAGGAAGACTCAACTTCATGAGTTCAAATCTGGCCTCAGACACTTAATAGCTGTGTGACCCTGGGCAACTCGCTTAACCCTGTTTGCCTCAGTTTCCTCATCTGTAGAATGAACTGAAGAAAAAAAGGGCAAAACCACTCCAGTATGTTTGCCAAGAAAACCTCAAATGTGGTCATGAAGACCTGGACACCACTGAAGAACAACAGTTAGAGAAAAGAGGTTGAGGACTCTTGGCTTTCTCCCACACCGTCAGTCATATCTCCCCCTCAACACCATCTTATTACATTCACACCTAGAATAATTGCAGATAGCCCACAGGGCATGCATATGTAAGGTCAGAGCTCCAAAACAGGGGTGGGGAACCTGTGGCCTAGAGGCCACATATGGCCTTCTGTCCTTGGGTGAAGCCTTTTGACTGAGTCCAAATTTTATGGAACAAACCTTTTTATTAAGGGGATTTGTTCTGTGAAGTTTGGATTTGGTCCAAGGGCTGCACTTGAGGATCTAGAGGGCTGCATGTTCCCCACACCTACCTTACCTTACTCATGAAGTAAGCGATACCTTAATGAGGTGAGACACTACTTAATCAATCCACCAATCATAGATTTTAGACTAAGTGCAAAAAAATCCTTAAACACTTCTGAATTTCTCATTTAATCTTAACAAATAAGGTTAAATGACTTGTTGGAGTTACAAAATGGATGAAGTAAGATTTGAACCCAGGTCTTCACAACACAAAGTCTGGCGCCCTATCCATCATACCAGTGCTTTCATTATTTCCATTTGATATCTAATTAGAGTGGATTAAAGGGTGACTGAGGTGTCTGGCCATCCCCTGGACAAGTAGGAGGAGGAATTCCCTCTCTTTGGAGAAAAATTCTATTTTAGGATGGACAAAAAGATATTAGAAATAGAGAGGACCATGTGACCTTGGGCAAGTCAATTAACCTCAATTGCCCTGCCTTCACCCCTCCAAAAAGAAAAGAAGTGGAGAGGAACCTGCAGTCATCCTTCCCCAAGAGGGAAGACAATGGTAATGATGGTCATGTGCCTTTGGGCAGCATAGCTTTAAGGAGTGGAGAACTGACCCTCTGTGAGGAGGCCTATTGATCCCGATCCTGAGTGAGTCTATATATCTAAAAGAAAACTTAGAAGTTGCTCCCTCTTAAGACCGAGAGCTACCAAGAAGAATCATGGATTTTCTTGGCTGACTAGGAGAAGACACTATGTTAGAGACTGGACAGCAGGATGCTAGGTTTAGATTTGTAATGGACCTTTAGGATCATTTAATATAACCTTATTTTCCAGGACATGATGGAGACCCGCAAAAGGGAAATAAACCAAGATCACTCAGGTAGTAAATGAAAGACTTAGGATTCAAACTCAGATCTTCTAAATCTAAATCCACTGTTCTTTCCACTCACTACACCACCACTACACGACACTACTACCTCTCCAAGCAAATAGACAAGAAGATTGGGAAGTCCTGGTCTGAGCTCTCCTAAAAGATGATCATTGGCTGAATCATAAGGGAAGTTCTCCTGTTCAAACCTAGAACCTCAAGGAGAATCATAGCTACTCTCTGTACAGGTGGTAGAAGATGTTGATCCAGATAAACATAAGTGTAGGGGATGGGTCCCTTCGCCCCACATATACCTCTGACATAAGAATTGAATACTAAATAATGGCATCAATAAAGATATTTCTTGGACTATAAGAAGACTGTCATTCTAGAGATGGAAGGGACCTCATTTTGCAGATGAGGAAACAGAAGTCTAGAGAGGTCAAGTAGGTATCAGAAGCAGGATTTGAACTCTGGTCCTTTGACTCCAGAACCAGTGGAAAGAGAACTGTCTTGATCAAATTGCTGAGTCATAATTTTAAAAAAAGTAAAACAAACAAACAAACAAACAAAAACCAGAAAGGATGGGACTAATTTCCATAGGCCTAAGGAAGGCTAGGTTATTAGAGAGATTCAGCTGAAGTTAATTAGACAATCAAACTCAACAAAATCTAAATAGAAGCTGTATTAATTATAGACAAGCCCATGATAATTCCCCTCCTCATATTTTCTAGAAATGTTGCAAATTTAATGAGATTGACTCTCTAATCATCAATTTTCTTAGGCATGCAATAAATAAATGGAATATAAGTTTTTATTTCTCACAGGAGGAGAAGACTGTAAAATCAAAAACTCATCATATAAAATGGGGAAAATGTCTGAGAGATTCACTTAAACATGTCTTGCTCTGGTTGAGCCAAGTCCATTAAACAAAGAACTAAATAACACTAAGCATAGCATTAAGCATGAACAAGAGCATTGCCTTGCGAGCTCTTTGCTCTTCATGGACCATTTGAAGCTCTATGCCAACTCTAAAACACAGCTTAATACAATACTGAAAATGACCAAGAACTTTAGTGATGAAGTATAAATGGATTCCTCTATGCTTGACTGCCAGTCAATACAAATGAGGGAAGGACAACATTGGGTGATAAATTCATTCACTGGCAGTCAAGATAAAATGATTTAAGGTCTAGTGGGACTAGAAACCCCCAAAGAGAGGCTTCTAATACCTGAGAGGTACGAACCATACAAAACTCAAGACAGTTTAAGAACAATCTCATTCATGTGTAAGAAAAAATATTAGTTTATATGTATAGAAAACAAGCTTAATAGAAAAGCTGTGAAAAGTTAATGTAACACTACCATGAGTGTTGATGACAAAACATATGCCTCCCTTGAGTGCTTCCATAGAAAGTTCCTGAGAAGGTGGAAAGGGAATAACTGACATCAGCAACTTATGCAGTTCTTAAATTAAAAAACCGGTGAAATGTTTCTTCTTCCCCTGGAAGTGGTCCAGGGGAAAGAAGATGTGAGGATAATTCACCTAACTTCTATGAACCTCAGTTTCCTCATGTATGAAATGGGGATAATAACATTTACACTCACCTACCTTATGAGGTTGTTTTGGGGAAACAAATTTGTAGGCCTTAAAGTGCTAATTAAATGTGGCTTTTTTAAAACTTTCCCTCTTTTATACCATGTTGCCTCACATAGAACTTTGCTAATTAAATCCAAAACCTTCCATTTAAATCAGAAATACAAGATCCTAATATTCTAAGGCCACTCCATCCTGCCTCTGATAATTACTAACAAGGAGTATGATTCTATTGAAAGCTTAAGACCCAGGGTTCACAATAAGCTACACACAAGTTAGACTATGGAGGTGTTCATTTTGGTTCCTCTACTTAATGGTCCATCTGGCTAGGATTCCAAAGTAAGGAGATGGACTCTATGCCAGGTTCTCAGGGCAAGAGTGCTGTCTTGAAACTTCAAAGAAGTTAATCTCCAAAAGGGGTATAGTTCCTTGGATAGAAGTTGTATATCAGAAGATAGGGCCTAAAGTATCAATGAAAGACTTCTTTCCCATAGCAGGCTATTATAATACACTTAGTTAATAAGCCCCAGCCTATTATGAATTTATCATTTTGAAGATGTGATTTACCTGAGTTATAAAATATAGTGTTGTTTCCTATCCTTATGTAATCAATTCCCCGATCTGAATATCCATCTAGATGGTGTATCAGATTGAATACTAGTCCTGGAATTTGGAAAGACCTGAATTTGTGTCCTGCCTCAAACACTCATTAGCTATGTGACTTGGGCAAGTCAAGTAAACTGTCAGCCTCAGTTTCCTGATCTTCAAAATGGAGGAGAATGGGATTACCTAACTCAGAGGGTTGTTGGGAGGATCAAGTAAGATTACAAATGGTGACCCAAAAGTCTCGATGCAGTTTTAAGCTTTATTAGTTTAAAACTATACTAAGACTTTTGGGATGCCCTGTCTATGTACCTTTAAGTACCATATTAATATGAACTATTAATATAAATCTCTCCTGAACTCCAATCCCACATATACATCGACCTCTGGTTATCTCCACTTGGATGTCTCATAGGTATCTCAAACCCAACATGTCCAAAATGAAACTGTAGGAAGACCCACACAATATAAACATGGGCCGTGTCTTGCAGGGCTTTCTCCTTCCTAAGTTAAACTTCTAGGATCTTAGATTTAAAACTAGACTTCAATTTTACAAATAAGGAAATTAAGGCCCAAGTAAAGTGACTTGTCACACAGATGATTAATCTCTGAGTTAATATCTTACTTTGAGTCCAACATTGTATCCTCAATACCACGCTGCTTCTCCTGATAGGATTCCTTTTCTACACCAACCAATGCGTTTTTTGTCATCACTTCAAACCATCGCAGTATTGAACTTTGTAATTGGTAGGTCAGGGCCAGTATTCAACATGCCATTTTTCCTGGAGGTTAAAATCACTCCAGAACCAACATACTAGGTCTTTTGAAAATTACTCTGTGTTATCCACGATATAGCGATGGAGTACGCCTATCATGACCAGTCCACCACATCTAGACATTTGAAGGAGAGCAGATGGCTAGGTTTTGCTTACCAATTCCCTTACATTCTACCCACACATAAACAAGAGCGAAATGCTCATCTTCACTCCCTGTGAACTCTCCTGTGTGTTACCTTTGCAAAGCAGTTTCCTGGGCCTCTTCACTGATCCCCAAATTTTCCCATAGTTGGATTCTTCATATCACATACTGATTACCCAGACTCATCTCATCATGGCTTCCCAGCTCCTCAGAAAGCCTACCTCCTCCCAGGCCACAAAATGAAAATGCTAGTAGTACTTGTGCAAGATAGGACTCAATGACTACCTTGTTACTTAGACGGTTCATAGTTCTTGTAACCTTTTGGCTTCTTTAACTTCTTTTCTTTGATTTTCTAGAATTGTCCAATTTTCTTTGTTTATCGGTTGTATATATTCTAAATGAATTTCTATTAATTTCTTCCTAAAAGGATAATTGCCTAGATTTTGCAACAAAGCTAACTGAGGAAAGATCTGTCCTGTCATAGTTGGGGGTAGGGAATGGGGCGGGGGCACAACTGAAGTTATTTGCTATGAGGAGGACCTCAATGAGAGGCAGTTATAGTGTAGTAGAAAATTTCTGACCTTGGAGTCAGAAAGGGTTGAGGTCCTGCCTTTGATGCCTCCTGGCAGGGAGGCCCTGGACAAATAGCTTAATCTCTCACTACTCCAAGCATCTCTCTAAAACTATAAATAGTAGTATGTATTAGTAAGGGAAGTTCCCTCAAAGGAAGAGCCCTATGCCAATAAAATCATTGGGCCAGTTTAAAAAAAAAATTTCATGATTAATTGTCCAGGTACTTTAGGATAAAAAGGAATTTAGCATTAAATAATATGAATTTTCCACGTAAACAGCTTTTAAGGAAATGGGTAGTTAAATTAGATCTGCCCGCAAAGCTTTGCAATTGACTTTAGTTTCCACATCTGTAAAGTGAGTGGTCTGAACCGGCTGCCCTCTAGGGTCCCTTCCCAATGTAAATATATAATCTTATGGCTTAGATGTGAGACACAAGTACTTTCATTGGGCCTCAGTTTCCCTACAAATTATGCTGCACTTATTTATCTTATAGATCAATTCAATTTGGCAAACATTTATTAAGCATCTACTATGTGCGAGGCACCGTGTTGGGTGCTCAGAATATAAAGAGGTAACAGAAATGGTCCCTGCCCTCAAGTGCATACTTTCTTCTGTGAGATAGAGGAGTAGGATAGAAGGAGGATGAAGGCTGTACACAGATAAGAATAACTCAAGATATTCAGAAAAGGACAACTAGGAAAACTTCTTGGAAGGGGTGAAATCAGAGTTGAACCTAGAAAAAAGATAAAGATTCTGAACTGAGGAGACAGGGAGGATATACACTCCAAGTAGAGGGTTCAGTGTGTGGGAGTGCACACAGATGACAGATGTATTGCTAATTATGGAGATCATAGAGTAAATAAAAGGAAGTAATGTGGAATACTACTGGAAAAACCAGATTGTAGAGGGCCTTAAAGGCTAGGCTGAGGAATTCGTATTTTATTATTGAAGACTATTGAGCAAGAAAGTGACATGGACAGAACTGTGTCTTGGGAAAATTATTTTGGCAGCTACAGTAAGACAGATGTGATTTTACCCAAAGTCACACTGAGTTGGACTTTGAACCCAGGTCCTTGCATTCCAAATCAATCTTTCCAGTGTCCTGTTTTTATACCTCAAACAATTCTTTCTTTTACATGCTTACATTCCATTCCATTACAGAGCCCAACACATAGTAGGTTCTTAATAAATGTTGACTGACAGATTGACTGACTGCTTCTGCTTTAACTCTAGAAGCATGATTACATTGACACATATCTGCAAAGTTCTGCTCTTTGGAACTACCAACCACAGATTTCTTTTTCTTGTTGTTAAATCTTCCTTTATTGTTATAATGAATATTTGTAATTTTACAGTATTTATATGAATCTTGGTAACTTAATTTCCAGACATATTTTTAATTTTATAGTTATTTTGAATGGAATATCTATTTTCATTTCTTCCTGTTTTTTCTTTTTTTATTAAGTTTTTTTATTTTTAGTTTACAACACTCAGTTGCACATGATTTTGATTTCCAGATTTTCTCCCTGACCCCTCCCCAAGATGGCATGGAACCTTCTACATATAGCTTCACATTGAATATATTTACATAATAGTCAAGTTGTAAAGAAGAATTATGACCAATGGAATGAATCATGAGAAAGAAGAAACAAAACCAAAACAAAGCAAAAACAATAGAGAAAAAAAAGCAAAAGGAAAAAAGAGAGCAAACAGTTTGCCTCATTCTGCATTCAGTCTCCATAGTTTTTTCTCTGGATGTAGATAGCTCTCTCCCTCATGCGTCCTTTTGAGTTGTCTTTGAACCTTGTGTTGCTGAAAAGAGCGAGTTCTATCAAGGTTAGTTATCACAGAATCAATATTTCTGTGGTTGTGTATAATATCCTAGTTCTGCTCTGCTCAGTCAGCATTATATCGTATAGGTTTTTCCAGGTTATTATGAAGTCTGTTATCTTCCCCATTTCTTATAGCACAATAGTATTCCATTACATTCATATAGCACAACTTGTTCAGCCATTCCCCAGTTGATGGATATCCCCTTGATTTCCAATTCTTTGCTACTACAAAAAGAGCCGCTATATATATTTTTGTACATACGGGTCCATTTCCCTCTTGTGTGATTTCTTTGGGATGCAACCCTAGAAATGGTATTGCTGGGTCAAAGGGTATGCACATTTTTATAGCCCTTTGGGCATAGTTCCAAATTGCTCTCCAGAATGGCTGGATCACAACTCTACCAGCAATGTAACATTGTTCCAATTTTCCCATATCCTCTCCAGCATTTATCATTTTCCTGTTTTGTCATTTTAGCCAATCTTACAGGAGAGATGTGGTACCTAAGAGTTGTTTTGATTTACATTTCTCTAATCAGTACTGATTTAGGGCATTTTTTCATATGCCTATAGATATCTTTAATTTCTTCCTCTGAAAACTGCCTGTTTATATCCTTTGACCATTTCTCAATTGGGGAATGACTTGTATTCCTATAAATTTGGCTCAGTTCCCTGGACATTTTAGAGACGAGGCCTTTATCAGAGACAGATTTCCTCCCAATTTTCTGCTTCCCTGCTAATCTTTGTTGCATTGGCTTTTTTAATACAAAAACTTTTCAATTTAACATAATCAAAATCATCCATTTTGCATTTTGTAATACTCTCTATCTCTTGTTGGGTCATGAATTCCTTGCTTTCCCATAAATCTGAGGTAAACTATTCCTTGCTCTCCTAAATTGTTTATAGTATCAGCCTTTATTCCTAAATCATGAACCCATTTTGAGTTTATTTTGGTATATGGTGTGAGATGTTGGTCTATGCCCAGTTTCTGCCCTACCATTTTCCAATTTTCCCAATGGTGTTTGTGAAATAGTGAATTCTTAGCCCAGAAGCTGGCCTCTTTGGGTTTATCAAAGAGTAGATTGCTATAGTTGTTGACTTCTCTATCTTGTGTACCTATCATATTCCACTGATCCACAACTCTGTTTCTTAGCCAGTACCAGGTAGTTTTGATGACTGCTGCTCTATAGTACAGTTTAATATCTGGAATAGCTAGACCACTTTCTCTAGTATTTCTTTTCATTAATACCCTAGATATTCTAGACCTCTTGTTCTTCCAGTTGAATTTTGTTATTATTTTATCCAGCTCTGCAAAATAATTTTTTGGTAGTTCAATTGGTATGGCACTGAATAGATAGATTAATTTAGGTAAAATTGTCATTTTTATTATATTAGCTCAGCCTAACCATGAGCAACTGATATTATTCCATTTATGTAGATCCGACTTTATTCGTGTGGAGAGTGTTTC
>CM053622.1:735845267-735890267 GCA_028646595.1 Phalanger gymnotis | reverse complement strand
AACCTCACTTTTATTGTTGGTAGAGAGGGGTTGGACAAGATGGCCTCTGGGCTCCCTTATAGCTCTGAATCTCATTAACAACTGAAAGTGAAGAAGACTTCAGTCCCAGTTAGCAGCAGTCTCATCCTGGAACTTCGTCCAGCGCCTGGGGCCTACTCACTCTGGTTGTTCTCCTTTGTTCTAGAAGAGGACCAATGAAGTCAGGAGAGTGAAGTCTCAGCTTGCTTGTGAATGGGTTTAAGTGAGGCCCAGCCTACTCATTCAGGAACTTCTTAGCCACCATTCCAGCCCATTTTTCCTCTTGGTGAATTCGTCCCAGGGCCTGCATTTTGGGGAGGGGCTCAGGCTGGCCAACCTTCACTCTCTTCCTAGCTCTGCTTCCAAATTTCTGAACCCCATCACCATGCCCCCGTACATGGCCACCCTCTTCCTTCCACTCTGTTTTTAAGTTCCATTTTATGTGTTGTCCTACCCCATTAGAATGTAACCTCCTTGAAGGCAGGGACTAGCTTTCTTTTTGATTGTGTATGAGTCCCTGGCCCTTAGCACAGTGTCTGGCACATAGTAAGTGCTTAATAAATGCATGTTGCCTTGCCTTACAGAGGTGTATATTTGTAGTAGAGTGTATATACATAGGGATTACACAGGTATATACACATGTGTCTAATATGTGACGAGTTAACATAGCCCTGAAGCTGCTGCAGAATGAGGACCACCCATGTCTTCTGATGGTCAACCACTAATGGCATTGCTACAACTTTTTGGTTGAAATTCTGGTTATGCTCCCTGGATTCACAAATGGCATCACTTTGTTACTCCCAGCTGGTCTCAAGGTATCTGATAGGCATATCGTCCCTGTTTGGCTGTTACTAGCATCTCAGTTGACCTCTTCAGGCTTCCTGTTGCCCATCTCATCTGCAATCTCCTAGGATGCAGGACAGAATCTCCCTGATAAAGGTGCTTTAATAGCTCTTTGAGTTATAGCGACCGTACCCAGTGATCCACACCTTGGCAAAGTATCCCAGCCCAAGATTATGTCTTTTCTTCCGTCCCTTATCTCTGGGCCTAGGTTAAAACCTTCTAAATATCTCATTTAAGGTTAGACATTCCCAAGATCCTCTCTGACAATATGTAAGTGAATTTAAGTAAGGAAAAAGGTAAACTGAGGAGAAATGCTCTGTTATTTCTCTAACTACCTCACAGTCTTGCCTTTATTGAGCATCTATGTCGAAAATGAAGCCTGGTTCTTCACAGTGTTACAGATTTAATTCTAGAAAAGAACTTAGGTGTGATTTAGTCTGTCCTCCTCATTTTACAGTTGAGAAAACTGAGGCCTGAAGAGAAAAAGTACTTTTCCTAAGGTCACACCTGAGTAGTAGCAAGTAGTAGAGGTTGTGACTTTGAAGCTAGGCTGTCTCCTCAAAGTGGTCTTTACATTGCACCATGACTCCCTTGTTGCTCTGTTTTGGCCAGAGAAAAACCTTGTCTCCCTCAAGATGTCTTAGAGCTCTACATTTAGCCTGGAGATAAACCCAGGCCACCCTCGTAAAGTACCACCTCTCAGGTAGAATGATTCCTACCTAATTCCTAAAGGTGGGTATCCACCATGTTCCCAGCAAAGGACACATCATGACACTATTTGACAATTTCACGTCTTCAGATCTTGCTTCAATTCAATTGATGCAGTAATTTAAAATGCCAACCAAAGAAGAGCTGACCTGTCACTTTGCACTTGGCCAGTTTTCCCAAGAAGCAGCAAAAACTTTTTTTCATATGTGCAAGTTTTGGCAAAGTTTTCCAAGCATAGTCAATGTTGGGGTTTCATTGCTTTTGTCCAGTAGCAGTTTTTTGGATTTCTTCTTTTTTTTTCACAGAAAAAAAAATGTATGTGCGTGTGTGTGTGACAGACAGACAAAGAAAGACAGACAAACAGAGAAAGAGAGAATGAAAGGAACAGAGAGAGACAGAGGAAAAGACAAAGACAGAAAGAGAGAGAGAGACAGAAAGATGGAGACAGAAAGACACAGAGACAGTCACAGAGAGACAGGGACACAGAGAGACAGACAGAAAGACACAGGGATAGAGAGGGTGAGGGAGAGAGAGAGACAGACAATTGAAATATGATGTGGAAACTTTACCCTTGAGGGGAAAAATGACATCAAGTCACCATTTTTATCCACAAAGATTCAGATACTTTCTCAATAAAGCCCATATTGGGGTGATAAATAGTACTCAATACAGGGAATATTGCCTCTGTTTTCATGAAAAATAGAGAGAGGGAAATGACATAAAACTCTAAAATGTTTCTTTTCCTTTCTCTCCTCATCCTTTTTTTCCTTTCTCTTTCTTTCCTTCTTTCCCTCCTTTTTTCCTCTTTCTTTCTTTAAAAGAGAAACATTCTCTTTGGCCAGCAGTGCAAATGTTTTTGCTTAGCTCCCAAATGCCCTTTCATGGCTTCCAGGTTTTTTTTTCATAATTGAAAGATATCTTTTAAAATGAACTAGCTGGTTCTCAATCAGGCAGAAGCTTGCAGCAGCCTCCCTACATCTGGACTCTTCCTATTCCTTTAGCAAGGCATAATTCCTTCACGAACTTTCTTTAAATCCTGGAACTTTGAAAAACACACTCCTACAAGGACTATTTTGTATCTCTGGTTCAGATCTATTATTCTCCAGTATTCTGACTGAATGCTCATTGGTGATGCCTGGCCATTGTCAGACAATCAATTCACATGGGCGAGCCTTATTGGACTCCTACTAAGAAAACCAAATCTCACCTTCATATCGAAAACTATGCAGAGTAAGCAATGAAGTAAGTAGAGTGGAGGCAATCATTAACCTATAGAAGGACAACTATTGTTTTTGTAGCAGAAAAGTCTGCAGGAAGACACAAAGGTATGTTTTCATTGCACTCCATCAAGATTTTTAATAAAATTGCTATTCCTCACATTCTTCTATTTAACTGGGAGATTTTTTCCTATCACCCAGCAGGATACCAGCATCTGAATCCACTAAACTTTTGAGTTGTAAATTCAATTTAAAATTTTTGATTTAAAAAGATTCAATAGCATATATCACTCTAGGCAAAGGGAAGCTAATACTAATATTATGAAGTTTTATGAATTGTTACTTTCTAATCAAGGGTGACAGTCTTTCTTACAGGAATGAGCTAATCCTTTTCACAAGTGGTACATCACCGTCCAAGTTCTACTTACTTAATGTTGGCAAAGGAAAAAGAGAGAAAGAAAGAATGGAAGAAAAACGGAGAAAAATACAGAGAGAAATATGGAAATTCAGAAGGAAAAGAAAAGAAAGAAGGAAAGAAGGAAGGAAGCAAGAAAGGAAGGATGAAAGAAAGAGAGGAAGAAAGAACAAAAGAAAGAAAGAAGGAAAGAAAGAAAGAAAGAAAGAAAGAAAGAAAGAAAGAAAGAAAGAAAGAAAGAAAGAAAGAAAGAAAGAAAGAATTTAAATGAAAAATTCCCCTAAATAAAATCTGACCAAAGCTTTATGCTTGAGAAGTTTTGATCATTGGGTGTCTGGAAAAGAAAGGTTATAGTATTTTTATACTCTTAATGAGGTTTTTTACTACTTATATAAGTTTGTCACCAATAACCTTGGCTTCAAAACTTAATGTGGCCCTTGGGAATGCTGGAGGTCTCATCCCAACTCACATCCACACTGATGACTCAGAGCAGAGCAAGACAAGCCACACCTCCCTCTCAGGGTTCCCAGGAACCCCTAAGGGTTTGGAGGTGTTTCCTCTACTTCTTTTGGCTTTGACTCCAGTTCCATTGTGTTCTCTGTACTGTCAATCATCAGTGACCAATTAATATTAATTATTTTTTGGAAAGGATATTTAATGCAAAGATGGAGCAAGAACAGATGTACAAGTAGTTCACACACACACACACACACACACACACACACACACACACACTTGTGTACACATTATTCACTCTCCTCCCTTGGTCCCTCGAACAAGATACTCCATCTCTTGGTTCCAGGAGTTCTTTCAGGCTGTCCCCCTTACCTAGAATATTCTCCCTCCTCTGCTCTGGCTACTGACTTCCCTGGCTTCCTCTAAATCCCAACTAAAATACCACCTTCTACCGGAAGCCTTCCTCAACCCCTCTAGTTCCAGTGCCTTTCCTCTGTTAATTATGTGCTGTTTCTCCTGTATGTAACTTACTTTGCAAGTATTTGTTTGCATGTTGTTTTCCTCTTAGACTATGAGCTCCTTGAAGGCAGGGACTGCCTTTTTGTCTCTTTTTTGTATCCTCAGTGCTTAGCGCAGTGCCTGGCACACAGTAGGTGCTTAATAAATGTTTATCGACTGATTGATTGATTGAAGCTCACTTCTAAAGATGCTGGCCGTCTTTGATCTGTGCTAGGTCAAACAGATCACTTAGGATTTCACTTCTCACTCTGAACTAAACACAAAACCCAGCGTGGATTCCATTTCCCAGAACTCCAGTGGTTTGCGGTTCTGACCTTTGGAAGCTCACGAGGTCATGGCTTTTTCTAAGACTCCTTTGCTTAAAAGCAGGAAAGAACAAACAGAAAGCCAGAGGCCCATAATAATGGGCCACGTGTTGAGACCTTTCCCCTTCCAGGAGGGGACAGCTCCTTGCTGGAGAAGCAGCCAGACAGTAAAGACCCAGAAACCTGTGTTGTCTGGTTAGTGCTTTTGGAATGTTCCTAGTTCCAGCTCAGCAGCCAACCAACAACAGCCCGTCTCTTCACTGAGTCCTCAGCTGATCCCAGCTAGTTACAGAATTCAGCCCATGCTCCAAATCAGAGAAGAGGGCCTTCCCATTGCATGTCAACATACATCTTGGAAGCAGCCTCTTCCACATGGGGACTGCATCAACTCCTCCTCCCCGACTTTGCTACACTAAGAATGCTGAAACAGCCAGTAAGTGAGTCATTTAGACCATGAAAGAGATGGGTTCAAGGAGGAGACGTTGGATTGCTCCCTTGACTTCCTACCATTGTTTTTTTCTCTTTTCTTTTCAATTTCCATACAAAGAACTACTAGTATCTACCAATCATCTAATAGATTCCATGCTGTTGAAAACTTGGGGAGGCAGGCAAAGCTGAACAGCAAAGCAGGTGTTTATTTTAAAAAAAATACTCCTTGGATTTTTATTCCCTTCTCATTTTTAATGAAGCAAAAAGACTGCAAGAATTACTGAGTAGAAACAAAAGACAATGCCCAGTTTTCAGAACCAAATTCAATCCCTAAAGGCTCTTATTCTAATCCTTCTTACTATAGATTTTTTTTTTTGGAAGGATGAATCTGAGGATAACAGACTGGACAAACGTTAATCAAAGACAAAAATCAACAGCTGAACAAAAGATGCATTTCTAATAAGAAATCGATAGAATATGGGTGTTGGCTAACAGTACATTAAATGGAATTAATTCAGACCCGAACTAATTTGTAATTTGCATTACAGGCCCTGGCCTGAGAAATACTAAACAATTCAGATGCTAATTGGGCAAACTGCTCTGTCAGCACAGCAGAAGGCATTGTATATATTTGAATTCAATTCATTTCAATTAAAAAAAAATTTCTTAAGCAGCAAGTCACTCTACTAAATGCTGGGGATTCAAGGGTAAACAGCTGCAAAGCAGGCTCGTATTCCAGGAGTTTACAATCTCCTGTCAGGCATAAAACATTTACACAAATAAATGTAATGCAAGGCAGCATATGCTAAGTGAAAATGTGGCCCTCAGACAAGCACAGAGAGACTTTTGAAGAGAAAGAGATCGCTTTCATTAAGGGAAAAAAAATCAGCAAAAACATTTTAAAGAAATAAATTTTATAATTTACCTTGTTAATTAATTAAAGTTTCCCTGCCTTTGTATGAATTGGTGAGATGTTATTCAGTTTGGGGATTTGGGACTAGAAGAGATCTTTGAGATCATCTGGTTAGAAGCCCTTATTTGACAGATGAAGGAAACTGAGGCCCGTCAAAAGGGGATTTCCAAGAACCCACAGCTAATAACTAGCGGAGCTGACGTTCAAAGTCAATTGCTCTTGCTCCAAGTCCTCACTCATCCTCACTGGCTATAGTTACCTCTTCCACATCAGGACTTTCCCCATTCAGGTTTCCATATATCACAGGTCAGCATGAAAAATTAAATGGGAATTTTGGGGGGAGTTTTAGGGAAGCCGTAGACCACAACATGAAGGCCAGCAGATGATGCAGAAAAAGCTTAGAAACTCAGAAATGCATAAAACGTGTATGATATTATATAATATCAACCCAAATTTTGCAATAAGGTACTGTAAATACTCCATAAAGAAAAAGGAAAAAAAAAATCAGATTTCTTCTCCGGTATGAAGGGAGGGCCAATAAATTTTATGTGGATTTTCTAGATTGGGGGATGAAGGATGGGGCAGGCCCCTAACCTCTTCTCCCAACCTCCATGTGGAAGGGTTAACTATACCGATTGATAAAACTCTAAGTGTTGAATAAATACAAGATCTCCTTGGGGTTGGGGGTTGAGATACCTAATAGAAGAGATGCAAGAAAATCATTAGGAATGGGACAGTGAGGGCTCCCAGAGATGACAATAAATAGGCCCAGGAAAAACTTATTGGCCTGTCTAGGCTTTTAGGTGGCACTGATCCTGGGCTGCTCCTACTGTCCTGACATAAAGCCCAGTTCAGTCCAAAGTTCAATGTGTTATAAGAGCTTCATCCTGGTCCTATCATTCCTTTCCCATTCAACCCTCCCCCTTACATACAACCTGCTGCTATTCTAAGGATATTTCTTCTTCCAAGATTCAGCCATTCTGAATTTCAATGAAGATTATTGATTTGCAGGGGAATGAACTTGTCATGTAACTATGGTGAGCGATTATTGATGGCCACTGTGATCACCATGATGTCAAAAGAAAGCAAAGAACTACGTTGAGTAGATCCCCTATGACCAGCTATGAGAAGACATGGGCAAGAGTCACCCAAGATGGATGAGGCGTGGCTTGGCTTAGGACCTGCATCATGGGAGGAAATATATACCCCCACTGAGGAGATCACAGATCTGATTTTGTGTTTTGAGTATTGGAGAATCAATGTGCTGAGAAAATTATCTGCCCAGTCTGTATATGCAATGGATCACTTGCATCAGAAATATAGCCTAGCCTAGATGGCTTCTCTGGCCCTCATACAGCCTAGCCTGTTCCGAAGCGTCAAGACACACAAATCACACTTTGTTTTTCTGGAGCCATTGGTAACTAAACTGTTCCATATGAGCGAACTTTCTAATAATTGATGTTTATGCTTTTAGGTACCAAAACTAGTCTTATTTTAACCATTTTAATTTGAAATCTGTCTAAAATATATTGCGTATCCCTGCCCTCTGAAACAGAGTGGATCAAACTTAGTTCACTATTTTCTGGGTCACTTAGGATCATTATTATGAATTATTATTATGAATCGACCAAAATGCAGTATTGGCCTCAGGGGCTTTCAATGTTTCTCCCTATGGCAAATAGTCTTATATGTCTTTAATATGTTAAGTGCTTGTTCCTTTAAGGAATAGTTTTTCTCACTCCCCCATCAACTTTAGGTTCTCAGTCAGGATGCCTACTTCTAGTAGCTCCTATTTCTGATCACCTCCTCATCTTTTCTAATTTGCTCATCCTTAGGAAATCAGCCTTGTTAGAATTGTGTCCAAAGTAAGAGTGAATAAGCTCCCAGAGAGAGTCTAAAAGGCTCTCCTGGAGTAAAACTCAAGAGCTTTAGTCTATATATTTTGTTATCTATTTTAACTACTCAGAGGTCTTTGCTTACTTCCTGGTTCTTGGTTGTGTTTCAAGACATTGAAGTTACCCTATAATTATAGAATTTTAAAGCCTTCTAAATTTCCTCCTTTTTATAGATATGGAAACTGAGATCCTGAGAGGTTGTATGATTTTCCTGAGCTTGTATAGGTAACATGAACAACATGGCAGCTAAGTGGTATAGTAGAGAGACTGCTGGGCCTAGAGTCAGAAGACCTGAGTTTAAATCTGACTTCAGATAACCACTAGCTGTGTGACCCTGGGCAAGTCCCTCAACTTCTGTCTGTCTCAATTTCCTCATCTGTAAAACGGGCATAATAACAGTAGCTAATTTGCACAGTCGTTGTGAGGGTCAGATGAGCTATCATTGTAAAGTGCTTAGCACCATGTCGAGCACATAGTAAGTACTTTATAAAGGTTAATTATTATTATCATTCTTGCATGACTGAGGTAGAAGTCATCCTCAGGTTCTCTAGCTCCAGAGCCAATGATCTTGTCACTACATCAAACTGTCACTAAATAAGCCCAAGAGACCTTTCTCTATCACCCCTCTCCCCACCCCAATGCCCCAGCTACCAGAGCCTTTCCCACTGAGATTTTCTTCCATCTGCTTGGATTATCTCTTGTATTTAAGCAAATATTTACATGAATTCTCTCCACTAGAATGCAAACTCCGAGAGTACAAGCACTGGTTTTTGACTTTTCTTCATATGCCCAATGCTTAGTCCACATTCTGGTACAGAAAAGTGCTTAATAAAAGTTTGCTGATTAACTTATATGTTAATATATTAGAGAATCTCTTGAATGTACCAACATGCTGCTTAAATTTTCTAAAGAATCCAAAATTTAAGGGACCAAGTTTTAATAATGGTTTTGTTGTTGTTTAGTTGTGTCTGACTTCATGACACCATTTTGAGATTTTCTTGGCAGAGATACTGGAGTAGTTTGTCATTTCCTTCTCCAGCTCATTTTACATATGAGGAAACTGAAGCAAACAGGGTTTGCCTAGGGTTGCACAACTAATAAGAGTCTCAGGCTGGATTTGAACTTAGGTCTTCCTGATTCCAGGCCTGGCTGCTGTGCTATCTTGCTGCCAGGCCTCTGAAAATGAATGGAGGAGGGAAATGGAATACCATGTGTGGAAGTCAGTTTGAGGGCTACATATAGAGTATGTGAGGCAGGAAAATGTGTAATCAGACTGGAAATAGGTTGGGGCCAGATTATAAAGGGGTTTACATTCCAAAGATAGTAGTTTTTGTTTTATCCTGGAAGTAATGGGGAGCCATTGAAACTTCTGGAGGAGGGGAATGACATGGTCAGACCTACATCTAAGCATAGCTCTATAGTAGCTTGTCCTTGGATGATAAATACACAAAGTTTTGTCAAACCTATTCAAAGTCTTTTTGGCTTAATAGGAACTAGAGAACCTTCAAAAATCCAGGTTCATCTCCATGACAGAACATGCAAACAGAGATTAGAGGTGATGGCAGTGGTCATAGGGGTAGCTGTCGAATAACAATTTATTTAATTAGTATTGTTGGCAAGACCAGACAATGGGCCTGTAGAGAATTTAAACACTCATATCAACCAAAGACTTACAAGCTTTAGAAATTTTTTTCTCTCGTTAAATTGCTAGATTTTTTTTTTAAATGCACGACTTAGGCTATGGTATTGTTGAAAAGCTTAAGACAGACTATTGAAAGGATTCCCGAGACGTTCCCTAGACATCTTAATGATTCAATACATCAAAATTTTCTACATGGATGTTCCCCTCCCTGACACAGGTGGCAACTCATCTATACCTTGGAAGATGGCCATTAAGGCAAGTGGGTTCAAATCCAGTCTCAGACACTCACTTAACCTCTGTCAACCTCAGTTTCCTCAACTGTACAATGGGGATAATAAACACCTATCTCCTGGGGCTGTTGTGAGGATCAAGCAAGAATTTGTAAAATGCTTACCACAGTGCCTGGCACAGAGTAGGTGCTTCACAAAAGCTTATTCCCTTCCCTTCCCTCCCATTAATATTTGCTGTGGTTGAAAAATCAATTGCGCTGTTGCCAACTAGGTGATCAGCCTTTCTAAGTGTAGCCAGGCTACTCTTAGAACAGCCATTGCTGAACCCATACTCAAAGACTTTTGAATTTATTAAGGATTTTCTAGAGCTTACTCTCCACTACTATCACGTTTGAAAATTCAAGGTTATCAGGGCACTATCCAAGTAGAACTTTGTGGTTTCTCTCTGGACAACCCTTTTGTTAAAAAAAAATGGACCTTGAAGATTTATGGAAAACATGGATTTACGGAAAAATTCATTGTGGCCAGAGTAAAGGCGTCCTACAGAAGGCTATGGAATTTTGAAGGATTTTAAGAAACAAGAAAGACCCGAACTCAAGATTTACCAAAAAGATGACCTGGTCCAACTTACATGTGATTCTCTAGTCACACAGCAGAGGGAGCCCATGCTTATATCAATCATGGAAGATGTGACAAATTCCAAATTGTCTCTAAACTAACAAATTTAGAGGCTCAAAACCAGCTCAAACCTTTTGTTGTTACAGTTCACTTATTCTGGTATAAACATGACTTCCTCTCTTAAAAAGCGGAAAAAAAGAGTATAAAAAGTGACCAAGTGCTTTCTTTTGCATCAAACAATTCTTTAAAATTTTTTAATTGGTTAAGTGTAAGTGAATCTGAAGTACACAGATGCTATTTCTCTGAGTAAATTTTAAAATAAAGGCAAAGAATTTAGAAGGAAGTTTCTTTTGTGTTTTATTAAATTTAAAATATTTAGAAAAGAAAAGGCATTTGATGCATTGAAAATACACTTTGGATCTCAATCTGTTTCTAGTACAGTATAATATTCTCATTTTTGAACACTCCCAAATCATAGTCATGATTGTGTTTGTTTGGAAACCATCTTTGCTTTGTCTACAACTGGTATATGACTACTGACTTTACCTCTCTGCTCTTCTAGCACCAGCAGCTTCCTCCTTGGGATTATGCCTTGTACTTGGCCCAACTACAAGTTGGGATGACAAGTCCAGACAGGCAAGGAAGGTTTGATGAACAGGCAGTTGGGGGAGGGAGGAAGGGAGAAGGCTCCTTATTAGACTAAGGAAAAGTTTCATATCTTCTCCATTCCGCTCCAGGGTACAATGGAAAGTGGGTCTGTTGGCATTTAACATCTTCTTATATGTTTGTAACATTTATGATCATTGCAGCAAAGGGCTTGCTAAACTAGCAAACTTCGAGAGATTATGTTCTTTAACCTTTCCTCTCTGCTTATCTGATTGGTACACAGAATGAGTACTGAGTGTAGTGCTGAGTAACAGAAAGGTACAGCTTAGTAGCTCCTAGGAATCAAAATGGAGACTCAAAAACTTTGGAGAAGAGCTGGGATCTGAGAACAGTTTAAAGAATGTATGCCTGAAAACATAAACTGCCCAAGAAAGGAGTCTTTGGGCATAGTGGTTGGAGTCCTAGGGAAAATTTTCTTTTATTTTCTCTCTTTTGTCATTTAAGATAATGTTTGCATACTGTCTTTTCCTGATACTGTTTTCTCTCACATTCTGCATACGTGGTTTGGGTTCCTTTACTATTCTGTTTAAATACTGGTGTAAATAAACCTATCTGAGGTTTAATGTTACCCTGCTGGACTGTTGCCTGTAAATACAGGGCATGAAAAAGGATAAGTTGCTTAACTCGATTCCCCTCTTGAGACATGCTACATTAAAAAGATACACCCTGGAACTCTGGTCTGCCCTGAGGTTGTTCAAAAACGGGGAGTGAGTAGCATTGTAGTGTTTGAGAGAAACTTCCTTTTCCCAGTCGAAGTAGATAATTTTCAGATTTATTAATATGCCCTCAGCCTGTATTTCATATTTGTCGAGGGTTCCCTATTCGCAGCCTTAAAAATCATCCTTTGTAGAAAAGCTTTGGATTAGTTTGGTACTTAACAAATGAGAAATGGGAGAAAGACAAACAGCCCAAGGCTTTAGTCAAAGTTGTCAGGCATCTGAGCTGAGCCCACTGAGGCTCTGACTCCAAAACGATGACCAAAAAAGAACCTTTTCTTGATTCTGAATCTGTTTCTTCCACCTCTTCAACCCACACAGAAAAGAACCACTCTTTTCCATAAACTTTTCTGGTCTTGATTCAAATGCCTTTTTAATTGTTTTTAGGGTTGAGAATGCCAATTGTCTCTAAGGCAACTGAAAGAATATGAGAATTGGAATCAGAAGACTCTGGTACAAATCATATGTGTGTGTATGTGTATATGTATATACACATACATATACACACATATATACATATACACATATGTTACATACATGCACAGATATAGTCTAATTTTTCTAGTATTTTTACATGTGTGTGTGTCTATATACATACACATGGATATAGATATAGGTCTCTAGACCTCAGTTTCTTCATCTATAGAATGTTAGATTAGATGACCATTAGGTCCCTTCCAACTCTAAATCCCACTTAACCTAAATTCCAGTGATGGAATCTTTATCCTTTTCCGTTTACTATCGTGAAGCCTGTGTTATCTCTCAAAATAATGTTTTTAAGTGCATAAAGTAAAATATGTAGGCTTATAAAGGAAATCAATTATATTGAAATATAATTATCAAGATATTTTTTAAATCCGTGGGGTCTAGGTTAAGAACCCCTATTTAGCGACTGATGGTCTCAAGTAGTCTTGTTATGTTCCCCAGTTCCTAGACTGGATTTACCCTATGTTAACTTGACACCACTGTATTTCTATGGTTGTGTTTCAAGGATTTTATTAGCAGCTAGTTCTCCCTAATAAGCTTGTCTTTTCTATACTTATGAAAACAAGACTACCTCCCCTCCATGAAACACACTAATGCACATGCACATCCGTATAAACCCTATCTACCCTCAATCCTATCTAATTCTCATTTCTCTTTGAGGCTAAACAGCTGAAAAGCTGCAATCCCAGTGTTCAAAGCCTCTCATTCCTCTTTACACAGGTACAGAGCAATCCTCCTGAGATGGATCCCTCCTGTTTGTTATTATTGTTCGTTTACTCGGTCACGTAGGTATCCGGCTCTTTGTGGCCCTGTTTGGGGTTTTCTTTCTTTCTTCTTTTTTCTGAGGAGGGAAGGCAGGGCAATTGGGGTTAAGTGACTTGCCCAAGGTCACACAGCTAGTAAGCAAGTTAAGTGTCTGAGGCCGGATTTGAACTCAGGTCCTCCTGACTCCAGGGCTGGTGCTCTACTCATCGCGCCACCTAGCTGCCCAGTTTGGAGTTTTCTTGAGAGATACTGGAGTGGTTTGCCATTTCCTTCTTCAGCTCATTTTACAGATGAGGAAACTGAGGCAAACAAGGTTAAGTGAGTGTCTAAGGTCTAATTTGAACTCAGGTCTTCCTGCCTATGGGCCCAGCCTTCTATCCTCTGTGCCACCTAGCTGTCCACCCTTTTTAGTTTTGTTGTCATTGTTCAGTTGTCTTAGATATGTCTAACCCTTCATGGCTTTTGTGGTTTTGTGGTTTTCTTGGCAAAGATAGTTTGCCATTTCTAGCTCATTTTACAGGTGAGGAAACTGAGGTGAGCAAGGTGAAGTGACTTGCCCAGAGCCACACAGCTAGTAAGCATCTTAAGCTGGATTTGAACTCAGGGAAATGAGTCTTCCTGACTTCAAGCCCAGTACTTTATCCACTGCACCACCAAGCAGCCCAGATCTCTCCTTTAGTCTATTATTTGCTTAAGTAATATTTCTTTTTAAAAATTTTATTGGTATCATTTAGTTTTGCCTGACCTTCCTCTCCTAACACATTCCTGAGGCAGCTAGGTGGTCCTCTAGTTAGAGCTCAGACCATGGTGGCAGGAAGGCCAGAATTTCTAATCCTGCCTCAGACAGGAACCAAGTAATTACATGAATTTGAAAAGTCACTTAACTTTTCTCAGACTTATGAAAATAATAATAGTACCCACCTAGTAGGGTTGTCTTGGGGATCAAATAAACTAGTAATCTTTGCAAACCTTAAATCACCATATAAATGTGAGCTATTATCTTTCCTCATGGTAATACCAGAAAATAAACCTTTATAACAAAGAATAAAAAAGAGGGGGAAATAATTAAAATTATCAGTAATTGGCCAACTCTGACGTTGTATGCAATGCTTCATACCCGCAGTCTTCCCACCTTAGCAAAGATGAGAGAGATTCATACTTAGGTCTTTTTTTGGGAGTGGGGGGCACATATCTGAGTCAGCAGCTCTTCCTGCTGAATGGCCAATTCACCCCCTTCTCTCCTCTGATGCCGCTATCCCCTTGGCATAGGCCTTCATCGCCTCATGCCTGGACTATTGCAATAGCCTGATGGAAGTCCCTCCCTATTCCAGACTATCCCCCATTCAACTGTCAAAATGATCTCCCTAAAATTCAAATCTGACCCTATCACTCCTCTTTGCTCCAGCAGTTTCCTACTACCTACCTCCAAGATCAAATATAAAATCTTCTGGTATTCAAAGCCCTTCATAACCTACCCTCACCCACACCTTTCCAGTCTTCTTATGCCTCACTCTCCTCCACATAGGTGCTAACCAGTGACACTGCCTCTTTGCTCTTCCTCATGCAGAAAATTCCATCTCCTGACTCCTGGTGTTTTCGCTGATCATTGTAACAGCAACCACACTGGCATACCCAGGATGGCTGCTAGTGCAGGTTCTATTATCTGCTTTACTAAGGAAAGATAGCTGTTTCAGGGGTCAACAGTCTTTTTTTTTTAATTACAAAAAATACAGAGGAAACACAGAGAAGAGAAATAAAGACCAACAGACAGGGCTCTACTGCTTGAATTAAAGCGTCACATCCACCACTGAATAGAAAGAGCCTTTACCTCTGAGCAGTCAGGGAGCTCTGAACATATAGCCACTCATATTCGAGCCCCCAACGCAAAAGCTTATCTCTCAGAATTTATACTCTTTCAGCTAATAGCCTCATTGCTTAATTAGAAATTAACAAAAGATGTAAGCCTTCCTACAAGCAAGCGAGCTTCCCTTAATGGGCTCTACATGAGACCTATTGATAGGCAGGGAAGATCTTATTCCCCATTAACCTTACAACCTTCTCCCATGACTGGATTGTTCTCTTTCCTTATTTCTATCTCTTACTTGTCCTGGCTTCTTTCTAGTTCCAGTTGAAGTCCCAACCTCTGCAAGAAGTCTTTCCAGTCCTCCTTGATCTTATCCTTCCCTCTGAGATGACCCCTGATTTTTCTGTATCTATCTTATTCACACATCATTGTATGCATGTAGTGTCCCCTATTAGACTGGGAGGTCTTTAGGGGTAGGGACCATCTTTTGCCTTTTTTAGTATCCCCATTGCATAAGCCAGTGTCTGGTATATAGTAGGTACTTAATAAATATTAGCTGACTGACTGACAATAGTGGAAGTATTTTATCCTTCAAAGTTCAAGAGTGCTTCAGGGTTGAGCTACATGTGGCCAGAAGTGTCCAAGCCTATATGGTCTACTAGGATTGGGAAGGGTGGTTTATTATTGAAAATATTATTTTCCTGTTTCTACTTATTAAGTGATACTTCTTGATGTCATAGTGAACCTTCCCAGCCTGTCACCAACTCTAGACCCACTCTGTTCTACTTCAATTCAGTCTACTTGGTCCTTCTGGCACTTATTAAATAATGGGAAACATAGCCATTGGTGCATGCTAAGTACACTGCAGCTGTAAGAAGGATGGAGATAGAATGAAAAAAGAGAGCTTAAAATAACAACTATCATAGTCATCATCAGGGTCACATGCCAGTGTTTTCCTTTCAATCAAAACCTGAGGAGTTATTCAGAAGGAAAGATTTCCTACCATATACTCAAACGGAGCCATGGGTCCCAGTTACCACTTTTTTCTTCCTTCTCTTCCAGCGTCTACCACCCACTGACTAGGTCAATCAATAGCATTTATTGGGTGGATACTGTATCTCATGGGAAGATTTGTAAATGAATGAAAAGATCTAATAGCATCCCCTAGCAAGCTTCTAATCTCTGGAAAGGGACAATAAAAATGCACAGCTCCTTTTCTCCCTTCTCACTCAGCTCCAACTTGTCTTGCCACTTCAGAATTTAAGGGTTGGTTGTCTGTAAGTGGCCGTGGTGACAATGGGATCAGAAACCAGCATTGCCACCACTTTATGCTGAAGCAAAAAGGCTTGGGGGTAATAAGGCAGAAGTCTAATTTTGTGGCCACTCTCCCTGCATTCCCACATAGTAATGAGATTGTAGATATGATGCCATGACATTGGCCTGCTGGCTGTTCCATGAACAAATCACTCTATCTCTTGGCTCTAGGCATTTTCTTTGGCTGTCCCCACCCCTCCCCAAACTCCCCACCCCCGCCCCTGCCCCATGCCTAGAATGCTCTTCCTCCTCCATTCTGCCTACTGACTTACCCAGCTTCTGTTAAGTCCCAACTGAAATCTTACCTTTTACAGGAATCCTTTACCAACCCCTCTTTTTTTCTCCTGTGCCTTATTTTAATTAATTTATTATTATTATTATTTTAAATTTTTATTATTTATAAATTTATCTTGTATATAGCTAGTTTTTATGTATTTGTTTGCATATTATCTCCCCACTTTAGACTGTAAGCTCCTTGAAGGTAGAGACTGTCTTTTTCCCTCTTTGTGTATCCCCAGTGCTTAACATAGTGCCCGGCATATGGTAGGTGTTTGATAAAAATTGGTTGATTGATATGGTCTCATTAGAAACCATCTCTGACTAAAACTAAAGATATTGGCGGCCTTGAAATGGCCTGTCCAGTGGAAGAGCAGAAATGAATCCTATTACTGACCTTTTGTAGAAGGGATAGAAACAGCCTGAAGCCATCTCAGTGAGATGCTAATTGTAGTGTGATTTTTTTTTTCTTTTATATGCCCCTCCTCCCTTCCCAGAGGTTCCCAGGCCACCCAGTAAAAGGCAGAGATCAACGACTTTGGGAGATAGGGGAGGATGGAAATTTATTATATTGTGCATTTAATTACATGAAACAGTACAGAGCATTTTGGAATAACTAAAACACTTACCTGGAACGGAGGCTGAGTGAGGGAGGATGGGGGTCAATGCTATAACATAAAGCTGAGCTGGAATAGTGAACTCTTCTGTATTCCTGTGGCCAGCCCATGGTGTGCTGGGACCTTTTCTAGTTTCATTTGTTTTTGTAAGCACAGGAAAGGCAGGCAATGCATAGTCATTTGAAAACATGCAATCAGCAGGGCAGTACATCATCTGATGACAGAAACAAAGAAGAATAAATCCATTCCGAGCCAACAGAAGCAGAGGGGGTTATGCATCAGGTGGGTGTCAAGCAGATCTCCCAGCACAGAAAGGAAGAGGAAGGTTGATTATTAGGGAGCAGGATGATGAAGGCTGTTTGAAAAGCTTTTCACAGAAATAGAAACCAGTGAAAGGTGGCTTTTGGCCAGTTTAATGAAACGGATGGGGGAGGGGGAGGGCCAATGCTCTCTGCCAGCTGCAAATTTCATAAGCTTTTAAAATCAAGTTCGCTCCACAAAAGAAACATTTGCAATTATTATAAGATCTAAAAGTGTAATTGATATATCTGCAAATAGGTGATAAATTAAAGCAAGCTATTCATGGTCAACAATATGCCATATTTTTTAAAAGTTTTGTTTAGTTCCCAAAGCTCACAGCAGTCAATGACACTCCCACTGACATTGGCATTCCCAGCACTGAGGACACTGCAGGAATTCCCTATCTCCTCTTGCTCCCTTCCCTCTCCTAGACCTTCTCTCTGTCTCTCTCCCTTTCCCTCCTTTCCTCCTCCCTCCTTCCCATTTCTCTATTCCTTTTCTCCATCTCCATCTCCTGTTCTCTCCCTCTTTTTCTCCTTTCCCTCCTCTCCTTTTTTCTTTCTCTCTTCTTCCTTTCTTCTTTCTTTTCTCCCTATCTTTTCCACCTTTTTCTCCCCTTTTCTTTCTCCCCCTTCCCTTCTTGTCTTTCTCGTGCCTTTACTCCTCTCTTTTCCCATTCTTCCTCCTGTACACTCTGTACACTCCCTGCCTTTAACTGGATCCCTCTTTCTCTCTCTCTCTCTCTCTCTTTATTTCTCCCTGTGTCCTCTTCCTCCTTCTTTGTCTCTCCCTCTCTCCTACCTTTTCTAATTCATTCTCTCTCTCCTTCTCTCTCTCTCTGTCTCTGTCCCTCCCACCTGCACACACACACACACATACACACACACACACACACGCACACACACAAACACACACACACACACACACACACACATCATACACAAGTACACACCAGCTGTCTGCCATAACAGAACTGGATAACTTTAACCTGACCTCCAGAACTTTTTAGGAGATAATGTCTAATTTTACTACTCAGTCTGACTAATTCTCTAGAGATCTGTGTCAGGGAGAAAAATGGGTTATCAGTAGCAGAACCCTATTCTACAGTTTCCACTGCACATTACTGAGAAGTTAGGACATATTTCTGTAAATATAGTCATTGCTAAATCTAATGGTGTGTTACTGCACAGACTTTCTGACCAGCTGTAACTTTCTATTTGTATGACTATGTTATTACTGGCTCCTACTTTATTTTAGGGACATTAACCTGCTGCTGGTGCCTTACTAGTAACCTTTTGTACTATGCCCAGCATAAAGACTCCTCAGTAAAAGAGTCTTTTGTGAGTCTTCATTTTTTAATGCTTTAAAAAAAAAATCCCTCTTTTTCTTCCCTTGCCCTCTCCTCTCCTCTCTTCTTCCCTGTTAGGCCTAGCCAGGAGTTTTAGCTTTCCCTTGAGAGATCTATTACCACAGGGACTCATTGAGAATACAGCAGGGTCACATTATCTTAAAACATTTTGCTGTGAGAAAGCTTCCCGTAGCTTAGTTCTAGCTCCACTAAGTCACAGATTCGGGTCTGTGGAAACAGCCACTGAGACAAGAGGCTGTTCTTAAATTGTGAATTAGGGTTCCAACAATCAGCCTCAAATTTTATTAGATTCTTGTGGGTTGGAAAAAGAGTGAAGAACTAGGCACGCCACCTAATCCCACTACCGACACTGACAGCAAGGACATCCTATCAGCATCCCATCAGGAAGGAGTGGAAGGAGGGGATAGGTTTGGGAGACTGATGTCCTCTTATTCAGGTCAGTCCTCTTTAGGTTTCTTTTCTTTAAAAAAACAAAACATCTCAATAACTATGTATAGTTATGAATATAACTTTACCCTATTTTTGTTTGTCTTTATAAAAGGAGGGGAAGGTAGACCACTTCTATGTCCAATACACATATTTAGTTCTCGGTCCTTTGCCCAACACCAACAGTGTCTACTAGGCTTAGATGGTTTCAGTCCCTGAATAAACTTCTTGTCAGCTTTGAGTGGAATACATTCAATCAGATAGGAGTATATGGGTTGTTGAGGTAGTTCTTGGGGTATATGTGTTTTTCACGTGTTTTGCCCACTTTACTTGGAAAGGTAAAAAGAAGGCGAAGCCAAAGGGGATTTTGTGAAGTTCTGTAAGATGGGCTATCTTTGGAATTTTTGGATTCTCCAACATTAGAGAACTGTAAAAGCAAGCCAGTTGTCTGAATGTGTCCAAGAGTATAGAGAAAGCGTTCCTATTTAGACACAGCTTAGATTGTATGTCTTCTGATATCCCTTCCAGCTCCAAAGTTTTGTGTTTCTCTCAGTTTCCAGAAAAAAAGCTTCTTTTTTATTTAGGGACTCTCACTGAACTGCTCCTGAGAAAAATAAGGATATTATCATCTTTCTCTATCATATGATATAAGGAAGCTATTGCACAAAGCAAGGAAATAATAGAGCCTAAATCATCCAGCTGCTCAGAAGAGGAACTAAGAACTTGTCAAAAGGAAGGGGCATAATGGGCTGTCTTATTATACAGGTCTCAGCTAAAATCTCATCTTTTGCAAAAACCCTTAAACCTTCACTGTCTTATGCCTTAACCTCTCTTAATGCCAATGTGCTCCTTCTGTAACTATCTCTCATTTATCCTGTATATGTCCTTTTGGTATAAAGTGTTTGCATGTCAGCTTCCCCATTAGATTGTAAGGTCTTTGAAGGCAGGGACTGTCTTTGCCTTTCTTTGTACCCGCAGTTCTTAGCACAGTGTCTTGTGTATAGTGGGGGATTAATAAGTTCTTTTTGATTTGACATTAAAAATATGACTTATAGAATTACTTGTGGAAGTAGCAAAAGCAGTAACAAAAGTGGCAACAGTATCTCTACTAGGGATGAAATAAACAGTTTAGCTCTAAGAATTGATTTGAACTGAATTAAACACAAACCATTTACATTTTTCTTCACTGTTACTCTTGAGATCTGAAATAATTTGGATATCTTCTTTCCAAAGTGTTTATCTTTACATAACTTTTACAGAATTAGAGAGGTTAGGTTTCAATAGTAGCAAGGCAAAGTTTTCTTTGACATAAAAAAGATGTTCTCATCTGGGAAGATGACTCAACACTGGAAGGAACTTTGAGGAAAAGATGACCAAGAAAAATAGTAGAATATTCTTCTTTTCACTAAGATATTTTAAAATAACATAAAATTTTGTATACCAGGATTGTTCCATTCTTTGTACTTGAATCTCCATTAGCTAGCACAGTAACTAACTGACACAGAGCAAGTCCTTAATAAAATGTTGGTTCATTAATTGATTAATTTTTTTATAGACTGCCTAAGCAAGAAATGGTCTAGTGTAGAGGTTCCCAAACTTATTTGGCCTACTGCCCCCTTTTGAAAAAAGATTACTCAGTGTCCCCCTGGGAATCTACTTTCTTTAGCACTTTAATGGTGTTTTTTTTTTTAATTTGCATCATTTCAAAAACATATAAATTTTTTTAAATGACATATCTTAAATTTGATAATTTATTGTAAATTTATGGGTTTTTTCCTGCACTGACATTTTGATGATGAATTGCATCATGTAACCATATAGCATTATAAGGTAAACAAGTCATTACATGCACATATTCCTGCCTATGCATGCTGGACTTACTAACAACGTGTGACACACTGGCCTGCTAATACTTGCTTGTTAAGACCTGTTGGCGGACTTGATCACTGATGAGTCATAACTTGTGTTTATTTGGAAAATAAAGTCACTGTGACTTTAACTCTGTTACACAACAGATGAAATATGTACAAATGGTTTTCAAACTTTTCTTGTCTTTTCTTTCCCTATGTTTCCACTGCCCCCTTATTTTTATTCAATGACCCCCAATTGCTCCTGAGGCTACTACCATGCCATAGGCCCCCCATCATTCTAGCACCTCCCAGGAACTTTGAGAACCTATGGGTAGAGCACTAGATTTGGAGTTGGGGAAAACTGGGTTCATATCCCACCTTAGACACTTACCAACTGCATGACCTGGGGCAAGTCACCTGACCTATCTAGTTCTCATTTATAAAATTCTCATCTGTAAAATGAGGGGATTAGACTCAATAATCTCTAAGGTCCCCTCCAGTTCTACATTTATGAGCCTATAAGAGAACTGCCCCAAGCCCAGCTCTTTGCTTCTGAGTGTCTCTCTTGGGTTGTTGCTAGGGCTATAAAGCAATGGATCAAATTTATTCAGTTCAATTCAGCAAATGTATTACATGCTTGCTTGTGTGGAAGGCATTTTACAAGTGCTATGGTTTACCAAGATAAAAATGAAACCATCCCTGCCCTCAAGGAACTTATATTTAACTACAACATATATGCAAATGATTATGTGCAAAGTAGTTTCTGGAGGAAACTCTAACTACTGAAAAGGAGATGAGCTGAGCTGAGCTGAGCTTCAAAGCAAGCCAGAAATTCTAAGAAACTGAGGTGAGGAGGCTTCATTCCAGGTACTGGGAACAGATACTGCCCAAGTACTGGGCAAAGATACTGAGGAGACAATGTGTAGTTCAGAGAACAACTAGGAGGCCAGTTTAAATGGAATGCAGAATGTATGAAGGGGAGTATTACAAAATAAACCTGCAAAGATAGATAGGATCCTGATTTCAGAAGGCTTGAAATGTCAAGCTAAGGAGTTTGAATTTTATCCTTAGGGCAGGAGGGCATCAGGGAAGTGAGTACTAATAGCATTAGAAATTCCATTTTACAGAGGAAGAAACTGAGGTTGATGCCACTAGTGAGCGTTAGAGTCAGGATTTAGACCCGGGTCTTACGATTCTAAGGCTGTGACTTCTACTCAAGGAATGAGAAAAAGACAAAAAGTGCAACCGTAATCCTCTTTGCCTGTATCCAATCTTTTGGGAGCAAGACTTTGAAACATCCCATAGATTCCATCTTTTGGGTTAGAAAAACATGCTAACAGAGGTGTATTATCTACAAAAGATAAAGAAAAGAAAGGGAATGCAGTACGGTTCTAATCCTGGGTGTTTTTCTGGGTATTTTTCATCTCATTTTTCATCTACCTTTCCCAAAAGGCAGCAGATACTCAGAACTGATGTGCCTGGAAAAATTGGCCTGTGTCCTCCCCACTGTCTCACAAAGTTACCGTAAGGTTTCTGATGGGAAGCCGTAGGTTCCAAACAAATAAAGTCCATCTCCTGGAGCAATTCCTGAACCTGCTAGACTGAGCTGAACAAGCGAACGAGGACTGAGTCAGTTTAACCTTTATGTTGCTACCTTGGGCATAATGCCTGATATGTAACAGTAGTATATGTATGTGTTGATATGCAATGTGACATATGTACATATATGTAATAGGTAATATGTTTGTTGAGTTGGATTGGTGGTAGTGGTAGGTCCCACCTTATGTGTATACTTTATGGTGGGTCAGCTAACAAACATTTCCTCTAGCCACTCTGCAGTGGTGTCAAACTCAAATAGAAACAAGGTCACTAAACTGTACTGCTGGTGCATATTGACTTAGAAAACCACATATTAAATATTTTATTATATTTTCATTTATTTTGTTAAATATTTCAAAATTGCTATGTGACCCTGGGCAAGACACTTAACCCTGTTTGCCTCAGTTCCTCATCTATAAAATGAGCTGGAGAAGGAAATGGTGAACCACTCCAGTATCTTTGCCAAGAAAACCCTAAAATGGTGTCAGGAAGAGTTGGATATGAACGAAAAATGACTAAATAGCAACAACAAATTACATTTTAATCCAGTTCAGGGCTCCTTGGGAATTGTTGCTACTCGTTTGATACCTCCTTCCTATAAGAAGCCTTTCCCAAACCCTCTTAATTCTAGTGACTTCCCTGTTTTAATTATTTCCTTTGTATATATTATATATATATACTATATATATATCACACTACATATGTAGTATATATATATATATATATAATTACAATTATTTGCTTTGTATATGTTTGTTTGCATATATTTTCTTACTTGTTAGATTATAAGCTCCTAGAGGGCAGAGGCTATGTTTTGCCTCTTTTTGTATCCCCAGCACTTAGCACAGTGCCTCATACCTAACAGGTGCTTAATAAATGTTGTAACAAGAGGTTTGCCAAATGCAAACTTCCTTCCATTATTTTCAACCAATTTATTAAAGTAATACAAAAATTTTGCAGTGTACACCAAGTTGTTACAAAGGCAGAAACAGTTTCTGCAGAAATGATGAGGTGTGCTACTAGGGAAAGGGATCAAGAAAGAAGGTTCAAATATCTCCCCATTTAGCACTGACAACCTGTATGAATTTGGGGAGTTCACTAAACCTCTCTGGGCCTCAGTTTCCTCACCTGTAAAATAAAGGGTTTGCGTTAGATCCCTTCCATCTCTCAATCTATGATGCTCTGATCCTAATGGTAGCACTGCTAATATTCCGCCAGATGGTCAATGAGAGTTTATTAAGCACTTTTTTAAGTGCCAGTTGTTGTTCAGTCATTTCAGTCATGTCCAACTCTGTTTGGGGTTTTCTTGGCAAAGATACTGGAGCGGTTTGCCATTTCCTTCTCCAGCTCATTTTATAGATGAGGAAACTGAGGCAAGCAGAGTTAAGGGATTTACCCAGGGTCCCACAGCTAATAAGTAGCCAGATTTTAACTTAGGAAGATGAGTCTTCCTGACTCCAAGCCCCGCACTCTATCCATTATACCACCTTGCTGCCCCTCTTACATGCCAGACACTGACCTAAATTCTGGGGATGCAAAGAAAAAAAATGAATTTGCCCTCAAGGAGCTTACATCCAAGTAGCTGAGACAACATTTAAATAACTACATGAGTATAGCATGTATAATATATGTGTGTGTATATCTATCTATCTATCTATCTATCTATCTATCTATCTATCTATCTATCTATATACAGAGAGTGAAAGCATAAATATCTGAGTAGATAGTACATACAAAATGTCCCACAAGTCTTACTGCAGCTTTAAGCTTTATATATTCAGAAGTATAAATATATAAATTTACAAAATATTTTTTAAAAGTTAATTACTTGAAATTTTAAAATATTTATGTTTCTTGCTAAAATTCAGCATAACCCCAATCTAGTGCCATATATCACCCCAGTTAATTTTTGACCTTGGTAAAATCTTTTGACAGCTGATGCTCCATGATTGGAAGGATGGTTGCTGATCTTACCCTTCAGATGGTCCAAAGAGTGAGGTTCTGGTGCACACACACGAATTGTGATGGGACCTCACAAGAAAAGGACTAATGGTGATAGATGTGGTGACCTGAGGTGGCTGAATAAGAGGGCTTCCTCTGCTAATCTGAGAAAGCGTAATCCAGAAACTGTTGAATATGCAAATGACAGGGTGCCAGGAATTATTTAAGTTAAATTTTTTAAAGAATTACTTTTTTAAAAATACACAAAACTAGATAATTGTAAAATAAATTGCAACATGTAAACTTACAAGTGATATCTTTCTAAGTTTGTAGCATTTATACTTTTAAAGTTATTCCATCTCAACAATGCACTAAGACTTTTGGGATATCCTGCATTTGCAACACTTGAAATGCTAGGGCAAATTTTAAGGGCCCGACCAGGCAATTTCTTTGATGGTGGAATCAAGGGATACCTAGATTTGATTTCATGCTCTGGCAATTACCTGCTGTTACCATGTGATTTAACCTCTCTGAGGCTGTCTTTTCATATGTAAAATGGAGGTCCCTAATACTACACTACCTACCTACTAGGTTGTTAATAAGGAAAGTGTTTTGTAAACTTTAAAGCCCTCTATATATGGCATGGGAATGAGTACTTAGAATACCTAGTACATTGAGAAGTGGTCTTGGAGTTAGCAAAACCTGAGTACAAGTCCACCTTTGACATCTTTGCTTGTTACCTTGGGCAAATTCCTTAACGTCTACAAGTCAGCTCGTCCAGGCTGCAAGTTACAGAGGATGCTGACCCACATCCATAGATGAATTTCTTCACCAGGCATTCTCGAAGATGATAATTTCATCCTAGGTCCCATCAGAAAACAAACAAACAAACCCAATATCGTTATCTATCCAGGCTTATGTCAGTAAGTCAACATGCTTGCTGTTTTCCAGGCACTGTGCTAAGCAATAATACAAAGAAAAGCAATAATAAATAGCAGTCCCTCCTCTCAAGGAGCTCACAGGGAGCTTGTATGGGAGACAACATGTAAACAACTATGTGCAAACTAGATACGTGAAGGAAAAATGATGATGCCAGCTGATGATCTTGGAAGCTAAGAGAAAAAAAGTCAAAGAACTTAGCTTTTCCTATACATTTAGCTTTTTTTTTTAAATAAGAACAGAAAACTAAGCATCCTTTGTTGTGACTTTTATTTTTTTTTTTTTCTGTGACTTTGCTGGATGTAGCACTCGGCACACCTAAGTTCCCAGTCTTACTAGCTGTGTGCCGAGGTTACAGGTCACTTAGCCTCCGTCAGCCTCAGTTTCATGCTCTGTACGGTGAGGATTAAATAGCACTTACTTCACATGGTTGCTGTGAGAATCAAATAAGAGAAGATGAGGTGTCCCAAAGATCTTAGGGCAGCTAAAATGCCCTAAGACTTTCGGGACACCTTGTATACAGAATGAATGCAGTTTGCAAATCTTAATAGCAGTATTTGAATGTTAGCTATTATTTCAAAAACAAAAGTTGAGCTGGTCTTTTTGAGTTTCCTTGGGAGAAGGCAAACAGTCAAAGGAGGAAGAAAGATTTGTAGAGATACTGGCTTCTATAATTATTCTTTTCATTCATTCTGTAGCCCATGCCACAGAAGGGGGGATAATATAGCCGCACATTATGCAAATGATGGGCAGTATGTCTTTAATGTGCCACACACTGATAACTATCTGTTAACAATGATGTGTTAATGTAAAGGGAGTAATTCTGTAAATGTTTTATGCCTTATTAAGGAAATGATTCAAGCCCAGGAAATGTGTGGGTTAAATGCCTTGCTTTTGTAAACATGGGTTACTGTGGAGAAAAAAAAAAAGATTTTAGATATTATGTGGAAAAAATGCAGTAAAAAGCGCTGAATTAGCCCATTCCATTCCATTGAATTGTTCAGTAATTATGGTCATCCCTAGGCCTAGAAAATTAAAGCATATGATGAAA
Organism: Phalanger gymnotis; assembly: GCA_028646595.1. Classification (NCBI taxonomy): domain Eukaryota; kingdom Metazoa; phylum Chordata; class Mammalia; order Diprotodontia; family Phalangeridae; genus Phalanger; species Phalanger gymnotis. The sequence continues at coordinate 735,863,940 of CM053622.1, read as the reverse complement.
ACCCAATCTAAAGATATCAACTTCGATGTCACTGGATAAATTGCATATCAGGTTTTAAAAGCATTTACAATCCTGGTGACCAAAAAAAGGGCTATGGCAAGGAGGGAGGGAGGATGGTTTTGCTATTATCTAGTATATTTAGGTTTCCACTTGATGCTAAATATTGCAAAGCTATTTCATTTGTAACACTGTGGGATTTACCGCCCCCCACTTGGGGCTTACCCCTCTCCCCCATGCCCAAAGAATGAGTCACATTCTCAATTTATTAAGACATTTGCCCCTACAGAGCAGAAACTTAAACCCATTGACTCTGGCTCTCCCTTTCTCTCTCCTCTCCCCTTCCCTTTGCTTCCTTTCTCTTTCCTTCCTCCTCCTCCTCTTTGTCCTCAGACTCTCTCTCTCTCTCTCTTTCTTTCTCTCTCTGTCTCTGTCTGTCTTTCTGTCTGTCTGTCTCTTTCTCTCCTTTCTACTTTTCCGTCTCTGACACGTTAGAAGAGTTTCTTATGATTTTTTTAAAGCATAATCTGTAGCTTTTTTGCCATTATCCCAGCCCAAGCCCAGAAAGCATGGACACACATGCCAGCTCACATGTGCTCACACAGCACACATACTCAACACAAATATCCCCTTCTCTGTAGTTTTTAAGGCAGCTACTTTAGCCAAGTTTTTTTTTTCTAAATTTAAAAATAATAACATGGTTTCTAACTATAAAATGCTTCCCCCTTCCCCCACACCTCCCCTACTCCCCCTGGGGCTGTTATAGGCCTGGTCTGTAAATTAAGTGGAGTCACTTGGAGCCCTCAGTTAGCTTTCAGTCAAACATCAGTGGCAATGTTTACCCTTGTGTAATCTTCAGTTTTGCCTTAATTTAATGCTGGTCAGCATTTTTTTTTTTAACAGATTCAGCTAGTGTTTGGTACATGGCCCTCTTTGTTCCACTTCCTCCTCCTTTCCCCCACCCTGTCCCAAACCAAGTTTTGATATTTAACCAAATTAATCAGACTGCAGTCCTTTTAATATTTTTATGCTCTCCTAATCCACTTTGATCTTTCCTCAAGGAAAAAAAAGTTTGCTTCATGTGGTATCTAGCTACAAGGACTCAGGCTTTCATTTCCTCCACCCACCCTGGCCTCCAACCCCCACCCTCACTTCAAAGGGCTCTGGCTACAATTTGTTTTCATTTTTTGTTTGCTGCTGAGCTCCCAGTTGTCTGTGAACCCTGGAAGATGGGTCTTGTCTTCCAGTTCACATTTGAAGACGTCTAATGTGCCTCCCCGTCCCCCCACCCCGCCCCAAGAAAATCTCTGGAAAGCCAGCTTGAAAGGACTGTCCAGTGGACAGCTAAAAGCAGAGCACATCACGTCATAATCCATAGGCAGCCTCATGTCCTTTGGCTCTTTCTTCTCAGCTACTTCTAAAGAGAAAGAAATAGAAATCTGGCTATTTAATTGTGCTCTGGGTTGCCACCTTCCCAAGGCAGATCTATGTGTCCTATAGGGACCTTCCCCTAAATCTTACTTTCAGCCAGAATGTAATATAGATTTCAAATGGAGAAAGGATCATAGGATTTACAGGTGGAAAGGACCTTTGAGAAACTCTAGTCTAACTTCCTCACGTTTCATATAAGAGAAACTGAGGCCCCAAAGGATGATGAACCATGATTTGTCCATGGCAAGAATGGTGATATGTGGAAGTGTGATTTGCATGCAAGTCCTAAGTCTGGAATCTTTCAGCTTCTGGAAAGAATAACACAATTCCAGCACTTAGGAAATAATCAGGTTGGAAGATGATTATTTGAAGACCTCAAAATAAAAATAAAACAGACAGTCCCACCTACTCCTGGGCTTTGGGTTTTTAAGGTATCCCTAAGGTGTTGGCAAGAAAGCACTTTGCTATTACCTTTAACACATTTCTAGGCACTATTCATGCCAAGGAGGGAAAAGGTTACAATAGTCTCACACCTTTTCCGAGAGAAAATATTTTCCGGCAACATGTAAGATGTTCCCCAACCTTCCCTTTCTCTCTTTTCAAACCAATATTTTCCAGACTGGACAGTTTTGTTTAGCTGTCTAGGGTAATTCAGTTTCAAGGAAAGGAGGCCTAGGAATTCTTCTCTTTGAGCAATAAATAAATAAACAAACAAATAAATAAATGAAGGCAAAGAAGTCTAAAATGGCCCCCTACTGTGCTCCACAAAGGACACTGAGAGAAATGATTATTAATAACTAATGATTTGGGAAGTCCCAGAGTTCCCCTTCTTCTAAAGCCCTCATTTCAAAAACTCAGTTTCTGAAGGTTGAACTTTCTCCTCTGTCAGACGCCACCCAACCTTACAAGGAATTTCTAATTTAAGGTGAAATCTAGACTGGATGGAGGTAGTTGCTTTGTCTAGATTGCTCAAGGCTGGGGGTGGTCTGCATATAGGCATGGTCTCTCTGTCCAAGAGAAACATGATATCACTCTCATTATAATATTCATTTTCTCATTATTAGCCAATCAGAGTTGATTACCACCCTCAGGAACACCCCTCTCTCAAGGACATACAAGCCTTGAGCCCACCACCGTGATTGTCTTTGGCATTCAAGGATGCCACTGCCCTGTTTTTATAAATAAAATGACTGATTACCCAGAAATTATGTCTGAATTTTATAAATGTCACAACATTATAATGTGAGTAATGCAAATAAACATCAAAGGAAGAATAATAAAGCTAGAGACACTGATGAATTAGGTTTTGGTCAAACTCAAACCAGAATACCAACTCTCATTGTGTGCTATAGAAGTCCCCATCTCAGAACGAACGTATTCTACCATCGAGTTTTTTGTTTTGTTTTGAGGCTGAGTCTCCCTGTCTCTCCCAGGTTGGAAGAACAGTGGCCATTCCAGAACCCAATCCCACCACTGATGGCCATGGAAACTTTGACCTGATTCGTTTCAAACTGGGATCAGTTCACTCTTATACAACCTGGTGGGCTCCTCGCTCTTCTGGGGTTAGTGTCGAGGCTCAACTTGACCCTACTGCCTCTCAGAACTCATAAGATCAAGTGATCCATCCACTGCTGAGACCTCCTCAGCGTCACACTGCAGTCTCTAGCCCCTGTCCCCAGACTGCCATTGGATTTTTAAGCAGGGAAGTGAGGAAGTAACTACTGACGTTTGTAGCAAATTCAACGTAAGACAACCCAAGGGACAATCAGAGGTCAGGAAGCAAAGTGTAAGCAGCTTCTTTTCAGGGGTCAGTACAGAATTTCCCCCTTAAGCAGGTGGTATGACTAGAAAGGTATATTTTTGTGCCTTGGGGAGAATCAGATTTAGTTCCAAAACAGCAGAAGCAGAGAGGGTTACTAAATCAAAACAAAAGATGCCCCAAGGCCCTCAGCTTGGTGCCTTTGCCACCTGAGACCCAGAAATGACAGAGGCCGGCTGCACGTTTGAGGGCTAGATTTTTGTGGCCTTTACTGCTGGGGTACACAGCGTACTTAAATTCTTCCGAAGGTAAACAAGGCCTACAACTTCCCAGTCAGATAGAGCTTAATTATGTTCATTATTGGATAAGGGTTTTCCTCACTGGTGAGGAAAGCAGCCTAGGTCCCGCTCTCCTGAGCTGCTAAACCAAGACTTGCGTAAAGCCAACTCTGCTCCAGGACTTGCTGTGACACTTATTATTAGTTCTTTGTCTGAGTGCAGTCACTGACTTTCAAATGACACTCAGGAGTGTGTGTGTGTGTGTGTGTGTGTGTGTGTGTGTGTGTGTGTGTGTGTGTGTGTGTGTGTGAATAGACTTAAGAGAGTGACCCTCTCTTTTTACTGTACTGGCTGTAAAAGCCTTGCTCCAATCCCAAAGATGAGAAACAGGGAGTAGGGGATCTCTTGGAAGCAATTCCCATTAGAAGCTTATTCACCTTAGTGCAATACCTAATTCCTTCACTAACTTCTCCTTTCCCTCCAACTATCCTCCCTAGACTTCTCTCTTTCCTTAGTTTTTCTATTATTCTTGATGTAATTGCCCCAAATGTTCATTGTTCAGTTGTTTAGCCATGTGTATATATGTCTGTATATGTGTGTGTGTTGATGTGTGTGTGTGTGTGTGTGTGTGTGTGTGTGTGTGTGTGTGTTGAGCATCCAGAGATCTGGAGGGAAGAGCACAAAATGAATGTATAATGGGAACTTTTCTTTAGAAAAATCTGTCATTTGGTTTGTGGCTTCATGTATAATTATCAACTAACAATTCTCTCCTAAGGAGAGGGTCTGTTCAAATACTGCGACAATTGCTCAAGATTCTCAGAGGATAAATCTAAAAAAGAAAAAGAAACCAAAATACAAGAAAATACACACAGACCCATTTCTTTTCTATTAGGTAATTCTTTCCAGTTTGCAGACACATTTTCTTCCCTTCTCTCTGCAACGGCTTAGCACATTTGTGCCTATGTTTCGGAGTGGGCAATGAAAGAAGCGTTCTCCTGGACAGTGCCCTGTCTCCAGCCACCCCCAATCCCGGGGCCATCTTTAGTTCCTCGTGCCTGTCTGAGACCCTGCACAAGTCAACATGAAATAAAAACACCCCTGGTTCCAGCAGCCATTCACACCAATTCACAAAGGAGGAATCTTGGAAGCATTTCCAAAAAATATAGGCATGTGAAGTTAAGGCTGCAAGACAGCCTAGCTCAGAAACTTTCCCCATAATCAGGGTTTACCTCAACCCTGTTTATTCTGTAAACTCTGGTTTCTCAGCAGAAACAGCTCATCACGCTACACCCATATTATGCAGGCACCCAGAAAAGCCTCCCCTGTCCCCACCAAAAAAAAAAAAAAGAAAGAGAAAAAACATACATAGTGCAGCCCTGGTGAGTAAGCCATTTACAAGAACAAGAATGTAGGATTTTCTTCTAGAAATTTTTCTAGAATCCAGAGATTAAAAAGTGCTTGCTATTCAACTGTTGTCCTTAAACAAGGAGAAATTTTATGTCTCTCTGCATCCATGTGTACACATATATGTGTGTGTGTATATATATATGTGTGTGTGTTATATGTGTATTTGTGTGTGTGTGTATATATATGCACATATATACATATTTATCATTAGGAAATAAGGACTTCTCTTTAAAAAAATATGTGATCCAAAGATAGGTAATTGAACCCCTTTGAAATAAGGCATGGAAAATATTGACTATATAGTCTCATGCCCAGTCAATATGCAAGGGACATTCACTGACACTGACCATGGTTCATAGGGTTTAAAAGGAATTCCTTGGCAGTGTTACCCAGTTATCAGTGACTGTTTTGAAAATATGCAGCACCGAAAATGAAATGACAAAGTACTATAAAACAGCAAGCAGGGTAGCAATCTTTAAAAGAAATGAGAAAAGTAGGCCCCATATAAGAATCATGTATAAAGCTGGAATGGCTAAAACTCTGAAACTCATATTTTCTAATTAAATCAACATACTTTATAGTTGAGTACCATTCAAAAAATCGCCTTTTATCCAGTAGATGAAATTGTCTTAAAAATATTATACCACTAGTTCTACAATTGGTATTAGTCTTTGGGAAAACCTTTTCATTATATTGTCTGTGGAAAAATACCTCCTCTTTGAAAATCCTCATTCCTGACTTACCAACAGCGATGTCCCTATTGTGACTCTTCTTAGCTTGACAGATATAGAAATTCAATCATTTATACTTAGCTTGGTGGATATAGAAATCCAATCCTTTATACTCAATAAGAAAAGTGGGTGTTTGGTTCTTACCCCAACTTCATTATATTACTTTATTGGTAAAACTAGAGGGATAGAATTCTAAATATTAATGGGAAAAAGATAACCACACAAACCCTTGTTATGGCCTTAGGATTCAAATCACCGACATTGATGCACATACAAGGGATGGAAGAAATCCCGTGAAAGTTAGGTCAAAAAATGTTATTTTTTAATTAAGATGGCTTGTTCTCTTACCATGCTGAGAGTTGGGTTCTATTTTGACTTGCAATATGTCCCAAAAGTAATGACTCCAAAGGTCCTAACCCAGACTGTAATGGACATCTGTCCACAGCGCAGAAACCACAAGACAATTTAGCAGACTTGGCTGACTTGTCAAAAAGGGGCCCACTCCTATTAAAAATCAGCAGGAGTTCAGGGATGAGGTGCGTTGGCAAGAACTCTGTGTGAAAGATTTCACAGCTCGCCAGGGCTATCTGCCCTTTGTTTTTATAAGTACTTGGATACTGTTTCTCTCCCTTTTCTTTCTGTTTCCCTCTTTCCCCCTCAGACGACTAAGAGGTAAAACAGAGATTTGGGACCAGTTTTCCAATGGCTCTATTTGTATCTCTTATCCAAACTTCCTTTGAACATTTAGACATATGACACATTGGGTATCTTTTAGGAAGCCCACAGCAATAAACAGTTGTTAATAGTAATAATAGCTAACAAAATAATAGTAACTAACATTTATATAGAGCTTAATGTACCAGGCACTACATTAAGTGCATCATAATGGTTATTTCATTTAATCTTCACAGCAACCCTGGGATTTAGGTGCTATTATTATTATCCCCATTTTACAGATGAGGAAGCTGAAGCAGACCAAGGTGAAGTGATTTGCCCAGATCATACAGCTAGTTAAGTGTCTGAGGCCAGATCTGAATTCAGATCTATCCTGACTCCAGATCCAGCATTCGGTCCACTATGGAGTGTTCAAAATTGTTCTTTCTTGTTGGAGGGTAAGTGAACTAGTCATATACAGGAGCCCTCATTTAAGACACTGCCACACACATGTACAAAATATTTTCATTCCCTCATAAACTTGATTAATTTTCTCAACCATGCATCTATATTTCTCCTTTTTTACTCCTAGATCAATAGAAATTTCCTCTGATTTTTTTTCACAGTATAAGGACATGATGCCATGGAATGCTGATTAAAATGGAACATTAAAGCCCAGATAGCATTTTAAAACTTGAATCCTTAATGTAGTCAGAGAAAAACTTTGTCTGTCTCTATTGCATGCTGTCTTTCAATACGTTACATTATGACAGGCCATTCTCACAGAGCGAATCTGAGTAACAGCATCTGGTCATTATTTTGTCAGCACCACAGGAAAAAAAAATGAGAAAATTCATTATTCTGCATGGAAACTTAACTATTGCCTGTATGGGAGTATATAAATAGTGTGGAAGAGTGAAAAAAAAAAACCCAACCCACTGGACTCCCACTTAGTAGATCAGGGTTCAATTCCAGCTGTGATACTCCTTGGTTGTAAAATTGTGGAGAAGTCACTTAAACTTCCACTTAAACTTCTTCAGATTCTTCCTCTTTAAAAAAAGGAATACCTTCAGGTGCTATATGAGTTAATATTATTAACTCCAAAGTTAATTTAAAAAACCCCTCCATTGAAGCCAAAATCTGGACTGCTGCAGGTTTCTACAGCTTTGCCTGTTAAAAGAGTATCTGAATTCCTTCCCTGTCTAGCCGAGGTGGAGGATCAGGCACATGGAATACAACATACACTCTCAGATGAGCTCAATGTGTTGGTCATTTTTCCTCACCTGGTTTTATCTTTATTTGGGTAGGAAGTGGGAAGGGAAATGCATGTGATATTAAAACAAAGGGCATCAACATCATTACTAGGTCTGTATCCCAAAGAGACTATAAAAAAGGGGGAAAGGACCTACGTGTACAAAAATATTTATAGCAGCTCTTTTTGTGGTGGCCGAGAATTGGAAAATGAGGGGATGCCCATCAATTGGGGAATGACTGAACAAGTTGTGGTATATGAATGCAATGGGATACTATTGTTCCATAAGAAATGATGAGCAGGCAGATTTCAGAAAAACCTGGAAATAATTTACATGAACTGATGCTGAGTGAAGTTAGCAGAACCTGGAGAATATTGGACACAGTAACAACATTGTGTGATGATCGACTGTGATGGACTTAGCTCTTAGCAGTGCAACAATTCAAGATAATTCCAAAAGACTACTGATGGAAAATGCTATCCATATCCAGAGAAAGAACTATGGAGTCTGAATGCACATTGAAGTATACTATTTTCACTTACTTTTGTTTTTTTGGTTTTTCTTTCTTGTGGTTTTCTTCTTTGGTTCTGATTCTTCTTTTATAATATGACTAATGTGGAAATATGTTTAACATGATTGTACATGTATAACATATCAGATTGATCGTTGTCTTGGGGAGGGAGGGAGAAAAATTTGGAACTCAAAATCTTACAAAAATGAATGTTGAAAACTACCTTTACATGTAAATGGAAAAAAAATAAAGTACTGTTAATTAAGAAAAACTGAAGTCACTAATAAGTAAAAATTTATAAACTAAATCACATGAGTTTATTAATAATGTGGTTGCAAAGAATAGACCAAGAAACAGATTTCAATTTTCCACAAAACATTTCCTACAAAGTACCTTACATGCATAAACTCATGTTATTCCTAAAAAGAAACAAACAAACAAAAAAAAAACATGCTGGGTAGGCAGGGCATGTTAAGAATGTTGAACCTGGAGTCAAAAAAGGGTGATTCAGGATTCCAATCCAGGAGTTTTTACTTCTAGTCAGGACTCTTTTAACCACACCAGCCTGGTGGCTCAGTGGATAGAGCACAGGACCTGGAGCCGAATACAAACCTGACCTTGGACATCTAATAGCTTTGTGACCCTGGTCAAGTCACTTGCCCACTGTCTGCCTCAGTTTCCTCATCTGTAAAATGGAATAATAATAACCCCTCCTTCCTAGGGTTGTTGTGAGGATAAATGAGATAATGTTTGTAAAGCACTTTGAAAACTTCAAGGCTATTATTATACCATGCTGCCTCCAGGTATTACCATCTCTGCCTAGTATGATTTGCTCCTTCTATGAGAATTTTTAGCTGGGAAAATTGATTTGTTGAGAGTAAAGGACAGAATAAAAGTGGTCTCCTTTCTGAAAGATAATCCCATATACAAATATAGGTTACATATAGAAATGAGGAGGTACCAACAGTGGGAGAGCCGACATAGGACTGATGAAGATTATTCCTTACTATTCTTTCTTTTTCTAAAAAACACCAAACAAACTTTATTTTATGGAATAAAACAAGCATTTCCATAAATAAAAAGATGATTGCACATGAAACTGCAAATCTTTTATGTACAATTTGCTATTCCCTTTAAATATGCAATAAAGTTCTCATGTAAATTTCTTATTTTTTCTTTCCCTCTCCCATCTTACTATGATTGTGTGTATATGTGTGGGTGTGCACGTGTGTGTGTTTGTGTATAAAATCTCTTTGTCCATCAACAGGTATAACCACACATCCTCAAAGTAATGCCTTTTCCACACTCTACTATTCCCTAGGCATTCAATGACTCTAGGAATAGACAGCCAAGAAAATAATCATGAGATTCTAAGAAATCCATGTAAAAATCTGATTTTATAAGTTAACTGTGAAGGGAAGCAGGGATAGTAGAATGGAATATAACACAGGAAGAGGGAAGGAGATGAGGAAAGTAAAAGGATAGCAGATGAAAGAAATATCAGTAGAGATTAAAAAGAGATTAAACTTGAAAATGTCAGAATATACAAGTACATGTAGCCATTTTCTAGACCTAGTCTCCCAATGTACCTGTAATATAGATGTGGATACTTTTAATATAAAATAACTGGTATGATTAGATATCTTGTGTGGGCTCTGGCCCACTGGTTTCCAAAGGAGAGCACAATTTCTACCTTTGGGTAGCACTGGAGAAAGTGGTAATTTAGAAGTAGAAGTTCATTAGAATAAGCCCAGCCCCTCATTATAATATTCATTATCTCTCATAATTATTAACCAATCAGAGTTGATTGCCACCCTCAGGAACACCCCTCTTCCAAGCGCATATAAGTCTTGAATCAGCTGCCATGATTGTTTTTGGCATTTGGAAGTGCCACTGACTTCTTTGATTAAAATGCTAGCATTTAATAAAACAACTAATTATTCAGAAATTATGCCTCTCCAACAGTAGCCTAGCAGGGGAGAGAGGAGGATAGGATCCCAGGTACCATAGCTGGGTGATCCCTTCCTGCATTCTATCTACAAGAGAGACATTGGGCTAGAAGCATATCTAAGACATATCAAATACCTTTATTATATGGGTTTCCAGATAAAGACACTTTCCCTCATGGATCTTATAGGGAGGGTAGCACAGAGTACTCAAAGCTCCCTCCCAAAAAATGCTGGTTACACAAAAGATAATCATAAATGACTATTTAACCCTTTACCAAAGTAAGCAGTAAATATGAATCAGAGGAATTGTACAGATTAGGTGAAGGGAATAAGTACATATATAGTGGAACTGTACTAAACATGTTAGACAATAGTCTATGTAAATGAGTGCTTCAGTGGGGAACAAGATCTCAGTTCAACCAAGGAGAGGGAGTGATCTCACCAAGGGGAGTCTTCTCTTGCCCACATCTAGGATTGTAGGCACTAAGAATCAAGGACTATTTGGGGGGATGGCTTTCTCACATGTCTATAGCTCTGGGGTAGATAAGGAATTCTCCCATCTACCGTTCAAGAGTTTACCCTCTCTCTCATCCTCATCTCTCTTGAACTCACTCTCCACTTTTCTGACCTACTGAGATATTGCCAAAACGGAGATATCACCACACTCACGTAGTTTCTCAGCTCCTAAAGGTCTCAAGTCTCCCTCTGCTTATGAGATGCTTAGCATCCTGGGTTGTTCTGATGTTCCTCATGAAAATGGCTAGGAGAAGACAGTGTGTGTGTGTGTGTGTGTGTGTATGTATGCATGTGTACAAACGTGTACATACATAGAACTGTTTCTGGTACATAGTAGGCACTTAATAAATGTTTATTAAATTGAATATATGTAGCACACACACATACATGCAATCATACACTCATATATACATACACATACATATATGTTCACATACATTTGTATGTATGTGTTTGTTGATCTCACATATTTGACAATGTTCATGTAATCAATGTTCCCTAGTACCCGAGCCCTGCTGTTCAGTGGCAACTTAGCCACTTGCAAATGTTGATCCATTTTAGGTTCAGATGCTCATCAGCTCAAAGGTAACATGCAAATATTTCACTGGAAATACAGTCAGTGTTTATTTTATGTGCACATAAAACATGTAAAGAGGGAGAGGGGAGGAAGAGAATTGAGTATATGCAGGAATTTCAAACTAAACTATGAGACTCACATTCTGGGCAGTCACCTCCGCCCCTTTCAGACTTCTAATTGCGGCGTTTAAAAAGTTGGAGAGACGTAATTTCTGAATAATTAGTTGTTTTATTAATAATGCTAGCATTTTAATCAAAGAAGTCAGTGGCACTTTCAAATGCCAAAAACAATCATGGCAGTCGATTCAAGATTTATACGCTCATGGAAGAGGAGTGTTCCTGAGGGTGGCAATCAACTCTGATTGGTTAATAATTAATGAGAGATAATGAATACTATAATGAGGGGCTGGGCTTATTCTAATGAACTTCTACTTCTAAATTGCCCAGACTTGGGCAATCTATTCAAAGAATTTATCCCCACCCAAACCTGAATAGAAGATTGGGCGGGGTCTGACCAAGATTGAGGAGAGTTAATTCCATCTCATTATCTTAACTTTCTTCAAGAGATTGAACTTTGAAATGAGCACTAGAGAAAAAGGGAGAATTCTGGATCTCCTCAGATAATTGGTTATTAATAATAATTTCTCTCACCACTTAAGGGCAACATGGTTCTTCTGGAAGACAAGGCTTATCAGATCCCAGCCACTACCAGCAGCTTGAGTGGCTGGCTGTCTCTGAGGGCTTTAGGCCATAGAAAGTGTCCTTTGTCACCAAAGTATAAAATTAAAGACAAATTTTTCTTTTTTCCCCTCTATTTTTTTAAAAAAAATATATTAGTTGACATCCTTTGGGATGGCAAATACTAATAATGATAAAATGTTCAAAACCACACAAAATACTAAAAAAGAAAAAATGGGTGGGGAGAGCCCACACCCCTATGGGACAGTCTTAAAACAACTCCCAATTCAGCTTTTAAAAATAAAGCAAATGTTTAAAGTAGCCCGAAGTGAAACTTAAATGTTTAAATCTGCCTAGCTGCCTCTGAAGCCCGGCAACTAGGGTGGGGTAGGATGAGGTGGGGGTGGGGAGGTGGGAGGAAGCAGCTCTTTGTCTCTGAAGCTTGGCTGCTAGAAATACTTCCTCTGCCAACCACAGGAGGGAAAGGCTGCTTTTCCCTAACCCGCTGCTGGGCTCAAGAGTTCTCCAAAGCGGGTAGATCTTACTTTAGACTCTTGCTATATCTTGAAGGAAAAAAAAGAAGGAGGTGAAAAGCAGGGTAGGTCTGTATGGTCAGAGACCTAGGGCTCCCTATCCCTATGACTTTTGAATCTGAAAGCAGCCAAGATGCCTGCTAGGTGGCACAATGGATAAAGCATGGGAGCTTGAGTCAGGAGGCCTTGAGTTCAAATCCAGCCTTAGACACTAGCTCTATAACCCTGGTCAAATTATTTAACTCCTGTCTACCTCCTTTTCCTCAATAGTAAAATGGCGATTATAACATCACCTACCTCACAGAGTTGTCATGAGAATCAAATGAAATAATATTTGCAAAGTGCTTAGCACAGAGTCTGGCACATGATGAATGCTTAGTAAATGCTTTTCTCTTCCCTGCAGCAGGAAGTCTAGTAAGGGAAAATCTGGTGTAATGTAAATGTGAACAGCATTGTGTAATATAAAGCTATGGCCAACCCATATATGGTGCAGATAGATATCTGATCTGAAATCTACCCCACCCTGTTCTCCAAGGGAGAATGCAATTTCCACCTCTGTGTAGAGGACTGAGCTGGCCCCACCAGCAGCCTATTGGGGGAAGGGCAGATAGGATCCTGGAGAGCTGCTGAGCAATCTCTCCTTCCATCTTCTATTTCCAAGAGGAATATCAGGCTAGAATTATATGTCCCCACCATACCTCAAATAGTCTATAATCTAGGGGCAAAATAGGGGATCAGGAAAAAAAAAGCCACTTTCCTTATTGCTCTCAAATACAGAGTAACAGCTAATTTAACCTAACCAGCTTAGCTTCCTCCCACTAACAATAGCAACAGAAACAACTGTTAGCAATAGCTAGTATGTTTCTTTATTAGTGTAACCAGTAAACAGAAATCAGAAAAGCAATATAGATTAGACAAATGAATATATGCAAGTAAATGAGTTCTTTGGGAAAGAGAATAATTTTATGGAAGAGGGAGAGTCTGTTTTTAGAAGTCTCTAGGAATGTAGGTGCTAGAATGCAAGGAATATATTACTGGTTAGCTTCCCCATGGATCTGAGCATCCAAGGAGATTGCCTACCTGCCACTCAGAAATCTGCCTTTATCTCTCACTCTTGAAGTGTCTGCCCCTTATGACGATCTGCTCTGTCATTATGTCAGCAGTCTCTCAGCCAAATAGGAGTCATATCTCCCCCCACTCATCCCCAGCATGCAACAGCATAGGGCCATTCTTCAGGAAAATCTCCCCAGACTTGGATTGGAATGGGTTTATATTTGATGGAAAAATGAGTGAAGAAAGTTAGAGGCAACCAAAGTGAGCTATTTGGTGGGAGGTAGAGGTGGAGGTGGAAGAGATCATGGGAAGTATCTAGTGACTACTATAGAAATGTTTTACATGATGGCACATATATAACCTTTATCACAATGCTTACTGTCTTTGGATGGGATGGGGGGGAAGGGAGGGGTAGAATTTGGAACTCAACAACAACAAAATGGTGAATGTTAAAAATTTGTTTTATGTGTAATTGGGGGGAAATGAAATATAACTTTGAAAAAGGAAATATTTATTTTGACAAGTTGGAATATTTCTTTCACGAATCACTTACCGGGTACCTTTAGAAGTCAGTCAGAGGAAAAGCTCCATCAATCTTTGCTCCAAAAAAACAACAAGGGCCCCTCAACAGACATGGTAAAGTAAGCACTGGCCATATAAATCTCATTAATGCATAGGGATGAACCTGATGCACAGACACCGGGTTCTTATTCTTTCAAAATTCAGCATATCAGCATGAGAAAGTCTTTTTTATTCAATCTTCTATCCAGTTAGCTCTCAAGGAAGGCAATAGGACACAACAGAGACATAAAATGTGGAATCAGAGGACCTAGGTAGATATCTAGGTCTGCAATTTAATATTCCAGTTGGGGTACAATTAGTCATCTTTTCAACCTCTGCAATTGCTGAATGATAGGGTGTCACCTTCAGAGGCAAAGGTCCCAAACCAGAGCAAGGTCTCAGGTAACCTAAGATCCAGAGGTGACCAAAGGGGTCACTACTCACTTCAGTTTCACTACATCAAATGTTTTTAAAGGAAAGAAAAAATTGCAGAGAAAGGGATCTTGTTAGACCTAAAATTTGTCCGCCATGAGGCCTTCCGAGTATTCCCAAATTTAGTGAACAGGAAGTAACAATCCTTGGATTCAGTGTCTGACAAAGTATTCTATTCTAAATTGAAATTGTTGCAGATTTCCCACCATGACTGGATTCTTCACTTGACACTGACACACATTGGGTGTGCTAAAATCCTTGTCTTGGGAAACATAGGAAGGTACAAGTTTATGAAAGGCTTTGAAATCCACGTAGAGAATTTGGTTTTATCCTGGAAATAATAAGTAGCTGTTTCAACAATTCAGCTAGCAGCTGCTATGGGGGTGCAAAACCAACACGAGCCCAACAATGAGAACGCTGCAAGCCCAAGTTCTTTTGATCTGCTTTACTAAGGAAAGCAATGTTAAGGGGTTAACAATCTTACTTTAATCCAACACACAAATATCATTCAGTCAGCTCAGGGGGAAAAGCCAGCACCCTGAGCTTCAGAGCAAATACAAACAGAGCAAATAAACACAAATCAACAGATCGATTTCTGTCTGACGAGATCACAATATACAGTTACCAGAGAAGCATCAACATCTGGGCTTTCTTCAAAGCCTGGAAGCTCATAACAACGGCTTGCCTAGAGTCACCCACCACTCCTGCTGTGGCTCAAAGCTCCAAAAGAGAAAGCCAACCTCTGGGTTTATATATCTTGTTCAGGGTCAAAGGTGAGTCACACATGCGACTCACTCACGTGACCTAAAATTGTCACAAAAATGCGACTTAAACCCATGTGGTCTAAAAGCCTCTGATGTCACAAACATGTCACTCAAACCCATGTAAACTAGGCTTTCCCTTGAGGCAAGGAGGTCATCAGGGACTCCTAATTTAATCAAGGAAACAAAGGCCAAACTCTTCAAGGGCACTTGGCTGAATAAGTGCTAAGAGCCCATCTTGATTCCCAATACAGTAGCTACTGGAGTTTATTAAATAGGAGGGGGTGACATGGTCAGAAATGCATTTTAGGAAGATAAACTTAGCTAAAGATAAAGACAGCTGAGCAGAGAATAGACTGGAGTCCCCAGATGCTTGAAGCAGGGAGACCAATCAACTGCCTATTGTGATAGTTCAAGCATGAGGTGATTAAAGCCTGAATCAGGGTGGTAGTAGGGTCAAAAGAGAGAAGGAGGCATATATAAAAGGTGTGGTGAAGGTAAAGTTAACAGGTCTTGGCAATAGATTGGATATGGGATGGGGGTTGGTGGGGAGGGGAAGAGTAAGGTAGTCATGGATGATGTCTGGGTTGTTTGAGAGGACGTAGTACCTTTGACAGTAATAAAATAGTAAGGAATAGGGGAGGGTTTAGATGAGAAGATATTGAGTTCAAGTTTAGACAATCTGAGTTTAAGATGTCTATGGGATCTCCACTTCCAGAAGTCCAAGAGACTGTTGGACATGCAAGGCTGAAGGTTAGAGGACAAAAAGAGAGGTTAGGGCTGAATAAATAGATCTGAGGATCATCTGCCTAGAGAGAAACATTGGATCCATAGTTGTTGATGAGATGACCAAGTGAAAGAGGCTAGAGGCGAAAGAAAAAACACTTCAGGACAGAGCCTAGGGCAGGGGTGGGGAAACTTCTGAGAAGTTGGGATTCAGTCGAAGGGCCCCACTTGAGGACCTAGAGGGCCGCAAGTGGCCTCCAGGCGCAGGTTGCCCACCCCTGGCCTAGGGGGACACCTGAAGTCAGCAAGGGGGACCTAGATGAAAATCCAGCAAATAAGACTGAGCAAAGATGGTTTAGGAGCGTGAGAGGAGAGGAAGTAGAGGCATCATTTGTAGGCATTGTTCTCAGAGTTTAGGGAGGAGATTAGATGGTACCTAACAATAATTACATAAAGGTTTTGTGATGGAATACTACCATGCTACAAGAAATCATGAGCTTAACGATCATCACATTAATATACCACGACTTGTTTAGCCATTCCCCAACTGATGGGCATCCCCTCGATTTCCAGTTCTTGGCCACCACAAAGAGAGTTACTGTAAATATTTTAGAAGATATAGACTCTTTTCCTTTTTCCCTAATCACCTTGGGTTTTCTTTCTCTTTTTAAATATCCCTCTGACTGAGATTCCAAAACCTCCCTTGGGAGACTCCAGTCTAATTACCCTTAGAGCTAAGATGTCTTTCCTCAAATCTAAATAAACTATGTAAGACTTGTTGCAATTTACACTCATTTTTCTTTCTGTTCAGTTGATTGACAAATTAAAAAAAACTCATCAACATTTTAATGATTAAAAAAATAATTGAATAGTTAGAGTAGTCACCTTATCTTTTCCAATCTAGTCTTATTGTAGGACCTTGAACCTTTCCCCATGAGAGACCCATTTCCTAGCCCTTTACTTACTGGTTTTGCTCTTTATATCCCTACTAGTTTCTCACATTTACTTGTTCTACAAATGGTCTACTGTGTGAATTAAGGCAACATTTTGTAATGGAAAACCGTTGTACTTGGACTCAGGAGACCTGAATTCGAATGCTGAATGTGCCACTCCCAAGCTCTGTAGCCATGGGCAAGTCAATTAACTTTTGCAAGCCACAGTTTCCTCAAATGGAAATTGAACGTAGTACTACTTATACCACCAAATTCAGAAGATGTCTGTGAGGAAAATACTTAGTACACTGTAAAACATTGTAAGAATGCGAGTTATTATTATTATAACCACAGGAGTAGAAGATATGGTCAATCATTTTGCAGAGGAGTATTTGAGTGGCAGCATGAAATAGGGGAAAGAACATTGGAGACAGAAATCAGAAAATTGAAGAGTGGAATTTTCAAGCTGGAAGGTCCCTGATGGTAAGCTAAGCTAAGCCACAACCAGAGCAGGCTGATGCAGCAACAAGAGGAAGGGGAGGCAGGAGGCAGGGAAGAGGGAATTGCAAAGTCTGCATCATGGAGGGCCAGGCTGCCAGTCTGAGGGGCTTGCATTTAGTTCAAAGGCCAACAGAGTGTTAGCAATCCAGAACAGGAATGTGACAGCTGAGGAAGGAAATGACATTACGAAAATTACCCTGGAAGTTTTACATATAGCCGTTTCTTTCTGCTGAAGGGCAGAAGACTGTTTAGGAAATTATTGTAGTAATGAAGACACAAGATATCAGAGGCCTAGACTAGGATAGTGGCTATGGAGGGGAAGGTTCAACCTCAGAGATCACACAAAGGAAGAATGGTCAGGCTTGATGAGTTAATGTGGGGCAATATTCATGGATTTGGGAAAAATATTCATAGATAACTTCAAAGTTTTGGGGCCAGGCTGAGATATTGACATCGAAAGTTTAGCTGGAAAGAGAAACTAGAAAATATTCTTTACAAAATGCAGAGAACACACTCTTCTAACGGACTCCAAAACAAGAGGACCTTAGTGAGATTCCCCAGGAACATGTTAGTTTTGTAAACAGTGGCAGTACATGATTACCTTAATTTACTTTTTGGTCTACTAGGAGTCTCCTAGGTCTTTGTCTAACATTTGTCATTAAGCCCAGCTAGTCTTTCTTTAACATGTTACCTTAGGAGGTAGATTGCTTTTTGAAACCAAGCAAAATGTCATGTTTTTAAGGGGCCATTTCTTCAATTTTACAAGCTCGCTTTGAAGTCTATTTTTGTCTTTGGAGGCATTTTCAGCCCCAACTCAATTTATTGTCAACTGCACACCTATCAGGCATACTTGAAATTCCATTTGGGGATTACTAATGCTTACTTAGATATTGCAATGTATCTGGGTGGTAGAGGTAGGGATGCAATTTTTGTCTTTGTTCTTCTAGTATCTTACCTAGCTTAACGTTAGGCTTAAAGGAAGCTTTTAATATATGCTTTTTTTTTGGTCATTCCCCAATAGATGTATATCTACAGATGTTGCTAAAGGCTATGAATGAGCTGTTCTCCAAAGAATTTCAAACTATCTATAACAATATGAAAGACTGCATCACTGATAATGAGAAAAATGTGGATCCAAAATGACTTTGACATTTCACTTCACACATAGCTAAGTGGCAAAGATGAAAAAATCTGGGAATGTTCAATGTTGGAGGAAGTATGGAAAGAGAAGCCCACTAATACAACTCATGGTGGAGCCGTGAACGACTCTAACCATTCTTTTTTTTTTTAATTTAATTTATTTTTAATATGTTTAGTTTTCAGCATTGATTTTCACATGCATTTGAATTACAGATTTTCTCCCCATTTCCACCCCCCCTACTCCAAGATGGTGTACACTCTGGTTGCCCTGTTCCCCAGTTTGCCCTCCCCTCC
>CM053622.1:735808944-735844767 GCA_028646595.1 Phalanger gymnotis | reverse complement strand
GCTGGGAGTTCTGTTCGGGACAGACCTTACCCCGAGACCATCCAGGCTGACCTGGGCTGGAGCCCTGCTTCCCTCTGCCCCTTTGTGGGTTCTGCAGTTCTAGAATTGGTTCAGAGCCATTTTTTCATAGGTTTTTGGAGGGACTTGGTGGGGAGCTCACGCCAGTTACTGCTTTCCAGTCGCCATCTTGGCTCCGCCCGCCGACTCTAACCATTCTTGAAAGTGACTCGAATTGTGCTAGGAAATTGACTAAAATGTCTCTATCATTTATCCAGATCTCACATATACCCCTTAAAAAGTCACAGGTAGAAAGAAATGTACAATATTTAAAATAATATTTACAGTAGCACACTTTGTAGCCATGAAAAACTGGAAACAAAGTACATGCCCACTGATCAGCAGACAGCTAAAGAAATTGCTGGATGGGGTAGTGGATGGAGCGCTTAGCACAGCTCCTGGCACATAGTAGGTGCTATATAAATGCTAGTTATTATTATTATTAGCCATTGTTGATATGTCGTTGCACTGCATGAAACAACAAATATAAAGAAAATAGGCAGGCATGGGAAGACGTGTAAACTGATACAAAAATTAGGTAAACAGGGCCAGGGGAAATATATACACAATAGTGATAATATTTATATAGCACTTAAAAGTTTGCAAAGCATTTTATAAATATTAACTCTTTTTATCCTTAAAACAACCCTGGGAAGTAGGTGCTATTAATTATCCCCACTTTATAGATGAAGAACTTGAGGCAGAAAGAGGTTAAGTGACTTGCCCAGGGCCCTGCCACTAGAAAGTGTCTGAAGTCACATTTGAATTCAGATATTCCTGACTCCCAGCCCAGCATTTTCTCCCCTGCACTAGTAGCAACAACATATATGGAAAGAACAATGGTGCAAACATCGAAACTGAATGCTGTCTTATTATAAAAGTCAAGCTTGAGCCTCAAGAAGAAGTAAGCATGAACCACCCTCTCAACTTTGGAGAGGTGGAAGACCACAGAGATAGACTACTGCATTGATTGCTGAACAGGATTAATGTGCATTTTGTTTTCTTAACTGTTTTTTACTCTTTCTTTTTATTCTTCATGATAAGGAAGGTATTTCTGGGTGGAGGAAAGTGAAGGAAGAATATGTCGGGGAACAAAGGGGAAATATAAAAACAAAAGCTGAGACTGTATTTTTAAAAATAAGTGCTTGTTGAGCAAATGCATGACTCTCTTTGCTGTGGGTGTCCTCCATGAGTGCATATTACAACCTAGTCATATTTGTTCTTGCATAATTCTTGTCCCCATATTAAGACTTAGATATTTCAGAAAGCATCCACCCCAAATGCCTGCAGCCTTCCTCTGGTTGTTTTTATATCTTAGAGGTCCCAATGTATTGGTTGTGCCATTTGTCATTTATTGTTCTTCTATCATAACCAGTTTACTTCCTTTTCCAGTCCTAATGTCATAATGACATCTCTCATGTTAACTCTTGCATGGAAGCCACTGCCACATCTTACTTGTGCCCACTGTGGGCCTTTCCGTTCTCTCTTGGTTTACCTGCAATTTGTGTGTCATTGTAACATCAATGAAAAGAATGTCACGGTGTCCCTAAGAGTAACCATGTAGGTCACAGAATTGGCAGTGGACTTCTAGATGTGATCACTCTCCAAGTAATTATGCCTCCATAATCAACAATGTTCTTTACCCTACAAATTATAACTTTCTGAAGTATTGATAAAGCTGTTCTATGAATACTCAAACACTTAAATGGATCTGCCAATCTTATCAATGTGGATGTAACCTGGATCAAGACAGACCCCAACACAATCGCATCTGCCCATCTTGGGAAACTCTAGTCCCATGTCCTACCTTAAATACAACACAGGTGATACACCTAATATGCTATAGTGCTGTGCTCCATTAGATTGTGGGCTTCTTGAGGGCAGGGACTGTCTTTCGTATCCCCAGCATTTAGCATAGTGCCTAGCACCTAGCATGCATTTAATAAATGTTTATTGACTGACTGATGAAGATACCAAGAAAGC
Organism: Phalanger gymnotis; assembly: GCA_028646595.1. Lineage (NCBI taxonomy): Eukaryota > Metazoa > Chordata > Mammalia > Diprotodontia > Phalangeridae > Phalanger > Phalanger gymnotis. The sequence continues at coordinate 735,842,727 of CM053622.1, read as the reverse complement.
ACATAGATAGTCTATCTATACCTCCCTCTCACCATGTGCCCAGCCCATCTTCTTTCATGTTCATACATTTATTTGATAAAATACTTAATTTCTTCTTCATCAGTCTTTATCTGTTATGCATTGTGGCCTGCTCAAACCCATCATGCACCTCTCCATTGTCCTTGGAATGATATTCATTTTTAATTCTTTAGAGTCTGATACATTCAATGGCTCCAGTCATATACCACTACCAGTAAAATATTGGTATTAAAACATATGAATATGTAGCATTAAAATATGTAGATGAATGAAGCAGAAAGGTGCTTTTGGGGTGGCAACAGAAAGCCCTAAGTAGCTTGTTATGTAAAATGAGACACAATAGACAAAACCTAGAAAACATCTTTAAGAAAACCTTACATCTTTCTAGAACGAGAGTCTGGTATGTATCACCATGACATGTTTCAGTGAAGGCTAAAGGTATGCAAAGTAAAGATAATGTCAAACCTATTAGTAGATGTGAAATCTAAACCTTATACAGTTGTCACATTCATCTTCTGATCGCTTTCATCAGCAATGAATATCAACAGCTGAAGGAACACCCTCTTCCTCATTATTATTTGTATCTAAGTGATTTATCACATGTTTGAGCTGGAAGGAGTTACTGACTCCCAGCCAGTATGATTCCCATGTCTTAGTGTCCAGTTTAATGGGTCCTCTACTTAGCAAGTAGGCAAGTTCAGAGGATCAATAATAAGGTTTTGGAGAACAATGCCACTGGAATAAGAGGCAGCCTCAGGCTCACTTAAGTTGTTTGGTTTCAGCATGTAAAAAGCACAGGCTTCAGGAGACTTGGGGCCAATCACAGCACCATTCAACCAGCCCTTCATGGGCTACATAAATCATTCAAGGGACTTAAAAGTAATCCGTGTGCCACCAACACTGACTGAGCCACACAGTATCCCACATAGAAGTCAGGACTTGGAAGGAATCTCAGAAGCCCTCAAATCCAAGCTGCACCTAAATGGGAAGCCCTTTTCTACAACTTCCTGAGAAAGTGTTCATCTACCCTCTACTTGAAGACCTTCAATGGGTAAAGAGGTCTGGGAAGAATCCATAGGTATCACGTCTCCTCTCAGCCACCATCACTAGCTCTTCTGCTGGCACATTTTACTGTTACTTCCCCATCCATACCATCATCCTCTAATTCAAATGAGATAATATTTTGTAAAGTGCTCAACACCAGGTCTGGCACAAAGTATGCATTATATAAATTCTAAAAATCATTGCCAGCATTGTTTTGTTGTGGTCTTCATCACTATCTTCTTCATCATCACCATCGTCATCATCATCATCGTCGTCATCATCATCATCATCATCATCTCATTCATAACTAGCCCCCCCTTTTCAACAATCCAGCTAACAGCTGCTGTGGGGGTGTAAGATCCACCAACAGCCAGTACCCAGAAAGCTGCCAGCATGCTGCAAAAGCACAGGTTCTTTTGATCTGCTTTAATAAGGAAAGCTACGTGAAGGGGTTAACAAGCTTACTTTAATTCAGTATACAAATATCATTTACTTAGTTCAGGAGAAAAAGCCAGCACCCTGAACTTCAGAGCAAATTACAAACAAATTACGAATATCAACAGACAGACTAAATACAGATTCATAGTTACCAACATCTAGGTTCAGCCAGGGATCTCAGAACAAGGGCTGGTCCAGAGTCACCTGCGCCACCACTGCTGTAGGTGAGAGCTCCAAAGAAGAAAAAGCCAACCCCTGGTATTATATCTTTTTCAGCATCAGGGGTGAGTCACACATGCAACTCACTCACTGACCTAAAATTGTCACAAAGAGGCGACTTAAACCCATGTGGTCTAAGAGCCTCTGATGTCCCAAACCTATCACTCGAACTCGTTTGTAAACTAGGCCCTCCCCTGAGTTAGCCCCACCTTGGGCCCCACCTTAGTTACCAATCCACACCCGCATAGGTTTGGTTAACACCTAATAGGGGTTAGAGCCTGGGGCTTAGCACTTAGTAAGACTCAATGAAATACACTAAATTACTCAAAGCAAACAAAAGCCAAACTCTTCAAGGGCACTTGTTGAACTAAGTGCTAAGGAGCCCATTTTGATTACTAACACCCCCCCCACCCCCACACCCAAATCTTGGCTTTGACATTATTTCTTTTTTTTTTAAATTATTAATTAATTTATTTTTAGTTTTCAACATTCACTTCCACAAGCTTTTGAGTTTCAAATTTTCTCCCCTTCTCTCCCCTTTCCTCTCCCCAAGATAGCACATAATCTGATATAGGCTCTACATATGCATTCATAATAAACATATTTTCACATTAGTCATGTTGTAAAGAAGAATTATAACCAATGGAGTGAACCACATTACTTCTTCAGCATCATAAAGAGAATCCTTCTTAGTGCTGAGTCCCTCCTGCTAGCTGCACTGTATATCCTTCCCTTGCTACCAGGAAGGAAGGCAAAAGCCCTAGGCCAGAAGCTTGGGCCCAAGAAAACTGTTTAATGTTAAAAACAAGGAAACAACTTTCTCTTTTAGTAACTATGACTAAACTTATCACTCTGTAAATCCTTAGTAATCAATTCAGATATTTGTTTGATATCCCCATCAAGTTTCCATCACATATGCCTTGTTTTAATCACAAGTCACTTTTCTTCTAGTTCTAGCCCATTTTAAATCTAAATGGTGCAGCCTGTGTTAAGTCATCTATTATAGGCCTATTTGCAAATGAACTTAAAAAGGATGAAGAGCAAATAAGTTCCAAAGAGATAAGTTCAGGATCAATTAAGTTGATTCATTAATTGAGATAAATTTAAAAGCAAATATTTATTAAATTTTTTTGTATTAAAATGTACTTTACTAACATTATTATCATTATCATTGAAGTACGGCAATGTGAAAGAAACTGGCAGATACTCATGCACCAAGAGTATGTATCTATGATCATGTGTGTGCATGTGCCCATGCGTGTGCACACATATACACACTGGTGAGAACACTCAACTAACTGAAAAGAATGCATTTACAATTTAACTTCCCCCAATTCTCTTCCAATTTTGGCAGCTTGGCCAGATCCTCAGTGGTGATAAAACTACAGAAAGGTATGCATGGTCATACATTTATTTCATCATCTGGTTATCCCTAGTGTGATATAACACATCTCCTGTCATCAACTTTGAAGTCAGTCTCACCCAGAGTAACAAGTGCTTGGAATTCTTCTGGCTATTTGCTGTCTTTTCTCTTACACTTACTTCAACTTTAGCCTGCTAACTAATAAATATTACAGCAAAGATTTCCAGACTTCTGGTTTATTGTCAAAGCTGTGACTTGTGCTATTTCCTAAAGAGACGTCCCTCTATAAAGTCTGGCATCATTTTAGAAAAGACACGTTGCAATCTTTATGTTTCTTTTTCCAAAGTGACACTGTGTTCTTCGTGCTCCTGGAAGCATGGTAACATATGCCCAGCAGTCGCTCAAATATCTGTTAGACAAGGAAGTTAAGTTAGATGATGTCTTAGGACTCTTTCAGTGCCAGGATTCTACCGTATTATACATATTAATTTATTATATTTAAAATGCCTATATGGGAAGAAATAGAAGGTAAGGAAAAGAAGAGGGACATGGGGAAGGAAGAGGAAGAAGATGAAGAAGACAAAGAAGACAAAGAAAATGAAGATGAAGAAGGAGGAGAAGGAGGAAAAGAAGGAGGAAGAAGAAAAGGAAAAGACTTGAGGAGAAGGCAAAAGGCAGGGGAGAAAAGGAAGAGAAAAAAATGTGATACATTGAGACATAAAGTCACTTATTCTTTTAATCCTTTATCATTGCCATGTGTTTGTTTTTCAGTCCTAGCAATTCATTCAGTCCTTCATTCATTTAAGCCCTTACTAAGAGCCTCCTATGTGTATCTGTATTATGTCTATAGCCACAAAGACAAAATTAAAATATTTCCTGTCCTCAAGGAATTTATATTCTATTGAAAAAGCTTATTTTTCTTTTGGACTTTGAAGTTAAATACGCTCTCAGAAATGAATTGTTCTGTTATGCCATGCTATTAGATGGATGATATAATGCATACATGTATGTGCACCCAAGTGAACACTCTGGGAATAGTACTGATGGTGCTAGTCTCATGACTAACCAGAGTGCAAAAAAGGTCTACTTGGTTATAAAATGCTTTGCTATTAATGTGAATTTCCCTTTTCCATGTTGTACCATAGCCTAGTTTATTATCAGCAACTTTCGTCTAATCCTATCTAATATTTTGGTTTTCTTCTGGAATTTAGTTGTTAGCTGAAAAAAACAAAAGCAGGCTGTCCTGGCAAACTGCACTAAGATTTTTGGGACAACCTGTACTTCAATGCTTTAAGGGACCTAGATTTCACAAGTGTAAATTTGCATTCTTTGAAGGAAGCTTGCAGTTCTGCTATGTCTTTGCAAAGGGTTTTCTAACCTGAGATCCTTGGACATCATCAAAAAATATTTTGAAGGCTGTATTTAATTATAATTGGTGTCCTTTATTCTAAGATGGTAGTTTCATTAGACTGCCAAAGAGGTCCAGGACACAAATAAAGTCCTTACATCAGGGACCAATATTCTGGTGGAGAGCCCCTTAGAACACAGTCAAGTGGTCCTCAGGTGACAAGCATATTGTCTAGCACTGGAACTGTTCTCAGACCTTCCTAGATTGGTCAAACCTATCAGAGCTTATGTTGCTGGCATGGCCTTCAAGAGTACAAAGTCAAAGTCACCTCTCTGCCACAAGGAGCACTAGAGGAAGACATTAATGGAGACTTTGGGAACTATCCAAATATGATATCTTGATATCTGATAAAAAAAAAGTGAGATACCTAAAACCAGAGGACGCATGGCCATGTCCAATTGGAAACATTTTACCTGGGATGCAAAATGTCTGACCTAGATTCAAGTATAGTACTAAATCATACCCCTGTGATTGGTTATTACTAAAAGGTAAATTGTTAGCAGCTCTATCCCAGCTGTGATACATGCAACAAGGAGAAAAGCATTGGACTCAGAGTCAGAGGGCCTGGGTTCAAATCCTAATTCTGTCAATTTACGGTACCACTTCCATTTCCTTAGGTAAGCCACTTCATGTCACTGGGTTTCAGTTTTTTCATTGCTAAAATGAGATGATTAGATTTGATAACTCAGGAGGTTCTTTTTAGCTATAAATTGGTTATCTTATGTTCCTCTGATCCTTGAATATTTGAGATGTATATCCTATCCCCAGGTCCTAGAGAAGTCTGTATGTGACAGACCACTTAGTTCTCCTAAGAAGGCAGAAGAAAACTAGCATGGAAACTTATGATCCAAACTTGGAGAAAATTAGTTCAGGTCAAAGAAAAATTGGTCTGTGGTCAAGTGAGCCTCTCCTCCTCTTCTTCCCCCCTCCATACCTAGAGAGAAGACAATAAGCTAGAGTATGTATTCCATGGACAAATGTGTGATTTCTTTCAGTCTAATGAGATGAGGATAGGAAGGAGTAGGCTTAAATAGGAAATAAAGTGATAGGAACAGATAAAAAAGTGCCCTGGTTTAGCAAAAAGAGTGATAGACCTTGATGAAAATCCCACCTCTAATACTTACTTGCTCTGTGCCAAAGGGTCAACTCTGAGCCTCAGTTTCCTCTCAAGTCTGTTTCTGCATCCATACAATGGGGATGATACTTTTAAAACTGATCTCATAGGGTTGCTGTGAAACTCAGCTGAGTAATAGAATGTTTGTAGAGTACTTTACAAACTTTAAAGAGCTACATAAATAAATGTCAGTTGCCATTACTCTAAGAATGCAGAATCGGCCAGCTGCAGAGAATGTCTGCAGCTTAAAGGGTTGTTTTTTTTTTTTTAAATTTGTGTCCTAACCTTTCAGTTTAACTCTTCTTTGTCTTCCTGCTCTTGGGTCTGCTTTTCTGGGGTTACATACTTCCCCAGATCCCTTTCTGAATAACTAAGATTGTTTTACTTTTCTGTGCTGGGCATGTTAGGAGATCCATTGCCTCTTGTAGTCTGGATGCCACTGTGGCTAAGTAATGGCTAAGAAATAATCTTTGTGTCTATTGAACCTCTGGTAAGTGCATAATGGTGTGGATAGAGGTAACTGCCCAGTTTTCTAGGATGTCGTGATGTTCATGTCCCTGGTTTTCAATTCCAATAAACCAACAAGATTTTAGCTTTAAGGCAGGATGGAGGATGGGGGGAAGAGACAACATGACTCCTCTATCACCACACCAGCTCCTGCGGGATAGTACTCACCACCCCTTTCAAGCCTGGGTTTCCATTATTCTTGGCCTGTTCATGAAGCAAAATCTCAATTATAGCCCCCTTGCTCCACACATAGTGAAGGGAGGCAATGCTTTGCATCTGAGAGCTGCTCTCTGAATCCTCCCTAGGCAAAAGAGAAAACAAATAGCCAGTTCAGTGGCTGAATTCATCAGGACATGTCCAGATGACTGAGGACCATAACCAGTTCTAGGCTGCCAAAAAGTCAGTAGGCTATAAATTGTATGGAGTGTCTACTGGAGAAGGAAAGGAGTCTTAGCACTTGGAACAAATGACTATAGTGGTTGAGCTTTAAAACATGCTTCTGGTGGGTCTGAGGAGAGGTGCCAGCTGGCACTCTCCTTATTAGCAACAGAATCGATGATTCCGTGAAGCTCTTTGACTGATGTTTATAGCCCTAAGTCTACAGATGAAGAATCAGATCTGAGGTCTTCCATGAGCAATGTAACTGTGCCTTCAGTAGAAAAGAACAGGAACCACTCCAAAGTTTTCATGGAAGGCTCCAAATGAGATGGGGACTTGAGCAATTGCACTTAGTGAATGGAGAAGTACTCCTCTGCATGACCCCTCATCCTCTCCTCCATACTGCTACTCCCAGAAGTCAATGTTCTTCTAAAACCCAGCCGCTGTCCCACCCCCAACCTAAGAGGCATTAGCACATGCCTTCTTCATTTTCTCCCTAGACTTTTCATTAGTTCTAGAGGGGACCTTAGAGGTAATCAAATGAAACCTTCTCCTTTTGCAGGTGAGGAAACTGAAGCCCAAGAAAGTTGTATCCTGCCCAAAGTCACATGTGTAATAAGATGATATTCGAACCCAGAATCTCTCATTCCAAGCCATGCTCTCTCCATGGCTCAATGCTGTTTCTTTTTCACTCCAGTAAAGATGATGATCCAAGGTGTCCAACAAGAACTCTGCTAGGCATCCAGGATAGAAATAAAACAATGACACAATTCCTACTCTGGTAATTTTTGGATTTTTACTTTTTTATTTGTATTTTATGATAAAAATAGAAGCCCTGAAAGCTTCTAGCTTCTCACCAGAAGACAGAGTAGCACATGATTCTCCACAAAATCAGACTGATGGCCCAACCAAGTCATCATGGCCCTTATGCCCTTGAACAAGCACCACTACCCATTACTCTATAGCTCCTGGGACACAACCAGGCTAGATGTTTTCTCTGCCTGCCTTGACTACTCCATAATAGCATTCCACTCCAAGATGCAATGATTGATCTGAAATTTCCTGGCACTGCCTCCCCATGTATTAAATCCTTGATAACAGATTAGCACTCTAGAGTATGTGAGCAAATGTAATGACTCTTCTTCCCACTCCCAACCCCCAATCAACAAACCAAAGGCTGGAAAACCTATAAATATGCTATTTCAGCTGTTTTAAGCAGCTTATCATGATTTTCTGAAAGTCTGGCCTCAAGACTTTATATCCCCCCTTCTTAATAACATTTAATGCTACCATTATGTAATTGAATCCATTTTGTCCATATGGTGGGAATATCATTAAACTGTAATTCATTTCACTGTCTCCTAGTTTTCAGGACCCTCAGGTTCCAGTCTGGAATGCCTTGAGCTTCAAGTAAAGAGTTATCCTAATCCTTAATCCTTCTACCACCTTACTGGCCCAGGCTGAATTTTTCCATCTGATGCAGTTATCGGTTCCTTTTCCAGCAAGTTTCACCTCATCTCATTTTGTTTCATACATGCTTGGATTGTATGATGGGTAATTCTCATTTTCTGAATCTCAACTTTGAGGCCAGAGAATTTTTGGAAATGCAATCATGTCAGGAGATGGTACTTTTTACATCTGTTGCCCCCTCAACATTAAGTGTCTGGCATCTTGCCATCCAACTTACAAGTAGCCATGTTATTATTGAAAACACATGTTCATTAGTGAGGCTGGCACCGGCTCAACAACCACTGTCCGAGGCTAACATTATATTCTATTATATTCCAGACAATGGGACAGTGTAGGATACAGTTTGGGCATGAGAACAAATAGTGTCCTTTGACAAAATCTGAATCTTAAACTGTTAGAAATGTGATCCGTGGTCTATCTGTGCATGTGCCTGTACTGCTGCTTCAGGGAAAGATGGGTTTTGAAAGAAAGTCATATCATTTCAGCTTATCTTTTTCTTTTCTTTTCTTTTTTTAAATTTTATTTCATCCTCTGCACTGCTTACAAAGACAACAGGAGTCCATTCGATTGGCTCCTTTTTGCTGGGCTAATCATTTCATCCCTAGGGATTCATGCAAGAGTATTTCACCTAACGTAAAAGACTGACTCATAGTCATTGCTTTCAATTAAGAATATCCCAAGAGAATTCTGGGAATGATGTGTCCTTCCCTTGGTAGATAGAAAAAGAAGGTGGAGGGGGAGGGGGAATAGGAATGAGGGTAAGAGAATGGAAGGGAAGGAAAGGAAAGAAAGGAAGAGAGGGATATTGAAAAGTGGGAATAGTTGGAGATAAGAGAAACAGAGAGGAGAGTTAGGGAAGAGTGGAGGTGGGAGAAGAGGAAGAGAAGGAGGAAGAAAAGGAAGAAAAGGGGAAGGAGGAAAAAAAAGAAAGGGGGAAAGAAGAAAAGGAAGAAAAGGGGAAGGAGAAGGAAAAAGAGGAGGAGGAAGAGGTGAAGGAGAAGGAAGCAAGAAATGGTATAAAAATACTCCCACACCCCATGCCCCTCCACCCAAGAAATACAACTCAAATTGCACAAACACAGTTTCATTTATTTCCTGCACTCTGCTCATTTTCTCTTTCTCCCTGGTCTTCTGGTAGGAAATATGTAGGCATTTCTCTAAGGACATTAGTTTCATGGATTTTAAAAAGACTTACTTAAATCTAATACCTACTGAAGTCTTTTCTTGTTTATACCTGATAAGCATATAATAGAAAATTTCTATTTCTATGTCGGAAGGTGACACCATGGAAAACTGATTGAAGCATTCTCATGTTTGTCTTGCTGCTACAAATAGCAACAAGTGAAGTCCAATTTCTGTTTCTTAGGTTCAGGTATTGGAAATCTCCTAGGTGTAGTATTTTTGTTGTTTAATTGTATCCACATCTTCGTGACCCCATTCGGGGTTTTCTTGGCAAACATACTGGAGCGGTTTGCCATTTTTTCTCCAGATCATTTTACAGATGAGAAAACTGAAGCAAACAGGATTAAGTGACTTGCCCCGGGTCACACGGCTAGTGAGTGTGTAGTATAGACTCAGTGTAATACAATAGTTTGTTTCTCAGAAGTCTGGGGATGAGCCTTGTTCAAGAGTTTCCCAGAGAAGCAGAACCAAACAGGGAAATTTTGGTCACTACCTTGTTAAACTTAGTATATACTTTTTTTTAAACAAACAAGACGTGCAGAGATTTATTGTTTATGTACAGTCTTTAGAGGGGTTACTTTTCTATGTTGATGATTGTTAACTTAATAATTTTTAAAAGGGGGAAAAAAGAAAAATAATTCAGTTATCAACAGGCAGTTGATAATATTTCCGATACCTGCTGTGTTTGGGTGATTCTACTAAATCTAATAAAAAGCAGTGACTTGAGCTCACTAGTGAAGTTTAGGAAATACTGTCTTTAATTTAAAATCTGAAAGTCATTGCACAAATTCTCACTTTTTCCTATATGTACATTTTGTTGTTGTTGAGTCATTTCAGCCATGTCCAACTCTTTGTGACCCCATTTGGACTTTTATTGGTAAATATCCTGGAGTAGTTTGCCATTTCCTTTTCCAGTTCATTTTACAGGAGAGGAAACTGAGGCAAATAGTGTTAAGTGACTAGCCCAGAGTCACCCAGCTAGTAAGTGTTTGAGGCCACATTTGAACTCAGGTTCTCGGGACTCCCCATCTGGCGCTCCGTCTAACTGTACCACCTCGCTAGCACCTCCATAATAGGTCTTCCCAGAACACTAAACTAACAGGTAGTTAACTTCTTTTTTTCCCCTTGAACAATAAGGAATGCTTACTTACAGATTCAGAGAAGAGCTTATTTTCATTTAGAGAATCACCCAATTCTACACGACAAGAAGATAGTGAACCAGTCTCCTTTTTCTGAGCAGGGGAAGAGTTAACTGACAAATGATGTGCTAAATTTAGAGTCATTTTTGCATGTGGTTACATGTCTAGTTTGAACTAGTCTGCCAAAACTCATTTTGCTTATGACCCTTTACAACTAGCAGAGAAAGAGCTTCATTGTTTTCTTTGTATTAGCGAGATTAAGAACACAGTCTCTGCAACTGAAAAGGGAGGGATACAAAGACAGTGTAGGGCCTCAAATGAAGGATTTTTTACTTGTAGAAAAAAATTGCATCGATTTTACCTCCACAATGGTTATCTTTAAAACACACTTGAAAAGCAACGCCCCTCTCAGTAGGAGCAATGTAAGATTAAACATCATATACAAAAATTTACATCTTTTCAAATCCCAGGCCTTTCATTAACTTGTGGTTTGACTTTGGGCAAGTTTGCCTTCACTAATCTGAGCCTCACTTTTCTTAATCGGTACCATGGGAGTTGGGGAAAATTATGTATATGTGACATCTGCAGTGTAAAAACAGCTAGGTGTTATTACAACAGATAACGCTCTGGGTCTGGAGTCAAGAAGACCCTGAGTTTCAAATCTGGTCTCAGATACTTACTAGTTGTGTGACCCTGGATAAGTCGCTTAACCTCTGTCTTCCTTACTTTCCTTCTTAGTAAAATGGGGATAATGGTAGCACCTACCTCTCAGAGTTGCTATGAAGATCAAATGAGATAATATTTATAAAACACTTAGCATAGTATGTGGCACATAGTAGGTGCTTAATAAATCCTTCCTTCCTCCATGATTTTGGGACATAACTAGTTTCATGTTCTCTGACTCTATGACTTTCTTTTTGCTTTTGGGACATGGGTGGGGAACCCATGGCCTTGAGGCCACATGTGGCCCTCTAGGTCCTCAAGTGCGGCCCTTTGACTGAATCCAGTCACCCTATAATCCCCCACCCCACCCCTCAGGTCTAGAGCTAGAAGGGCATTCCAAAGCCATCTGGTCCAAATATTTCACAGATAAAGAACCTAAAACCCAAAGACATTGAATGACTTCCCTAAGGTTACACAGAGGAGCCTACATCCTAGGTAGAATGAGAGCCCAGGCCCTCTGCCTACAAAGACAGCGCGCCTTCCATTACTATACTGCATCTTTAGTTCTCATTCTGCTTTCTTCCCATAGCATGGTCCACTTTCCTTTGAAATCTAGGGATGGATGGTACAGGGAGGCAGTTCTGCCTCTGCATTTCTAGATAAATGATATACTCTTCAGATCTAAGAAGTAATGAGACATTCTTGCTTTATGTACATCCTAAAAATTGTACCATGGGGCCAGGCAAGCAGACAGGTTCTGAAATTCCAATCAGACACAGCTTCTTCAGGGGACTGACAATTTGAGATCCCATATTTTTAAAGGTAACAAAGATAAAGCCTCTTTGTTGTTATTATTATTTTATTTTATTTTGCTTTGAGATGCGCGCACGTGCGCGCGCGCGCGTGTGTGTGTGAATTTTCCAAAAGACTATTGGGCATCAAACAGCTCTTACAAACCAAGATTTTAATGTGTTAAGTGTAAATGAATCAGAAACATATGGATTAAATTTCCCTTAATAGGCACGTGGGCTTAAAAATGAAGGGCAAAAGTACTTGGCAAAATGTGGTTAGGGCTTTATCAGCTCTAAAGTATGTTTTAAAGAAGAGTTCCAGACCTGCAGCACACCCAGATTGTAAGCAGGCTATCTGGACCCCTGTTAAAGCCCTTCTATACCCAAAATAGAGCCCCCTTCTTTATAGAGGAAGGTGTGCACCCAATTTTCAAGGAATTGTCATTGTAAGTAATCGAACTTCTTTTCTTCTATACAGGACACATCTCTTGCCATGTAACAATGATATCTAACATTTATATAGAACTTACTATATATGAGACATTATTCTAAGCACTTTACAATTATCATCTTATTTGACCCTCACAACAATGCTAGGAGGTACAGTGCTATTATCATCTCCATTTTACAGATCAGGAAACTAAGGCAAAAAGAGGTTAAGTGACTTGCCCAGGGTCTCACAGCTAGTGAGTATCTGAGGCTGGATTTGAACTCAAGTCTTCCTGACTCCAAGTCCAGCCTTCTATCCACCTAGTAAAGAAAAAATATATTTAAAACTATGAAGATAATAAAAATGTTAATAAAATGTGCTTTGCACAGCACCTTCAGGGATTATGTAGTTAATTTTCTTAATTTCTTCCATGGATATTCCCGGCATGGAGCCATGTACCTCATGGGTGGATGGTCAATAAATGTTCGTGAATTTGAATTATTTCCCTTCTTTTTCATGTATTCCCTTCAATTGCTTGTAATTCTCTCTAATTGCCCTCCCTCACTCATATTATATGATAATAGAAACATTGTTCTGGGTAGCAGTTAGTATAATCTATTGAACTATTGTTTATGTTTATATATCCAAATATATATTCATATATTATATATGTTTATGTATCCAAATATATATTCGAGTACTACTCCAGAAATATATCTTTTCTCTCTTGGACAAAAGAACTAGATGCGAGGCAAAGACACCCTACTTTCCCTTGTAGAATGTAAGCTGCTTGAAAGGAAGGACTCTTTGGTGTTTGTCTCTGCATCTGCAGCATATAACCTGGCACAAAGCTGATATTTAGTAAATGCTTGTACTGTATGTTGTACATGGCCATGCATGCAGTGTGAGATGCATGTATGTACCCAGTCATGTTGTGTATATACCTAGGATATAATGGTGTGGTATTGTATGATACAGTACAGTGTCCTTTGGTTTGGTGTGGTGTGGTGAGGTGTTGGTATAATGGCAGGTTCAAAGATGGAGGTGGCATTTCCAAAAGACCTCAGCAAATGAATGCACCCAGCAAAACACGTACCAGACTCTCTTCCCTCTGGATGATTCATCGGTAGTTTGCCCAAATTACTGCTCATTTAGTAACTGTCTGTCTTATTGCATCCCAGCTTTAGTCTTTGAATGATAGCCCATTCAAGGGTCACTCTCAAAGAGATCACACACAACATTCAGATATTCATCACTAGTGTCATCCTCTTTGTCTTACCTGAGTTTAAAAATAGCAACAAATCCCTTGGGGTGACAAAAAGCAAAGTTGCACAAACACCTAATTTAGTGCCTGGAGCACAGAACAGCCCATAATAAATTAATTGATTGATTAACAAAAAAGAAAAACACCTTACCTTATTATCCACGTAGGTACTCCTCCAAAAACAAACAGAAAGGACGGCAATACCTTTCCACATTCATTTCATTATTTACTTGGTTATTGGCAATATAATTTAATCCACTCCATCAAGCATTTATTAAATGCTTTGTATGTTCAAGGCACTGTGCCATGTGCTAGGGATACAAACACAAAACAAACAGTGCTTGTCCTAAAGAAATTTACACCCTAGAACCAATAGTTATATGTATATGTGTCTATACATGTATGTATATATATATAGCAATACAGCTACATAGTTGTTGTGGCCCTAATTGCCTTGAGTAAATCACTGCTCTCTAGGCCACAGTTTACTTACCTGTAAAATGAAAGGACTAAACCCACTCATTTCTAGGTCTTTTTCAACTCAAAGTCCTATGAAAATGGTAAACTCTATATTCAGGTAAATTCTGACAAAATGGAAGTCATGGTTCACTTTTGTGAAGAGTTAAAACATGGTTCTCTTCCTCTTACAGGTTTCCTGGGTGTGAGAGAAATCTTGCTCAGACATAAATACACAATGCCCTGAAAATGAGACCCAAAATTCCTTTGAAAACCCTTTACTAAAAGATTACAAGCCAGCCCGGGACATTAAAAGTAGAGGAACCAGCAGGCGGTGTGAGTCTTTTAAAAGTTTTCATTTTTCCGACAAGAATTTTGCAGCAATAATGTTGTAAATTTTCAGTACATGACAAAAGCCAGTAAGCCACAAATTAGAGGCAAAACCTCTCTATGGAAGCATCAAGACACAAGGCCTTCTAATAACCAGACATCTAAAAGATATGCATGCATTGTTGCCAGGACTGTCAGGTCAGGGTGTTCTCTGAAAGGAATGTACATGGGTTTGTTGGTCACTGGTTCAATCCAGGGTTACTCCAGGAAGAAGACAAGGTCTTAGAAAACACTGAATTTCCAGCTTTTTTGGTTCAAGCTATAAAGGTCTTGGAAGCAACTGGAAAGAATCTGATTTGGACAAGAGACTTATCTTCAGAGAAATGATTATCTCATGCTTCAGAGTCGAATTTCTCTGTTCCAGCATACAGACAACAGAGTAAGATTAATATTTATCATTCCAAATCTTAGATGGGTCGATGGAGAAGCATGAGCTGTTGGGTAGGGTTATTGGTCACAGCATAGTCACTCAATGGGCATTTTTGAGCTGGAAGGAACCCTAGAAGTCATTTAATATAAAGATAAACAAACTAGTCCCTGAGAAGGGATGAAACTTGCCCCAGGAAGCACACCTACTATAAAACACAATCAGGATTTGAAATCAAGCCCTTTAATTCCAAGCTCAGTAATCGCCTATGGTGCAATAATCTCCCCCCCACCCCCACCCCCCACCCCCTTCTGCATCCTATCTCAACTTTCTTTTTTTCTCTTTTCACTTCTGTCTTCTTTTCATTGATTTCCTCAATGAGCAAAGGAAGGATGCGGATAAAAGCAGAGTCATGTTTATTTAATTATACATATTTCATAGGATTGCCGCATAAATATAAAAGGTACACATATAAAAAATGTAATGCATCACGTTGCATTTGGATTTTCTGTAACAGGAGTGTGTGTTTCTGTCTGTGCGTGTGTGCGTGTGTGTGTGTATGTGTGTGTATGTGCTAGTGGGTGTACACTGATGGTGAGTGGGTCATTGCTATATCCTTAAAGACTCCCAAGATTAGAAATGATTGGTGATTGTCTTTATTTTCTTATCTCTTTACCTTGCTTTTTGCAAAACTTAGTGCGGTATTAGGTACCAAACCAAATAGCATCAATTGATGAGCAATCGACATGCATTTATCAAATGTAGGAACATTGTATTAAGTGCTTGGTTACAAAGGAAAAAAAAATAGCCCCTGCTCCCAAGGAGTTTACACTCTTGTGGGGTTCACAAAATACACATAAACTAGTACATACAAGACATATTCAGAGTAGCAGGAAGGTAGCATTAGAGCAGAAAGCACTAGCAATTATGGGTATCAGGAAAGATGTCCTGTCAGAGAGACTTCTTACACTGACTCTTAAAGGAAGACAGAGCTTCTAAGAGGTAGAGGTTAGAAAGCAGAAGACCCCGCGTGTAGGGGACAGCTAATACAAAGGCATGGAGTCAGGAGATGAAGGTCTCCTATGAAGAAGAGCCACTCTGTATCTGCTGCTCTGTCTGGTTTCAACTTCACAGGACATCCCCCCCAGGATAAGCTCATCACTTCTAAACTCACTACCTTTTCAACTTAATTAAGCCTTGAGTGATAGTACCTCTCTCACCCTCCTCCTTGGTCTGATTAATGGGCTCGAGGGTGGAGTACAAAACTCCTCCCAATGCCTTCCTTTATGGAGAACAGAAATTCAACTTCCAGCTCACTCTGCTTTGCATTTGCTGTTATACCTGGTTTCCACTCCACAGAACAAGAGGTCAGGTACCCCCTAGTGTTACCTCTCCCCCATTTTCCTGCCTCCTTTTGTGTGTTATCTCTCCCATTAGATTGTAAGCTCTTTGACGGCAGGGATTGTCTTTCTTTTTACTAATTACATCTACAACACTTAGTATGGTGCCTGGCAAATAGTATTCAGTGCAACAATTCAATAAACATTTATGAAATACCTACTATATACCAGGCACTGTGTTAAGCACTGAGGATACAAAATGAGACAAAAGGCAATCCTTGACCTCAAGGAGCTTACAATCTCCTGGGGAGACAACATGCAAACACATATATGCAAAGCAAGGTGTTGTTTGTCCTTCATTTTTGAAGAGGACTGATGACATCACAGGGTACTGTCTTTGCTTGTGCATGCATTGAATTTAAGTGAGGTAGAGTTGCCTCACTCTCTCTTCCGGAGTCATTAAAGTCCAGTGACAAGACTAAGGTCAAGATAACTTGAGATGGCCAGAGGTGACCTTGGGGTCTTCAATGCCTGACCAAGCCCTAAGTGCCCCATAGTCTCTGCTTCTGGCACATTTGTGGTCATTGAAAGAAGTTGTTCTCATCTGCTCATTCCACCAAGGGAAGTCTCCACATGTTTGGGGTAGACAGTCCCCTAACTCATCCGTTGGGCTGGAGGTCTGTCAGTTACCCTCAACCTGGTTTAGCCCATCTGCTGAGACAGTTTACTGTGCTGCAGCTTCTTGGAGCCACAAGTGAGACCTGAGTAACAGGTAGACATCAAAGGTAGATGAGCAGCCCAGAAAAGGTAAAATAAAAAGCTATATACAGGATAGTTAATAGAGGTAAACCACTGGAATTAAGAAGCATTAAAGAAAGTTTCCTATAGGAGGTGGGATTTTGGTTGAGTCTTACGGGAAGCCAGGGAGGTCAATAGTCAGTGGAGAAGGGAGGAGAGTATTCCAGGCATGGGGGACAACCAGAGATAATATCCAGAGCTGAGGAATGGGGTGTATTGTTTGTGGAGCAGCCAGGAGGCCAGTATCATTGGATCAAAGAGTACATGTTAAAGACTACACAGTAGGCACTTAGTAATTATTTATTGAATTACATTGGAGTGAAATGCCACCCAGTTCATGGAGAGGAAGTGATACTTTTAAGATTAGACGGACAGATAGGAAAGAACTTTAAATTCCATACAGAGGAATTTATATTTTATCCCCCTGAGGCAATGAAAAGCCAATGGATTTTACTGAGTTATGGGGAAGAGGTGAGATATGGTTAGACCTACCTAGGCTTTGGGAGGATCACTTTGGCAACTGAGTGGAGGATATATTGGAGCAGAGGAAGACAGTACAGAGCCCGATAGAAGGCTATTGCAGTAGGCCAGATAAGAGGTCATGAATGAGGATTGGAACAAAGCTGGTGGTTTAGGAGACAAGGAGACCTATGTGAAAAAATTTAGAGAGAGAAATTATAACAGTTAGCAACTGATTAAATATATGAGGTGAGCAAGAGAAGGAAACTGAAAATGATACCAAGATACCTGGATGACTGAAAGGATGCCAGTCCTCTCAGTAGCCATAGGCAAGTTTGGGAAAAGGATTTTTTTTGGGGGGGGGGAGCAGGGACAATGAGTTTAGCTTTAGATGTGTGAATATGAGATTCCTGTTGTAAATCCAATTTGGAAGTCTAAAAGGCAGCTGGTAATGCAGGACTGAGGTTCAGAAGAGAGACTTTGTTGTCATTCAGTTGTGTACAACTCTTCTTGACCCCATTTGGGATTTTCTTGGCAAAGATACAGGAGTGGTTTGCCATTTCCTCCACTACCACATTTTATAGATGAGGAAACTGAGGCAAACAGGGTTAAGTGACTTGCCCAGAGTCTCACAGCTATTAAGTGTCTAAGAACCAGATTTGAACTCAGGAAGATGAGTCTTCCTAATTCCAGATTCAGTGTTCTATCCATTCAGCCACCTAACTGCTTCCAAGAAGAAAGACTAGAACTGGATAAATAGATCAGGAAATTATCTTCATGGAGATAATAATGAATTCATGGGAGCTAATGAGATTACGAAGTGAAGAGTAGAAAGAAAAGAGAAGGTGGCCTAGGACAGAACTTTGGGGACTATCACACAATTCGTAGTGAGCGTGACATGGGTGGAGAGTCAGCAAAGGAGGCTGAGGGGTGGTCAGAAGATAGGAGAAGAATCAAAGAGAAAAGTATCACAAAAATGTCAAGAAGAGAGCAAGTCCTGAAGAAATTGATCGATAGTCAAATACTTCGGAGATGTCAAGAAAAGATGAGGACTAGGGAAAGGTCATTAGATTTGGTAATTAAGAGATAATTGGTAGCTTGGAGAGCAGTTCCAGTCCAATGATCAGGTTCCCAACCAGATTGTAAAAAAAAGAAAGGGGGAAGGGAGAAAGTAGACACCAAGGGTGAACTTCTTTTTCAATTATTTTAGCTGAGAAGAGGAGGAGAGACATCAGACAATAGGTAGTGGTCCTTTTGGAGCTAGTAAAATGTTTTTTGTTTGTTTGTTTGTTTGTTTGTTTCAGGATGGTACAGATTTGAATGTGTTCATAGGCAGAGAAGGAGGAACCAGTAGTTTGGGAGAGGTTTTGTAGACACTCTGATTAGCAACCCCTATTGTGTATCAACCCTTCTCTATATTGAGTGGCCTGATACACTGGACTTAATTGCATACAGGAGCATACAGCATTTCAGTTTGCTGTCTAGAGGAGAGTACAGCTAAAGTTAGAAGCCAAATTTAAGAATATATAGCATGAGTTTGGGTTTCGTTTGACACATGAAAATGGATGAACAGAAAAAAACAAGGTACGCCAAATCTTACTCATTACTGCAGGTCTGGAAACCCTGGATCACAGACATACTTGTGGTTCCAGAATGTGTCAGTGCCTAAGAAAAGATTAGAGAAGATAAAAGGAATGTCTCAGTGACCGGGCCATAAACAGCTGCATGCCATGAACATCTAGGCACAAAAGCAAGGGGAAGGCTTAAAGAAATTGCAATTTAAACAAACAAACAAAAAAGCTTTCTCTCATTTATCTGGATATTTCACATGAAAATGGAAGAAGCAGAACCATGGCATGGTAGAAAGAATAATGTTAGGTCTCAATCAGTGCAAATAACGAATCCCATGAAGTGGTGCATTTTTTGAATTTATCCTGCAAATTTCCATTGGATTGGAACCAATTATCATCTATTACATAATTATAACTTTCAATAGGGTAAATTTGAATACATGAAAACTTTTAGGGGATTTATTATTCAAACTAATTGGAACCTAGTCATATTAGTTTGGGAGTCAGAATACTTGGGTTTGAATTTTATCTCCGTCACTCTCTGTATGACCTTGGGCAAATCACTGAACTTCCATGAGCCCCAAATTCTCATCTGTAAAATCAGTACCAGATGGATGCAAAAGCCCCTTCCACTTGCCATCCTTGTGACTTGCAGACCAAATCACCCCATCCCTGATCATCAATCCCCTATGTGTGTTGGGTTTTACTTTTAGAATATACCATATTTCCCCAAGTATAAGTCACACCCTTTTCCGAAAAATTTGGGGTCTAAAAACTGGGTGGGTCTTATACAGTGGTTGTAGATTTTTTTACTTGCATTTCCTGCTTTTTCACACTTGCCGTCTTTGCGCTCATTGTTTCACATTTGTTACACATTAGGTTACATTTTGCCATGTTCTGCCCAGAAATGGCTGAGAAAAGATTTTCATGCAATGCTGAATTCTAGTTAAAAGTGATCCAGTTTGCAAAAGTGAGTGGAAATCATGCTGCTGAACATAAGTTTGATCTTCCTCCAATTGAGAAAACAATCCGAGACTGGCTACGGGAAGAAGAAACCCTACTGAAAATGCCACGGCAGAAGAAGTCCATGAGAGGCAAGTCAGCAAAATGGCCTGATTTAGAGAAGGAATTGAAGATACAGATTGCAGAGCAAAGGGCAATTGGAATTCCTGTGTCCACAAAGATGGTTCAGCATTAGGCAAGAAGAATTGTTGACAAAAAAGAAGTTACTGATTTCAAAGGAGGACAAAATTGGTGCTTTAGGTTCATGAAACAGAATGGACTAAGCATATGTACACACACCAGACTTGCCCAAAAGATGCCTGAAAGCTATGAGCAGATGAATAAAACTTGAGTTCAATAACTTTATGTAATACATTTTTTTTTCAAATTTCAGGCACCAAAATGAAGGTGTATCTTATACATGTGGAAATACAGTAAGCTCCATGAGGGCAGAGGCTGCCCTCTTACTTTCTTCTTTGTATCCTCAACTCCTAGTATGGGGTCTGGCACACAGTGAGTACTTAATAAATGCTTTTTAATTGAATTGTTTGGGGGATGGAATAAGCATTTATAAAGCACCTACTATGTGCTGAGCAAACACTATGCTAAGCTCTTCATAGATATTATGCCATTGGATCCTCACAACAACCATTCATTCATTTTTGAGCACCATTTTCTTCACCTGTAATGTGAGGATATCAGACAAGATGATATCCAAGGTCCTTTCCAGCCCTATCTGCCATCTATGATTCTAGGGATCTGAGAATATTAGAGAACCAGAGTAAATATCTAAACTTTTGAAAGAAAGAATGTCAAGTGAACAGGAAATCAAAGTAAGTGAGTCCTTCTCCCCTGAGTACCCAGCTAACCCTGTTTCACATTCCAATCTGCCCATTTGAGTGAAGGACTAATGGAAATATGTGACCTGACCTAGCATGTCTTCTGGAACATTAAGCAAGTTTTGTGTGTCCCTGTAACCTAAACTCCAAAGCCAAAGAGGGTTCAGGTTGACTTGGGCCACTCTACTTTTTTTGAAATATAATTTCCTATTTTCATCCTGTTACAATCTCGTTTTTTTAATTGCAGCTTGTGAAAAGACATCATCTGCATCATTGAACATTGAGCGATCAATTTCCTTCTCTGTCTTCAAAGCTATTTTGCAAGAAATATGTTTGCTTTGAAACTTCCATTCCTAGCCTTCCTTTCCCAAACCATGTTCTGTTTCCACACTAATAATAATGATAGCTAATGCTTAAATAGCACTTTCAAGTTTTAAAACATTTCACGTATATGATCTCATTTGGTGCTAGGTGCTTAACCATTTTTAGGGCCATGGGATTATGGCTCTAGCACTGGAAGGAACCTCAGAGGCAATCTATTCAATCTTACAGATAAAGAAATTGAGGCTAGAGAGGCTAAGTGACTCTTTCATGATCAAGCAGGAAGTATCTGAGATAGGATTTGGACCCAGTCCTTGAATCCTGTGATTCAAGAGCCTGTGTTCTTTCCACTGCACCATCCTGTCTCCCTCTAAATAATCCTAGATGCATGTTCTGTAGAAATGGAAGTTTCTCTTCCACTTAAAGTCACTATACCACCTGCCAAGCATAATCGAACAGTGTACCCCGTCTCTCTAGTCCAAGAATTAGGAAAAAAATGAATGAAAAATATAGGTGTAGGCCATTTGTCCATATTCCAACAGGTAAAGAAACATTTTATGTGAAAATAGCATCCAGTACTTTGCCTGGGCTTAAACGCATGGTCTTCTGCAAGGGATTTAATTTCTCTGGGCCTCAGTTTCCTCATCTGCAAATGAGAGGTCTGGACTCGCTGACCGTTAAGGTCTTTTCTAGATCCAAACCTATGCTCTTATGATTTCATGACTCAGATGATAGGAATACAACTACTTCCTCTGGGATTTTTTCTATGGGATAAGGTCCCTCACTGTCCATCAATGGATGTTTCCTCTTAGCCTATGTTGTCCTCTGCCTATTTTCCCATAATAACTCTATGTCCTACATGATTGATGACCCTAACTGGTCTTCACCCTCCACGATGATCTTCAAATACCCTCGTAAGCAAGCTTTGCACCACCTTGGACAAAACTAAATCCTTAGAGATTACAACAATCTCTCCAGCTAGAAACAGTCCAGAAAAAAAAAAAAAGGAGTCCTGTTATAGAAATCAGAGGATTTTGAATTGTTCTCTTGGTCCGCTAATGAGAGGTAAAGAGCTTTTCTACAAATGGTTTCACTCCTGCTGGCTAAATCTAAGATCGAAATCTGGCACTTGAAGCAAAACTTCCAGAAAAGTCCCCTGGTGATAATACCTTACACTTTAAGGGCATTTACATGCATTATCATCCATCTTTTCTTAATTGCAGGCTATACATGTTGCTTCCTTTTATGTTCTCCCTCCTTTCCAGAATTTCCTGCAAGGCAGGGGCTTCTTGGGTGGCATTTATGCCTAAGCACTCAGTGGTTTGCATTCTAAATAACGTGGCTGTAAGCTCTTCAGTAAGATTCTCTCCCTCTCCTCCAAAAATTTGCATTTTTTTTGCTTAGTTCTAGCTACTGTTAAAATTATTTCCCCTCAGGCTACCAACTGAAAACCATGCTTATTTTTTCCTTAAGATCTTTGAAAAGTTCAGGAAAAGGTAGGTTAGAAACTGACTCAGTTAACATAGTAGATTCACTTTCTTGCAGCTTCACATGGAATCATAAAAATTTTGCTAATTCATTTCATAGCACAGTGGATAGAGCTCTGGACCTGGAGTCAGGAAACCCTGAGTTCAAATCAGACACTTATAGCTGTGTGACCTGGGTAAACTTTTGAAATAGGAATAATAATAGCACTTACCTCCCAGAGTTGTTGTGAGGATTAAATGAAATACTGTTTGGGAAGTGCTTAGCTCAGTGTCTAGCACATCGTAAATACTATATAAATGTTAGATTTTCATTATTATTATTTATTATTATTTTCCAAAAGTACTATCCCAAAAAAGGTGAAAATATACACTTTTTTTTAAAAAAGAATAATAACAAATAACCTTTTCCATGTGTTTCTGAGGTAAATTAAGGTGTTTCCGTTGTAATTAGTTCTTTTACCATATATGCTGATATCCTACATCAATCAGATATACATTTGACCAATAAAGGAATCCCACCCAGGTATGACCAACAAACCTTTCAGTGGCCAGAGCCTATCACTGAAAATACACTGAAGGGACTGACCCATATTGCCCTAGAAAGTAATTCCTCAACAGGGCATGAAGATACAATGGAAAGATCCACAGATTTGGAGTCAGAGCACTTGGTTCCAAATTCTCTCTGCCTCATGACATCTCTGAGAATTTGAGTTGGACTAGAGGGGAGATTTGGTCAGGTTCTCCCGCCTAGTTTAATTTCTTCACTTAGGGACAAATGACTTCACTTGAGTGATTACGTGACAACCCAAGTGTCCTCACAAAGGAGAAGAAAAGATGTGTGCACAAGACTCATGTATCCAAAAGAGACATATTAAATGATATTCTTTGGAGCCAGCTAGAGATGGGAGCTGTATGCTGCAGGCCTCTAAATATGCAGATTATAGTAACAATGTGGCAATTCTACAGAGGCACCTCCAAAAATAGCTTTGTGGCTTTTCCTTTTTGCGTTGGAAAAGTCCATCCCTGAGCAAAGTTTCTTTACCTATTTTGTGCAATGGATTCTTTTAGTCTATGGATTATTATCAGAATTACAAAGGAAACCAATTATGTTGAAAAAGCTTTCAGAACATTTTTAAAAAACCATCTACATAGACCACCTGAAATCTATCCAAATCTATGTATATAATTTGGGGTCTGTGGATTCCAGTTAAAGAATCCCTGACTCAGAATGAGAAAGAATAGCACTTTTAGTTACAAAATCCTAAAATGCAAAACCATATCCTCACATACATAATAAAAAAAGAGGTATAGAATTACTCTCCAGCGGTCAGGCTCTGTCAAAAGCAACACAGAAGTTAAAGTTCTGTTGGTATTTTCACAGGTGTGCATGAAGGGCCATGGAAAGGCTCTTATGTGGTAGATAAAAGCATAGGAAACAAGGAATTACTCAGAAGAAATGGTAAGAGGAGAACCACTGGAAGAAGTCAACATTTGACATTTAACCAAAAGAGATGAGACAGTAATGTGGTCAGAGTAAGGGATGACCACTGTGTGACTAAGAGAGTCTATGTGCTCCTTTGGTATCCTAGAGGGGCCGAGAGCATTTGAGAAAGACCCCTAGCATGTTGGGTAGACTCCCTTGGGGAACTAATGGGAAGATATGGAAAAGTCACACATAATGGGTAAACGTGAGAGGGTTGTGACTTGCATCATTGGAAGGAATATCCACATCTATGAGATCGTGGTTCCATTGAAATGTCAGAGTATATTTTGTGGAGTCCCTAATAAATGCTTTGGGGACTCAAAGGTGAACCTACCTGTTACTTTCAAAGACAGAAACCTAGACAAGAGTTAACAAACTGAATGATAACCTTGAAAGTATATTAAGTAAAAATAAAGTAAAAAGTACACAGTAGAGGACAAAAGAAAATGTACAAAGAAGCAAAGATGGACAACTTTGAAAATAATGTGTAGTATTCATTATATGGGTTTTCTCAAAATAGAAATGTATTGCTTTATCTTCTATGTTCTGCTATGTGAAAAAAATTAAAAATAAAAAAATAAAGTATATTAAGCAATTTTTGTCAAGACTGCTCTGTGAAGGAGGCAGTTTATTGCCCCCATTTTACAGATTATGAGACTGAGGTTCTTAACTTCAGTTTCTTGTTTGTGATTACAGAATTTGAAAGTAGAGACCTGATTCTAGCTGACGTTTCCTAACCTGAAAGCTCCTTCTATACCCTTAGTTCCGACAACCTCCCTAGGCCCCTATTCCAATGTCAAACAGACATTACTTTTTTAGTTCCTTCCTTTAATCTTTTGCAGTCTGTAGACCTCATTGTCAGGGCAAAACAAGTAAAAAATCATTCTTCCTAATGCAGTTTCATCTATTACCATCAAAATCTTCTATGATAGCACTCTTTTTGACAAGACATCAATAAGAGATTGCATGAAATTTTTTTAGCTTGAGCTAGCAACAAATGTATATTATTTTAGTTCAAGGAACTCCACAATAGGAGTCAGGAGATCTGGATTCTTTTCTTTTCTATGTCCTTAATTATCTATGTGACTTTGGACATGTCACTTAACCTCGCTTGGCCTCAATTGCCTCTTCTGTGAAAGGAGAAGTTTGGATTAGGTCATCTCTAACAGCCCCTTCAGTTCTGACATACTATAATCCTACCTCCGAAAATTCTCATTTTCAGTTTTTGAGAACCATTTTGGCAGTCCGAGTCTTTCTCGTGGCAATGGCATTTGGAGTCTCACAGTTTCATAGGCAGGCTTGACTTAGTCTGGTAGTTCAAGATTGGAATGAAATGGGACCCTTGTGGAACATCTTAACAGTTAACAAAAGGAGGTTTTTTTTAGCTACAGACTTTCTTAGGAAAAAAGCGCTCCAAGACAGAAATTAGGGGGTATGATCTCAGGTGGGAAGCAGCTTGCCTGGAGTAGGCAAGGAGAAACAATAGGGCAAAAATAACCTACTAACCCCAGCCTAAACTTTAAACAAACTGGACATTGATTTTTGTGGGTTCATTAATTCCTCTGTTGAGAGAAATATATCATGCTCCACCCCCCCCACCCCCCGCCACCCTTCAGGATTGTCTATTGGTACCCTTTAGTGTGAATTAATTTAATCAAATGAGAAAATACTTGTAAAGCATATAGCACATAGCACAGTAAAGCACATAGCACAACGCCTGGTATGTAGTGGGTACTTAATAAATGCTTTCCCTCCCCACCTTAAGTAGGGTAACTGAATTGATATGCTTTTTTGAAGGGGGGGGGGTGAAAGTAAGGAAGAATGTGAGGAGAGGAAAGAAGAAGAGATATGAACCATCATAGGCCAATCCCTTAGTGTCAAGCATTCCCCCCCCACCCATTCCTTACTCTTCATATTTATTGTGGACATTCACAGACCCCAAAGAACCCTAAGACTTTTCTCTCTATAAACCAAAACTTATAGAGGCATATACTCCCTTATACACACTCTCTTCTATATAGCACATATGTAGTATATTATGATGTATATGACACTAGAAGCATTAATCACTATACAGACCAATCCAGGAATTCTATAAAGGAATATTGTGGTCTATGATTTGTCTATGAATCATAGACCAATAGAGGACCAATCTAATGCTATGACTATCTAACCTAAATGCAAACTACTATTTAAGTTTATTTCCTCTGCTTCTATCATTTAGGTAGAGAATAAATGGTTTAATAACTCTTTATCTGTTGTCTTTCAACCCCATGATTATTACCCTACTACTTTCTCCTTTTTTTGATCCAGATCTCATTGGTGTAGGGAATTCCCAAGATGGAAATGCCTTATTATAACATATAATCTTATAAAGCTGCCATGATCACAGGTAGTACGTATTCAGACACAGGACTTGAATCCAGCTGGGTCTTCCCGACTCTGGTGCTGGGGAGCATACTGCTTCCATATGCTTCCTACACTTACTAGAACCAATTGCTTTAACTTTTCCCGATATATTTTAATTTTCAACTTCATTGATCAGGTTTATTCCCTTCTTTTGAAACTTTTCCCAATTTTTCCACAATGTAGATCCCCATGACTAAGTACATTACCTACTAACCTCCTTCTTTCCCTCCTTTTTTTTCTTCCTCCTTTTTTTCTTCTCTCTATTGACATTTACCTAGAATTTTATTTACTTCCTAGGGATGTGAGACGTGTATAAAATTTGTTGTTCTAGCCACATCCATATTGGCCTAATGTCTAAATATAATGACAACAGAAAACTTTCAACAAATACTAGAATGAAATAAAAATATCAATGCATTTAACAAGACAAACTATAGGCAATAATATTTTATAAAATTAGTTCATAATGGATACAACACAGCATTTTAGAACCAGAAATCAAAGTCTACCTCAGTGGGAGCTCTTACATTGCTGCGTGAACTCTATAAAATTCTTTAGTCTGGGTTCTTACATCTTCATTTGCAAAATATGATTAAACATTAATTTGCCTCAATGGGCTATTGGTAATATTAATTAGTATCTAGATGATTTCATACTTATATATGTGTGAATATTACATATATACATATACATATGTATGTGTGTATACACACACATACTCTTTGATATTCTTTATGTCAAAGAAAATCTAGGGCATCAAAGCTTTGGGTTACTTCATGTGGTGGCTTTGAACACCCATCCAGGTCCCTACATTGCCTCCACATTACGGTACATAACCTCTTCTTTTTTGCTTATTTATTGTTGACACTGTTCCTTTTGTCACTTAGCTACATATTGGTTTGACTTCTCAACTAGACTATAAAGCCCTAGAGGGCAGCGGGACCAAATATACAATTGATCGACAAGAATTTATTAAGTGCCAAGCAACTTAATAATAACGCCAACAACTGTGTTAAATGCCAAAGCAAAAGTGAAAGTTTCCACCTCAAAGAGCCTATATTTAATGGAGGTTACATACATATATACGTATATATACATATGTAGATTTATAAAAGATACAAGATATATGAGCTACCCTTAGAGGAGAAGCAAAATATTTTGTATCACTCATTTTTTATTATTCTCAGATCCTAGAACAATGCTATGCACACATATACAACAATGACAATTTGAATAAATTTATAGATGAAAATACTTTTAGAGTGTTTCATTCATTTCAAGTCATTCAAAAGAAAGACTCTACAAGTAGATATCCTTTCGAGGTATGATGGTTTCTGACCTCTGGTTGAGAGTAGGTCTCTTAGTTTGATCGTGCTTATCCTCCGCCATTCTTCTTCAGCCTTCCTTTGGTTTCCAAATCCTAGGGACTGGATGGGAACAGAGTCAACGAAAAAAATAGAGCATTAGAACGGGCTCTTAGCTGGGAGAGAATGTATATTCCTAGTTTTATTACCATTCAAAGTTACTGAGCATGGGGGATGGAAGGAGAAAGTTGGGGTTCCAATATCTTTCTCCATACTGCATTAAATTGGGGAGCTGGACAGAAGAGTTCTGGCACTCTTATATACTTCAAGGACATTATTGGTTAAATAGGCTTTTGTTAGTTAGCCTAGAATCTCATCTCACATAAATAGAATTTGCTGCTTGTATACTGTATCCCATCGCCCACTGCATTTCAAGATATCAGGCAAAACGGTTAGACTTTTCTTAGCAGACAAAGATGATGTTGTTAATGCCGCCTATTTTTTCAGTGAGAGGCAGTATTGCATAGTGGACAAAAGACTAGCAATAGAAACAGGAAGATTTGGATTCAAATTCTGACTCCAGCATATTTAAGCTGTTTAGTCACAGGCAAGTCATTTAACTTTTCATGTTACAGACAAGTCTCTAAGACTACAAATTATAAACACTGCTGAGTCAATGGAATGAGTTTCCATACCAGGAATACCCCATCCAGATGAAAACACCATTTTGATACCCTCAGAATGTATCTCAGTGCATGTTAATGAGACAGGCCAGTCAGTTAACAAACATTACTAGTTAAGCAGCTGATGTACAGAAGGAAAAAAAAAGTTTTCCTTGGACTGCCTTACAAGTCAATAGCAATGCCTGCCTTCTAGCCCCATGGTCTGGTCATGTTCCCTTCCTGCTTAACTCTCTAAAATGTATGTGTTACCCAAGAGATAATTTGGGCCTTATCTCATGTCATCTGAAACTTTGGGTGAATAAATTTATCTTTTATTTCATCGGCAATAAAAGTGAAATGAAAGAGTCAAAGAAGCAATCTGACTAACTACCAAAAACAAAAGCAAACTGAGCTGATCTGGATCACCAAGAGCTATTTCCTCTTCCAGAAATTGGGCCCCTTCTCTGTTCACTGTTTGCTTCCCAAATCATGCCATCAGACTTAGTGATGAAAAAGGCAGCCAGATTCCAAATTGGACTCTTCTGTTGGAAGAGCCCAAGGGTTGAAAGATGATTCAGAAAGAGAATTCTTCACACAGAAGTTCAAGCTAATTTATTTTCATCTGAAAGGCATTGTTTGCTATTTGGACTGCTTTTGTCCTTCCCTCTCTTTCCTCGCACCATCTCCCTCCCCATCACCCCTCTCCCCATCCTCTACTTTTTTATTAAAAGAAAATAAATCCCTATCTGCATTTAATCACACAACTAGCATGAAAATGAACTCAATGAATAAAAATGTCAGGAGAGTTAAATGATAGGATTCTCTCTTAGCCAAGTTTTCTGTCTAAAATTAGACTGCCTTTCTGGATTTACTGCTGTTATTAAGTGAGTGTCCTTTTCACAATAAAGCAGGGCTTCTTGGATTTAGACAGTGTTGTGAGGCATAGGATAAAGTACTCTGTGATGTATGACTTTGATTGACTCAAGGGGCCTTACCGTTTCGATGCTGTGGTCTGTTCTTTGTTCACCAGATGAAGACTAGAGGCTGTAATACAGATCTTGGGACCAGAGCTTGGAGAGGGATGTGTGTAAGGATGTAGAGTACCTTGTTTCTGCCATGCTAACATGATGAATTACAGTGCATTAAGGAAGTGTTGACACATGTGGGAATAGGCTCTTGACAAGCTTGCCAGTAATTAAGGCGCATTGTATGTAAAATCACTACCCAAAAAGTTAGAGCCTTGTTCTTTGTTAGGAGGATTTTTTGCCAAAGAGCCTTTGATGGAAAATACTCATATCTTCAGAATCTTTGTGGTTCACACAGTGAAAAGGGCAACAGAGAGAGAGAGAGAGAGAGAGAGAGAGAGAGATTGGCTTTTATTAAAACTCCCAGCGTTCCTACAGCCTGAAACGTACAATAATGATTTTCATGCCACAGGAGAAACAATGGACTGACTTTAGAATTTAACAGCTAAATCACCTGAACTTTATCCGCCTTAGAACAGGGATTCATGAGCTGTTGCTCCACCATTTGCATTGACTTTTGGAGACTCTGGAAGATCTCTCCCCCTATGTCTCTCTCCCTCTCCCTCTGCCTCTCCCTCTCCCTCTGCCTCTCCCTCTGCCTCTCCCTCTCCCTCTGCCTCTCCCTCTCCCTCTGCCTCTCCCTCTGCCTCTCCCTCTCCCTCTCCCTCTCTCCCTCTCCCTCTCTCTCTCTCTCTCTCTCTCTCTCTCTCTCTCTCTCTCTCTCTCTCTCTCTCTCTCTCTCTCTCTCTCTCTCTCTCTCTTTCGATTTTCCACACTGGAAGTAAAATAGATACTGCATGATTATGCAGCATGGCTTTCTGCCCTGTCAGGTTTCTTCAAGAACATTAGCTTCCAAGGCAAACCTCGGCTCCTTTACCATTTCCACTTGTCAATGGACTATGATTCCTCTCTCAGATAATAGCTGAAGGAATCTGGAATGGACAAAGATCGTGGTGCATAGCCCAAATTTTAGGCATGAGCCACCTTCAGCAGTGGTCTAGGCATACAAACACTCTTTACGTTGTTGTTTCCCAGCCCCTTCTCAGGCCTCAATACTTGGTTACCGGCCAAGGCAAAGCAAGACGCGGACCCTAGTTACCTTTCCATCTGTCCAACAAGAGTTGGGGAGTTTGTAATTTGGAAGGGCTAGATTGTCTGCAATCTGGCATTTTCTTTTAAAGACAGAAATGAAACTGAATTAACCACCAGTCCAGGAATAATGAAAATTCTAGGAATTGTCCGTTACTAGAGACTGAGTGGAACCTCTCATTCCCATAAGAGATGTTGAAATGGGGAGCTCATGCAAATCACTTCAGCATGCTTGATAGTTTAAGCTGAACAGCCGTCATCCACAAATCTTATCTTACTAGTTTCTCCATCTGTAAAATGAGGAAGTTGGACTGTATTCTATGTTGGAAATTATTGAAGGCTTGTCATATGGGAGAAAGATGACATTCTATTTGGGCCCTCAGGAAACTAAGTTTCAGGGAAAGTAATTTCTGCCCAATATTTTTTAAAAGTCCTTTTTAACAATTAGGATTGTCAAAAAACAGAATAGGATGGTTCAGGAAATAATGAGTCTCCCCAAAATGGAGGTTATGAAAACAGAGGCAGAAAGAAACTTGTCAGGAAATTCAAAGGCATACTTTAGATAGAGGGTTAATTAGATGACCTCCAAGGTCCTTTCCTGTTAAAGATTCCAGACTTCTATGAACCTTTCAAAATTTCTTTTTGTTCAGCCCTGTGATTTTATTAGTATGTGTCTGCCGTGTAACAGAACTCTCTCTGCCGACGTAGACTGATAGCAATTTACAGTCTTAGAGAGCTGCCTGGGACATTAAGAGGTTTACTGTTCTGGAGTCACAGAGCAAGTTTGCATCAGAAAGAAGACTTGCAGTTAAGTCTTCCCAACTCTAAGACCAACCCTTGATCCACTAAGCCACACTCCTCATTCATTTTTTGAACCTAAATGACAATGCAAAGCCTAATTTCTGGAGAACATGATGATGGAATTTGGAACCAAACTGCAACAGAACGTATTCAATAAGGAGCCTTTTGTTGCTTCAAGGAAAGTCTTTATGCTATCTTGGTATAGTGGCCATTAATTACCCTTTCCCAGCAAGTGATTCTCTGTGGAAGCTATTCCTTTCATGAGCTGAGAAAATCCAGACTATCTCAGATTGAGTCTAGAGAGAGCATTGAAGCCTTGTTGTAACAACCACCAGAATGTCAATTTCTTTCTCTCCAGTGACTCCCATATTTGGATTTCAACAGTGTCCTTTGGTTGTTGAAAAGACCAACGCAAGGTGCTCAGCTGTCACCATGTTTACAAACTATGCTTAGGTAGCTTGACACTCCCTAGCTACTTTCTTCAGTTTTTTTCTCTAGTCTTGTCTACTTTACGGACACACTTTTGAAGGAAACACTGTTTTTGGATAGTAATACTGTCAACTGATTTATTCCCAACACTCTACTCTGTCCAATAAGGAATCTTACTTGTATCACAATTCATTTATATAGTCATTTAGGGCCAACCCTGCCTATACTCAATGTGGAACAAACCATGCAAACACATAAATTCTATACATGTTTCTACTATAAACAATTGGCTTCACAATTAGATCCAATTACATCTCATGTCCAAGTATTCAATCACCTTGGTCATAAGATGTTCGCTAAATTTTATTTTTTATTTTTGCCTCCTTGGCAATTTATAGTGCTTCTAACTGCTGGCTCTAAGTAATCCATGGATAGCTTCCAGAGTTGTAAAAAGAGGTAGGAATCTTTATGGATGACTCAATGAAGATGTCTGCTCACTACCCAATGGCAATCAAAAAAAAAATCCAGAAAGATGTTAGAATGTGTTCAAATAGAAATCAAGAAAAATATGGGCAATGTTATAATTCCATTTAATAAATCAGTAATATTGTGTTGGGATCCTAAAGAAAATGTTTCAAGAAAACATTCCAAGGAGAGTAATAAAAAGGAGTAGGTAAGTTCAGGGTGCTTGCATGAGATGTTACAAAGTCTTTGACTTCCATTTGGGAAGAAAAAGTTCAAGAGTAGACAGAGGAATATAAAACAATCTGCATGGGAGCTTGATAAACATTGCTTTAATGAATGAAAACAAGATTTAATTAGACCCCCTTAGATGAAGTTTGTGTGTGTTCAATCATTTTCAGTCAAGTCCAACTCTTCGTGACCCCATTTGGGGTTTCCTTGGCAAAGATACTGGAGTGGTTTGCCATTTCATTCTCCAGCTCATTTTACAGATGAGGAATGGAGGCAAACAGGGTTAAGTCACTCACCCAGAGTTATACAGCTATGACATATCTGAGGCTGGATTAGAACTTAGGTGCTTCAGACTCCAGAGTCAGCACTCTGTTTATGGAGCCACCTAGTTGCCCTTAGATTAAATGTATACAGTCACAATTATATACACAATTTAAGGATGACTTATGTAAAGTGCTTTGCAAACTTTAGCATGCTTATAAATGCTAAAATGTTATTATTATCAATATGTTAAAAGCTTAAAAGAACAGTGAGAGATTTTTGTCATTTTCTGAGTTATCTTGTTTTATGTTCGATATTTTAATCAACTGGATAACTGTTTATTACAGCCCTCATTTTATACAGTTCAGACATACAACCCCTTCCATCCCCATATTTGAGGACACAGTGGTATTTTATTAAACAGATAAAAATCTTTTCTTTATATTTCAAGTAGATAAAAGATGGCATTTACTAACCACCCTGTGGGCCCTCAACAATTGAGAAAAACAAAAATACACTCACACTTCTTTCCCTTTTCTGTAAAGGTTTAAGGGCAGCTCACTGCCTAAACCTAGCCTAAAAAGTTATCAAATATGTTATCAGAAGTGAAATAATTGGCTATACTGGGGATGGAGCCAAGATGGCGGCTGGAAAGCAGTGACTGGCGTGAGCTCCCCACCAAGTCCCTCCAAAAACCTGTGAAAAAATGGCTCCGAACCAATTCTAGAGCTGCAGAACCCACAAAGTGGCAGAGGGAAGCAGGGCTCCAGCCCAGGATGGCCTGAATGGTCTCTGGGTGGGGTCTGTCCCACACAGAGCTCCCAGCTCCCAGCTGAGGGGAGCGGAGCTGAGCCCAGCGCCAACGGTGTGAACAGACCAGACGCAGACCTACCAGGCCAGGAGACGAGCGGAGAGTGCCCTAGCATCCTGAATTACTGAGCTGTGGCATCCACCAGACCTCTCAACCCACAAAGAGCAAAGACAACAGAGAAGGTTATTGGGAAAAGCTGTGGGACTGAGTTTGCGGTTCGGCCACCGCCCCCCGGGGCAGCAGAGGTGGGGCAACTTTAGAACTAGGGCTGCAGTTGCTTCTGGCCCCAGGCCCACCTGGTGGGAGGAATTAAGTGGCTGATCAGAGCAGGAGTGAAGAGCCTGCTGAAGATTTAAGC